>OU426981.1:11960149-13160149 GCA_911387785.2 Aelia acuminata
TTGCCACGGTCCGCGCTTGGCTGACTTCAGTGGGCCTGCAGCTTGCCGATCACAAAACAGAGGTTCTCTTAACCACTAGCAGGAAGCAAACTGAAACCATCATTGTTACGGTGGGTAGACACGAAATACGTTCGCAATCTTCCCTAAAATACCTTGGGGTCATGATTGATGATCGCCTCCGGTTTAAAGTCCACATGGATTATGTCTGCGGTAAAGCTGTTAAAATAGCATCCTCGTTATCACGCATTATGCCAAACGTTGGAGGACCTAGGGAGAGCCGCAGAAGGCTTCTTGCTGCGGTTGTTACGTCGATTATGCTTTATGCAGCTCCAATCTGGAAAGAGGCGTTGGTCATCAAGTCATACAGGAGACAGATGGTTTCCGTTTATCGTCGAGTGGCACTGAGGACAGCAAGTGCTTTCAGAACTGTTTCCTATGAAGCAGTGTGTGTGATAGCCAGAATGCCGCCAGTTGAACTTCTTGTAGAAGAAAGAAGTAGGCATTATGGACGACGCTCTCACGTTTCCAGAGAAGAAGAACGAAAAATAACTATCGATCTGTGGCAGCAGCGATGGCAGGCAGCTGATTCTGGGAGTTGGACTAGAAGATTAATACCCGATGTTGGCTTGTGGTATGGTCGCCGTCATGGGGAAGTAGACTTTTACATAACCCAATTGTTGACTGCTCATGGATGCTTTAGAGCCTACCAGAACCGATTTAAACTGGATAATACAGCAGAATGCCCAGCATGTCAGTCTATCGAGGAAACAGCGGAGCACGTGTTTTTCGAATGCATTCGCTTTGCTGGAGAAAGAAGTGAAATGGAGAGATTGTTTGGAGAGAGAATCACTCCAGAAAACATAGTGAGCCATATGCTGCGCTCGGACCTACATTGGGAAGCAGCGAAAAAATTCGCTACAGTCGTCCTTAAGAAGTTGAGAGCAGAAGAGAGAGCTAGGAGAAGTAATTAGCGTGGAAACATAACAATCACGCGACGAGGACTATGAGGCGGCACAAAGCCAGTCCCCCTCCACGAAGTAATGCCTAACGGTGGTCCCGTGGAGGGTGGGAAACAGGTGTAAGGAGGTGGTTTTAGTGGGTAAAAATCCCACACACGGATAGGTACGGGCCTATCCGCGTCTTTTGAAGATTTCCACCTACCTTCGTAAAAAAAAAAAAAAAAAAAAACACACAGACTATTTCGCGGGACTTGGTTAATTGGACTCGGGAGATCCCAAAACGTGTATTTCCGTTGAAAACCGGAAGTCGAAATTTTTCACGATCGCAATACTTCCACTTACTATATATTTCATATATAGGTAAGTGAAAGTAAAAAAGGATCAATCTATTGTTTGTGGATTTACCTGAACCGCCGAGTATCCATGGGTCGCCAAAAAGCGCGTACACTCTTTGGCCACATCTTCGTGAGACCACTCGAAGAGCTGTACGATGGTCTCCGAGGAGACGACAGGAAGAAGAACTACAAGGATACTCGCTATCAACATGACTGAATAATTCGGAAGGCACGATCTTGCTTCCTGTATATTTTCCCACTGCCATCCCTCCTAACATGAAGGGTCGTCAGCTGTGTATGAGTGGCTTATATTTTAAATTTATTAAAAAAAAAAAAAAAAAAAATAGCAGTCTAGGGTAATTCCACGTCAATTCAACACAGGCTTGAGCCTCACCATTTCAGATTTTCTTGAAATTTGGTATATGTTTACTACTTGTATTTACTAAAACAATTGTGAAATATTACTGAGATATGTCTACCCGTTTTTGAATTATTGGTAAATGTAACAGAAAAAAATCGTGATTAAAAATAGCTGTAGATGTTTTCAAAATTTGACTAGGACTATGAGATTGGTGTCGTTTAACAGCCCATTCCATGCCGTTTCGTATGATATACAACAATGTATAGGTTGGTACTAAAGAAATTTTCTTAAATCCAATTTTAAAATTTTAATATCAATTATCTTGAAAATGGCATCTCTTAAAATATTTATATTTTTTTAAAAAATAGGTAGTATTATATCCATTCATACATCAAAATATAAAAGTGGGGTGAAAATTTCTTCATTACTAAAAAAATTGAAAACTGGTGATAAAATTCAATAAATCTAGCTTTTTATGATTAAAAATAGCTGCAGATGTTTTCCAAATTTGACTAGGACTATGAGATACGTATCGTTTAACAGCGCATTCCATGCCGTTTCATATGATACAGAACAATGTATAGGTATAGGCAGACCTATATTTTTAAAAAAATTAAAGAAAGTCCACTTTTACAGAAAATTGACATTAAATTTTTAAACTTGGTTTTAAGAAAATTTCTTTAGCTCCAACCTATACATTTTTGTATATACAGTAGGGTACCTATTAACCGAGTCGTAGGGGACCAAACTTACCTCGGTTAATTGAAATAATCGGTTAATCGGAACCATACCAATACCGACTGAAAACGAAGGTTATTAGTTAAATAAAAACTAAACATATGCTTAAAATCCTAATAAATACTTAATAATAATAATGCATAATAAAATGTCTAACTATAACTGAATCAGTCGTTTCAGAAACCCGACATGGGAAAAAAAGTTACGGAAATCTTTTAGGAGAGTTACATAAAATTCTTCAAGATAGGCACATCTACTGGTTCCATTATGTTAGTAATGGGATTTACTTCATTTTCTGATTCATTTTTGACACAGCCTTTTTATTTACATGTTGCAATCCCCAGACCTTTTTGGTTGTTTCAAGAAAAAAATCAGTTAAATTATGTTTTGATTTTCCCAACTGTTATGTCTTCTGGGAATTGTCATATTGAATTAAATAAGGGTTAGAGAATGCTTCATTCAGATCGTTTATGAACATATTAAAATAATTAATCATTTAAAACTTATTTTACGTTACGTCCAGGGACCAAGTTGAAAATTTGAAGTTTCACTGAATACTTGTGAAAGAATTTAAAACTTTTTTAAAACCTATTTACAAGTGTAAAATTGATATATTTCATTAAATTTTTCTTTTAGCTTTCTCGGTAGCCGTTCCTCATCCATGAGAGTTAAAGGAAAGGTAATGGACCCCGCAGAAGGCCAGTGTCGCCGTGTTTTTTATTTACTCAAAAAAGGCTTTAACGATTTTGATCAAACTGGGTATTTGATGTATTTATATGCCAAAGATGTGATAGCCAACATTTCATCAAATTGATCAACCGGAGGGGGCATTTTATTTCATTACTTGTTTTCCAATTTTTAGCTTTCTTTCGACTATCTCAAAAAAGGCTTTAACGATTTTCATTAAATTTATCATGTTTAATGAAAATAAGGTGTTCTTTAATATCAGGCAAGCTTTACCCCGTATAGCCTGACAGGCGAGGAAAGGAACCAAAAAACAAAAAAAAAAGCCCACTCATGCGTAGTACGCCTTTAATGACAGACCATTGTTCATATTATTCAATTGAATTTTTCTATGATTGCACTCACTCCATTTTTGGCTCAACTTCAAACATAACAATCTAACTTTATCTTCCAAATCGGTAACTAAATCAGGCTCCAAAATCCCCTTCTCGACTAATACGAGTAAGTGGTAACTAATACCGTTTTTTTCGAAACATTTATTAATTTTAATAGCAATTGGGTTAACAAATATATGTAAATATTATAATTAATGAACATTTACATCTTTAGGAACATTTTAAATGGAAATTCAAGAAAAAAATAAAAACTTGATTTTTTGATTTTTGTCCATTGATAGGAGCACTGTGCGACGGTTATATTTTCGTATTCCAGCATTGTTCATGCATGTTACTTCTGTTTATGTAAATAGTTGCATGGCACGTGCGTCACACTCACACTTTTTATGCTAACCTTGGATGAATTTATTAAAATATTCTTCAATTTTATAATAACTGAAATTAACCGTTTATTTATTTATTTATTTTTTACGGGGGTAACCTGTGGTATAGTGGTTAGCATGGCAACCTACAATAATAAAGTTCGCAGGTTCGCGTCCCGAGGTGGCCCTAGGATGTATTAATATGAGTAAAAAATCCTTTTCTATGCCGTCCCTCGGATATGACGTAAAATGAAGGTCCCGAGCCTATACGATGTCAGGTACTCGTTAAACATCCCTGTTATGTTACTTCTGTTTATGTAAATAGTTGCATGGCACGTGCGTCACACTCACACTTTTTATGCTAACCTTGGATGAATTTATTAAAATATTCTTCAATTTTATAATAACTGAAATTAACCGTTTATTTATTTATTTATTTTTTACGGGGGTAACCTGTGGTATAGTGGTTAGCATGGCAACCTACAATAATAAAGTTCGCAGGTTCGCGTCCCGAGGTGGCCCTAGGATGTATTAATATGAGTAAAAAATCCTTTTCTATGCCGTCCCTCGGATAGGACGTAAAATGAAGGTCCCGAGCCTATACGATGTCAGGTACTCGTTAAACATCCCTATCCTAATTATACCTGGATAGGCAAAATTTAGGAGTCCCTTTTTAGGTAGCATCGTCCGATTAGCCTTTGTGGCATAATGTGACGTTAAAACAAACAAATAAACATGGGAAAGTGTTACGATCGCGAAAAATTTAGACTTCCGGTTTTCAACGGAAAAACACAGAAAGAGTTAGACTTTTGTGGAACCGTTACATTCATGTATTATTATATTATTAGTAATCACATGTGGGAATGAACTGGGCCTCTCTGGATTGTCCATTTCGGAGTCTATACAAGAAGCAATGAACCAGGGGCTTAGCCTTTAACATCGAAGTGTTTAAACTCAGATTAGTGTTAGAATATAATATAACTAGCTGTATACCCCGGTTTCACCCGGAGAATTTCAATTTTTAAATCTATAAACTAAGACTTTTATCGACTCAAACGGTCGATTTTGTAAAAACCAATGTAAAGCGAGATCAAAACGATTATTATAACAATAAAGAATATACCCAGAGATCGGCTGAAGTTATGTAATTTTAATATGGACAGGTGTTCGCACCTAGTCTGAAAGAACCACCGAGCGAAATTTGGAGACTTTAGGACAAACGGTATGGATCCCTTTTAAGAACAAACAGAATTTCACCTTTATATGCTTAGATTATAGCTGTATATCCCGATTCCACATGGGGAATTTCATTTTTCTAAAGAAACGGTCGATTTCGTAAAAAAAAAAAATTGTAAAGTGAGATCATTATGATTTTTATAACAATAAAGAATATCAGCTGAAGATCGGCTGAAGTTATGCAATTTTAATATGAACAGGTGTTCGCACCTGGTCTGAAAAAACCAATGAGCGAAATTTGGAGAATAAAGATTTTCAGCTGAAGATCGGCTGAAGTTATGCAATTTAAATGTGGACAGGTGTTCGCACCTGGTATCAAAGAATCACTGAGCGAAATTTGGAGAATTTAGGACAAACGGTATGGATTTCTGTAAAGAACAAACAAACAGAATTTCAACTTTATTTATATAGATATAAATAATTGCCTTATTATAATTTATATATAAATATGTATTGTGTATTATAATATATATAACATAATACCTGATACACAAACCTCACAACCTTCTGTTAAAATGTACACAGCTTCATTTGTTTACATTATAGATGGGGTTCTACAACGAACCGCAGCTTCTCCTTGTATAGGCCCGAAAATGTCCAAGTGGTTCAAAATTAAGCTGACATGAGATGTGGTGTGGCATAACAGATATTTTCTAGCACTGCAGTGACCAGCGAAAGCTCGTTAAAAGTCACAGTGAAAAATACCAGTAACTGGTGAAGGAACAATGAGTGGGGTTACAGGGGTCATGACCCCCCCCCCCCCAAATATTTTGACTTTTCAATTTTTTTGTATTTTTAAACGAATAATGCAATTAGGTAGTAACCATGCCCTAAACATAACACTTATAATTGTTTAGATCGCAATCCTTCTCAATACAAGGAATTCACTGTCAGTCACGTGATTATGAGACAGGGACTTGCCCCCCACTTCCCAAATTTCGTGCTGAATCTGCCCCTGTGAAGGAATGATCAACAATGAATGGCCACTTCGAGAGAGGAGAAACAGACAAATAGAATGATATATCTTTAATTAAAAGGTTATAATTGGATAGCTTTGACATCGATTTATACAATTCTCATTAACTATTTTATATACAATTCTCATTTACTATTTTATATGGGTGGCTGGTGGTCCAGTGGGCAAACACGTTAGGCAATACCCGTTGCCCCAGACAACATGTGATTGGGAGTAGGGATGTTTTTAACATCGATGTTTTAACAATAACAAGATTGTTTTTAACGCCGATATTTTGGACAAAACCAAATATTTTTTAACAATAACAAAATTGTTCTTAACATCTATGGTTTGGACAAAATCAAATATGTTTTAACATCGATGCTTCAACAATAACCAAGTTGTTTTTGACATCGATGTTTTATACAAAATCAAATGTATTTTAACATCGATGTTTTGATAATAAAGTTGTTTTTAACATAGATTTTTGACATTTTATTGGATATATTACTTCTGTACTTTCTACCCTTTCTGGTTTCTGTAAAATTTTCAACTTCAAATAAGTTAATGAAATATGAAAACGTAAATCAATATAAGCAGTACCGTAAAATGAGGTGACATTGTGACTAATGGGGTGACTGTGACAAGCCTATTTTTTTACAGTTTTTGAATTTACCTCCATAAAAGAATCAGGTTAGGCAATTCAGTGTACTTGTCAGTTGGTCAGTAATGTGCTGCAACCTACTGGCCACATATAACTTCTTTCATTCCATTTATCATGGTGCTTTATTTCATATATGTTTGATTGTTTTCATTTAGTTGAAACCTTAAAATAAAGCACCATGGTAAATGGAATGAAAGAAATTATATGTGGCCAGTAGGTTGCAGCACATTACTGACCAACTGACAAGTACACTGAAGTGCCTAACCTGATTCTTTTTAAGGAGGGAAATTCAAAAACTGTAGAAAAATAGGCTTGTCACATAGTCACCCCATTAGTCACAATGTCACCTCATTTTACGGTATCATAATTTAATTACTCATTTAATGCAGCTGCTCGCTAAATCTTTTAAAGTATTCACCAGAAATACGATTCTCTGTATATAATATGGAAACGAAATCAATGTGTGAATCTTTAATAAATGAATACGAAAAACAAACTATGTCGAAAACTTTGATGTTTTTAAACATGAATTATGAAAAATAAACATGTTTTACGCTTGAAAATCAATTTAAATACGTTTGGGAAATAATATGTTAATGTTTAAAGAACTTATAAATGAAAAAACTTCGATGTTCTTTAACATCGATGTTTTGATTGTAAAAACATCGATGTTTTGCCTTCGATGTCGCATCTCTAATTGGGAACCTGAAGATAGCCAGCTCAAAAAAGAGCTAGAAACAAAAGCTACAAATTAAATAAATTCTTATTAATATAAAAACGTATTTTAATTTTCAAATATCAATAAATTTTATTTGGACTATTTAGGGTCAGGCCACACATGTCCGCACCGGATCCGCAACGCAGCACTAATATAGGTTATGTTCAGTATATTTTTAATTTAACTTACATATTACTTATAGTTATGCCTAAAGTGGCCTGTGTCTGACATGTGTGGCTTGACCTTAATTGAGCCTTAAATAGAATACCTGGATACCCCCTCCACCATCTTCATAAGAAGAAAGGTATTTACTAGCTTTCCCCACACACTAGTCGAAATCCTATAATACTCTTGGTCTTTAACCATAGTGTCCTCATATACCAATGTTGTACCAAAAAATAAATTTCAAGTATAAGAAAATAATAAATTACATAAATTCAGTTTTAATTTATATCAGGTATGAGCATATTGGGAGCGGGCTAGCTCATTGGTAAGGCAGTGAATTAGCTGTGCTCAAGATCCCGAGTACGAATCTGGCTTGGCTCAGGATATCTTTATTATTCTCCAGGGGCAAATCCAGCCTCTATAAAGTGAAAAATTAAGAAAGTTAATTGAAAAATTAAGGAAAAAACCTGATGGTTGAGCGTGATCATGGTCAAATAACCTCCTTGCACGACCGCTGACCAAGAAAGAGTGCTTCCTTACAAATTACTGAACCCAAGACCCTTCATGGGTTGTAGTGGTACAGGATGAGCATATTTCTTTGTTAGGAAATTGAAAGTATTTTTACTGATATTGTGGAATACTAGGAATAAAGATAAAAAAAACTAAATAAATATGCAGACAATTTATCTATAATTGTTTAATTAATCATGAAAGGAAGAAAAATTTGTCTTATTCAAGACGTAGTACAATATCATCAAAGAATAATATTTTTTATTACAGCATTATTATTATTATTTTTGTTAAATACATTTTTTTTATTGATTTAATTAAATTAAAAATTACATCTCATAATTCCAGATACCAGGTAACTTTAACATACATAAACCTGAACAAAGTTTCATTCATACTGTTCTTCATTCATTAAGGCTTTCATTCATTGATAGTGATAAAGAACAATATTTAATAATAGAACTAATTGGAAGGTGGAGCGGTCCATTTGCTGCACCCAGGGGATGATAAATAAATATCATCAACCTGAAACACAATATTATGATTTCCTTGAGTCGGATAGCATAAAATGGAACATTACTTTTAATTCTAATTTCTATGATGACATTTTTCGTATATTATTCCCAAATTTAACACCCTTAATCCATTTTTTAAGCAAATTTCATGATTGAATTTCAACAGCATAAAATTTAATCATAAATTCTTTATTTATTTGTTCTGGGACAAGTGTCCTTTAAGAACAAAATTAAATAATATACAAAGGGGGCTTTAGAGCCTTAAAGTTTAAATAAACAAATTAAAATGATACAAAATAACTACAAATAATTAGGGAACCTCTAGCTTAAAAAGAGAAAAAAAAAATACACATTAAATATTTGCTAAGATGAAGGAAATTAGTTTTCACATCTAATAATACATACATATTAACACACTTATTTACAGATGGGTTAAATAGTATTTATATTTTCTAAAAAAAAGAAAAAAAAAAGAAAAATGATAATAAGAAATTAAAATAAATATATAAGGAAAATAAGAACTTATATCAGTTTAAAAAGGACACTGGGTGGCTATGAATTGATGATAGGCGGGATTTAAAGGCGGAGAGGGTATTGGAATTACAGATGAATGTGGGAATGGAATTCCAAAAAAAGGTGGACCAGATAACGAAAGATCTATCTGACGTTCGGTATGGTGCGACGGGAGATATGGTTTTTCCAGGAAAGAGTTTGTTCAAAGGTTACACCAAGGTTTTTGACTGTTCGATAGAATTTGATGGCATTGTTATTAAGGAACAGGGGTGGGATGTTAGATGTTTTAAGGAAGTGTTTGGAGCCTATTAAAATTGCTTTTGTTTTCTCTGCGTTCAGCTTCAACTTGTTAGCCTCTGCCCAGAGACTTATTCAATTCATCTTCTGGAAGCTTTTTCGTCGCTGGCACCAACTTGGAAGATGGGAAAGACAGGTATATTTGGAAATCATCAGCATAGATATGATATTGGGAGTGGTGAAACAGAAGAGGAAGGTCGTTAATATAAATAGCAAACAGAGTGGGGGAAAGAGAGGATCCTTGAGGGACACCGTAGGAGAGGGGAAGTGTTTTGGATGGAGGTTGACCAGGAATGACTACATACTGTGACCGATCTGAAAGAAAAGATCTGAACCAATGTAAGGCGCTGTTAGATAGCTGGAGTTTTTGCAGTTTTGTAAGAAGGATGTTATGATCAAATATGTCAAAGGCTTTGGAAAAATCTAGAAGGATAAGAATATTTAGTTTTCGGAGTTCGATGGAGGTTTGGAGGTCATGGGTAATTTTTAGGAGAACAGATTGAGTTGAGTAACCAGATCGAAAACCAGATTGGAGTGGGTTAAGGAGGTAGCGTTCTTTTAATTTAGGATGATAAGTAGGTGTGTTATCACCGATGATAATAAAAGAGAAAAAAAATCTTTATTTGCGCAAATGCAGTAAATAATTATAAAATTAAAATTACTTGATGAATTGAAACTGAAAATTTGAAAAGCATTAACTGTTCTCTTGAATGCTAAATAAGTCTTATATTCTAGCCGTGGAACAACCAGGATGTACCATCAGGGGGGCCTAAATCATTTTATTGAATTTAAGGTAAAAATATCCCACTATATCCCTAAAGTATAAGATGCACTGTTATTTATTTGACAATGAAGTGAATCGAAAAGTGCTGCTTAAAAGTTATATTCTTTCTTTAAATTCTTAAATTCAAATTTCATTCAGTATGGGATTTTAGTGAGAAAATTTTTTTCTTCCTGTCACCTGATTGTGATAGTGTATTCAGGATAAAAAAAAAACTTTAAACATTTACAGGATATTGAGCGACATCCTCTGGTTTTTCTTCAGTAGGATTTTCATCATCTTGCTGTGGTATTTGTTCTTGTGACGACTGGTCTGCTGAACCACCGGCTTGAGCATCTTGAGCAATATCCTCCTATTCGATAAATAAATAAAAAGAACATGTAAATTTGTATTAAGAACTTTTTAGCGTAACTGACAGGGAAAAATAAAATATTACTAAATAAGTGAAAAAAAAACTACCTCTTTAGTCTACGATTTGTACCATATATGTATAAAAACACTTAAACATATAGATTGGTGACGTGTGCTATAAAACTGCTCATGTGTATAAAATATTGCCGAAATGAGCTTTGTGAAAACTCTAGAATACGCGAATCCAAATTCAGAACCACAAAGCATCACATTTTCCATGCTTTCCAGTATGGATTCCTACATGTTCCCCAGGCCTCAGCTCTTTTGATTTCTGATGACACTTGAGGGGTTCCCGTCAAAAAATTATATAAAAGAATATGATAAATAATTATTAATTATTATATTAATTAATTATATTAATTATAATTGGCATGATTTTGTTTAGTGACCAGCTAAGGATGAAGCAATTGAAACCTCTGGGAAGAAGGTGTATAATTCACTTAGGAACAAAAATCCCGGGGATCACTTGTGGAGTAGTTGTTAGCATAGATGCCTAAATACTAAAGGTCAAGGGTTCGCGTCCCGTGGTAACCATAGGATTGTTCAAAGGGAGTAAAAATTCCTAAGCTATGCCGTCCCTTGTATAGGACATAAAATGGAGGTCCCGAGCCTGTATGATGTTGGGTATTGGTTAAATAATAAGAAGAAAAATTTATGATGCAGTAAAGATGATTGACAGAAGGTGGAAGGATAAGTGCAACAAAGAAATAGTAGTCTGGCTCTGGCCGGTGACTGAAGCACAACTAGTTTACCATTGGCTATCTTTGATCAATTCCATTCAAAATTTGCAAAAGTGTGAATCCAGATGTGACGAATTACTATGTAAAGTATCAAAAAAATTCACCGAAGAATACAGCCAGGAAAGAGGAATAAAGAATCGGGCTTGCTAACAAAACGAGGCTCCTTATCAGCTTGCAGCCTGGGACTTGCAGCCCCCCACCACGGCCAGCTGGCTACAACAAGGTGAGTGCCAGCTTCAAAATATCTGTCACCGAGGAGCTGGAACCTAAATATCATGCAAATTCGATTTTCTTTAAAATACTGGGTAAAGTAACAACAGTGGATGTGTCTGTAATAGTTTTCTTTCATTCATCATTTCATTATTCTACTATTTTTTTTTTAATCAATTAGTTTCATATTGTTTTGTAATACAACTCTTTGTTTTTATTTTAATGATTATACCATTCTTTTAATCTAATATATTTTTATAACCAATGACCTTTCCTATTGTAAAGGAAAGAAATAAATAAGTTCTATTAAGGGGAGAATATTTTTAATATTTGCTAATTTACATATGTGTTTGTAAAAAAACTTTTATTAGTATAAAAATCTTTTTATTATTTTATATTTAATTGTTACTAATTTTTCCCCCTTTTAATATATATTTATTATATTATATTAATTTAAATATTATTGTGGAGGCCCAAAATTGGACAAAAATTGTCCATCTCCCTTAAATATTCGCAAAACTTGCGAGATCGTAGGAGAGGTGTCAGTGAAGAGGAAGGATTTGTCACCGTTTGGAAGCGACTCCGTGGTGTAATGGTTAGCATACCGTGCATGTCACGCGGAAGACCCGGGTTCGATTCCCGGCAGAGCCAAATCGTTTCTCTTCAAAAATAAATTATTTAAAATATATTTATTATAATTTTAGATAACATTAATTTTAAACCTATTTTTCAATTCTTTTATTTTAAATTTTAAAACTTTTCTTTTTAATTTGTTGATTTTATGGATTGATTTATAGACACACTATTTAACTCTAATATTAGTCCTTATCGTATTAATTTTATATATTTATTGTTCTGTTGTTGTTTATTGTTCTTTCTGATTTTTTTTCTTTTCTCAAATTTTATATAAGTAGTTTTAAATTTTTTAAATTTATTTATTTGTAGTTACTTTTTATGAAATCCACAGTAATAATTCTTGATATGAATGTAAAATTATTCATATTTAATCGATTAATTCAGCTTTATATTTATTTATTTATAGCATTTTTATATTTATTTATTTATTTATAGCATCTTAAATTCAATTGTATGTACATATATATCTATTTTTTTTTCTCTATGATGGATGTGTGGTATGTAACTCTATATATACAAGAGAAATTTCAGTTTTGAGCAATTATACCAAAAAAGAAAATAGAAATTGGTCAGACAGTATGGGTTCTGAGAACTGGAGGTCCTGTTCAAGAAGCGATAGTTGCCTCTGTGATGTCTGTGGCGGATGCGGGAGGCGGCGAGAAGGAATATGTTAAAGTGGACTGGCCTGACGCAGAGGGAGTAACATTGGCGAAGACTGTTCCAATTGATGACGTTTTTCCTAGATTGCCAAAATTGCTGTGGAGCGCCACAGAGGCGGACGATAAAACACAAAATGAAGGTCCACCTACAGAAGATAAGGTTTGTCCCATCTGTGGGCATTCGTTTAAAGGTGACTGGGGCCTCGGAATCCATATTGCGAAGAAGCATCCCAGGGAAGCAAATAGCAATACTTTGAGGAGGATAATTAAAGATGTCACTGGACCAAAAAATGGAGAGGGTGAAAAAACCAAGATAAAAGAGGACATTGAGCAGTGGTCTGCCACATTCAAGGGCCTCTTACAAAATAATGCGATGAATCCTGCGGATTTTGATAAGGCGGTAGGAATGTTCCTAGACTTTCTGAAGTCAATAAATTCAGGGCTACCAGGCCTCCAGCACCCTGCTATTAAGTTTTACCGAATGAGGAAGAGGAATAAAACAGACATGGCAAACAAGGGTGCTGGAAAAGTTTCAAATCTGCAGAGGGCCAACAAGATAGACAGGAGTCGTCGGCAGCAATAATATCAATATGAAGTTGCTCAATATAATTATTACAATAAAAGAAAAAAAGTTGTGCAAAGTATTATGAACGCCGACGCTCCTAAGCAATGTCCCCGAAAACCAAAAGATGTTGAGAAACACTTCAAAGACCTCTTTGAGACCAAAATCTCCGCAAACGTGCGGATTATGAAAAGGTTGCCCCAATGCCTAATCTAATGTCCATAGAAACCGAACAAGTTAAGAAACCCATAAAATCTACATCTATGGACACATCGCCGGGGCCAGATGGGGTGTTAATCCACACGTTAAAATATTTTGAAGTGGCGAATGTTATTGAAATTATTGCGGAGATAATGTTGAAGGTTGCCTACGTACCGGAACCACTTCGAAAAGGGCGCCCAATCTTAATTTACAAAGGGAAAGGAGAAATAGATAATATCTCCTCATGGAGGCCCATCATGATCTATTCAATTGTGCGCCGAATTATAGAAAGGTTCTGGACTATGAACTAAGGAAACAGGTCACCTTCCGTAGGAATCAAAGGGGTTTTATAAAAGGAATCCCGGGAACGCATGTCAATTCGAGAATTATAGACGCGATTTTGAAAGATTCAAAAAAGAAGAAAAATGATTGCGCGGTAGTCTTTCTCGACGTTGTCGGTGCCTTTGACAATGTTGGGCACTCACATATAATTAACACATTGGAAGCGAGAGGTGTGTCACCGGATCTCAGGAACGTAATATCAGCTCTCCTAAGTACAAATGAAATTAGAATTAACATCGGTGCCCAAACGACCAGCCAAATCAAGGTGCTGTGAGGAGTACCCCAAGGCGGCCCCTTGTCATCGTCGCTTTTCAACCTAGCCATCGATCACTTATATCACGTGACATGTGCGACGAAGCATTTTCAAGAAAATTTGGATATGAGCTAAAAGTTAACCAAGATAGTGTAGTCCTTACAGGGTTCGCGAATGATCAGGGGGTCACAGCACGTGACAAAGGGGCTGCAGAAAGAGTTATTGGCAGCGTTCAGAGGACCCTCGTGGAGATTGGTTTGGCGATAAACCCTGAGAAAAGTGTGGGCATAGTTCTGAACAAAGGAGAGGCAGAAGCCACAACGCTCTCCATTGAGAATGGAGACAGCATCCAAACTCTGAAACATGGAGAAGTCATCAAATATTTGGGATGTACATTCTCGGGAGAGCTACTGTTTGGCGAGGATTCGGTGGCAAAATTAAATGAAAACCTTAATAAGCTCGTCACCTCTTGCTTGCTTAAGCCCGATCAGAAGCTTCCCGGGTCTAATTTACCCTCTCCAAACAGCCCATAACAAAGCTGCGTCCTGAAATATTAGAAGGCATTGACACCATGATTCACAGGAGTGTCAAGGCCTTCATCGGACTACCTGCGAACACATCCTCGGCAATGTTGTACGCTCCCAGGAGATACAGAGGATTAGGACTGATCAGCTGCCAATGGGAAGTTCCTTTACAACACTGGTCCATAGCTCAGCGGCTGTCAAATATACCGGATTCCCTGTTCCAATCTATTTTTGATTACTCCGCTGAAATAGCTAAGTGTGCGGAGAGATTGGGTGTTGAGCAGGGACACCAGAGTGTGAAAGCTCTACGACAGTCGCTACGAGAAAACTTGTTTGAGAAACAGGCCAACTGCAGGTGGCAAGGCATTGGAGTACGCCATTTTAAAAAGACCCCAAAAGCTAATAGACTCATGTATGAAAAGCAAGTACTTTCGGGATCTGAATGGTCTAATGCCTTGAAACTTAACATTAACTATGCACCCCTGTGAGGAGTCCCAGGTGCCAGCAGACAGGTTAGAGAAGTTGGGTCCCTCTGTCGCAAATGCGACAGAGAGCCTGAAACACCAGCACATGTGCTGGGGAAATGCCCCCACAACTCGCTCCTGATAACACTCCATCACCACAGAGTCAAGCACGAATTGATGAAGCTCCTTAAAGAAAGGGATTTTTAGTGCTATGAAGAGGTTCACTGAGCGGATACAGAGGGGTCCACGAGATATGCTGATATAGTGGCGTTTTCTAAGACGGGAAAGTCAGCAATCATTCTGGATCCCACTGTTAGATACGACCAGGCGAGCAAAATTGGAAGGGAAAAGAAGGAAATTTACAAAAAATGTATCCTTTTCCTTAAAGAGAAGTTCCGTGAAGGCTTTGGCGAGAGAGACTTCAACGTGAGAGGCCTTTGGTTCGGAGCCCGCGGACTATACCAAGTTCAACAAGGAGCTTCATGGAGGATCTTGGTGTCGACATAAAGGACGTAGCGAACATATAGCAGAATATATTGTTCTCGACTCCCTGGGAATCATTTACCACCAAATCCATTCTTAGAATTTAAGTTACAAATCGTTGAAGGGCCATGTTTGTATGTATATTATTTATTTATTTATTAGTATATATTTACCACTAAACGTCTTTTATTTATATATTGTTCTTTTTGTTGTTGCTTTTTTTGTCCTTTTAAATCTTTTTATACCATTTTATATAAAACTTTGAGCTGTTGTTTGATATTGTTATTGTTATGCTGCTGTTGTTATTCCATATTATCAATATTTTACCCAATTTTTTAAATTTTTAGTTATTACATACAGACATTACTTAATTTTTAGGGGCCAGTTAAGCCTATAGAGAGAAAATGTTATAAATGTATAAAAAAAAATGATGTTTCTTTGTATATTTATTTTAGTTTTATTAGTATTTAGATTTAACAAATAATCTGTATAAGATAAATGAGTATAAGCTGCTGAGTATAAGCAACCCAATATAATTGGGCAGCATCACTATTTTCAATAAAATGTTTCTCTCTCTCTGCTAGTTCATTCCCGTATAATTTAAAGTTATCCTTACAAGTAAGATAACTGAAATGTCCTCGCATGGGGGTGAATGAGCCAGGGGGGTCCTGCACTTACCCCTCTATGTTTGAATTTTTCAATTTTAATAGTGTGCATCTACCTTTCGAGCTATGATTATGCACAAAATTCATTAGTTTTTTATTCCATTCCTATTTAATGAGGTACCTACCGAGCTACTATAACCCATGTAGAATTAGCATTTTCTAGAGTATGGCCGACTAGATGTTAATAAGAATAATAATCGTCACTGGTTGATCAAGAAACTTAATTGTGTAAACAGGACAATTTGGTCCATTGCAATCGCCCCTGGCTGCCAAATAGCGAAGCAACATTTGCTTCCAAACTTCGTTCCAAAAATTTAACCGTGTAATCTTGGGGCTTTGACCCAATTGATGACCTCATGATAAATAAATAAGGCCATCTCACAACTAAAAATTTTTTAATTGAAGAATTTTAAGAAAGTGATAAATTCATTGTTTTATAAAAATTGTTCATAAGTATTTTAATCAAAAATATTAAATATGAATGAGTTAACAATGTTATCGCTGCTAAAACCAGTCAGTATGGCTTATATATATATACCACATTGTTTCCTGTTCCATTTTCTTCTATATTTTGCTGTGGTACTTGTTGCAATGAAGATGGACCAGCCAAATTCGCCTGAAAAATTGAAAAAAATAATTCTTATATCATTATCCTCCTGGGTACATAATTGTAACTATTAAAGTAATGATATGATGATTCATACAGTCAGACATTTTGATGTTTTATTTTTATTTTCATTTAGTTATTATCATTTATTGTTATATTTTTTTTTCTGATTTATTTTTATTTCAAAATAACTTTTTTGTTTTATGTTTTATGTAAAATGTATTTTTGTGTTATATCTCATGTTAGGAATATCATTTTTGTACTTCATATTTTGTATTTTCTTGTTTTTGTTTTTCCTATTTATACCTAATTAATTCTGTACTTAATTATCTCACAAATCTGTACAATTTTAAATTTATAAAATTGTAAAATCTAATGTATTGATATATGTATTATGCCTGGAGCATGTATACATTAACAAATTTACAGCTCTCGTACAGGGTTACAGTTTTTGGGAGAGAAAGAAGAAAAAAAAAATGATGATTCATACAGTCATACAGATGCTAAACCAGTATATATATACATATTATTTCAAAAAAGCCAAATATTTGATCAAATACCTGTAAATTGGCAGCATTTTGCCTTTCTGCAACAGTGACTTCCTCTGCAAAAGCTCTTTTACTAGCCTTCTGCAGATGAAAAGAAAGAAATATTAAATTTACATCTGTAATATTAAATGTAATTAAAATGGAATTTTAAGATAACAAAAATATTTTTTTTTTTTGTCCTCCTTAGGTTAGGCTATACAGGGTTTTCCGACCAGGAGAGAGGGTGGGAGGATTAATGCCGGGTATTATTAAATTTCCCCTGGATTCGAGTTTTGAACTTGCTATCTTCGGTTTCCCAATCATATGTTGCCTGGGAAATGCATATGCCCACTTTGCCATCCCGCAACTCATCTTTCATTTTTTATTAAGCAGTTTATTTTCAAGAGAGAAAGATTTATCTAATGAAAACAAATACACATTAGTGTGCAGCCTCAAACTTTTTTTTTTAATTTTTTTATTGGTCCTCCCCTTCCTTACCTTGTAGGCTATACGGGGTTTCCCGGGCCAGGGGAGAGGGTGGGGGATTCATGCCGAGTATCATTAAATTTTTCCCTGGCTCCGGGTTTTGAACTTGCCAGCCTCAAACTATACTGTACTACCATAGAAGGGGTCACCGTCGGTAGGACAGGGAGATGTGTCGCCCCCCCCCCATATTTTGGCAGGAAGGGACTGACCCCCTTATGCAAATAAATAAAAATGCGATTTTAAGAATTTATTCGAATGCAGCAAATCAAATTTAATACAATGTAAATTTAAAATATTAATTAATTAAGGCATACTCTATTGATTGATTATACCCAATTTCTCCAGCAGATTCTTTATTTTCACAAATTGGCATCATGTCACTTTAACAAGCATCATGAGGCGAGTTGTATATTTGATGAATTATATCATTTTTATTTCAGCTTGAACTTTTTATTTTATGAATTATTTTATGAATTCTGTAACAAAGTTGGATCTCCGGAATTGGTCTCCATTTATTTTTCAAACTTAGCAGCTTACCTAAAGCCTACTTTCCATCAGCTCCTTGAACCTTATTGGAGTCGATGGAATGCAATGAAATTATTAGCACCAGAATCAGAAAGAGAACTTGGATAAAATTCAATCAAGAAATTTCGGCCCACATCCTTCAACATGAAGCCTTAGCAACTACCAATATTCTACCTAGTACAGTAAACCCTCGATATAGCGAACTGGTAGGGGGTTTGATTTTCATAGTTCGCTATAACGAGATTCGTTATAACCGAGGGTTCTTTTTTTATATATATTTTTTAGCCAATGGCCGCACTATTTTGATCATATTTAGAAGGAAATTCATTCATTAGAACTAGTTAAATTAAATCGCATGTATGTAATTAATTTTTAGATAAACTACATATTAATTAAACAATGAGATTCATTTATTTAACTGCCAAGTTCACTTGAGAGTTCTTTAGCCTTAGCTTTAATAAGACGGCCTAAGATTGGTATTTGGGATCTCATTTGTTTAAAGCAATTTATCAATTTTTTTCCAAATATTCATGAGCGGCAGAGCGCAGTCGTTTATTTGATGCTGAAGTTAATCCTTGGGCTGCGGTTGAATCTATTTTATCTTTTTTTTTATAATGGTTGAATTTGGAATTCCCTATCTTTCTGCGATAGTTTTCTTACTTAGAATTCCCGATTCAATATCCTGGAGAATTTTTAATTTTTTCTCCATTGATAAGGATTTACGTTTGTGACACACGTTTACCAACGAACTCCTTGTTTATTTTAAAAAACACTATAAACGACTACAGCACACTGATTCGAATAATACAGAAGTCGAAACAGAACTGAGCTAGTTTTGAGAAAAAGTCAATGGAATTAGAGAGAGAGCAAAAGTAAATCGGATTAGTTAAGAGTAAAAAAACACCTTGATTCTAGAAACTGGAGCTACTTCGTCTTCCCGCACTCCTTCTACGTAATACAGTAAAAAAAAAAAAAATAATAATAATAATTCTAGCAGTTCGTTATAACAGAATATAATAATTCTCAGGCATCAAATTTAATTCGTAGTTCGCACTAACCGAGGGATTTCGCTATAACGAGGGGTTCAGCAAAAATATAACGGTAATTTTGGGGGATAGTATTTCGGTTCGCTATATCGAGATGTTCGTTATATCCGAGTTCGTAATAATGAGGGTTTACTGTAAATACCTTTAAAATAGATCCTTGGAGAATGAATTAAATGTCCCAACCATGTTGTTCTTTATTTATTTATTTATTAGCGCTACAGTCCTACAAGGACCCTGGCTTCTCTTTGGATCTTTCTCCACTCTCTTCTGTCTCGGGCAAGCATCCTCCATCTCCTTATGCCCATCCTCTTCAAAATATCCTCCACCTGGTCCAGCCACCTAAGGCGTGGTCTTCCTCTACCGCAATGACCACCAGGGCGTTCCTCCAACAGGCGTCTGGGAATCGAATCTTGAAGCATACGTGCCACATGCCCCAACCATCTGATTTGGCTTCCTCTTATTATTGAGGCCAGATCTGGTTTATCATATAGCTGGTAAAGCTCCTTATTAGAGCGAATCCTTCATTCTCCATGTTCGCTTACCGGTCCATATATCCATGCCCATACATCCATATACCCTGCGGAGAACCCTTCTCTCCCACGCAAGCAGTTTTCTCTCTGAGGTCTTGGATACTACCCAGGTCTCGGAAACATATGTGACCGCAGGTCTTATGACCTTCTCATAGAGCGTGATCATGGTCCTACGAGACAGTGTTTTATAATTTAGTATTTTTCTCAAGGCAAAGCAACATCGATTTCCGGCTGACATGTTCTTCTTCATGTCATGTTGTTTTTAGACATTATTATTTTATGATTTAAGGTTAATAAAAGCCGAAGGTCACCAAATATATCATATATTTATTTAAAATATATAATCCTTGACGTTTTGGCCTCAATGTGCCATTCTCAAAAGACAAAACTTTATGCACATAGTCACCAATTATCTATCTGAATATCTGCCACATCTAACATCGTCTAGCTAGTTGACGATGTTAGACGTGGCAGATACTCAGATAGATACTTGACATATGTATTTTAAAATATAGACTAATTCTTTTAGAAGGATAAATTGGTGACTATGTGCATAAAGTTTTGTCTTTTGAGAATGGCACATTGAGGCCGAAACGTCAAGGATTATATATTTTAAATAAATATATGATATATTTGGTGACCTACGGCTTTTATTAACCTTAAATAATTAAATATGACACCGAAATTAAATGAGAAGACTATTAATTATTATTTTAACTTTTAGCCTCTAAAATTTCTACCTACCCTATCTAGGGGAATATTGAGCCCCCCCCCCCAATATTTTGGTGCTGGTAACACTCTTGCTACAAAATATTTTAATTATTTATTTAGTTATTGAAACTTGGCCTATGGCCCTAACAAACTGATATATCTAATCTTAAGGAATTTTGTATTTTATTTTTAAAATCATTATTATAAACTAATTTATAATAGTGTCTTTTTTTTCCAAGCCTTACCCTTCGAATTGGTAGCAGAGCAGGCATTTCATCATAATCACTGTCTGAACTATCAGCAGAACTTATCTAACAATAAATGAATCGATTAGTAATATGAAAAAATATCGCACGTTGGCAAGAAGATTGTTAGAACTCAAAATTTTTGGATAAAGATTGTTAGAACTCAAAATTTTTGGATAATCACATGTAGTGTTTCGACTGCATTCTCAAAACCGTCCTATGTACCTACAGATATTAAATAGGGAAATAGTCTTTGATCACAAATAGTCTGCCATTGGGGCAGTCAGTTCCACTGGTACTAGCTGTAACTATAAAGTAGCCCTCTAACATGATCACCCCCATCCATAAAACAATACGGTAATTAGTGCCTTAAGCGAACGGAACTATTAATACTATTATGACTATATTCTGACTTTTTAGGTTTAGTCAAACTGATTCCAATGAAACGCATAACTGAAATTTGGTATATTTTGAGTCGTAACTATTTTCTAGCCTACCTGCAATATTATTCCAAATAAATAAGTGTATGTATTAACTGTAAAATTATAATGTAGGGGAGAGCGGGGTTGGTTGGCAACAGTTTTCACTTTTTGATTGTTGAGACGTTCCTGTTAATATAATCCCAATGGGGCTGATACCACTGTAAACTCCAAGTAATAGATTACTTCAAGTATTTTTTTCACAACATATTATTTAATACTAAGATCATAGAAAATTGAAGAATTCGTCAATTGAGAGTATGCCAATTAACCCCCTATGTGGGGCAGGTTGGCCTAGAAGGTGGAGTTGTTTACCCATCTCATTTAAGTACTGCCTGACACATATTATTGATATTAAAAGCTGCACTATGATGGTATAATAATTTTGAATCGGTTTTTAACCAGTTTTTAAGGGAAAATAGAATAACAATAGAAGAAGATAGAAGTTTAGACCGTCGTCACTTTCTGCATAAGGTAAATTGCTCTCATCCTCCTAGCTGGAACTAAAAACAATTGGTAGTTTCACCTTTGTTTATGTTTACCTTGCGTTTGTGAATTGCTAATGCTCCAACAAACCCCAGTAGAAGAGAGCCAACTAACCCCACAGGAGAGATAATATGAAAGATGGCTGCCAGGACAGGGGAGAACAATCAAACAAGAAACTGGTTAGTCGAAAGGTGAGGTTTTTCAAAGAAGTTTGGGGCTATGTGGACAGAATCGGAGTCAAATGTTTTGCCATGCCTTTAAACCAAATTTACTGAAAATATAAAAATTTACTTACATGTTGTAAAATCAATCAATGAAGCACACTCTTCTCTACACTGTTAGCATCAGATTGAAAACTCAGGACAAGACTCCCGAGGTCGAGCGGGTCACATGGTACAATGGTGGGGCCTTCACAACAGGTGTGACGGAAACTATAAGCCAAAGGCCAACCTACCCCCTATGCCAACCAACCCCGCTCTCCCCTATAGTATATAATCTAATAATGAAATGAATATGATAACTAATCTATTACCTCATTAAATATTAAACTATTACCTCTAAGTCATAAAGGCCTTGATATCGGAAACCATCGAGATAATCTTCATCCAAGCTTGGATTTTCATACTGAGAAGAAATTTTACATAATTAAAATTTTTAAATTCAATAAAATTGATTTATGCAAACCTCAGACATTAATAAATTAGTTACATTTTCAATAATTTTATATGAACATTTCCATGCAAAAAAAACAAAAACAAAAATAAATAAGGATTTCTTTAAATGAAGGAGTCTCTTCCATATGTTATATTATATTTATTTGTCCCAAAATATAGAACATTATTTACTTCAGAACACGTGACAGTGAAATTAGTCCAGAGCCAAAAAATGTTAAAAATAAGTTGATAGTGTAAAATAAGGTTATGACAGTTATATGTTCATATATGAAAACTTTAAATAAAGAAAATTGGCGATGGAACTAAATATTAGTAAAATAGATGATTCGGCCAACAGCCCGAAACGTTAGGACAAATAAATACAATATAACACTCCTTCATTTAAAGAAATCCTAGAACAAACCACTCTTACTCACGAAAGTGAAAGATATAACCAGCTAAAAAATAAATTAACTAATAATACTGAGTGATTTTAATTATGCTGGTCAAAACTCTGATGCTCTAGTTTATTTTATGCCCATTTTTTTTTTTTTTAGAGAGAGAGAGAGGGGTGAGGGGCTCTTAAACATGTAGCAAATAGAGATAAAGTTTTCCGGTTATTTTATTAAAATATTAATAAATCTTATTTAAATGGCTAATGTATGATTGATTAATTTTTGGAATGAAATGAAGTAATAGGGTGTATAAAAAAAAAATGACCGTTTTAGACAAAAAATTAATATATATATTTTTTATACTTTACAATAAAATTAGTATTCAAAATATAACCCATTGTTATCTAATGTTGCTTGCCATCTTTCCGCCAGTTGCATGATCCCCTGCTGGTACCACTCTTTAGGATGGCTATCGAAGAATTCCTGCACCGCTGTTTCGACTTCTTCAAAGTTATCAAATTTTTTCCCTTTCAAGAAGTGGGCCATTGACCGAAACAAATAAAAATCTGATGGAGCAAGGTCTGGGCTATATGGTGGGTGAGGAAGAAGTTCGATCCCATCAAGATTTTTTAATTTTTCTTTGGTCTGACGGGAAGTATGCGGCCGGGCGTTATCTTGCTGTAACAGAACTCCTTTTCGATTGACCAAAGCTGGATAAAGTTGCGACAGTTTTGCATATACTCTATCTAACTGTATGCAATAGAGGTCAGAGTTAATTGTGGTTCCATGAGGTACGAATTCATGATGGATTACACCTTCATAGTTCCAAAATACGCAAAGCATTGATTTTTTTTCGAATTGTCCTCTTCCAGCAACCGGAAAGGCCGTTTGACCTTGACTTAACCACTGCCCACTAGTATCAGGATTTCACCAGTAAACCCACTTTTCATCACAAGTAACAATTTTTTTGTAAAATCGCAAATCGTTAGGGTGATTCAAAAGATTTTTGCAAATCTCTACCCTTTTGGCAGATTGCTGGGGCGTCAGCTCGTGCGGGACCAGTCTGCTGCTCCTTTTCACCTTCCCCATGCTGTGCAGATGGCGGCACACAGTATCTTTCGACGCTCCGCACTCCCTGGCAAGGTCTCGAGTACTTGTGGCTGGATTTGAGTCTATAGCTTCCTGAAGAGCATCATCTATATCCAACGATGGTCGCCCTGACCCCTTCTTCCGTTCTAAGGTCGTATCTCCACTGTGAAATTTTTGGAACCAACGCCGCGTGGTACGCTCGTCAAGGAGACCTTCTCCTTCAATTCTGTTGATTTCACGAGCCGCTTCAGCGGCAGAACACGATTTTTTCCAATAATGTCTCAAAATAACAAGAATTTCGTAAGACACCGTTATGTTGCTTCTCCAGCAAAAACTTGTGAACTGAGGTATTATTGAGTAAGTCCAGTGTTGATAAATAAAGTTGGATTAACATTCTAAAGAGTACATGACTTGTTGGTAAACAATAGATAGGATTAACGTCTTTACAGTCCTTGGAATTCATGCATTTGACGAAACGGTAATTTTTTTTTATACACCCTATTATATGAAAAAGAGCTAGGTTTTCTACCTTTACAATTCACTCAAAAGTATGATACATCTATTGTTTTTGGATTTTATTTTTTTCTTGGCCCTCCCCTTCCTCGCCTGTTAGGCTCCGGGCCAAGGGAGAGGGTGGGGGATTGATGCTGAGTATTATTAAATTTCCCCTGGCTCCGGGTTTTGGACTTAATTATGGAAGGTAATCCAATGTAATTAGTCACAAAAAAAAGCCGTATTAATTACGGTTTGAAAATTTAAGCTCGTGAGAACTAACTAGAGCTCGCATTAACAAAGTTAGTCGCGGTAGTCAGGGGAAGGGGGGGGGGGGGAAAGAAACCTTGGAAAAGAAAAAGATCGTGAGAAATCTAAATCCCGAGAAAAAAGTGGGACGAGGATCGCAGATTCAATTTAATCAGATTTCACAATCTTAAAATTTAGGGCCGGGGATAGCAGAGCGTGTTGGAGCGCGACCCGCGTTAGCATGCTCGAGCCGAATGGCGGCGGTTCGAATCCGCCCTGGGAGGGACAACTTTTATTTCATGGAGGCCCCATGGAATAAATCTCGACCAACCCACCATGGTTAGAATAGATTGGTTTCACCTGTAGAGTAACCGCTGTATGCCAAACATGGCCAGTGCGGGTACCAAAAAAAAAAAAAAATATATCTTAATATTTGAAGAGTCCACGGAAGAAAGGGGGGATGTCATTTGGAGTGCTTTCCGAGAAAATCGAGTTTTTAGGTTTGGATCTTTAATTACTTAAGTAATTTTTATCATTTGTCTTCAATTTTTTTATATGTCCTTTTCCTTTTTGATTTGCGTGTCAAAATAATAAATTAGCCCGAATAAGACATAATACGCTCTAAAAAAAAAATGTTTTAGTAAAAAAAAAACAATTTAAACATAAAAGAAAGGGGGATTGTCCTGGACGCTTAAAATTGTGTAAATCTAAATATTTTATATTTAGATTTACACAATTGCAATAATTATTTTTTTGTCATGACCAATGGTCTTGATTGATTGAGTTTTTTAACAAAATAATAATAATTCAAACTTACATTAAATACAATAATAAATCTTATTAATAATTGAAAAAAGTTTTACAAACATTGCATTTTCAGACAAATTAATTAATTCTTCTTCTTCTTCTTCTTCTTTTCTGTAGGTGGTAAGTGTTCAAAAAATGTTCGGGCTTTTGGCCCACAAAATCGTTTTAGGTGCTGTTGGTCTTTAATTTTTTCGTTGCTGATCGGTAAAGGAGCTGCAACATCAAGTTAACTAGCAAAAATTAACAAACGCAATTTGACCTTCTAACATGACTCTCCCCCATTCTAGGTTTTTCCGCGTGGACTCTCCTCCTTTCTTCCGAGTACCTGGTTCTTTCCATCGCTTGTGACCAACCGACTGTCATTTTTTCTGACTATTTCTTTTCACCAACATATTCTACTCTACTAGACGAACAATTATATATATATAACTACAATTCGGAAAAAAATTGACTCTCCCCCTTTCTTCCGTGGACTCTTCATTTATTAGTTGGCTTCTTCCTCTATCCTCTAAATGTACCTGGCAAAGTTTTTAGGTAATAGAATTAAAAAGTTAGGGGCTCTCAGTTCGGGTCAGGTTCGCCTTCTTGCTTCTTTGTGAAGGACTTTGCATAAGTTTGCAGAATTAATTCAGCCGTTTGCTCTCCTTTGCCACATTCACACACAGGTTATTTTAAATTTCTTGAAAAGGTAGGATTTGGTATTTTTTCAATTCGGGGCAGGGGTGTTGTATGTCGAATAAAAATTCTCAATTATGAATGTTACATTTAATATGTGGTGATCCACACATATAATTATTAGGCCATTTATTATATAAATATAATGTATATTAATTGTTATTATATTATATTATATGAGGGCTATTATAGAAATATTGTATATGTAGATATTAGTTAGAATGATTATAATTAGTTTAATTAGGTGCCCAAATAGATAATTGAATATATTTGAGTTTGTATAAATATCCTAAGTAATAACATAGGGCCAAACTTTGTACCTTAAAGCCTCCTTATCGCCCTTGCTCTGAGAAGGCCCCAGTCACAGAAGAGAGTCTCTAGCAGAATTTCCACCCAGTTAGACGTATTGCTGCCGGCCCCCCACTTCCTATATTAATCAGGCTCGTATTGTAATAGTAATTAGATATATTTGTCTGTATGTATATATGTATATATTTTCACCAATTACAATAATCTTCCACTGCGTAATTCTGTCTATTTTTTGCATGTCCCAATTATTATAGATAATTAAGATCCACGGACCTAATCAGGGACACGGCAAATATTATTAACCCTTTCATGGCTCCAGAGGAGATATCTCACGAAACAAAGTCGGTCCCCACAAGCTGATGACGAGATATCTCGCAGTTGGTTTTTCACTTATTTACCGTCCTCAGCTTCGCAAGAGATAATTTGTCTTAACTGAGGCACATCCTAGCGGATCCACGGAGACTTAATAAATAGATCTAGCGGCCGCCAGGCTGCAGGGGTATCTCTATTGCTGAAATATTTGTGTCGGCCCGGTAGCTGCCTGTCATCTGGGTCGGCCGTTTGGGGAAGCCCGGCTCACCCCTTTTTACCTGCTAATTTTTTTTTCTGTCCATTATCCCTCCCTCGGCTACCGTCAAGGGTCTGAAGGACATATTTTGCCATTATTCATTCGAGTTCTAGACGCTCTGAGCGATAGTCCTCTGTGTTTTTTTGGTGATTTTCACTGTTTTATTTCGCTATTATTTATTATTTATTAATTAATAAAAATATTACTTATTAAAAATTAATTAAATTAAAAAAAATGTATATAAAGTATTAACATTATTATATTATTGTTCATTATTACATTCTTATATCACGTAATCTCTTATTGCAATCGGTAATCTTGCATTTTAATTTATTGAAATAATGATAGAGGTATTATAGAATTATAAAAAATAAATAAAACATTAATAAATAGTGGGTGAAGGTTATGAGGAGTTAAAGAAGTTGAAGCAGTCAGCGGCAGAGAGTGGCCTGCTGGGTGTGGGGAGTGAAAGGCCTGCAGACCCGCTCAGCGTCTCACTGCAACTCTCGTTCCGAGTGCTTAGCGGTTAAAGGGTTAAATATATACATACACACATATGGATAAATACTGGGGTCACCTGTGGTGTTGTGGTTAGCATAGCAACCTACAATACTAAAGGTCGTGGGTTCGCATCCCGAGATGGCACTAGGATTTTTTCTTATAAAATCCTTGGCTATGCCGTCCCTCGGATAGGACGTAAAATGGAGGTCCCGAGCCTGTACGATGTCAGGTACTCGTTAAGAAATAGGGATTTTTAATAATTATACCTGGATAGGCGAAATTTAGGACTTCCACTGTAGCATCGTCTGATTAGCCTTAGTGGCATAAAGTGATGTTAAAGAAACAACATATTAATAAATACTGTGTTGAATACTAAATGGAAATAATACTGAAAAACTTTGTAATTATGAAATTATTCCTTCATATCCTGACTTCTTCCATGATTTCCAATTTTTTATCGATTGATATTATGCATCTATCCTCTTCGAGATATGATTATACTCAAAATTTAATATTTTTTTAATCTTCCCCATTTCATTCTCTTTTTATAATCTTTTTAGACTGCTTGTGAGTTCATTCCATTAAATCATTAAGGTGGAAACCATGCTTTAATGTATTTTTTTTATATTTTATATATTGTTTATATAGTATATAAGGTATTTGAATTCATATTAATTATACATGAGTTTTTAAACATTTTGAATTATATACTGTAGTACAATAAGGTTAAGAGATAAATATTTGAGTTAAACCTTGATTTGAGGATTTGGACTAAAAAGTAAAATTCAGTTTTAAAAAAGTTTTCAAATCAATTAAAAAAAATAAAATTGATCAATCCAATCATTACATTAAATAAATCATTTATACTCTATTGAGACCTGTAAATGAAAAAGGCTGCAAGAGCAAAAGGATTGATTTTGAAAAATAAATAAATAAACTATTATATGAGTTCAAACCATGAAAATACAGTCATTAGTTTATTTCAGAGGTTATAGAAGGGAAATCAGGTTATTATTTTCTTGGTAAGGAGACATAATTTTCCCGGTGTGGCTGTGCGGTAAAGCACCGTACTCGGTTCGAGTCCCGCCCTGGGTGGTGCTTTTCTTTCGTAGGAGAAGTATCACCCAGTGCCATGGGTGTTAATATGGGCAGTATAGGGCTTCAGTGGAAGCCTTGAAGTCCCACAAAAAAAAAATAATTTTCTTACTCGGGGATAAATATGAACTAAATAATACAATAATAGGGAATATAACGATAGGGAATGTTCTCGAGTCCTTTCCATATTTGACCTCGTTAACCCTTTGACTGCGCAATGCCAGTATACTGGCACCGGCCGGCCGTGCCCTGAGCGCGCTATGCCAGTATACTAGATCGTTGTGTGGCGATCTAGTGGATGTTACTCGAACTTGTAAGTCTAGCTCTGATCGCTAGATCGCGTGAGACTTCAGAAATAATTTCTGACTCATAAGTTGTGCTTTCCAGCTTTTAACGCTTGATAGCATGAGCCTTCAAAAATAGGACCGGAGACTAGGCCTGCCAATATACATTCTGGTTTGGCCGGTCCATAATCCCGGATCAAAAAAGGTGATAGAAACGGATCAAAAAATATAGAAACAAACAAATAATACTTTTTGTGGGAAAAATATGTTATTTCATAATTAAATTCATATTTGATTAAAAACAGGCTAAACTAATATTATAATAATATAATAACTGGAGATTAACAAGTAATTTTTTTCATTAAAACAAATAGGAACCTAAATGAACAGCTAGAGAAATAATAGCGCGAGTGTCAGGGGGTGTTGAAAATTCCGCGCACCAGCAGGTAGTAACCTTGAGACAGGCCGGCGCAGCCACCTACCCCTGGTCTCATATCACCTCGCGCAGTTAAAGGGTTAAGAGGAATAAAAATGAGTTTGCGCTTTGTTTTAAAATTCGAAATTTCCTTCCTTAAGGCCCCCACCCTGTGTTCAATAATTTTTATAAAATTTAAATTTGAACGGAAATCATAAATAATTGAAATAAATCAGAAAAAATTATTGAAAAGCATTTGACACAGAATAGAAAATTGCATGAATACAATCCAATGGTGAATTTAATAAAAATATTAAAATGTCAATAATTGAGCACTTACATGACGCTCATATTGAGGCCCATACTTATTTTTAAAGATGTATTTGAATAGCAGTCTCTGTCGTTCATAAGACATCTGTAAAAGTTGATCGGGAAAAGCAAGATCTAAATCGCCATAACTTATCTGTAAATAACATAATAACCTTCAAAAAATTCATAAATAAAAACTCTGCTTAAGAAGCCAAAATTCAACAAAGAAAGTAAAACTTACCGATATATTCATAAAATTGTACTGTTCGTCAAAAAACTGCTTTCTTTCAATTACTTCATTCAAAGCTAATTCAATTACAGTTGGATTATTACTGTTATAGACACGCTAAAAATTAAAACAATTTAAAATATTAATAATAGGACAGTATTATGCAGAAAGATATCAAACTCTTTTTTTTTAATTTATTTAATAATGGATTATCATGCTAGTAATACTACTTGTACTGCTCAATAGAATTTAGACTCCAAAATGAACTAATGAAAAAGATAGGTTAAACCATTTCATCCCACCCAGAGGTGCATTTACGCATTATGAATATTTATATTGTTTTTTAGTATATTAAACAGGTGGACAAAATTAATGCACCAATCAATATTATTTAGTTAAAATTAATTACATGATCTTCCATTTTAATTTTGACTAACTATTGGTATTTAGATGGTAATAGTGTAAATATAAACAATATGTAATGCTATATTTACTCTTCTAATTCCTTTTTCACCTACAGTAGCATTATTTAGCACAAGGTAAACATTGTTTAACCCCTTTCTTTCTCTTGTATTCGTTCGTTCTAATTGTAAACTTTTTTAAATTTTCTTCAATTGCCCCTGTAAGGCATTTAAGTGAATACAATTGTGTTAAGGATAGAAGAGGGATGCAGGCAGCGTGAAGTCGCTAGGAGATTGGCTGTTCATCACTCGTCAATAAGTAGGGTTCTTAAGTGTTTTAGGGAAACATGGCGTCACTCTAGAATAAAAGTGCATGGCCGGTATAGATGTACAGCGGAAGAGATGATAGGTTACGTTACCGAAAATGAGATAAGGAGTCTCATAAGGCAAGTCCGAAATGTTTCCATTTCTATCAGGGCTGTAAGAAGAAGGCTTAATGAAAATAACCATAGGGTCCAACATCTTGCCCGTCGACAGTTAACAAAATGGCCAGGCTTCAGTTTCTACGTAAATTGTAAACTGGACTTTGGATGACTGGAAGAAAGTTCTCTTTACAGATGAGGTGAGAGTAGGTTATAGGTTATAGGAGCCTCAGGTCTTCAGATGGCCTTAACTACACATGGAGACGCGAAGGAGAAAGGCATGGTTCCCAAGATGGCATTTCATGGGGAAGGTCTTTAACATCACAGAGGCACATAGAAGACATAATCGAGGAACATAAAGTGCCATTTTCACCCTACATCAGTGATAGATACCTGCTAATGGACGGGTGGCGGGATGGCCAAGTGGGCAAACGCATCAGAAAATACCCATGGCAACGTATGATTGAGAACCGAAAGATAGCAAGTTCAAAACCCGGAGCCAGGGGACATTTAATAATACTCGGAATCAATCCCCCACCCTCTCCCCTGGCCCGGGAAACCCTGTATAGCCTAACAGGCGAGGAAGGTAAGGACCAATAAAAAAAAAAACCCTGCTTATGGACGATAATGTCAGATCCCATAGAGCACAAATTGTTGATGACTATCTGAATGAGGTTGGGATTCAGCACTTGCTGTAACCACCCCGGAATCCTGACTTGAATCCAATTGAACACTTCTGGGACTAAGTTGAGTGAAGATTACTGACAACGGAACATATCCTACCAACCTTGAAGAATGGAAAGAGCTGTTAAAGAGTGGGACGATTTTCCTCAGGATTCAATTAAAACCTGTTTGAATCAATGGGAAGGCGTTTAAGAGATGTGATGGGAGGTGGAAATACCCATCATTTATAAACAAGTTTCCATATAACTGTAAAAAAAGTATGTTTTTTTTAATTTTTTTTTTCTAATTTGGTCACTTATATTTTCAATATTTTTCTTTAATTATTTTTGTACCTTTTACTATCTATGTACAATAAATTTTTTTATTAAAATCGCTTACTTTTTCAACCAAAAATACTTTTCAAGGTCAAAATTTGCATAAATTGGAAATTTTCAAAAAAGTAAGTGTGGTGCATTAATTTTGTCTATCAGTGTATTATTATATTTTTTAACCGACTTCGAACGAAAGAGGAGGTTACTCAATTCGATACGTATGTGACTTTTATTTTTTTGTGCCTTTTTTTTTTTTTTTTTTTTTTTTCTATGTTTGTTCACCGATTACTCAGAGATGGGTGGACCAATTGGAACGAAACCTTTTGCATCTTGTAGAGTATTTTCCCAAGGTGGTCCCATTTAAACCTTTTTGGGGTTCCTAATTTATTTAAGAAGTTATCGGGAAAAAACATGAAAATAATTATTTAATTATCGCTCAAAATGTTTACTTATTGGAAAAACATATGGCATATATAACATAAGGTATGCTCCAACAAGCTATTAAAACTAATTGATAACAAACAAATCCAAATATTGTATTACTGCTGGATGAATCAAATGGGAAAACCAACCAATCAAATTCAGAATCAAAAGAGTGGGGGGAGAACATGAGCAGTCTGTTAGTTATCGATGTGTTTTACGTGCTTGTTGGAACAAACCTTTACATAACCTTAACTAATTTTTCAACATTAGATTTAAATGAAGATATAAATATCAGCAGAATATAATATTGCTGTCGTTTTCTGTAGTGATATTAGCATAAATAATAGATAGATGTATATTCACCGATAACAGTAAACCTTCTTAATTTAGATCTAATCGACAGTTGGACACCATAATCATAAGACAACAAAATTCGTGGAATTCCAAGAAAGACTGAGTATTGGTAATCGTTTTAAAGCAGAATTTAAGACTTCTTCAAGTTCTCGAAGGATCGTTTAAATTTAAAATCGTAGCTATTATTGATTTAAATTAGATTTTGATTTCTATCTTTTATTGACTATGCACATTAAAAAAGAATACAATAATTCCTGGAAAAGCTCATTTTCAGTTGACTTAATAAAGGATTCAGATACCTCTGTCTTCTTCCGGATACACTCGGTTACTGTTGAATATCTTGTCGGAGGTCTTGTGCCGATCCTTTATGGGTGACACTTCTGTTATGTTATCCGGATTACAAGTATCGGTTTTTAAATTTGTTTCTACAACTATAGAGGCTTTTGCTGGTGTTCATCCATCAATAAAAACTACAAAATAAAACTTGATAACTACCCGAAAACAACCTCATTGTATGAAAGTCCCCTCAGCAAAAATTTGGCAGTCATGGAAATGATTGTTAAAAATTATGATAAATGCTACGCCACTAGAATTGAAGCACCATTGTTTGGCAATTTATTTTCTGAATAATGTTTTATTACGAAGGATATAATTCATAGTACTTCGGTAATAAATTTAGTCAAAAATTTATCGAAAGGAATTACGAACATAATTGAAATAACCTTTGGAATTAAGTCAGTAGTCTAATACGGAGAATAATAATATCCTTCGTAATAATAAATTAACCATATGTGAGTCCCAAACCCTGTTGTTTCTATCCTAGCGGGGCAGTCTTTTTGATATCGATAAATTTTATGGTTGCCCCTTTTTTTGCAGGGACTCCTTTCCAATGATGTAATCCTATGAAGTCGTGTATAATATCGCCATAGTTTTCAGAAGGATATTCAAGCAATCAAAATTTAAAAATAACTTTCAAATTTACTATAGGGCATATTAGCATCCTCATTGATTCTCCATTAACGATATCTTGTCTAAAACCGGCCAAAATCTTGACTGTTCAGTGACTTATCTACTTCATCTTGGAATGGCCGGATTTATGTATTTATGTATATTTAACTGAACACATCTCGGAACACTGATTCTCTACGTAAATGACAAGTACTGACGACATTTAGCAAAGGAAAAATATTGTCATTGTAGAAAAACATTTTATGCGTTCCTTTCCCAATTGAACATTGATCTTTTTTTTAAAAAAAAATCCATTTATAATCATAAAACGTAGTGTGTTGGAAGTAGTATAATACACGCACCGCTTTCCCACTTTTCTGTGTTTATTCTTAAAATTGAAAAGGTGACTGTTTATACAATTATTGTATAATAAAAAGGCCTGGGAAAGACAAACGTGGTAGAGCGTAAAAAGATTTCGAAATTTTTAAACCAACTAAAAATTGTGAAATAAAAAAAATTTTATAAAAAAAATATTAAACCGACTTCGAAACCTAGGAATCAGTAAAAATAAATTCACTGAAAAGTATGAAATAATTACCTTCTGATTTTTATGAATACACAGCAAAATTGAAAATGGTATAAAAAGTGGAAAAATGCAATAAGACGAATAATTTTATTTTGATTTGTACAAATACACACAAATTATTAATAAACATTATTAAATTTAAATATTAAATACTATATTCAATACAACACGATCTTTTCGGAGGCGGCGCAAAATTTAAAATTTTTTACACTAGACATTATGAAAATCTTCTAAATGGATCTTCTCTTCACATCTATTGATTCCAATGCCTACTATGTAATGGAATTGTATCAGTAACATGTCATTTCTATTTTGCGCCGCCTCCGAAAAGATTGTGTTGTATTGAACATAGTATTTAATATTTAAATTTAATAATTTTTATTAACAATTTGTGTGTATTTGTACAAATTAAAATAAAATTATTCGTCTTATTGCACTTTTCCATTTTTTATACCATTTTCAATTTTGCTGTGTATTCATAAAAATCAGAAGGTAATTATTTCATACTTTTCAGTGAATTTATTTTTACTGATTCCTAGGTTTCGAAGTCGGTTTAATATTTTTTTTATAAAAATTTTTTTATTATTTTTTGTTTTAATTAATGTATAAGGTTTGAAATTGGTAAATAAAATATTAAATCAGGTGAATGTGAATGAAGAAGAAAGTGTGACTTTTGTAAAAATCAGAACATGTAAATATATATGTGTAAGAAGTGATATTCCCAAGCATCAGGACTCCAAGGAGGTCAAAGAATATCACAAACGATAAATTGTTAACAATTTTAAAATGTGTAATCTTGATTAAAATAATGTAATAATAAAAACATATTTTTGATCCATTATCGTCTCAAAGGCATGTTTAAGCATCATTCCAAAAATAGGGTTCCATATAGGTAATAATTTTTATAACTACTACTTTTCAATATAGAAGGTTTGGAGCTTAATTTCTGCGGTGAAGTAGCTGGTAGCCTTGATCAACTGCAAACAGCTGTAGAGGCAGAAATGAGGTTCTTGAGAAGGGCTGCTGGTAAAACTAAGCATGACCGAGTGAGAAATAAAACCACTCGGAAAAACTTGGGAATGAGACCCCTTAGGGATTTCCTCTAAGTGGTTCGGCTATGTTTGAAGAATGGGAGATGACCGGAGATTGAGGTGGCTATTGAAAGCAAGACCTATTATGGCTTACATATAATGGATATGTAGTGAAAGGGGTGATATAGAGGAATATTTAGACGGAGGCTGTATTACCTTTAGTAACAAGATGCATGTCTTTAATACAGTATCACGTAATATACTATGCTATGGTGCGCAGGTATGGGGTGGTCAGATGTTCTATACTCTAGAAAAATTACTGACATTATTTATTAAAAAATATTCAGGCTACCTGTAAACTCACCCAATTATTTATTATATTTGGAAACTGGCATTAAACCTCTATATATCCACACTCTAAAATCTCATCTTAAATACATTTTAAAGGTTGTAAATTCGGAGAATAGGTTCACATATTTGTTGGCTAAAGAGTTAATTTCAAAAAATGTATTCTGGTACCATAATATAAATTTACTACTAGTTAAATATCAGATACAACCTTTGCTAACTTCACACAATGTAAACAACTGGAAAGAAATTTTTCAAAACCTACTTATAAATGTGGAAACACATTTTTTTCTAGACAATACAGCACGTTGTGAATCCTCCTTAAAAACTGTTCTTAATAAAAAAATAAATAAACAATTATGTCCATTATATATTAATGCAAATCTCAGTAATACCGATATTAGCTGGATTTTTAAAATAAGAGGGGAGCTGCTACACCTAAATTACAATAGATTTAATGAACTAGCCAGTGGACTTTGTACACTCTTTAATTTGAAAGAATGGGAAGATATAATGCACTTTTTGGCTATCTGTCCAGTATTGAGAGAGTTCAGGGTGAGCTGGTTTCAAAAACATATCCTAAGCAGAACAGAGGTTATAGAATATTTAAACGGGAAAAACTGGACTGCTCTGGTTGGTTACTCTAAACAATCGTGGTATTATAGAAATAGCTCAACTAAGGAATATAATGGATGAAAAGAATCATAACAGAAGGGAGACGGGTGAATATATAGATATGTGGGTTTAATTAGGAATTAATTATTAATTGTTAATATTAATATTATTATTATATTATTGTTATTATTATTATTATTGATTTTATTAATTGTTATTTCTCTATATATCATATGTTGTTTATTTTTTTTTCTCTCTTATTATATTTTTGATATTTACATATTAATTTAAAAAAAAAAGAGAAATATTTACGTGTATGAGAGTGTTTTGAGTGAAGGAAAGAGAGTGTGACGGGATTTATATTCGAATTATTGAGGGTTTTTTTTTTTTGGTTGGATGATTATTGTTTACATTTACTGTTTGCTTTTTGCTATTTATTTTGTTAAATTGAATATTTGTTATTGTCAGTTCATATAGTATAAGTAACAATATGTAATTTGTACCAAAATAATGTTAATTATGTGTTATTATATAAAAAAAAAAAAAAATTGCTGCATATGAAATAATGCTGTTGGGCTCACTCTGATGGTCTTTGACCAAGAGTATAAATGCATATCACATTATATAATATGTTGATTATATTTTTACTAAATGCATTTCTTATTAATTAAAATTATAATTAGTGAGAGGGGCTGCTCTCTGGCAGAAATGTGAAGAATGGCTGAGGACAGGGGAAGATTTAGGAAGTGGTGTGTGGAGGCTACTCCACGCCTTAGGGCACAAAGGTGATAGATAAAGAAAAAAAATCTTTAAGATTCTCAACTGACTAGGTTCGAAGTGTTGCAATTTCATAATATGATTTGAATTTACAATGGTATTATATTATACAGTGGTATTACGTCTGTCTTTCATTATTTAAAAATAAAAAATAAAAATGTTTTTTGAGGCTATCCAGTCAGTGATCTATTATTTATTTTTGTAGCAGCATAGCGACATATGTTTTAAAATAATTGTGTCCAGTAACCTACACACATTCAATCTTTCAAGTCGAGCTGGGTTAGGTACCTGATGCACATGTTGCAAGACTTATTTATAAGTGAAATTTAGTATGTTGCCGTCTCGTACTAGAATACACTATAGAAAAATGTTATTGTGAGTACTTTACAATTGATATTTTATTATTTGTTACATCAATGTGAAGATAGCATTTATTAGTTTGTAATTATGTTGTTTGTCTTTTCGTCATTAATTTTCTGTAACCCTCCAATTAATATTCTTTATTTCTAATTAAATAAAATGCTTTTGATATTTATTGAGTGAAAATAGTTAATTATAAAATACCATTTGACGAAGTTAACCTTATATAGGTTACAGTTTCATCATAAAAATAGATGTGCTTCTTATCTATTTTTATGATCTCATCAATCGTTCGGTCAGCAACTGTAAAAAGCGATATTCGAATAAAGCTCTGTCTCTTTTTGTAATTTGATATACTTACGAGAAACTTTGTTTTTATAATCTTCAATATTTTTTAAAATTAAATCATGATTCAAATAAATATATTACCGTGACATGATAATCAATAATACTATGGAGATTTAGCTCGTGATTTAAATATTTAATCAGTAGCCTGGTTCTCTGGTCATCAACAAAGGTATTGGCGATCTAAAAAAAAAAAAAAAAAAAGATTTAAATAAATTTCTGTGTATGAAAATATGATAAGGAAAATGTGATATGAATAGATGTATAAATTATGATGTTCATATTATTATATGGAGGCAGGAAAGAAAGTTTCGAAGGAGGTGTATGCAACCCCTTAGCATTAAAAAATGATATAATAGTGCTTAGTAGAAAATTTTTATAATTAAAAGTGTGTTTACTAAAACAAAAAAATTTATTTCAATATTTAACTTTTTTTTTTGTCCTCTCCTTCCTCACCTTTTAGGCTATACAGGGTTTCCCAGAACAGAGGAGATTAATGCTGAATATTATTAAATGTCCCCTGACTCTGGGTTTCGATCTTGCTACTTTCGGGTTATGACATATGTTCTTTGTCAGGGGCAACCATAGACAGAACAGGTAGGGTCGTGGGGGCTGCAGGCTCCCCTTTGCATACATTTTTGTTATTTAAAGATAAAATTTAACCTTACAATTTTTTAGAGTTTAATATTCAGGATTATAACTATGAACATTTAAAACAGATTTAAAAGATGAAAATAAGACTCCTTCCTTGATTACTGAGCAGTGTAATAAATAGATTTGTTTTTTGAAGGAAAATAGATGTTTTGTAAATAATTTTATATTACAGTTATAAATGAACTACCTTACCCATTGAGCAAAATCAGGAGAAGGAAATTCTCCCTTTTTACACTCAAAAGGGATTTTTCTCTCTTGTATGATTTGTTTTAATAATCTTTAAACAATTTTATTCGACCATGGCCAGGAATCTTTTCTCTTCTAATAAAATTGTTTAAAAATTATAAATTAATTATTCAAAAATGATTAAATTTCAACATATAATTTATTTTCCCTTGCTTTGCTATTTACATGTTTTATTTGTGTATTTGTATATTTATTTATTTCTAAATAATTTATTTTTGAAGAGAAAAGATTTGGCTCCGATGGGAATCGAACCCGGGTCTTCCGCATGACATGCGCGGTATGCTTATCCATTACACCACGGAGTCGCTTCCAAACGGTGCCAAATCCTTCCTCTTCACTGACACCTCTCCCACGATCTCGCAAGTTTTGCGAGTATTTACGGGAGGTGGACAATTTTTGTCCAACTTTTGGGCATCTCTTGACTTTCGTCCATTTTTAAATTATTTTATATTAATTCAATCATTATCGTGGATGACCACCCTTGTTTTTAAATTATTTTAAATAATTTATTTTTGAAGAGAAAAGATTTGGCTTAAATTATTTTAAATAATTTATTTTTGAAGAGAAAAGATTTGGGGGTAAGCAAGAAATGGATAAGCATACCGCGCATGTCACGCGGAAGACCCGGGTTCGATTCCCAGCGGAGCCAAATCTTTTCTCTTCAAAAATAAATTATTTAAAATAATTTAAAAACAAGGGTGGTCATCCAAGATAATGATTGAATTAATATTATTTATTTCTAGCTGTTTATTTGAATTTTAAAATATAATAAAATTTTAATTCACAGGGCAAAGAAATAAATATATCATTTCTCAGAAGCAAATATGTATTTCTAGATTATTATGACTGAATGAAAATGTAATTTTATCCAGGAAAAAATGCCCCTAAGAATAATTACAATTTTTCAACATTATATATACAATAATGCTTTATCTGTCATCTTCCCATAATGCTTTATGTCTTAATATTTACTTCAGTACTATTCAATAATTTGAATCATTATAGAATATGTGGGTTTAATGAAAATGTAATGTTTTACAGAGAAAAAGTAAAAAATACGCATTTAATTGATAGTTTGATGAAAGTTTTAAATAAACCTTTATAGAAAAAGAAACAATTATTTATTCAATATTTATTATAATAGTAAGTTTAAAAAAAAAAAAACATAAAAATAATATCTCCTCAAAAAATATTTAACTTTTTTACTCACATTTCTGGAGAAATCATTGGTTTCTTGGAAGTATCTCATTTCACGTCGGTGATCATTCTGTAGGCGCCATTTCAAAATCTGAATATTTGGCCCCACATGCTATAATAAAAATAGCACGAATACTTTATAAGAAATTTTATTTATAAAAAAAAACAAAAACAAATGTTTTATATAGAGTTAATAGGAGGAGGGTTTCTATCATAAACTAAAAAAATGAATACACTTGATTTTATAAATAGATGAAAATTTCTAAATTTTTGCTTCCTCGTTGACAAACCATGGGAACCAAGTAGTATATGCAATACAGTGTGATTACTTACTTCATTAATGTCTAATTCCATTGATTTTGTAGATAGATCACAGATTAAAGTTGAATCAGCCTGTAAAAAATAATAATAATAATAAATAAAAAAATAAAAATGAGAAAAAAACTATAAATTCAATTTTGGTTTAAAAATAAAAATATTGAAACTATAATTATTATTTCAATATAAAGCCGCCAAATGTGTATCCAAAGGTTAAGAAAAAAATGTGTTTTCAAATGAAATATAAGATGGGTTGGATATAATTTTAGTTTTAGAAAAAAATATATAAAAAAAAAATTATTTATTATCAAATGAAGGGGTCGGGGCAAAATAGTGCCAAGCAACATTTTTGACAAAAATAAACTATAGCTGAAGTCTGCTTTATATTACGTAGGACTATATGTTTATGATGGTAATGCCACCTAAATATGATTATATAGATCCTCTATAGTCATATGTAGGTGGCATTTTCATCATAGACATAGAGTCCTACGTAATATACATCAGATTGCAGCTACCGTTTATTTTTGTAAAAAATGTTGCTTGGCACTATTTTGCCCCGACCCATTCAAATAATTAAGTGGTGAAATATCTATAGGCAATATTTATAGGTATATTAAAAAACAGGACAAATCTTAAATATTTTTCGGAATTTCTTCCATTTCAGTGTTTTCTTTTAACATTATCGATTGTCAACTATCTCTACTCCTCTCTTTTTTGTAGTCAGTTTTCTATTTTCCATTATTAAATATATCAATTTTTAATTGATTTTAAAGATTGAATCATGTGTTTTTCCCTTACAACTGTTGGTAATATAAGTTTTAATATAATAATTAAAAATTATCTATTATATTTAAAAATGGAAAATAGAAAACTGATTACAAAAAAGAAGTGAATAGAGAAAATCAACTTAATTATTTGAATATAAAACTGTCGATCTTCCGAAAAACTACTTAAAATACATATAAAAAAAAAATTAATTATTGATCAACTTATTTTGGTATTGTGAGGATTTTGTTGAGAAATAGCTACTAAGTCTATACTAGGTTTTTCAAAATTGAATTAACTTCAGCACAACTGGAATTCAGGATTGTGTTGCTAAATTGAACCGTAACACTGCAATTAGTATAGTAATATTATTTTGTTGTTTTAATTAAGGTGATTTAAATTTGTTTGAAGTTCAACTGATATTTGTGTCCGACAAGTAAGTCTTTTTTTGTAAATTTTCAGAAGCACGATATTTAAACCATAATATATACATATATATACATCTAGAAATATGAAAGCTCTGAAGATGTCTGAATAGACAAAAATTGGGCTGTTTTATGTAATTTAACAATTAAGTATTAAACTTAAATACGAGACTTGTGAGGCCAAAACTTTCTATACCAATAATTTTGTAAGTTTCCTTCTGATCACTTAATTAATTCATAAACAAAGATTAAATTTGTTTATATATCAAAGAAAGATATATCTACAAACATCAGAAACCAAAACTAAACTTTTATATTACTTTTTTTTTTTGAAATTGTTACAAAATATACTTTGTTTCAAAGAAATGAAGGTATGGTTTTTATTGATATTAAAAAAAGTAAATAGTTGGTAATAGCTAATGGTTAGTTGGTAATAGCCTTATATATGATTAGTTTGCCATCTCTTATTACAATTTCACCATTGTATTTTTAATAAAAAGTTTAAGAATGAATACTATCTTTTCTGGAATTCCATGAACATTTATTTATTTATTGCTGCGATATTTAAGACCTGAACAATGGTTCTTTATCGCATGAGTCAGAAAAATGAGTAATCAATGTCGCCAACTGGATTCAACTCGATGCTATCTTTTTAATGAAATATAATATGATGAGATAGCGCATTATTGAGGTAAATCAGATTGCAAATTTATTTCGATAAGCAATTGAATAATTTTAAATTCTTCATAAGATCATAAATTGAGTAAAGAAGTAGGATATGGATTTAAGTATTTAAGCATTACTTAAAAAATGCTCTATTCATAACTTTAAAAAATCTGGTGCGTGCGCGCAACACACAACTTTCACTTACCAACTTACTTAGATAAGAAATTAATGCGTTTTGTTAATGCCACTTCTCAAAGTTACACATTTTCCACATTCATATCTTATTTTTGTTTTCATTTGCTCTATAAACCCCTCAGAACACTTTAATAATGATAACGCTTACCTGATATTAAATAACATTCAATTTTCGTTAAACATGACGAATATGAAGGAAAATCGTTAAAGCCGTTTTTGAGAAAATCTAAAAATTAGAAAAAAAGTTATGAAATAAAGTGTCCCCTTCGGTTGATCAATTTTGATGAAAAGTTGGCTATCACATCTTTGGCATATACATACATCAAATACCCAGTTTGATCAAAATCGTGAAAACCGTTTTTGAGTAAATAAAAAAAACACGTGAAAATGATACAAAATTTATTAAGTAAAGTCCCCCCTCCGGTTGATCAATTTTGATGAAATGTTGGCTATCACATCTTTGGCATATACATACATCAAATACCCAGTTTGATCAATATCGTGAAAACCGTTTTTGAGTAAATAAAAAAAACACGTGAAAATGATACAAAATTTATTAAGTAAAGTCCCCCTTCCGGTTGATCAATTTTCATGAAATTTTTACAGTCATATCTCGGGCATATTAATACATCAAATACTCAGTTTAATCAAAATCGTTTGAGCCGTTTTTGAGAAAATCAAAAAAAACCTAAAAAGTTATTAAGTAAAGTACCCCCTCCCTTTCAGTAATTTTGATGAAATTTATGCTGTCACATCGCGGGCATGTACATACACTAAATACCCAATTTCAGGATCACACGGTTTATAGTTTTTGAGCTAGTCTGTTCACACACACACACACACACGCACGCACGCACGCACGCACGCACGCACGCACGCACGCACGCACGCACGCACGCACGCACGCACGCACGCACGCACGCACGCACGCACGCACGCACGCACGCACGCACGCACGCACGCACGCACGCACGCACGCACGCACGCACGCACACACACACACACACACACACACACAGACACACACACACACAGACCATTTCGCGGGACTTGGTCATTTCGACTCAGGGGACCCCAAAACGTGTATTTCCGTTGAAAACCGGAAGTCGAAATTTTTCACGATCGCAATACTTCCACTTACTATATATTTCATATATAGGTAAGTGAAAGTAAAAAATTATTACTATTAGAGTAAATGAAGAGACTATTTAATTGTAGATATAGAATGTTAGGCCTCAAAGTCTTGTATTATTTCAATAATTCACCTAATCATGCAGATTACATGCCTATGTAAGCCAGTACTATGCTATGTAAGCCTATGTAACATTACATACATATGTAAGCCAGTACTATTAAAGCAATGTTACTTCTAGACTTGGAAAATATGGCACCTTTTAATGAGGCCTCTATCCCAACTGGAAAGAGAACTTTTGGGGGTTTATTTATTTTTAAAGAGCAAGCAGATGAAGGCTGAGCAGTGTGGATTTAGTCATTTGATTTGTTTTTATTTTTTCTTCATTTGGCATGTTTTTATTCATGCAATCTTTGTTTATTTTAGTTTGGTTTTAGCAATGTTTAGTTTAACATTGATTGGATATTGCACTTAGGCGTAACTTTTGCTGTTTATATGATTGAATGTTGCTATTTTATAGATTTTATGTTGATATATGGACATATAATTGTTCACTTAAATACATAGCACATATATAAAGCACACATAAAGTATTTAATATAGAAAAGGGCATGAGAAGAAACTAAAATTGTAAACCTCTTAATTTTTTACATTGTGCTTTATGTACAAATTCTATTTGTAAGGGGAAAATCTCCCAAAATAAATAAATATTATTATTATTATTATCATTATCAAGTTATAATTTCATTTTTTTTTTTTTTTTTAAAGCCTCTCTTGTAGGAAATGCTTCTCCTACTCACCTTTCCAAGATAAGTCGCCAAATACATCTGAACATTTGTTGATCTATTACAGTATGGCCTAAAATTGACCTAAATATTTAATACTTTAATTTTTATTGATTAATTAAATGGAAATATTAAATATATTTTAACTGATGTATCATTCAGGGCAGCATATTTTTGAACTACATGAGCTAAGTGAGTAAAAAGAATAACGATATATGAATAAGTAAATTAAAGCCATGTTAAAAATCCAATCTTACTAGAATATGTAACAAAAGTTACTTAAAAAAGTTTTAAGCAAGTGATGCCATTCCTAATGTCCTAAACAAGAAATCCATTCCTTTCAGAATCCTAGCACAATATTAAAATTTATAAAGAATAAGAAAACTTAACAAGAGCAAATAATAATTAATTACTGCTATTGATAATACAATAAAATTCAAGAGGATACAATAAATATTTTAATGAACTAACCTTTACAAGATTTCTTAAGGAGGAATCTTCTGAGTCCAAACGGCAGCAGCGAGAGCTGAAGAGCAAATGGGGCGAGCTCTGTGCGGAGTGGTACAGCTTGCTCTTAAGAACTACTTTATTATATCAGCTCTCGCATTTAATCAATGAATGAATTCATTGATTAAGATATTAAATTATGATCAATGAATTCATTCAATTCTACTAAAAACAAACAAATAAATTCATTATACTTAAATATTTAAAAGTAAAATTCAATACAAGACTTTTACTTATCATAGAATGATGAATAAGCTAAAATGTTTTCTTGAAATGTCAATGCAATGCTTATATAAATAAAAAATAAAAAAATGAAAGAATAGATTGTGATGGTTTAAAAAAAAAAAAGAAGAAAGTTTGATTGTACTATTAGTAAATAAAGTAACCACTAAAGTAAATATTTTCTATATGAATGATTAGATTGTTTTCATTAAATAAATCACCATGTATGTTTATACTTCATGATTTATTTCATTGTATGATTTATAAATAATATCAATCAATTGTTTTTTTTTTTTTATACTGTCATTGGAAATAATTCTTCACCTCATGCCCTGATCTGGTTCCCATCAGCTGATTAATTCTCTATGTAGTAGTAATAGTTGTAAAGTAAATTTATTAATTGCAAATACAAATATTATTTGCAGTGAATTTACATACGACTTGGATAAATACTATCCAATTAATTCTCTATGAAACTAAATCATAAATAACAGAGGTCATATGAAGGAACAAATGATATTTCATTAAACATCGAGAAGGCTGAATGAATCTCACTTTTAGTAGAAATTAATAGGTATAATTAATATTCAATTACATTTTCACATTTTTAATGTAAATGTAAGTAAAGTTACTACCACATCTTATCTCCGACCCAGAATGCTTTGAAATATTTTTTGAACTAAAATGTTATTCAAATGGCTACATTCAGTCCTAAAAGAAATCACATTTAGTTTTCATAGAAATAAGGATGACCTGGGCGCCAAAAAAAAGAAAAAAAAAGAGCAGAAACATAAGTAAATGTTTTGACAGACACAGAAATGCCTTGAATGTAAGAATTTAAAAATATTATTAGATATATTTAAAAAAAAACTAGTGTCTTTGTCAAACACATCAGTTATTATAAATTATGAAGTAACAACTGGGTTTCAGGACAGTAAGAGATCATTCGTTCATCACTGATTCCCGAATATCAGGAAGAAAGAGAGCAAGAAGCTAATGAAATTTTACCTAATTATGTCAGCTGCATTTAATTCCTTTAACACTAAGTGAGAACATATTCTTTTTATATAAACAAATCATAAACGTAAATTTGAGAAAAACTGATGTTTAATGACTTCAAAAATTTGTGGGAGGGACTGCTAAATTAAAATATTGATAAAGTATAGTCTGATCGCAGCTATATTGTGAATCTCTAAAGACTGAGGTAAGTACTTCTGTGATTCTTAGCACTATAGGTGGCATTACAAAATTCCTGATATCCAATCAAAGCAAATCCTGATGTAGACGGCATGTATTTTCAGTGTGAGGATGTTGTGGATTTGGTCATTCAAGAGAACTTTCAGCCCAAAGATAAGATGAATGGACAACATATTTCGTTAGGACTATATTCTGAAAAAAGTAAATATATATAAGATTTTTTTTTTGTTTCTTGGATCTAAAAGAAAAAATATTTATCTGAGGAATTCCTAACAAATGTTATACTTATATTTGTATAAAAAGCAATCAGTGAAAAAAGATACTTCATTCAGTTGAACATTATACAGAGCTGGATTTAGAGAACTGATACACCTTCAACAAATCAGGATGTCTTAATTTTTTTTCTATATCTGGTAGTTTAATTTATTCCTGCTGAGCTTCATGGCATTCCAGTTGTCCTGATATAGCATATGACATTTATGTTTAGTGTGGATATGTCATTGATGTGGGACATATCCTCAGCGTCCTTGATTTCGGCACAATCACCAGGTGATTCGAGTTCTTACTCCACTGGGACAATTTCATGAAACAGATAATAGTTTCTTGAAGGAACAATATTAAAGAGTTTTTTAGACATCACTTGCACCAAACTGAACATTTATTTATTTGGGTAAAACATTAAACTAATATTTATTTATAATAATAAATAAAAGAGAATAGAAAAACTATACCAAATTCACTTGATCATGTTAGAGGAGTACTGAGCAGGTATACTATCAACAAATGAGGATGTCCTTTTTTCCAATTCTTAATCATTGTATTTATTTTTTTTTTTTGTGGCTATGTGCACTGCGACCTCCTGGGTCTATTGTGCGCCTAACTTGTCTGAGTTCTAAATTGCTATGTTTAGAGCCTCAGTGAATTTTAGCAAACTTGTTGGGTTGACCAGTTCATTGGTGCTTGGGTCAGGTAGGTTTACCTCGCCAAAGATGCTGAATCTTAGCCTAACAAGTCGTTCACACCAGCTTATAATGTGATAAGCTGTCTCATCCTCCTTGCCACAGAATCTGCAGATTGGTGAGTCTGCGAGTTTGAGCCTGTACATATGTTTGTTGAGTTTACAGTGTCCTGTATAGATCGCTGTAATTTTTTTGAGTGCTTTCCTGTCCAAGTTCCGTCGACTGTCACTTCTTTTGGCAGAGTAGCCTTTTAAGAAGAATTTGGAGTGATACTGTGTTTTGTCATTCCAATTCCGTTTTTTAATTGCACCATAGATTTCCCCTATCCTTCTTTTGGCATAGCTTAGGCTTATGCCAATTACCGGTTCTGGGGTTATGGGTCTTTTGGCTGAGCCTTTCCTTGCTAGGTCATCAGCTTTTTCATTGCCCTGGATTCCAGAATGTCCAGGCACCCATTCCACTCTAACTTTATTGCTTTTAGCTAATTTGTTGAGCGCAGTATTACAGGCTTTGACAATCTTTGAATTGACTGCATGATTTTTAATTGCTCCGATGGCTGCTTGGCTGTCAGTAAAAATGGTTATGTTTCTGTTTGTTATTTTTTCAGCCAGCAGTTCTGAAGCGCACTGATGGATTGCTAATACTTCAGATTGGAAGACTGTAGTATATTTCCCCAGTGAAATTGTTGTACCTTTATTGGGTTTGTCATCTCTCCAGATTCCCGCTCCAGATCCTGTCTTGGTTAGCAAGCCATCCGTGTAGCAGTTGATTCCTTTATATTTTTTATGTGGTTTCAACTTGTTTATTATAGCTTGATAGTTAATATCCAGGAATTCACGACTTTGTAGATCAGAGTGCATTGATAGCACTTGATCGTTTTCAATCTTCCCGTATATCTCCCAGTGTCCCTCCCTAGACTTTGTTCTAAGGGAGTTATTTTGTTTAGCTATCCTGTAAAAGGATTTCATTGCTTGGGCCTCCACTTCTATCTGCAGTGGTGTTAAGTTTAGCATCACTTCCATTGCAGACGTTGGAGTGCTTTTCATTGCTCCTGTTATCATGAGGCATGCTAGCCTTTGTAGTTTGGTAAGCAGGATTTTATTTTTTCCGCTATTTGCTTTGTGTCACCAAAGCAGAGCTGAATATAGAATCATTGGTCTGATTGCAGTTAAGTACAACCAATAGACCATTTTTGGTTTTAATCCCCATTTCCTGCCTATTGCTCTTTTGCAGGTCCATAGGCATTTTAGGGCTTTGTTAATCGTTGTTTCAACGTGTTTGGCCCAGTTGAGTTTATGATCCAGCATTACTCCCAGATGCTTTACTTCTTTGGAGGGTGTAAGCTGGTATTCATTTAGTTTGGGTAATTTTATGTTTATTTTTTTCTTTTGTGTAAAGATACATATGTTTATTTTTTGTGGGTTAATGTTTAACCCATTTTCTTTACACCAATTCTGTAAAATTTTTGTTGCTGTTATTAGTAGGTCAGAGAGTACGCTCTGATGTTTTCCTTCAATGAGGATTGCAAGATCATCTGCATACCCCTGTGTATAAAAGCCTGCGTCATTTAATTTCACTAGTAGAGAATCCACTACTAGGCACCACAGTAATGGTGAGATCATACCTCAATGTGGGCATCCTCCCTTGGGTTTTATCCACAATTTGGCATGTCCCAATTCTGTTTGCAAGATCCTTTCCTCCAGCATTCTTTCTATCCATCTGGAGGAGATTTTGTCTATATTTCTTTCCCTTATAGTGTTCTTTATGACGTTATAAGGTGTTTTATCAAATGCTCCTTCAATATCAACAAAGGTGCCTATTGTAATTTCTTTTTGGTTTAGGGATTTTTCAATCCTAGACACCAAGTTGTGCAAAGCTACCTCGCAGGATTTTCCTGCTTGGTATGCATATTGTTTTTCATGTATTGGATTTGTATCCGATATATGTTTCCTCACATGTCTATCAGTTATCTTCTCTAATGTCTTCATTAGGAATGATGACAGACATATGGGTCTAAATGCTTTGGGATCATCATATGATTCCTTACCTGGTTTTGGTATATACCTTACCTTGGATATTCTCCATTCAGTCGGTATATATCCTAGTGCTAAGCTTCCTCTTAAAAGTTTTAAGAGGTGTGGTCTTATGATGTTTATTCCTTTCTGTATCAGAGCAGTAAATATACCATCGGCACCAGCAGATTTGTACGGCTTCATATTGTTGATAGCCCATTCCAAGGCACTGCTGGTTACAATTTGCTTTGCTTCCCTCCACATTATTTCTTCATTGTTTGATGTAGAGTATGTGGAGTTGTTGATTAAGGTATTATTTATTTCGCAGTTTGGGAACTGTATTTTTGCCATGGCTTCAAGGGTTTCCATTTCTTCCGTCGTGGATACCCCTTCTACCTTTAGCGTACCTAGATTTACTGGTTTAGTTTTGTTTAGTATTTTTTTGACACGTCTTACCTCAGGAATATCGCTCACCTCTGAGCAGAAATTCCTCCAAGCCTCTCTTTTAGCTCTTCTGATAGATTTGTTATATTTAGTGAGAGATTCCTTATTAATATCCCATTGCCAGAGTTTTTTGCAGCATTGAACAATTTCCTTGTTTTTGTTCTAAGATTTTTTAATTCATTGTTCCACCATGGAACATTCCTGTTTGTTTTTTTTGTTTTTGGTTTATTGCTATGATGATAAGATTCCATCATTGCGTTTGTCAGTGTTGTGTTGAGACAGTCCAGTTGCCACTCATTGTGTGCGTCTGTTGGACAGTGTCTCATTAGTTCAGTAAGTTTGGAGGAGTACATTTCCCAGTCAGTGTTTTTAGGATTTCTATACTCCTCATTGTAGTTTACTTTGTCCGGTAGGTCAAATCGAATGTATTCGTGATCTGAGCATGTTTCCTCATTGGAGACATGCCAGTTTGTGATTTGCCTACTGAGTGTTTGTGATGCCAGTGTTATGTCTATTGCCTCCGATCTTTGTTTATTGTGAAATGTGGGTCTATTGCCACAGTTCAATATTTCAAGATCGTGTTTTATAATAAATTCAAGCAATTGCTCACCTTTTAAGTTGTTGTTACTGCTTCCCCAGATTTCATGATGGGAATTGCTATCTAGGGCAGCAACAATATTGTTTTCCTTGATTTCCCCCAGTATTTTCTCCATCATTGGGGTGGGATCCTTATCCTCATATGGTAGGTATCCCGCTATCAAGATAATTGAGTTGCCCTCTTTTGGGGTGTATTTCACTACTGCTGAGTCTCTGGAACAGAATTGCCAAAGAGGCAGCAGTTTTATTTGTGTTTTATATAGAATGCAGGCTCTGGGATTGTCCTTTGTGGATACTAAGCTGTATCCAGGAAGTTTCAATCCCTTGAGCTCGCCTTTTAATAGGTAAGGTTCTTGTATTAATATAATATCAATATTCTTACCTACGATATATTGATGCAGGACACCATTGGCTGCTATGCAATGGTGGAGATTTATCTGTAGCAATTTCATTTTTTTTTTTTTTTTTTTATTTGCTTTCTGGTGGCACCCTAGGTGGCAGCGGTGTCGGAGTCATCACCTCTAGCCTGGCTTTCGCCAGGACTTTGGGTATAGCTCCTCCTCCCGTCGCCTCCCTAGGGGTTGCCTCTATGATTTTACCTTTTGCCTCCAGTGATGCTGTTGGTTCAGGTTCCTTTTTAGATTTAGCCTTGGCCTCCTCTTTAGATTCACCTACCTTTCCAGACATCACCGATGTTGTGTCTGAGAGGCATTCCTTTGTATCGGCTGCCTCCTCAGTTACGTCCATTTTTTCCTCCTCTCCTTCAGCATCACTGATTGGGAGTTGTTCAATCACCAGGTGATTCGAGTTCTTACTCCACTAGGACAATTTCATGAAACAGATAATAGTTTCTTGAAGGAACAATATTAAAGAGTTTTTTAGACATCACTTGCACCAAACTGAACATTTATTTATTTGGGGAAAACATTAAACTAATATTTATTTATAATAATAAATAAAAGAGAATAGAAAAACTATACCAAATTCACTTGATCATGTTAGAGGAGTACTGAGCAGATATACTATCAACAAATGAGGATGTCCTTTTTTTCAATTCTTAATCGTTGTATTTATTACTTTAGAGCCAAACACCATCCGAGGCATTCAAGCAGTCCTGATATTGTACAGGTCTATGAAGTATGGTCATCTAAAAATGTAGCTAAATTTATAATATAGAACCTTGTAACAAACAAATAACCTAAGACATTAGAATTTTAAAAAAAGAATTCACAAACAACACACATTTTTAAAAACAATTGGAACAGTTCATAATCTCCTCCCCTGGTTTTTCAAGCATAATCTTCCCTTGGGATATGGTGAAATAGAATCCAAATCCCTTTCTCCAATCTCCCTTCTATTAATGTTAAAGGTACTTGTGACTCTTACCACTCCCACTTCCTCCCACCTCCCAACTGTTATCCTCCATGATGCTTTTAACCTGAACATGGGCGGATCCAGCCGATCGTAAAAGGGGGGGCTGCAGCCCCACAGCCCTTTATTTGGATCTGCTAATAAGCTTTTTTACCTTTATGTTCCTTTCCCACAATTAAAATTCGACTTGTTTTGCATGTTATTTGTTCTTTAACTTGCTTCCTTACATTAAGGAAAGTCAAATTCTATCTTATTAACAAAAAATTTTCCAAAGGGAGGGGCTGCAGCCCCCACAGCCCCCCCCCTGGATCCGCCAATGAACCTGAAACAACACAAATTGATACAGTGGTGGCCTAGTGTAGGTAATGATGAAAATCGAAATAAAATGAAAATTTTAACAATAAAAATAAGCGCTTTTATTTATTTAACAATTTTTTTATTATTGAAAATTGAATGAGAACCGTTTATTGAGACCCCGACCACCACTGAAAAGGAAACATTAGGTGGTTGGCTCACCCCTTATGAGCGCAAAAGGAGAGCGGAAGTCGAAGCTGTGATCTGATAAAACTAATCATGTACCTTCTTAAATGAGAAGGACACGTACGTGCTTAAGCTGTAATATGTCCATTTTCAAAAGTAAAATCCCTAAGTAAGTATGTATGTTTCTAAGATGGCTATTTCAAATCGTGGTCATTTTTAAAATTTAATCACTAAAAGGAAACAAACAACGATAAGAAAAATATATCACAATTAACAAACACAAGTTTATAGACCCAACCATGGGCGTACCCAGCGGGGGGCAGGGGGGGGGGGCAGCTGCCTGGAAGGCTGGAAGCAATAATTTTTTAGGCATTTAAGACTGGAAGCAATAATAGAATACTTTTTTTTCAAGCAAATAATTGTAATAACTTAGTTGATAAGGCACTGCTATAATTATACATAACTTTGGTTTCATTCACCTTTTCTGCGGTAAGGTGTTATAACCTGAACGACCATAGCTTGCCCCCCTAGTTTTTAGCTTGCCCCCCCCCCCTAGTTTTGATCCTGGGTACGCCCTTGGACCCAACTGATAAAATACTAGTCACTAAGCTTTAAAATGTTGTGAAGTGGTTTACGAACATATCGTCGTCGTCATGCTAAAGTAACGAATGTGCAACTAAAAACATATGCATATTCGTTACTTTAGCATGGTGACGGCGATATTATCATAAAAATCTGGTGCGATGCGCGCAACACACAACTTTCACTAACCAACTTACTTAGATTAGAAATAGATGTGATTTGTTAATTGCCACGTCTCAAATTCACACATTTTTTGAAAGAAAGAAAGAAAAAGTATTTTTATTGTGGGACATCAAGTCCCATAAGAATAACAATATATGTACAAATCCAGAGTCTGGCTATTATAGAACAAAATTGTAATAGAACTTAAAGAAATAAAATAAAGTAAAAGCAAACCTCATAAAACAAAACAAACAACAGCATAAGAAATTAGAATGTAAGTTGACTGGTTTCCAACCATTTGAACTTAAAACAATAAAAGAGAAATAAAATTTATATATACAAACACAGATAAGTATTGCAAATTAAGACAGATTTCACTGTTTTACAAAGTTACGGTAGTTTGAAGATTAAGGAGATGGAGAAATAATTGGGTTTTAAAAGAAGTAAGGGATGAATTTTTAGGGATGGGAACGGCTAAGGAGTTCCAAAAGGAGGCACAACGGATGATAAATGATTTTGTAAAGGAGGCAGTTCGGTAGGAAGGGATGTATAGGTTTAAGGTATTTCGTTTTTTCACATTCATTTCTTATTTTTGTTTATATTTGCTCTATAAAAAGCACTATTTTTTTAAAATTATTAAATAAAAGTTTTTACTTGTGATAATTCGGCAATGCAAGCATAATACTCCAAGTCGTCTGATTTTATAATTCTCTAAGTAATTGTTGAAAATTTCATTTATTTATCATGAAAAAAATCATTTCCATTAAATGAACAGAACATCTTTAATTATAAACAATTGCCTGTCATTAAAGGTGTATTCCGCATGCCCGGGTTCAAGGTGTTTTATGAGTTGAAGGAATATTTTTTTTTTTCCTCCTCTATATGTTTATATGATTTTTTTCATATTTCATATTTAGCCCTTTCTTATTTTTAGGCGAAACGAGAGGCAGATAATTTCTCCATATAAACAAAAACAAAGGTACTTTATGGGAAAACAAAAAAGGCCCCTCCCCCATTTAAGCCCCCGCTGAACATTTTAATAATGATAAAGCTTACCTGATATTGAAGGATACTTGATTATCATTAAACATGACGAGTTCAATAAAAATCGTTTAAGCTATTTTTGAAAAAATCGAAAAAAACGTGAAAATGGGAAAAAAGTTATGAAATAAAGTGCCTCCGTTTGACTAATTTTGAAGAAATTTTCGCTGTCACATCGCGGGCGTATACATATACTAGTGTCCGACCGAAACCGAAACCGAATTTCGGCCATAGACCTAGTTTCGGGCCGAAACCGAAACCGCAACCGAAACTTATTTACGTATCTGTATATAATACATATTTGTGTGTAATATATTTAGTTTAGCAATAATATCAATGAAAGCTTATAAAATAACAGTAATTTAACTCAATTATTCATTTAATAAGTGAGCTGGTATACAAGAGTGGTAAAACAGGTGTATTAGTTAAGTTATAGGATCGAATTCCTAGTACGGCTGGTCCCCGTGGGATGTTAGACCATACCCCGTTAACTAGTACAGCCCTAAAATTTGAAATAATCTTGAAATAACAGGCTGATATTAATAAATATTCATGGTTATATCAGGTTCCTAACGCTCAAGGTAAAGAATACATACTATTCTTTACACTTAACGTAATGAATTCTGTACGAAAAGCATGCTTTCATTACATTTTAAGACTTGATGTTATTTACGATGACATTTCTGTTTGTCACTCTCAAATCTTTGTCTCCACACCCAACTTAAAGTTTTCGATCAAGTAAAGATACCAAAAGAATGAGAAAAGCTAAGTTCTACCGAAATACAATACAAGTGTAATTAACTAAAACTACAGATACTTCCCACTTTTAAATTCAAGGGTGTTAAATGCCATGAAGGAGATCGAGCTTACAAACTGAAATCGTTTAGTCCTACTTCCTTCTTGGAGGTATCAGACACAGGAGCAAGTTTCGGCCTGGCCGAAGATTCGGCCAATTTTTGGCCGAAACCGAGACTGCGGCCGAAACCAGGTTTTTCGGCCGAAACTGGTCACTAACATATACCAAATACCCAATTTCAGGTTCGCACGGTTTATAGTTTTTTAGCTTGTCTGTTCACACACACACACACACTGACCATTTCGCGGGACTTGGTTATTTGTGGACTCAGGGGACCCCAAAACGTGTATTTCCGTTGAAAACCGGAAGTCGAAATTTTTCACGATCGCAACACTTTCCCTTACTATATATTTCATATTTAGGTAAGTGAAAGATAAAACTGGGTAGACGGATACACTGGTATGATATCTAATTGTATGATACTTTTTCTTTCTGTTGCCGTGGAGGGGGGGGGGGGGGCATCCAAGTTCATTAGTTTAGAGATAACAGTTTAAAAATCAACTGAAACTTCAGGGTTTATTGATCTTTTTTTTTTTTTGTAGAATTTTAGTTCGATGCACTGTTAATTTTTGTTACGTTTCTCAACCCAGGAAATCGTTGAATAGAGAATTAGCGGTACTTTCAGCAGTTCAACTCTTTAGAAGTAGATCATGAATATTGATCCAGTGCAGTTCTTAATACCGTTTTTTTTTTTTTTTCATTTGTTTCCTACTCAAACAATCCATTCTTTGTTAAGTTCGAACTAATGCTAGTGTAGAAAACTGACATTTTAAAAATTCTATTTTAAGAACGTATTTAAAATAACAAAAAATATTGGGGTCACTTGTGGGGTAGTGGTTAGCATAGCAAACTGAAGGTCTAGGGTTCTCGCTTCCCGCGGTGGCCCTAGATTTTTAAAGGGAGTAAAAAGTCCTTGGCTATGCCGTCCCTCGGATAGCACGTAAAATGGAGGTCCCGAGCCTGTACGATGTCGGGTACTGGTTAAAAGTCCCTATCCTAAATATACATGGATGAGCAAATTTTTAGGACTCGCCATAGCCATAGCATCATAAAGTGTCATTAAATAAACCAAAAAAGAATTTTATTTAAGAAATCAACTCATTTGATGTAGTGCAGTCTTGGAGTTTATTCACCAATGAACCGTTCGGGTAGTTAGTGGTGGAATATTTTTTTAGGCCCCTCCAAATCGTTTGTAGAGCCCCCCTAAAAAGGGATATAACCAGGGGTCATAGGGGAAACCAATGGTAAATTTCCTGATATGGAACAGCCTAGAGAGGTGTGTTAACACGCACTGACGACGTCAGCTAACATGCTTACGGGTTAATCCATTTGAAATGGTCCACAAAAGAATAATTTGGTATTCGTCATAGATCCCCGTCCTAATTATACCTGAATTGACAAAATTTAGGACTCCCACTATAGCATCGTCGTCGTTAACCCTTAACTACTCACGTCGGGTCATATTGACCCATACCAAGTTTCATTTCATTCTATTTATGCCTCTTTGGCATTGAATGATTACCAAACTTTGACATATCCATTGTTTTGGCTCAAGTTACTTCTTGCCAGAGCCTGAAAAATAAGGGAGGTGTTTATTTTATCTAAATCGATATTTTGACCCTAGGTGAGTAGTTGTGCAAGCCATTTTTTTGTGTCCAATGAGGGGATTAAATTTGTAAAAACCACTCATTTCTTATTTGTTTTAACGGCAAAGGTTGTTTTTAGAATTTTTTTTAATTTTAAATCAAAATAAACTATGTTAATAATAGTAATGTCAAGGAGTTCCTTAATTTTAGTACTCCATTTCAGACCTATATTTCTACATGTTATTCATATTTTAAAACTTTCATTTATTGTATACATAAATAAATATATATTTTCAAGCCTTTTCCTGTTGTTTAAAACTAATATCTTACACCCTAAGGTTATTTAAATATTTTTTTTTGTTCTGGGGCATATTGACCAGAGGTGAGTAGATAAGTAACATTGATTCGAGTGAGTAGTTAAGGGTTAAACAAACAACAAAACATATTTATCTAAAAAAATGTTATGGTGAAATATTTTATTATTTCATTTCATTTTATGAAAAATTTACAAATCATAAGAAGGGATAAAGACTTGGCATTATTTTTAAACTAGCTAGGGTGCCCGGTTAGAAGAGAAGCTTTATAGGGTGTTGAAAATGGTGAATGAACAATTCATTTTGCAGCAACTTTGTCGAGTCATGCATCATTTTTGATGGTTTCTGTGATTAGGAATCCTATAAGCCCATTCCAAGCAGTCAGCAGATAATAAGTTATTAGATTATTAGTTAAAAAAACTATATTTGGAGTTCAACTTAAGCGCCGACTACTGTGATGGTCCCATTGGATCCAGAAGTTTAGAAAATACCGAAGATTCATAGAAGCTTTTTTGTAAGACCTTTCTTCCAGTTCAACCTCCCTTAATATACCCCCCCCCCCCACCCTAATTTGGCCGAACTCTGCACTTCTCCAATCTTACTACTGTTACTAAGTGAAAACCAAAATATCATGAGGGCACAATTTTTTCATCATATTTCTTTTTATCCTGAACTATGAGCGGTGATAAAAGCTTATTGAAAAAATTGTATTATTGGAGTCAATTCATCATTTTGTCAACTGGAATGCTCATCATACATAGTAATAAAACCATTTTTCATAACTACATACAATAAGAACACTTCAAACTTGTTATTTTCGGTTTATAATCAGTCTATTCAGCTCTTCTTTTTTGTTTTATGTCTGTTTTTATTCGCTCACTCATATTGCATTAAATTTACTTAAGTATATGTTAGATATTGATTAAATGTAATGTGTTTATCAATTAATCTTCTTATGAGAAAATTAATTTTGTAAAGTATCCAGTCGGTTTTCCAATTGATTGCAGATATGTAAAATCATTAATTTATTTTAAAAGAAAAGGTGAAACTAATTATTTTCGCTTGATTTTTAAGTAATTTAAATAAAACAGCTGACAAAATATATAACCTTTACAAATATAACGGAATGAATGAATAATAAACATTGAGTGAAACACACCCTAGCGCTTCCTGGTGGTCTGCAGCTCGAACTAAATTTTTCATTCATAAACTCTTATGTCATTCTCAGGTAGGCTAATTACATGTTGCGAGAGGCTTAAAATTCCAGTCATCTTCTCTTCAATTTCACACCCTTAAGAGAAAACCGGAAACCTTCTTCTCCGTTAGGGGACATACAGTTACACGCTGACATAAATCTCTTAATCGTATGTGGAGTCGTTTCTGAGCCTTTTCGGCACGCACATTGTACACTTTGCTTTATAATATATATTGATGATTAAATAAACATTTGTTTGATTTTTAAAGTGGGGGCAGGCTTAAGCAGGCAGAGGTGTTGTCTTATGGTCTTATTTTAGTATCAGGTAATCCCATAAGTAATGTCGGTTTTTAATAGCGTTGTATAAGGTATAGGATAAAATCAATGAAACACGTTCAATCTGAAATGTATTTACCATCTTGTTGTATAACGGTTTGGCATCTTGGAACCAAATTTTAAATGCCTGTTCTGAAAAAATCCTTTGGTTTTGAATTAAAGAAAGCTAACACCTCGTTTTTCACCTCATAGGCTGAATTCATGTTCTTGCCGCTTAATGAGTTTTGGAGACTGCGGAAAGGTGATAATCCGAAGGCGCCAAGACTGGGGTATACGGTTGGTGACGGAATAATTTCCCATCCAAAGTCTTTTAATTTTTGCTATCTTTGCTTTGCAACATGGGGCCTCGCATTGTCATGATGGAATAAAATTTGGCGTCTATTGATAAATGATGCACGTTTCTCCTAAATCGCTCGCTTTAATCGGTCCAGCTGATCACAGTACAGATCTTTAGTGATAGTTCGGTTAAGATCAAGGAATGCATTATGAAGGATTCCTTCCATATCCCACCATACACACATCATCACTTTTTTCGGATGAAGTCCTTCTCTCTCTTCTGTTCTAGGTATTTCTCCAGGTCCTAACCTCTGCCACGACCGTCTAACATTCCGATAGAGATATTTCTGCAAGTTTTCGGTAAGTTAAAGCAGCATTTTCTCCTTTATCGAATTCCCAAAGCATAACATGGCGTAAGTGGTTTATTGGGAGATACATTTCAAATGAAATTTCAGCACGGAATAAATAGGTTTCATTAACCAAAACATCATAAATGGAAGTGTATTTAATGCTATAATAAACAAAAAAGAATTGAAAAGGAGGAATCAGTAATCTAAACATAAACAAACAGAATATTAAAAATCTGGTGCGTGCTCGCAACTCACAACTTTCACTCACCAACTTACTTAGATTAGAAATTAATCCGTTTTGTTAATTGCCACTTCTCAAATGAACAGAACGGCTATAATTATGAACCATGGTCTGTCATTAAAGGCGTACTCCGCAAGCGTGGGCTCAACGAGTTTTATGAGTTGACTGAATATTTTTCTTTTTTCTCCTCTTTATGTTTTCTTTATTTTTATCATATCTCATATTTAGCCATTTCTTATTTTTAGTCGTAACGAGAGACAGTTAATTTCTCCATGTAAACAAAAACGAAGGTACTTTATAAGAAAGAAACAAACAAACAAAAAAGCCCCCCCCCCCAAAAAAAAGCCCCCCCCCCAAAAAAAAGTCCCCTCAGAACATTTTAATAATGATAAAGCTTACCTGATATTAAAGAAAACCTAATTTTCATTAAACATGACGAATTTGATAAAAATCTTTAAAGCCCTTTTTGATTTATCGAAAAAAAGGTAAAAATTGGAAAAAAAGTCATGAAATAACTGCCCCCTCAGTTGGACCAATTTTGATGAAAGTTGGCTTTTACATATTTGGTATATACGTACATCAAATACCCAGTTTCTTCAAAATCGTTAAAGCCGTTTTTGAGTAAATAAAAAAACCTGTGAAAATGATACAAAATTTATTAAGTAAAGTCCCCCCTCCCGTAGATCAATTTTGATGAAAATTTTACAGTCATATTTCGGGCATATAAATCGATCAAATAGTCAGTTTAATCAAAATCGTTAGAGCCGTTTTTGAGAAAATCGAAAAAAACGTAAAAAGCTATTAAATAAAGTACCCCCTCCCTTTGAGCAATTTCGATGAAATTTTTGCTGTCACATTGCGGGCATATAGCTACACTAAATACCCAATTTCAGGTTCCCACGGTTTATAGTTTTTGAGCTAGTCTGTTCACACACAGACACACACACACACACACACACACACACACACACACACACACACACACACACACACACACACACACACACACACACACACACACACACACACACACACACACACACACACACACACACACACACACACACACACACACACACACACACACACACACAGACACACAGACCATTTCGCGGGACTTGGTTATTTCGACTCAGGGGGTCCCAAAACGTGTATTTCCGTTGAAAACCGGAAGTCGAAATTTTTCACGATCGCAATACTTCCACTTACTATATATTTCATATATAGGTAAGTGAAAGTAAAATTACTTATGAGATGACCTTACCTTACATTACTTATGAGATGACCTGATAGCTAGTACTGATGGGGATTAGACAAAAACCTATATATCAAATATTTTTAGTTACAGTGACCTCCAGAAAGAAAGTAACCGAGACCGATACGAGGAAAAAACAACATGGTTCCGTTCCTCGCTTAGTGAGAGCATATAGTACGGTCACTGTGTGCTCGGGCCGGACCCGCTATCGCCTGGGAACAGACCGGCTCCGATGACTGGCCAGGTCCTTACCATCATCGGATAACGGGTGGGCCTCAGGAACCGATCGCTACCGTAACACCTGGGGGACGTCCGAGAATAAGAAGTGAAGCTTATAAGAAGCATTGGCCGATTCGGGGGGGGGGGGGGGGGGGGTTACAGCCTACCTTTTTTGGTGAATTTTTTTGTCACTTACTTTACTTTAGGTAAGGAGGTAAGATAAAGCACAAATAATATGTGGAACAAGCAGAATTTTAGTTGTAAGAAAGGATCGTTAAGGTAAAAATCTGGTGCGTGCGCGCAACACACAACTTTCACTTACCAACTTACTTAGATAAGAAATTGACGTGTTTTGTTAAATATAATTTCCCAAAGTCACACATTTTTCTACATCCATATCTTATTTTTGTTAATCGTCAAAGCCGTTTTTGAGTAAATAAAAAAACCCGTGAAAATGATACAAAATTTATTAAGTAAAGTCCCCCCTCCGGTTAATCAATTTTAATGAAATTTTTACAGTCATATCTCGGGCATATACATACATCAAATACCCAGTTTGATCAAAATCGTTAAAGCCGATTTAGAGTAAATAAAAAAAACACGTGAAAATGTTACAAAATTTATCAAGTAAAGTCCCCCCTCCGGTTAATCAATTTTGATGAAATTTTTACAGTCATATCTCGGGCATATAAATAGATGAAATACTCAGTTTAATCAAAATCATTAGAGCCGTTTTTGAGAATATCGAAAAAACCCTAAAAAGTTATTAAGTAAAGTACCCTCTCCCTTTAAGTAATTTTGATGAAATTTATGCTGTCACATCGCGGGCATATACCTACACTAAATACCAAATTTCAGGATCGCACGGTTTATAGTTTTTGAGCTAGTCTGTTCACACACAGACACACAGACACACACACACACACACACACACACACACACACACACAGAGACCATTTCGCGGGACTTGGTCATTTCGACTCAGGGGACCCCAAAACGTGTATTTCCATTGAAAACCGGAAGTCGAAATTTTTCACGATCGCAATACTTCCACTTACTATATATTTCATTTATAGGTAAGTGAAAGTAAAAATGTGTGACTTTGGGAAATGATTATTAGCAAAACACGTCAATTTCTAATCTAAGTAAGTTGGTAAGTGAAAGTTGTGTGTTGTGCGCACGCACCAGATTTTTTTTTTAATATTTTCCTTCTAACAGTAACCCTGCCAGAAGGGAGTTTATTTTGTATACTGTACATACCATACATTTCTGTATACAATGTACATGTTAGTTGTGTCGCCGGTGGTACTCCAGGGGCCCGCCTCCAGCGATACTGGTGCATAGACCTCTGCAGCATCAACAGCGACACATGTTACATGAGACGTACTTATACTATAGTTTTATATAAATAATAAGATTTTTAAAAAATCTGGTGCGTGCGCGCAACACACAACTTTCACTTACCAACTTACTTAGATTAGAAATTAATTCGTTAATTGCCACTTCTCAAAGTTATACAATTTTCCACATTTATTTCTTATTTTTGTTTTCATTTGCTCAAAAGAAAACACTAATTAATTTTATTATTATTTAAAAGTTTTTACTTGTGATAATTCGGCAATGCGAGCATAATACTCCAAGTCGTATTTTATAATTCTCTATGTACTTGTTGAATATTTCATTTATTTCCCATGAAACAAATAATTCTCATTAAATGAACTGAAAATCTTTAATTATAACGCATTGGTTTGTCATTAAAGGCGTACGGCGCATGCGTGAGCTCAAGGTGTTTTATGAGTTGAAGGAATATTTTTCTTTTTTTCTCCTGTATTTGTTTACTTGATTTTTTTCATATATCATATTTAGCCATTTCTTATTTTTAAGGCGTGATGAGAGAAAGTTAATTTCTCAATATAAACTAAAACAAAGGTACTTCATAGGAAAACAAAAAAAAGGCCCCTTCCCCATTTAAGCCCCCTCCGAACATTTCAATACTGATAAAACTTACCTGATATTATTGAACACCTAATTTTCATTAAACAAGACGAATTTGATCGAAATCATTAAAGCCGTTTTTGAGATAATCGAAAAAAAAGTAAAAATTGGAAAAAAAGTTATGAAATAAAGTCCCCCCTCCGGTTGTTCAATTTTGATGTAATGTTGGCTATCGCATCTTTGGCATATACATACATCAAATACCCAGTTTGATCAAAATCGTTAAAACCGTTTTTGAGTAAATAAAAAAAAACACTGGAAAATTATACAAAATTTATTAAGTAAAGTCCCCCCTCCGGTTGATCAATTTTGATGTAATGTTGGCTATCGCATCTTTGGCATATAAATACATCAAATACCCAGTTTGATCAAAATCGTTAAAACCGTTTTTGAGTAAATAAAAAAAAACACTTGAAAATGATACAAAATTTATTAAGTAAAGTCCCCCCTCCGGTTGATCAATTTTGATGAAATTTTGACAGTCATATCTCGGGCATATAAATAGATCAAATACTCAGTTTAATCAAAATCGTTAGAGCCGTTTTTGAGAAAACCGAAAAAAACTTAAAAAGTTATTAAATAAAGTACCCCCTCCCTTTGAGCAATTTCGATGAAATTTTTGCTGTCACATCGCGGGCATATACATACTTTAAATACCCAATTTCAGGTTCGCACGGTTTATAGTTTTTGAGCTAGTCTGTTCACACACACACACACACACACAGACACACACACACACACACACACACACACACACACAGACCATTTCGCGGGACTTGGTTAATTGGACTCAGGGGACCCCAAAACGTGTATTTCCGTTGAAAACCGGAAGTCGAAATTTTTCACGATCGCAATACTTCCACTTACTATATATTTCATATAGGTAAGTGAAAGTAAAAAAGCTGATTGGCAGATCTTGGGGAAGCAGCCCCCCGTTATAACCGGCTGGATCCGCTTATGATAAGAAGCAGTACTGCACTATGTTATGAGTCTATACAATCATGCATATCTTCTCTATCATTCACATGATCATACTGCAGAAACAGTCCATATATTTTTCCAGACCTTACATGTCTAGCGTGGGAGCTTTCGGCCCCTTTGCGCCATATTCATCTAAAATACAATTACAATTAAGCAACTATATCATTAATAATTATAAAAATTGTCATGAGAAATAAGAATTATCACCTGTAACTATGCCGAGATACCATTTAGACCTCCGTCATTATTTATTCCTAAGCACAAGCTTAATGGTCAATTTTTATTTAAAAAAACAACATAAATACTTTCACTTACCAACTTACTTAGATACGAGTATTAATGCGTTTTGTTAATTGCTACTTCTCAAATGAACAGAACGGCTTTAATTATGAACAATGGTCTGTCATCAAAGGCGTACTCCGCATGCGTGGGCTCAACGAGTTTTATGAGTTGACTGAATATTTTTCTTTTTTCTCCTCTTTATGTTTTCTTTATTTTTATCATATCTCATATTTAGCCATTTCTTATTTTTAGGCGTAACGAGAGACAGTTAATTTCTCCATATAAACAAAAACAAAGGTACTTTATAGGAGACAAACAAACAAAAAAGCCCCCCCCCCAAAAAAAAAGCCCCCTCAGAACATTTTAATAATGATAAAGCTTACCTGATACTAAAGAACACCTAATTTTCATTAAACATGACGAATTTGATAAAAATTGTTAAAGCCATTTTTGAGATCATCGAAAAAAAGGTAAAAATTGGAAAAAAAATTATGAAATAAAGTGCCCGCTCCGTTTGATCAATTTTGATAAAATGTTGGCTATCGCATCTTTGGCATATACATACATCAAATACCCAGTTTGATCAAAACCGTTAAAACTGTTTTTGAATAAATAAAAAAAAAACACGTGAAAATGATATAAAATTTATTAAGTAAAGTCCCCCCTCCGGTTGATCAATTTTGATGAAATTTTTACAGTCATATTTTGGGCATATAAATACATCAAATACTCAGTTTAATTAAAATCGTTAGAGCTGTTTTTGAGAAATTCGAAAAAAACTTAAAAGTTATTAAATAAAGTACCTCCTCCCTTTGAGCAGTTTTGATGAAATTTTTGCTGTCACATCGCGGGCATATACATACACTAAATACCCAATTTCAGGTTCGCACGGTTTATAGTTTTTTGAGCTAGTCTGTTTACACACACAGACCATTTCGCGGGACTTGGTTAATTGGACTCAGGGGACCCCAAAACGTGTATTTCCGTTGAAAACCGGAAGTCGGAAATTTTCACGATCGCAATACTTCCACTTACTATATATTTCATATATAGGTAAGTGAAGGTGGCGGGATGGCCGAGTGGGCAAACGCGTTAGAAAATACGCGTTGCCCGTGGCAACGTCTGTTCGGAAACATGAAGATAGCAAGTTCAAAACCCGGAGCCAGCGGGAAATTTTAATTAATCTCGGCAACAATCCCCCACCCTCTCCCTGGCCCGGGAAACCCCGTATAGCCTACAAGGCGAGGAAGGGGAGGAACCAAAAAAAAAAAAAAAAAAAAAAAAAAAATATATATATATATATATATATAGGTAAGTGAAAGTAATATATATAATGCAAAGCATTGTTTTATATTTTCAATTTGAAAGTACATAAAACAACTTACTGAAGTAAACAAGTTATGATTAGCATACATGGATGCTACATTTTTGCACTATATGTGTGTAAGGGTGAAACTGGAATTTGATCCTCCCTACCCCAATTATCATCCACACCACAGTCATAATAAGCCCATTTATATTAAGAACTAATTTCAATAAAATAAAATTAAATACATGCGCAAGCAAATATCATTTTTTTTCTGAAAAGGAAGGGAGGGGAGTTCACTTATATTATTAGCCTTGGCCGAGCGGGCTTAGGCGTTAGGAAATACGCGTTGTCCCTGATAATATATAGGAGTGATATCCAGAAGATAGCTAGTTCAAAACACGGAGCCAGGAGACATTCATTAATACTCGGCATTAATACACCACTCTTTCACCAGGCAAGGGCGTACCCAAGATCAAAACTGGGGGGGGGGGGGTGAATGAAACTAAAATTATAAATTATGTATAATTATAGCAGCATAGGCGTACCCAGCAAGGGGTAGAGGGGGGCAGCTGCCCTTCCCTTAAAGGCTGGATGCAACTATTTTTTACTTTCACTTACCTATATATGAAATATATAGTAAGTAGAAGTATTGCGATCGTGAAAAATTTCGACTTCCGGTTTTCAACGGAAATACACGTTTTGGGGACCCCGTAGTCCAAATAACCAAGTCCCGCGAAATGGTCTGTGTGTGTGTGTGTGTGTGTGTGTGTGTGTGTGTGTGTGTGTGTGTGTGTGTGTGTGTGTGTGTGTGTGTGTGTGTGTGTGTGTGTGTGTGTGTGTGTGTGTGTGTGTGTGTGTGTGTGTGTGTGTGTGTGTGTGTGTGTGTGTGTGTGTGTGTGTGTGTGTGTGTGTGTGTGTGTGTGTGTGTGTGTGTGTGTGTGTGTGTGTGTGTGTGTGTGTGTGTGTGTGTGTGTGTGTGTGTGTGTGTGTGTGTGTGTGTGTGTGTGTGTGTGTGTGTGTGTGTGTGTGTGTGTGTGTGTGTGTGTGTGTGTGTGTGTGTGTGTGTGTGTGTGTGTGTGTGTGTGTGTGTGTGTGTGTGTGTGTGTGTGTGTGTGTGTGTGTGTGTGTGTGTGTGTGTGTGTGTGTGTGTGTGTGTGTGTGTGTGTGTGTGTGTGTGTGTGTGTGTGTGTGTGTGTGTGTGTGTGTGTGTGTGTGTGTGTGTGTGTGTGTGTGTGTGTGTGTGTGTGTGTGTGTGTGTGTGTGTGTGTGTGTGTGTGTGTGTGTGTGTGTGTGTGTGTGTGTGTGTGTGTGTGTGTGTGTGTGTGTGTGTGTGTGTGTGTGTGTGTGTGTGTGTGTGTGTGTGTGTGTGTGTGTGTGTGTGTGTGTGTGTGTGTGTGTGTGTGTGTGTGTGTGTGTGTGTGTGTGTGTGTGTGTGTGTGTGTGTGTGTGTGTGTGAACAAACTAGCTCAAAAACTATAAACCGTGCTTTATTTAATAACTTTTTACGTTTCTTTCGATTTTCTCAAAAACGGCTCTAACGATTTTGATTAAACTGAGTATTTCGTGTATTAATATGCTCTAGACATGACTGTAAAAAATTCATCAAAATTGATTAACCGGAGGGGGGGACTTTACTTAATAAATTTTGTATCATTTTCATGCGTTATTTTTATTTACTCAAAAACGGCTTTCACGATTTTGATCAAACTGGGTATTTGATGTATGTATATGCCAAATATGTGATAGCCAACATTTCATCAAAATTGGTCTAACGGAGGGGACCACAAAAACGCATTAATTTCTAATCTAAGTAGGTTGGTAAGTGAAAGTTGTGTGTTGCGCGCACGCACCAGATTTTTAACATATTAAGGCGGGAAGCAGTAATAGAATAATTTTTTTCAAGCAGATAATTGTAATAACTTAGTTGATAAAGCACTGCTATAATTATACATAACTTTTTGTTTCATTCACCTCTTCCGCGGTAAGATGTTACAACCTGAACGACCATAGCTGCCCCCCCCCCCCCTAGTTTTGATCCTGGGTACGCACTTGTATAGCAGTACTTTGTCAACTAAGTTATTACAATTATTTGCTTGAAAAAAATTATTCTATTACTGCTTCCCGCCTTAAAAGCTTAAAAAATGATTGCATCCAGCCTTCCAGGGGGGCAGCCGCCACCCCCTGCCCCCGCTTGGTACGCCCATGCTGCCGGGCACGTGAAGATATTACATGTGATAAAACATCGATTTTATGGAGTCGAAAACTTGTTAATTTTGATGTTTTGACTTGGAAGTCTATTGGACTCTCCACGTTGTATGCTTTTTAAAATTAGCTTTAGTTTTAAGGTCCTTTTTATTTTCACCATTTTTTTTTTTTATTTAACATCTATTTTGTAGATACCACACTCTTCATTTTTTTTCATCACCACATTACACTTGGATCAAACCACGTCACCTCAAGAGACAGTGGGTTCGTTCCAAGTTGATTTTTCTAGCTGTTTTCTGGTAATTCGCTGATAGGTTAGTGCGCATGTCTGGTAAGATAACCATCAGAAATTTTAAGCTCACTTGGAACGCTTTTCTTACGACTTTCTGATAGATAGGTTCTTCTCCATCGGGCAAGGTTATCTCTCCTGCTAACCTAGTCGCTTTACTATAGTCTTGTTCAAGTATTTAAGTATTATTCCGGAATATTTGATTCATCAATGTAAATTTAGATTGGGTGGGGTTTGTTCTAAGTTTATTAAATTCACTAGTAAATTAGAATCATTTACTATCTTCATTGGGTTCATGATTTTTGACATTTCTTTTCATTTTATTGATTGACACATCATTTAGTGCATCTGATATCTTAATTTTTAATCAAATAAAATGTTTTGATTTAGGGTTAGCCATTGTATCATGCAGTGATATTCAATAAACACAAAACTCTGGTAGTTGATTTTAGACACAATTCCCAACAAAAAGTTATTTGATGCCTAATCCTGTTGTGATTGAAAAATATATAAAATAAAATTCTAAAGAGGGTTTAGGTTCTTATTGAATATTTAAGGGCTGCTTAAATTTTTGAAAGATTATTGAAGTTTTAGTCTAATATCATAAAATAGACATAAAACAGATATGAATTGTACTCATTGTTAAAAGGGAAATCTGAAGATATAATTAGGATGAGATGTGATACTCAATATCTTAAGAGGTTTATAATTCCTCAGTACTCTGATGGAATACAGATTCCATACTCTTAGTGAGACTTATTCACCATTAAATCTCTGCAAAAAAAGTTGATGTTTATTGAAGAATTTATTATATGATTGAATATTTGGCAAAAAATGTGAAATGAAGTTTTGTTACTCTATTTTTTTACATTATTTGGGATTCAGTTCATAATGTCTCAACTGTGAATAAATTGCATTTTTCAAATAAATAACTATTTATACCTATTTAACTAGTTTATTCATAAAGATTATCCACCTTTTGATACAATTCCTGGTACCATTAATTTTATTTCATATAGCTTATACTTAGGTGCATTAACTTTTAATTAGTAATGTGGATTGATTCTAGTCATGGAAGCTCTGCTAATCTCAGGTCTCCATTTTGATAATGGAAACTAGGAACCTATTTGGCAAGATATATACCTATCACTACTGCGGAAGAAGAGTGCCACAATTCTCACAACTGAAATTTTATAGAAGCACATGTTATGATCATTATTACTATCTCACAACTCCATGGAAGACTGCTAACCATTAAATATTGGATTTAAAAATTATTTTTTCCCAGATAATATTATTTTATATCTCTTAAGCAAAGACAAAAATTTTTGTACAGTGGCAGTCTTCATCCAAAGGAGTGATACATTTGTAATATGAAGGGAGACCTTCTTTAATGAATAGAAAACACCTTTCATTTAATAAGCGTTAAATTGCTATATAGAATTGAATACAAAATACATGATTAGAATATAAAATTAATAATTACTAAGTATTTGATAACAAAAAGATATATGGGTGATTCTAAAATTATGATGGTATTTGTGTCACAATGTGATCAGTTGACAACCGCCTGAAGGAGTTTTAAATTTTGTTTTCTATTTATTACCTCATTGGTTACGAACACTGCTATCTAATTTTCAAGCGCCTAAAGACAAGATGACATTCACTAAAATCAACAACAAAGCTCTTTTTGTCTGTCACAAAGTAGCGGTCATGTACTTTGAAAAATAATTAAACCCTTTTCCTTAACAATAATTCTAAAAACTCAGGCACCAATCTTATCAGCGAACTTTCAGGATGCAAAAGAAAATATGCAGGGGTATAGGCAAAGTACAACAGCTTTTCTCATTGCCACATAGTTGTGAGGTCACTCACTAGCTAGTTTTTTAAAAACCCACCAATCCCTCATAAAATGGAATTTAGTGATGGGAACATTTGGTTATGAACCTGACTATAAGTCAAGTCACATCATTTTTCCTAAATTTACTTCAGTTGCTTTCAGGACGTGGAGGAAGGTGTAATGCTAAACAATATTTTTATAGTGAGTCACTCCCTATACCTTATCAACATGATTAAAGTTAACTAAATATATACTTAACTATTATCATGTAGATATATACAAACTATATATATACTTTATTTATTACAGTTTTATAGACCTTTCAAATCTCTTCGCAGCCATAACCTCCTTTTAGTAAATTTTGTGCCAGTTTTGCCAAAATTTATGATAAATTGCCAATTTTTCACTCCCTAGCCTGATAGTGATTTTGTTTTAGCTAGGGAGTGACAATGTTGGTCAGGGAGAGACTTGCGATTAAATTTACAACTTTGTTCTGTTGATTAATAATCATTGTCAGTTCAGACTTGTTTTTCGATTAAGTATGCATATCTTATAGCTCCCCCATCCCCCTCAAACCGCCAAATAAACTTTTGTTTCAATAGTTAACTTTCTTAACTATTTTGATGGTAGGGATCGATATCATTATATCTCTATAAGAACGAGATTGACTTTAGACAAGACTTTGAAATTTAGATAATTCTTTTGAGAAGATTTAAATTAATATAATAATGTCATATGTTACATTTTGTCACTCCCTAGAACATTACTTTTTCTGAAAATCATTATCTCGAAAACTATGAATATAAGTGTGTGCACACTTCACATCATTGGTAAGGAGAAAGTGACCAAGCCATCTGCAACCAGAAACATAAGAAAAGATGACTTTGAAATTCCAAAAAAATTAAGAGCCAAACACCACCAAAATTTTAGAATCACCCATATCACTCCATAAAAAATTCAAATATCTGTTCTGAATTTCATTGAGAAAAATATAATGCATGAAGTATTGGCATCGATAAGGATACCATTTCAATATTTAAAAAACATGTCTTTAATTTGTGAAAAGCAAGGAAATTGCTGTGAAAATAAATTAGTGAAGGTGTGCAGTGAAGAACAAGATCTCAAAAAAAATTATCTTTTATTAACAAACAAACAATTTGATGTTTACATAACTATACAGGTAACGTGTAAACAGATCCGAAAAAAAAACATTTATGACATCAGTTTGCTGCATTAAATGGAAATTGGTCAAAATACTTTCTAGAGATGACTCCTGTTAATAAATTAGTAGTATTGCCATGTTACTTCTGGGTGTACCTTATATTGCACCATTAAAGAGTTGCCAGGATCTCAACTCAAAGGACTCCTTTGGGGTTTATTTATCACTGAAAAGCAAGTGAGGGTCGAAAGCTGGAATCAAACAAAGGATTCGAAATGAAATACAAAATCCTGGTGTTTTTCTTGGTAGTCTGTGTAATCTATCTGTTGAGCTTTCCACAGCGGATATATATAAAATATTAAAAAAAAAATTACATATACATATATATAATATTTTTTTAACTTTAATTGATCCCATTCAATGTTGAATTTTGAATGTATTTTTTGCCTTATGAAACCATTCTTCATTGCTTTGTGGCTAGTTGGATGAATAAATAAGAAAGTCTTCTAGCTCTGAAAATAATAATATTTGTTTAAATTTTAGTAAAGAAATCAAAATTACATTCAATCAGCATTAAGGTCACACCTGTTATTTTCTCAGCAGGAAACGTCCTGGATTCCACAATATGTTGATTTCAATATTTCATAGATCCTAAAATAAATTAATTAGAAAATTAGAAATAAAATGAAGTATAGTAATAGAGGAAATAAAATGAAATATAGTAATATAAGAAATAAAATGAAAACTATCTTATATCCCTTTGACAAATATTTTTAGTGAAAATTATGAAATTAAAATAAAATAAAACCTGTTGAATCAAATAGTTTTCTGGTTCAATATTTACATATTGTCACTTATATTTTCAAAATAAGAACAAGCTGAGAAAGGAATATTACACTATCAGGAAAATATATTTGACAATATATAAAATCACTAAAAAAATTTACAAATAAAAGATCGTTAGGATGGGAAATATTTGAAGAAAGAAAATAAAAGCAAATATAGAGAAATCTATTTAAAAGAGTATTGAAAATGAGTATGTGAAAGTTCATCCTCAGGATAAAAATTATATAAAATAATGGAAAACAGGACTTTATTCCTTTAAAATTCACCAAGAAATTTCTGGAATGCATTATATTTAATTTATAAAATTTAAATAATTAATTATGCAAGAGATAATTCTAAATATTATGTAAGAGAAAAATAAAGTGCTTACTTTTAAGGTTAGAATATTGGGATCCTGGACACAAGTTGTCAAAATTGTAGCCTTCCCCACCAAGGTTAGCTGGGCTAGAAAAAAAAAATTCATTGCGCATGTCGCTGACGAGCTGTAAGAGAAAAATACGCTGACAGCTCTGGTAATAAGCAAGTGGTTATCTTACAGAATTCTGGCTGGCTTGGAACAGCTTACTAGTAATAATCTTACTGTAAGCGGCTGGGTGGGAACGCTAAAATCGTACTGCGCATGTCTCTAGCAGTTATCTTATGGTTATCTGGCTGGCTTGGAACGAAGCTAGTGACATGTGACTCTTTCTTTTATAACAGCGCTGCGTTTTTTTTTCTTAAACTAATAATAGTTTCTTTCTATACCACAATTGAAACTTTTCTCTACCATATTCCCTGTTTTCTATTGGGTATTTTTTTTTTAAGTCTAGTTTTCCTTATTGAAAGTCAATGTTCGCAATTTCCTAAATTGACATACGTTTATTCAGATATCTACCGCTTTCTATGAACAAACAAACTCCCACCTGTCCCATTGTAAACTATTGAACAAGTGGTATCGAGACGTTGGCTTTTCAGAATAAAAAATTGTTTAACCGAAAATCCTGACTATGAATCAACCTATCATTTTCACTGAAAATTTAAATTAATTTTAGGGTTTTTTGTTTATTTAAACAAAAATTTGTTAGTTAAGTAAAGAGGATTCAAGGATATTATGGGGAGTAAAAAGTCCCTGGCTCTGCCGTCCTTTGGATGGGACGTGAAGTGGCGTTCCCCAGCCTGTACGATATCGGGGCTCGTTAAAGAACCCTATCCTAATTATACCTGGGTATGCAAATGAACAAACAAAATAATCTCATTTCTCAGTAGAGTGTAGTCTTTTAATTTATTCACCAATAAATGTTCCGGTAGCTAGTAGCGTACTTAGACAAAATAGTGCTGAATATATATTTTTAGGCCCCTCCAACTCATTTGCAGAGCCCCTTAAAAAGGGTTATTAGAGGGGAAACCGATGGTAAATTTCCTGATATGGAAAACTCTAAAGAGTGAAAGATGATACGCACTACATTGAGGTGTGTTGACAAGCGCTGACGGCGTCAGCTAACGTACTTACGCATCAGCGTCAGATGGCGTATCACACATGATTGTCGTGTCGTAAGATAACGTTAAAGCAGCACTCACTTATTCATACAAAAAGAAAAAAAAATCTTGTTTGAATTCATAAACATAATTAATAACTATATAAGAAAAAATTGTAAAAATATTTATTTGTAATTCCAATAATTTTATATTTTTCCAATTTTCTGTGGTGGAACTATGTCCATACCCCCACCCCCGCTAAAGGTCAGCATATCGATATTAACTTACAAGGTATAAATTCGTTTCGAAAATAAGTGTAACATCAGGTGAACCTGAAACCAGTCGCCATCTTGTTGGAGTGATTCAGAACTAGAATTTAATCGAATCGAAATAAGTTTACACAGATCTTCAGCATATAGTAAGAATTGAATTAAATTCAATATTGTTCGAAACTTCGTTGGAATTTATTCAACAGGTGTGGTACACAATACAAGCCATCAATTATCGAGATGGTTCGGTCAGTTATGGGATAATTGTCGGCCACTGCCTGGTATATATATTCAGCCTTTTCATAACTTCATAAATCAAGGAGCCAGTGAATTATTAAATTATAGCTGGCACATGATATATCTATTATTAGTAGGTAGAGAAGATAATTTATAGACTCTGCAAACTCGCTTCGATAGCAAACAATTTTTACTTTCACTTACTTATATATGAAATATATAGTAAGTGGAAGTATTGCGTGGAAGCATCGTGAAAAATTTCGACTTCCGGTTTTCAACGGAAATACACGTTTTGGGACCCCTTGAGTCGAAATAACCAAGTCCCGCGTAATGGTCTGTGTGTGTGTGTGTGTGTGTTTGTGTGTGTGTGTTTGTGTGTGTGTGTGTGTGTGTGTGTGTGTGTGTGTGTGTGTGTGTGTGTGTGTGTGTGTGTGTGTGTGTGTGTGTGTGTGTGTGTGTGTGTGTGTGTGTGTGTGTGTGTGTGTGTGTGTGTGTGTGTGTGTGTGTGTGTGTGTGTGTGTGTGTGTGTGTGTGTGTGTGTGTGTGTGTGTGTGTGTGTCTGTGTGTGAACAGACTAGCTCAAAAACTATAAACCGTGCGAACCTGAAATTGGGTATTTAGTGTATTTATATGCCCGCGATGTGACAGCAAAAATTTCATCAAAATTGCTCAAAGGGAGGGGGTACTTTATTTAATAACTTTTTAAGTTTTTTTCGATTTTCTCAAAAACGATTTTGATTAAACTGAGTATTTGATCTATATATATGCCCGAGATATGACTGTAAAAATGTCATCAAAATTGATCAACCGGAGGGGGGACTTCACTTAATAAATTTTGTTTCATTTTCACGTGTTTTTTTTTATTTACTCAAAAACTGTTTTAACGATTTTGATCAAACTGGGTATTTGATGTATGTATATGCCAAAGATGTGATAGCCAACATTTCATCAAAATCGGTCAAACGGAGCGGGCACTTTATTTCATAATTTTTTTTTTCCAATTTTTACCTATTTTTCGATGATCTCAAAAACGGCTTTAACGATTTTTGTCAAATTCGTCATGTTTAATGAAAATTAGGTGTTCTTTAATATCAGGTAAGCATTATCATTATTAAAATGTTCTGAGGGAGCTTTTTTTTGGGGGGGTTGGGGCCTTTTTTGTTTGTCAATTTCCTATAAAGTATCTTAGTTTTTGTTTATATGGAGAAATTATGTGTCTCTCGTTACGCTTAAAAATAAGATATGGCTAAATATGAGATATGATAAAAATAAAGAAAACATAAAGAGGAGAAAAAAAGAAAAATATTCAGTCAACTCATAAAACTCGTTGAGCCCACGCATGCGGAGTACGCCTTTAATAACAGACCATTGTTCATAATTAAAGCCGTTCTGTTCATTTGAGCAGTGGCAATTAACAAAACGCATTAATTTTTAATCTAAGTAAGTTGGTAAGTGAAAGTTGTGTGTTGCGCGCACGCACCAGATTTTTTTTTTTAAATAACTAAATTTAAATTTAAACAACCTGTGCCTCGTGTTTATACTGGCGTCAATTAGTTCATAAACATTATGAGCAAATAACAAAATGTATTACCTTTAACTGAATAATATTTAAAAAAAATAAAACTGATCACCTCAACTAAAAATATGATAACTTAATTAATAACATAACTTCCTTTCTAAACAAAATTAAATATTTCTAGTTATTTTACAGTTTTGTTTGTTTGTTTTAACGTCACTTTTTGCTACTTAGGCTAATCGGACGATGCTAGTGGGAGTCCTAAATTTTGCCTATCCAGGTATAATTAGGATAGGGATCTATAACGAGTACCTGGCATCATATAGGCTCGGGACCTCCATTTTACGTCCTATCCGAGGGACGGCATAGACAAGGATTTTTTATTCCCATTAAAAAATCCTAGAGCCACCTCGGGACGCGAACTCGCGACCCGTGTAGTAAAGTCACAGGTGACCCCTTCACCGTTTTGTATATGTTTACAAAGGTTTGGTATGCTTCCTTATCCAAATAAGGGGCGGATACAACACGAAATTTCGGGGGGGGGGGGTATAATAATCCCCCGGCTCATAATCAAGTGGTTGATAACACCGTTTTTTAATGAAATTATTACCTTGTATTAAGGAGGACTGTGATCTAAAGAACCTGAAGTGTCATGTTTAAGGCATAGTAACTATCTAATTTCATTATTCGCTTAAATATACAAAAAAAATTAAAATGACAAAATATTTGGGGGGGCGTCATGACCCCTGCGACCCGCCTTTGTTCCTGATAACGTTAATTATATTAATCTTATACACGAATCAAACATATTTTTGGCTAGTTTGAAGTCAATAAAAAAAAAGAAAAAAGATATCTTTGGAATCAAATACATGGACAAATTCTTCTACGTAGGCCTGTTTGATAGGAATGGAAGAAATGATTAAATTGCGGCTCGAACCGTTATGAAAAAACCGAGCAACAATAAAAAGGCCAATGCCATCTCGATTTATGAGAGTCACCGCAATACAAAAGCCTCCTATATAGCTTCAGCTAATCTCAACATGTCAGGCACAGGCTAGTATGAGTTCATGGATCACTTTAGTTATTGGTCATGTAATACTATAGGTGAAATCACTGTTATTAGATATTATTACTAAATAGTGAATTTTCAATACCATGTATTGAATTTACCCAATGTAGGTAAAAATAAAATGTTAACCACTGTTGCCAACAGTGGTGAAAAGTCAATTTTCAACAAGAGTGGGAAATTGGGGAAAAACTTTTCAAAATTCCAAAAATTGTGGAATTTCTTAAAATATTGAGTTTTAAAAGTGGGGAAAATTTTCAATTGTGGCATCTTTGTTATTTTACATTATGGAGTGTTTCGTTATAAAAGAAATACTTTTTTTGGTTAAGCTAATCGAATGTTTAAACTATGTAGCATTATATCGATTTCTTTTATTATATTATTGCAACCTACTTTTATTTTTATCATAGATATATTTTTGAAGTATTTAACTTTTTTTTTTTTTACTTTCGCTTACCTATATATGAAATATATAGTAAGTGGAAGTATTGCGATCGTGAAAAATTTCGACTTCCGGTTTTCAACGGAAATACACGTTTTGGGGTCCCCTGAGTCCAATTAACCAAGTCCCGCGAAATGGTCTGTGTGTGTGTCTGTGTGTCTGTGTGTCTGTGTGTGTGTGTGTGTGTGTGTGAACAGACTAGCTCAAAAACTATAAACCGTGCGAACCTGAAATTGGGTATTTAGTGTATGTATATGCCCGCGATGTGACACCAAAAATTTCATCAAAATTGCTCAAAGGGAGGGGGGTACTTTATTTAATAACTTTTTACGTTTTTTTCGATTTTCTCAAAAACGGCTCTAACGATTTTGATTAAACTGAGTATTTGATCTATTTATATGCCAGAGATATGACTGTAAAAATTTCATCAAAATTGATCAACCGGAGGGGGGACTTTACTTAATAAATTTTTTATCATTTTCACGTGTTTTTTTTTTATTTACTCAAAAACGGTTTTAACGATTTTAATCAAACTGGGTATTTGATCTATTTATATGCCCGAGATACGGCTGTAAAATTTTCATCAAAATTGATCAACCGGAGGGGGGACTTTACTTAATAAATTTTGTATCATTTTCACGGTCTTTTTTATTTACTCAAAAACGGCTTTAACGATTAACAAAAATAAGATATGAATGTAGAAAAATGTGTGACTTTGGGAAATGATATTTAGCAAAACACGTCAATTTCTAATCTAAGTAAGTTGGTAAGTGAAAGTTGTGTGTTGCGCGCACGCACCAGATTTTTTTAACTTGGTGTTGAATTTTTTGAAAGTTGTTTTTCAGAAAAATGAGTGGAAGTGGCAATGACAGAGGAATACAGAAAAACAGGTTGAAGGCGAATAAATAAAGATTATTTGTGAAGAGTGGGAATCTAACCCTGAATTTAAAAAATCTGGTGCGTGCGCGCAACACACAACTTTCACTTACCAACTTACTTAGATTAGAAATTAATGCGTTTTGTTAATTGCCACTTCTCAAATGAACAGAACAGTTTAATTATAACGCATTGGTTTGTCTTTAAAGGCGTACGGCGCATGCGTGAGCTCAAGGTGTTTTATGAGTTGACGGAATATTTTTCTTTTTTTCTCCTGTATATGTTTACTTGATTTTCTTCATATGTCATATTTAGCCGTTTCTTATTTTTAAGCGTGATGAGAGACAGTTAATTTCTCAATAGAAACTAAAACAAAGGTACTTTATAGAAAAACAAAAAAAGCCCCTTCCCCATTTAAGCCCCCTCAGAACATTTTAATAATGATAAAGCTTACCTGATATTAAATAACAACTAATTTTCATTAAACATAACGAATTTGATAAAAATCGTTAAAGCCGTTTTTGAGATAATCGATCAAAAAGGTAAAAATTGGACAAAATTTACTAAGTAAAGTCCCCCCTCCGGTTGATCAATTTTGATAAAATGTTGGCTATTACATCTTTGGCATATACATACATCAAATACCCTGTTTGATCAAAATCGTGAAAGCCGTTTTTGAGTAAATAAGAAAAACATGTGAAAATGATACAAAATTTACTAAGTAAAGTCCCCCCTCCGGTTTATCAATTTTGATGAAATTTTTACAGTCGTATCTGGGGCATATAAATACATCAAATACCAGGTTTAATCAAAATCGTTAGAGCCGTTTTTGAGAAAATCGAAAAAGACTTAAAAAGTTATTAAATATAGTGCCCTCTCCCTTTGAGCAATTTCGATGAAATTTTTGCTGTCACATCGTGGGCATATACATACACTAAATACCAAATTTCATGTTCGCACGGTTTATAGTTTTAGAGCTAGCCTGTTCACACACACACACACACACACACACACACACACAGACACATACACACACACACGCACACACACAGACCATTTTGCGGGACTTGGTTATTTGGACTCAGGGGACCCCAAAACGTGTATTTCCGTTGAAAACCGGAAGTCGAAATTTTTCACGATCGCAATACTTCCACTTACTATATATTTCATATATAGGTAAGTGAAAGTAAAAAAGGATCTGGAAAAGCAATAAACAAGTTGTCAAACTCTGACAACCACCCATCTATCATTCCAGTGTCAACTGCTCTTCATTTCACATGATTATTGTTCCATAAAATTAACAAATTTTTGTAAAATGATGTCACAAGTTGATTGAAAGTAAAATTCAATTTTACAAGCCTTGTGCCTTCAAACACGCGATCTTAAAGGACTGCCCCAATAAATAAAAGTGGAAATCAAATTTATTAATGATAATAAGCAATTTTCGTGTAAAGCTGGTAGTTCTGGTAAATGCAAACACATCTTTGTAACTGTACTCAACGTTTTTCGGTTAGTAATAACAATAATTACCTATTCATACAATCATTGTTATGGCAGCTGTCATTTTCATGACAGCTTAGTTTCTTTGTCATATTATTTATTTATTTGTCAAAACTTTCAGGCATCGCATTGAAAACTTGGAACAATTAAGCACAACGGGTGTAATACAAAAATGGGTAAAATTAAAAAAGAAAAACAAATCTATGACACTATGGCCCAATGTTATTTGCATAAAACTAGCATTTTGGAATAATAAAATGTCAAGTACTAATATTTACCTGGATAAATACAGTCACTTTCTTTAAAATGAAGACTACATATCGTCATAAGTTTCGAAACAGGCTTATCTATTCTTAATTTTACAATCCACTCTTTAAGAAGCTTTTTATCTTTTGGAAATAGAATGACACGTCTTTTGATTTTCTAATTGAATACTGAGGGACCGAGCAATACCTATTAGACATTTTTCAAATAGTTTTTTGCTCAATCGGGTTTTAATTTATTTTTAATATGGAAAAATAAATTAAAAACGCCAAAAAACCATATGAATCCAAGGTACTGGCCCGGCTTCTATCCCCGTTTCTAAAGTTCCTGTAAAGAAGCAACACCGCTTGCGCCCGCCTATATCTATAGTAGTGTTTATTTTTATTCTTCAAGTCCCCTGGATTTCGAGGGAGGGGGGGGCGCTGGCCAAACTCACTCCCTCTAATATACGCCCCTGATTTATACTTTTAAAGATTTCCTTCCAGAGATGGCTGTGACGCTGTTGATTCGTTCGCTATCACTCGTTAACAATTCGTTACTCCTTGTTAGCGATTCCTTGTTTCTTTAACACTAAACCTACCGACATATTTTATATACCTATTTCTACCGATGGCGGTCATGAGACCGCTTTTGAAATAAACATTACAGTCTTTTCCAGTTGATTGTAATTGTAGCAGCACCTACTTCTAATAGAAACCTGCCTTTGTCAGTGTTGCCACAAATTATATAAATGTATTTATACCTGGCTACACTCCGGGTAACCAGACTCTATAAACTCTCCCAGAGTGTGTGTTGATTACGTGTGTGGGATACTGTGACTTGCTAAAAAAACTGCATATTAAGACTTATATTTATATTTTCAAGTGGTTTATTTATTTTTTTCAACAGAAGTTTCTTTATTTTCATTATTCGTTTTGTTATTTTTATCTCAATACAGTTTTTTTTTTTTATTTTATCATATGAATGATCGCCATTTTGCCTCCTCACCTCGTGAGTTACCAGCAGTCGCTCTGAACCCATCATAAAACAAACTGTAAGCACATGGCGTTTTCCTAGTACACAATCGGATGACTTTTTCTTGGAAAACTACTGTTTTTGTGTTAAGTTTGCAGATAATTTCATAAAATTTCATATATATCAAAAGACCGCTCAGGGTAGACAACGGTAGAGTACATATTATTATCAGGAAAAACGAAAGAAGAAGAGAAATATATATTGAAAAATTAAACAGCTAAGAAAAATAAAAACCTGGAATTTAACAATTTAGATTAAAGACTCAAAAGCGGTCATTTGACCGCTCTGGTAGGTTTAGTATTAAAACTTGATCCTTTTATTTTATAATATCTTTTATATCTTTTATTTAATAATATTCCACCCAGGATGGCGTCAGACCATAAATATTTTACTATTAGGCCGAGCGCACATTGAGACACTCGCGACGCAGAGCAGAGCAGAGCAGTTTTTGTGGTAACTGAAATATATAGGAACCGCGCACATTGGGACGCAGAGCAGAGCAGAGCAGAGCAGGCCGATGTGGCACTCGTGGATCTGCCACAGAAAACTGTGCCGATGCGACGCAGTTTTCAATATTTGATTACTTTAATTCTTATTATTATCATTTAATATTAGTGTTTGAGAAGTTCTACTTTTATCTTAAGCAGGTTAATGAAACTAAGTAGGTCTTCTGTATATATAGGGTGTTCTAGATAAGTTCTAGGAAAAAAAAAGGTTTTAAAAATATAATAATTTAAAAGATATATATATATATATGTTCTGTTATTTTAGATTCCAAAATCATAATACAATTTTGAAATTTCTCGCTATTCCAAAAGCGCATGATACGAGTGTTTTGAATTTTTAAAACTAAACAATTTCAGGATGAAAATGTAGCTGTAAAATTGTAAAATTAGTTTTAAAAAAATATATAGATATATTAAAATTTAGATGAGGGCCTTTCTGAAGTTCTAAAAGCAGATACTTTTGTTTAAATATTTTTAATATTGTTATTTTATTTGAAATTCCTTATTTCGGTTTTCATTAGTTTTTATTCGTCTTACTGTGACACGTTTAAAAATTAGAAAAACAAGTTTTCTTCTCATAGATACTAGAAGTTCATTAAACGATTCAACAAGTTATGATCTTAGGAAAATTTGGTTGATATTATTTCACTGAAAAAAACATAGGCTTTATGGAAATCTAGTTAATGGAAATGCTGATTACAACCAATAATGTATATGTTGGGATTGCAATAAATCAAATCGATTTATCCTTCACCAAAGTTCGTTAATTTTGTTGAGTTCACCAAGCTCAAATTTCTAAGATACAAAATAAAACAAACTTGAAGTGCTTTATATTTTAATTAAACAAGTCAATTAAATAATTTACAATTAACAAAACACTCGTTAAAGAGAACAAATTTAAGCTATATAAAAATCGAGTTTTTGGTTTAATTGTATTTTTTAATTCATATGGCCATCTCGATTTCTAACAGTATATTTCTTCTTTTATTAAATATATTTGAGTAAAAAGAAAACTGCTATTTAAAAATCAACCATGTGTTGATTGGAACTTTTTTTAATAAGAAATTTTATGTGAATATAACTCTTCTCTGTTATATTATCTACTTAATTTTATTATATCCTCATACAGAATAGAAAAGAAGAGAAAATAAATTTTGTTCTGGGACAAGGTCCCTCAAGAATAACAGACTGGAACAAAAAATAAAACTACAACTGATCAAATAGTTAAAATAATGGTGGATAATTAAAGATAATATTTTCATTAAAAACCCATAATAAATAGTTATAAAAAATAAAAGTATACAAAGTAGTGAATAATATATTGATTTATCAAATAAATAATAACGGTAATAAATTACAATAAATTTCCAAGGAAAAAAAAAGAAGAAATTAATGAAAAAAAAATTATTCCTTAATGATATAATTTTAACCTTAATGATATGATTTTGATAATGCAATTTTTTTTGTGTTCAACTCTATATACGAATCAGATTCTGATCTTAAATCCAAGAAATCTAACATACTTTAACGAAAAAAAACCCTGCCTTCCCGAATCTGCGGCACAGAAACTGCTCGCCAATGTGCGCGGGTACCTGTGCGACGCAGTTTTTTTTTCGTGCCGCCTGCTCTGCTCTGCTCTGCGTCGCCTGCGTGACACAGTTCGATGTGCGCCTTACCTTAACGTGGAATAATCTTGTTTAGAACATTTTGCCACCAGATGATGTCCTATTATTACGTGCGTGTTTTTTTTAATATTCTTAGAGGAGATTATTTTTCTAAGATACGAGTTTATAATTTTTTATTCATTTCCTTTTGAATAATATTTATGACTTTTCGATTCGTTATATAAAGAAATTGTTCATCGTCCTATGATGTATTGAAAGCTTTAAGCGGGATGGATTTGTAGAACTAATCTGCTTTATCACGGTATTGTTTCCGTTTTGGTAAGCTGATCATTTTATTTTTTTGTCAATCACTATGAAAAATGAAAGTTTTATTGTAGTATAACAAAAAATAAACTTTCGTAATTATTCAATTATTGAAATAATTAATTCCATGGACGAGATTTAAATGATTTATTAAATCAATTTATAATACGGGGACTAAACTTCAGAAAAAAATTATATAATTCACAATAGTGGCCTAATGAGCCTTAGATTACTGTTACACTTAAGTAGGTTTAAATAATTTTTATTCGAAGAAAATAGCGCTTCACAATGTCAGAAAAACAATAAAAAATGAAATAATCAACAAGGTTAAAAAAATTATCAACTTGTCATGACACTTATGTACACAAATGTAACCATGTGATCTTCAGAGCAAGACTAACTCTCCAGTCCACCGCTCCTTATATTTAGTTTGAATCAGAACGTTCCCGAAAAGAGTAGAATGTTCTCGAACAGTCACGAACATGTACTAGAACATTCACAAAAAAGTTTAACCTTTTCGCCAAAAATCTATAGCTCAGGAACAAATTACGTTAATCGAATAATTCCTTTTTCTAATAGAGCATGAGATATTCTTTAATAGTGGTAATAAAAAAATGTAAATACCAACACTAAAATATAATTTGAAATATAAGTATTTCAAATTAATTTTTATGAGTCCTTTCTTCAATTAAATTTAAATAAAAAAGTTTATTAGTACAGGGGGTACTCTCATACATAGAGAATGAAATGAGTGGGTATAATTGTTAATTGAGCATTCTGCTTGTATATATATATATATATATATATATATATATATATATATATATATATATATATATATATATATATATATATATATATATCTGTGTGTGTGTTTATCAGGCATTTGCTACTTTTGAAATATTTATAAATAATTATTGTCCGAAGAAGAAGAAAATCCAAAAAAATAAATTAAAAATGTCCTGTTTATTAGAAATTGGAACGGAAAAAATTATTATCAACAATAAGCATATTTTATGATTTAGTCTAATTCGAGGCCGAAAATATATTTTATATTCAAATATCGATATATCGCCGAACGATCGCATTTCATCGATTAATTTACATAATGGAATTTTAGCTCCTTTTAACCTCTACCACTGTGAAATAAATAAGAATCAATTATTACCAATTAAAGAGTTTATGTTAATTTAAATACTTTATTTGGTAAATTATATAGTTAATATGGATGAAATTAAAACCCATTTTCATCCGATAATTTTTCAGCCTTTTTCGTATTTTTAAAATTTAGTTTGTGCAATAACATAAAATGTAAAGCTTCTATAAAGGGTAAACCGTAGGGTAAACAGTTATTGGCACCCTCAATTTCTGTGGTTAATTAAAAAAAATACTTTTTATAATAGGGATCAAACAGAAACTTCCTATAGCTCCTCCTTATCTATCCTCATAAAGACTCAAGAGCTTTATTTGGGTCAAAAGTTCAATAGTTTTACAATAGGATAGTATTTATTGTTAAAAGTGCCAAATCTAGTTATTGGTACCCTTTGGATTTAATTGTGAAATCTTCCCTATGGTTAGTTTGTTAAAGTCTTACTTCATAGATGACTTAGAGGACCCTTCAAACATTGGACTCATGTATATCTTGTAATAAAATTAGGAATTGTTTACCTATTTCTTTAAGTTAAAGTTCGGGTGCCAATAACTGTTCTGAGTGCCAATAACTGTATGGTTTACCCTATATATACATATATGTATAAAAAATCTGGTGCGTGCGCGCAACACACAACTTTCACTTACCAACTTACTTAGATTAGAAATTGACGTGTTTTGCTAATTATCATTTCCTAAAGTCACACATTTTTCTACATTCATATCTTATTTTTGTTAATCGTTAAAGCCGTTTTTGAGTAAATAAAAAAAAAACCGTGAAAATGATACAAAATTTATTAAGTAAAGTCCCCCCTCCCGTAGATCAATTTTGATGAAATTTTTACAGTCATATCTCGGGCATATAAATACATCAAATACTAAGTTTGATCAAAATCGTTAAAACCGTTTTTGAGTAAATAAAAAAAACACGTGAAAATGATACAAAATTTATTAAGTAAAGTCCCCCCTCCCGTAAATCAATTTTGGTGAAATTTTTACAGTCATATCTCGGGCATATAAATACATCAAATACCAAGTTTGATCAAAATCGTTAAAACCGTTTTTGAGTAAATAAAAAAAACACGTGAAAATGATACAAAATTTATTAAGTAAAGTCCCCCCTCCGGTTAATCAATTTTGATGAAATTTTTACAGTCATATCTCGGGCATATAAATACATCAAATACCAAGTATGATCAAAATCGTTAAAACCGTTTTTGAGTAAATAAAAAAAACACGTGAAAATATTACAAAATTTATTAAGTAAAGTCCCCCCTCCGGTTAATCAAGTTTGATGAAATTTTTACAGTCATATTTGGGGCATATAAATAGATCAAATACTCAGTTTAATCAAAATCGTTAGAGCCGTTTTTGAGAAAATCGAAAAAAAACGTAAAAAGTTATTAAATAAAGTACCCCCTCCCGTTGAGCAATTTTGATGAAATTTTTGCTGTCACATCGCGGGCATATACATACACTAAATACCCAATTTCAGGTTCCCACAGTTTATAGTTTTTGAGCTAGTCTGTTCACATACACACACACACACACACACACACAGACCATTTCGCGGGACTTGGTGATTTCGACTCAGGGGGTCCCAAAACGTGTATTTCCGTTGAAAACCGGAAGTCGAAAATTTTCACGATCGCAATACTTCCACTTACTATATATTTCATATATAGGTAAGTGAAAGTAAAAAAGAAATATATATTTTAAGCATAGATTTCATCTCTTAGAAATTATTATTATTTTATTTTTTTATTTAAGCTTTACTTATTTTATTATTGCACAAAATATGTTTTAAAATAAGAAAAATGGCTTATTGGATAAAAAAGCGCGCAAATTTTAAAGTTTATCCTTTCATTCCAAATATCGTGCAATCTCGTTTCAACCCCTCCTGCTAGTTAATCATATAAGTTGAAGTCTAAATAACAATTAAATAAATTCGATAAAGTTAAAATTGACGGAAGTAATACTGCAGAGGAAGTGGCGAAAGAAGTGGAAGACCCTGTATAGTTGGCTGGCCACCCTCGGCTTACCGTGGAGGGAGAGCGGACTAACCCAGTCAGTGTCTGTTGAGTTGCGGCCCGGTGCGGTGTGTGCCTCTGTGTGTCATGGTTCTTTCTCTTGTCGCAATCTTATTGAATATTTACTAATCTCATGGAGAAAAATAACAACATCAACAAAGTTATGGCGAAGTGGGAGCAGGCCAAGGTACGTACTCTATCTATCAAACAGAATTATTATTAAAAAAAAAAAAAAAAAATCTGGTGCGTGCGCGCAACACACAACTTTCATTTACCAACTTACTTAGATTAGAAATTGACGTGTTTTGCTAAATATCATTTCCCAAAGTCACACATTTTTCTACATTCATATCTTATTTTTGTTGTGTACAACAAAAATAACAAAGTCCCCCCTCCGGTAGATCAACTGTTGGTTATCACATCTTTGGCATATAAATACATCAAATACCAAGTTTGATCAAAATCGTTAAAACCGTTTTTGAGTAAATAAAAAAAACATGTGAAAATGATACAAAATTTATTAAGTAAAGTCCCCCCTCCGGTTGATCAATTTTGATGAAATTTTTACAGTCATATTTCAGGCATATAAATAGATCAAATACTCAGTTTAATCAAAATCGTTAGAGCCGTTTTTGAGAAAATCGAAAAAAAACGTAAAAAGTTATTCAATAAAGTACCCCCTCCCTTTGAGCAAATTTGATGAAATTTTCGCTGTCACATCGCGGGCTTATACATACTCTAAATACCCAATTTCAGGTTCGCACGGTTTATAGTTTTTGAGCTAGTCTGTTCACACACACACACACACACACACAGACACACAGACACACACACACACACACACACACACACACATACAGACCATTTCGCGGGACTTGGTTATTTTGACTCAGGAGACCCCAAAACGTGTATTTCCGTTGAAAACCGGAAGTCGAAAATTTTCACGATCGCAATACTTCCACTTACTATATATTTCATATATAGGTAAGTGAAAGTAAAAAAAAATTGTCTGCATCTATTCATAAATGAAAATATTATTTGCTTGTTTAACGTCTCGTTATGCTACTAAGGCTAATCGGACGAGGGGAGTCATAAATTTTGCCAATCCAGGCACATAGAGATTTTAAACGAGTAACTGACATCGCACAGGCTCGGAACCTATATTATACATCCTATATACATCCTATATATAGGATCCATAGCAAGAATATTTTTCTCTCTCTAAAACATCCTAGGGCCACCTGGCAGTCTACTAACTCGCGATCTTTAGTATTATAGGCTGCTATTCTGTATAAACTAAAATATAATTGACCCTGGACATTTAATTTCTCCTTATTGATTTAAAATAATAACCTCAGAGTAATTAAAAAAAAAAATTTTTTAAATGTAAAAATAGTTAAAAATGAGATAAGAAACATGTTCTCGAGGTTGTTTTATCATCATTGTTTATAATGAAAAAATTAATTGACATTCTGAACATGACCCTGTAAACTTCAAAAAAATTTACGGTTCAGGTAAATACCTTGTATTAATATAATTTAAGCACGTACTAAATAACTCAAAAAAGTTGGTTACACCCGAAAGAAATTTTTAACTATTTAACTGTTTAAAGTTCAAAGAGGAAAGATTTTGAGATGAATTAGAGCTCTTTGACTGCAGTTATTATCGGATGTACCTTGGTCCTCTATCTATCAAATAGAATTATTATTAATATTAAAAAAAAAAAAATTGTCTGCATCTACTCATAAATGAAAATATTATTTTTTTCTTTAACGTCTCTTTATGCTACTAAGGCTAATCAGACTAGGCTATAGTGGGAGTCATAAATTTTGCCAATCCGGGTACATAGAGATCTTTAACGAGTAACTGACATCGCACAGGCTCGGAACTTCCATTTTACATCCTATATTTAGGATCCATAGTAAGAATATTCTTCTCCCTCTAAAACATCCTAGGGCTACCTGGCGGTCTACTAACTCGCGATCTTTAGTTTTATAGGCTGGTATGCTAGCCACTACACCACAGGTGACCCCGGAAATTTCTTCTTATTGATTTAAAATAATAAACTCAAATTAATTAAAAAAATAAAATTTTTAAAATGTAAAATAGTTAAAAATGAGATAAGAAACATGTTCTCGAGGTTGTTCTACCATCATTGTTGATAATGAACATTTTTTTAATTAACATTTCAAACATGATCCTGTATAGAGTAAACCGTAGAGTTATTGACACCCTTAAGACTACATTTCTGTGGTGAAATTAAAAAAAAATACTTTTTATGATGGGATCAAATTGAAACTTCCTATAGTTCCTCCTTCTCTATCCTCATAAAGACTAAAGAGGTTTCTTTGGGTCAAAAGTTCAATAGTTTTACCATACGGCAATATTTATTGTAAAAAGTGCAAAAACTAGTTATTGACACTCTGTAGTGTTTAATTGTGAAATCTTCCCTATGGTTAGTTTGTTAAAGTTTTAAATCATCATGACTTTGAGGACACTTCAAACATTTGATTCATGTATATCTTGAAATAAAATTAGGACTTGTTTATTTATTTCTTAAAGTTAATGTCGGGTTGTCAATAACTGTGTGGCTTACCCTACTTCAAAATATTTTTACGGTTCAGGTAATTACATACCATTAGTATAATTCAAGCACGAACTAAACAAGTCAAAAAAGTTGGTTACACCCGAACGAAATTGATATTAAAATATTCTGATTAAAGTTCAGAGAGGAAGAATTTGAAAAGATTTTAAGCTCTTTGGCTGCAGTTATCGATTTATCGTCTTCAACAAAATTCCAAAGAAGTTGGAAAGCTAGATACAAGACCACAGATGACCCCTTGTGAATATTATTATCTATTAATAAATTACTAATTTCGTTAATGTATATCAAATAATATTTTTAATTATTTTGATCATATAAAAATAAAAAATGTTTCCTGCAGAAAGTATAAAATATTCATTACTTTTGTTATCACAAGGAGCTAACAGACATATACTACTTACCTACACCCTAACTGTAACATAAATTGGCAATTTTTCTTAATACGTTTAAAATACATCGTTGGAGGAATTAAATTTCTTTAAAAAATTTAATGTTCTTTGTTTGTTTAACGTCACTTTATGCCACCAAGGCTAATCGGACAATGCTACACTGGTAGTCCTAAATTTTGCCTAACCAGGTATAATTAGGATAGGGATCTTTAACGAGTACCTGACATCGTACAGGTTCGGGACCTCCATTTTACGTCCTATCCGAGGAACGGCATAGACTTGGATTTTTTACTCCCATTAAGAAATCCTAGGACCACCTCGGGACGCGAACCCGTGACCTTTAATATTGTAAGTTTCTATTGTAACCACTACACCACAGCTCAACTTTTAGCCTCTCGAATTTTTACTTATCTATGAGAATATTGCGTCGTCGTCCCCAATAATTTGGTGCTGGTCACGCCCATGAATTAAATAAATAAATTTAAATGATCCAAGTCTAGTACGACTATTTAAATATGTGAGTCAATTTTTTTCTTTTTATTAACATATTTATAGATTTATTAATAATTGCTTTTTTGGATTAGGAAAATGAAACCAATATTAGGTACATGAATTTAATTTTTAATTATTGACTAAATTTTTTTTCGTTTCTGTTAGATTCGATATATTTATTGATCGTTGATTGATTGATATTGATAATTAATATATTTTTTAAAAATTTAATATCGTAAAAGATATGTTTTCAAAATTAATAATATCTCCCTAAGATATGTTTATTTTCATTTTTGAGTTTCGAAATTTGCTTTAGTTACTATTTTTGTCGGTTTTACGATATGGTTCGATCGTTAAAAATTATTTCTTCTTACGTATGTGACCTAGGATAACATGACAAGTCATTAAAGTTAAACGTTCCACGGTTTGCTTAGAATATCTCACTCGTCATAATCTGAACAATACTCTGATTTTAATGCAGAAAATTGTTATGATAAACTATCATTATTTACTGTTATAGTCTAGATTAAGTATGAGGTGCGACAGATGAAGTTATTCTGTAAAATTGTAAATCAAGGAGATCAAAAAGAAAATGGTCTCGTGACCTACTTGCTCCGATCAGATAATAAATTGATAATAAGAGAGGCACATTCTACAAAGGCAAATTTATTTTTCTGGACGCATCCTTTATAATAATTATTACTTCTAATAGTCGCTTCCTGTCTTAAAAGCTTTTAAGGTTAAGCTTTTAAGGAGACTTTAATGCCTGGTTAAAGTTCCCCGACTTTCAATTTTTATTAGGTCAAAATAATTATCTTGCAGTTAAAGATTAAACAGTATATATTTTTTTGTTTATGGTTCATTAACTGAATAACTGATATTTTATATAAAACTAGCTGTATATACCGGTTTCACCCGGAGAGTTTCAATTTTTAAATCTATAAAATCTATAAAGTGAGACTTTTATCGACTCAAACGTTTGATTTCGCAAAAACCAATGTAAAGTTAACCAATTTATGTCATGCAATTTTAATATGGACAAGTGTTCACACCTGGTATCAAAGAACCACTGAGCGAAATTTGGAAAATTTAGGACAAACGGTAGGGATTTTTATAATGAACAAACAGAATTTCATGTTTATTTCCCGGTTTCACCCGGGGAATTTCATTTTTCTAATGTAAAGAACCAATGTAAGGCGAGATCATTACGATTTTTATAACAATAAAGAATATCAGCTGAAGATCAGCTGAGGTTATGCAATTTTAATATGGACAAGTGTTCTCACCTGGTATCAAAGAACAAAGGACAAACGGTATGGATTTCTATAAAGACCAAACAAACAAACAGAATTTCATCTTTATTTATATAGATTCAGAAATAACTATATAAGATAAATATTCATTTCCTTATGTTTTTGAGAATAACACATGAACTCGTCCCCAGAATTCACTCCCGATGAGTTTGTCAACGAAACATTTAATGAAAAGCCGAACTGTAGGTAATATTTACATAATTTAAATAGTTTACCTAGTTAAAAGAGTTTTTAATGATGAATTTTTATTTGTTTGCGTGTATTTGTGTCTCTTTGGTGAGATTATTAATTGAAAATCGATTTCCTGATTTATCACGAGCAAGTGAATGTTCGATATCAAGGTCGTTTGAACCTTGTTGTACCTATATACCTATAAAAAGAATGTTTTGATGACCTTGAACTTCCGAAGTTATAGGTTAATTTTAAGCGATTGATAATTGATAATTGCCATAAATATTTTTTTTTCTTGATAGCTGAGTAAATACCGTTTAAATCTAATATTTTATAGTAGTTTATCCCAGTTTTTTATTTTAACGATCTCTTTGCCCGCTAATCGATTAGTTTCGAACGAGATCTTCGATTGATTAAGGATATGTTTAGCTTGGATCCGGCAGGATGCGGTGATAGTTATGAAACCTAACTGAAACCATTTTAGCAAATTTTATTTCTTTTGTTCCAGATTTCCCGTGTAGGATTTATTTAAAAAAAAATTTTCATTGTATTATAAAATAAAAACATCAATATTTGAGGATAATATTAATTATAGGATTGTTGTTGTTAATGGCATTGGATAATCCACAAGGGCAGCTAAATTAATCGTGATATTTTTAGATTATTCTTGACCGATGGTCAATTTTTAATACGTTACCACATAGTGTATTAGCCGTTGTTCGCCATTGTTCAGTGACAGTATTTCTTTATATAAAATGTAACCAAGGACGGATCCAGGGGCGGTATTACCCCCCTCCCCCTCCCCCCAATATTTTGGGTTATCAATTTTTTTGTATCTTTAAGCGAATAATGCAATTAGGTAGTTACTATACCCTAGGCATAACACTTTGGTTGTTTATAATCCTTAACGACGTTATGAGACAGGAGGGTCGTTTCCCCCTCCCCGCCAAATATTGTACAGGGATTTTAAAAGCATTATTCTGTGAAATTCATAAGTCTCGCATTTTATAACGATATGGTAGGTATGGTATAAGTATTTCATGCAACAGTATGATTCATGCAATTTTAACTATTGCATAATCCGTGATTCCACAATTGTTCTGCAATATATTTTTTTTTGTTGAAAGTCATAGTTTATGGTGAGTTATTGGGGAATATTGATAAATAATAATGTCCTGTTAAGGCCTGTTTATACAGCTAAGTTTTTGGAACGAAGTTAAGAACAAAACGTTGCTTCGTTATTTGGCCGCCAGGGGCGATCACAACTGACTAAATATTCCTGTTTACACGGTTGTGGTTTTGATCAATCTTGGGAAGAAAATGTTTACGTTGACTTGGTAATGTGTTAATACGCACACTACAACAATTTCATCCTAAGATTCCTAAAAACATCTTCCTAAATGTACATGTTCTATTCATTTCATTTTGATCCTCCCTGGCGGCTAAAATCAACACATAACAAGTCTAAAAAATCTGGTGCGTGCGCGCAACACACAACTTTCACTTACCAACTTACTTAGATTAGAAATTAATGCGACTTATCAAAGTTACACATTTTTCCACATTCCACTCAGAACATTTTAATAATGATAAAGCTTACCTGATATTAAAGAACACCTAATTTTCATTAAACATGACGAATTTGATGAAAATCGTTAAAGTCGTTTTTGAGAAAATCGAAAAAAAGGTAAAAATTGGAAACAAAGTTATGAAATAAAGTGCCCCCTCCGTTTGACCAATTATGATGAAATGTTGGCTATCACCTCTTTGGCATGTACATACATCAAATACCCAGTTTGATCAAAATCGTTAAAGCTTTTTTTGAGTAAATAAAAAAAACACGTGAAAATGATACAAAATTTATTAAGTAAAGTCCCCCCTCCGGGTTATCAATTTTGATGTAATGCTGGCTATCGCATCTTTGGCATATACATACATCAAATACCCAGTTTGATCAAAATCGTCAAAACCGTTTTTGTGTAAATAAAAAAAAACACGTGAAAATGATACACAATTTATTAAGTAAAGTCCCCCCTCCGGTTCATCAATTTTGATGAAATTTTTACAGTCATATCTCGGGTATATAAATAGATCAAATACTCAGTTTAATCAAAATCGTTAAAGCCGTTTTTGAGAAAATCTAAAAAAACTTGAAAAGTTATTAAATAAAGTCCCCCCTCCGGTTGATCAATATTGATGAAATTTTTGCTGTCACATCGCAGGCATGTACATACATCAAATACCTAGTTTGATCAAAATCGTCAAAACCGTTTTTTAATAAATAAAAAAAAAACACGTGAAAATGATACACAATTTATTAAGTAAAGTCCCCCCTCCGGCTCATCAATTTTGATGAAATTTTTACATTCATATCTCGGGCATATTAATAGATCAAATACTCAGTTTAATCAAAATCTTTATAGCCTTTTTTTGAGAAAATCTAAAAAAACTTGAAAAGTTATTAAATAAAGTACCCCCTCCCTTTTACCAATTATCATGAAATTTTTGCTGTCACATCGCGGGCATATACATACACCAAATACCCAATTTCAGTTTTGTACGGCCTATTGTTTTTGAGCTATTCTGTTCACACACACACACACACACACAGACCATTTGGCGAGACTTGGTTATTTGCACTCAGGGGACCCCAAAACGTGTATTTCCGTTGAAAACTGGAAGTCGAAATTTTTCACGATAGCAATACTTTCCTTACTATAAATTTCATATATAGGTAAGTGAAAGTAAAAATGGAAAACCACTTTGTATTCCTATGGATTAAACTACCTGTTAATGTTACGAATTTAATTTTGTCCGAATAGCAATATATTTTATGGCTTTTTAAATAGCATATGACTTTGATGCGAAAGATGTAAGTCTGATGGTAATTTAAACTTTGTGATATGTTTGTTTGTATTTTGGAACGTACCTCTATAGCACTGCATTGTTACATTGTTTATTTTAGACATGTTTGTGTAGACGTGATATGGAAGCGTTTACGGAGTCATGATAGAGTATAAGCATATATAAATTATATTCTTTAAATTAGAATTTAAATTTTATACTTCATTTTTCCATGAGCTATTTAAAACTATTTCACGTACAAAAAATTGATTTGTTTCAGTTTTAATCTATATCTATTTAGTTAATTTCAAGTTTCATTTAACAATATTATATAAATTTATCTACATATAGGTATATAGTGTAAACCATACAGTTATCGGCACTCAGTTCAGTTATTGGCACCCCAACTTTAACTTAAAGAAATAGGTAATCAAGTCCTAATTTTATTACAAGATATACAAATAACTAGATTTGGTACTTTTAACAATAAATATTGCCTTTTTATACTTTTGACCCAAAAAAACCTCTTGCGTCTTTATAAGGATAGATAAAGAGGAGTTATAGAAAGTTTCAATTAGATTCCTTCATAAGAAGTATTTCTTTTAATGTCACCACTGAAATTTAGTCTTAAGGGTGCCAATAACTGTACGGTTTACCCAATCCATCAAATAATGTCTCTTATTATGAAATAAAAATTTGTAGCTACTATTATCGCAATTAATCATTGTATTAATTTATAAATGTATGTATTTATAAATGCCTTATTAATAAATGATTCCTTTTATTTATGTTCAATTTATATACAAATGATAGTATAAAATAAATATTTCAAATATAAATATAAGATTTTTCAAATATAAAAATGAATATTTGAGCTGGAAAAAAAATCATTATGACCTCGTTTCGAAGAGAGATTGCTCTAGTTTATTTTGCCTTTTTATTATTTTTTTTTAACCTCACTGAATGCGCAGATCTTTAATAATCCGACCTTGATTGTTCGTCTGGGAATTCTTTTGCTGGAGCGGATTAAGTATACTCTAATTGCAGAACTACAGGCTTATCTTGTAGGTAGATACAATATTTTAACAACCAGGACACACATTTTCTGTTTTTTTACTTTGATTTGTGTAGGTTCCATCGCCTGAACGTAAGCTTCTACCTTGGACCTAATTTCCTGTTTATTACATGTAGCCAAGGGCGTCACTAGTACCAAATTATTGAGGGACGAATCAACATTCTCCTAATAATAAGTGTAGGTAGAAATTCGAGAGGATGAAAGTTGAAAAAATAACGCCTTCCTCCTCCAACGGTATATTTTAAAGTTATTTATAGTCTCTTAAAACACGAAGTAAAGCTTCGTTCCAAAAACGAAACCGTTTAAACGGCCGTCAAGACATATTGTGTATTAAGAAGCGTTATCTTGACGAAGCGGTTCCAGCCCAGTTGCCACGCCACCTGCTCCACATCGCATGGCTGGCCCCCCAGGTCTCGCTTCCCTGCCTGCGTGGCATGGGTTAGTATCGTCATGACCTTAAACTACGTGTTCACAACATAGCTGTCTCTTTTCTTCATGTAATCATTCGCTATCTTATATAATACCTACTCTTGATCTCTTATCAGTATTTTTTTTTTTTTTTTTAACAAATAATACTTCTTCTTTTTTAATGAAGAATACTTTCATGTTGGACTCGATTCAGCAAATCCAAGGGATTACGCGGAACCCTTAGAGGTTTTAAAGTTGTAAACTTTTGGTAAAGCTTTGTTTTCTTTCACTTAAAAGAAGACCCCCGTATTTAGTTCTATTTGATTCATAATAATCGCCCCCGGCGGGCAAAAAGTGAAGCTACGTTTACTTCCAAAAACTTTTGAATGTAATATAAACCCAATTGACCAGGGCTTAAAACTTGAGAATCAACCGTTCCATATTGGGTGCCATTTTCTTTTTTTTTAAGACCTTCTTAGTGGAATGTTATTGTTTTGTTTTTTTCTGCTTTTCCGGTAAAGCACGTAATCATACAACTTTCAACATCTGTATACTGAGCTTTCTGACAGTTCCTAACTCTAGACTTACTGTTTTCCACGGATTTTTCGTCGATCTGCCCTTCGAATCAACAGTTTTCATTTATCGCAACTTAACAGAATGTTTAAATTTCGCGGAGCCATTGCTAATAATCATTCAACAGAATAATCAACATGTGAATGGTGTACATAAAAGGAAGATTAAGCACGGCTAAATATTGATCCGATCAAATTATTGCAGAGCTATTAATCTAAATTATATAATGTAAACTATACACTGTAAATGTACCTCTATGTAAACTCTTAATGTAAATGTTAATTATATAGGTTCTTATCAAAATAAAGTTCTTATGAAAATATTTAGCGCAGTGTACTCTTCAAGTCTCTATATTCCATTAACTTCACAAATCCGGACTAGTCACTTATAACCGGATGGGTCCCGGTCCCGATCGATCCAGATTAACGACGCTCCATGTAAAAAGATTCCCACTACTATACATTTTTTTTTAATTTATAGCTCATCTAATGTTTATTTGTTTGTTCAACATCCCCTTATGCCACTATCGCTAATCGGACGATGCTACAGTGGGAGTCCTAAATTATGCCTATCTAGGTATAATTAGGATATGGATCTTTAACGAGTACCTGATATTGTACAGGCTCGGGACCTCCATTTTACGTCTTATCCGAGGGACGGCATGGACAAGAATGTTTTAGTTCCATTAAAAAATCCTAGGGGACGCGAACCCGCGGCCATTAGTATAGTAAGTTTCTATGCTAACCACTACACTACAAGTTACCCCGTAAAATAACTATTAAAACAATAAATCTCTTTATCCCTTAATATACGACATAAATATGTTCAGAAAGCTGTAGCGACTAAGCAGACGTTTTACGTTTCACGTTACTCTACGCGGCGCCATCCTCCGGGAAGTCCCTCCAATCCGTGTATGACTACACGACACTACATCCTGGAGAAGAGAAAGTCGGAACTTGGCCTCAGCAGTTGTGAAGTGTCAAGATCACATGTAGGTACCGCAACAAGGGGTACGTGGGCCGGGGGACGGGAGATGACAATGGAAGGACCGCGCCTTATTTTATTTTAACGTGCGTGTTCCAGCCGCGGTGAAAGTACTTGGAGAGAACACTCAGTCAGCCGGCACGTGTCCCAAAGAGCTATGTTTGTCTGGCCGATGTAATAACATAATAACAGCTCGTGTTCATACCTCTATGGGCTTCTGGCTATAGATCGATTAGCTTAGATAACCGTGTCACCAAACGTAGATGTAGCCCACTTCTTTTCAAAAAAGTTAAAGGAAAAACGAGTACAATAGACCTTCGAGATTATACTCGTGGTTTCCTTAAAAACCACAGTTGTTATATCTGTCATCCAAGTAAATAAGACAAGTCCAATTTCCGTACTTTCCAGGTCACGACTTTTATGGTTTGACCAACATTGTTATAAAATCAGGTTTTCATTATCAAGCGTTGGAATTTCTTCAAAAATACGAAAATATTTACTACTGATAACGACTATTAATCCCCATTGAAAGTGAATGAGATGGCCTCAGGGATTGAAAATGAATGAGAAGAAGACAAAATAAATGTGTACAGATCTGGGTGAAGTGAACGACTCTGTTATATCAAATCTAGAAAGAGTGGAACACTTTAGATACCTTGGATCCATATTAGAGAGTAATGACTCTACTGACTCGGAAGTGAGTAAAAGAATAATCATTGGCCGAAAAGTGATTGGTATGCTGAATTCTCTTCTCTGGAGCAGCAATATTCTTGGTAAAACCAAAAAATTAATATATAGTGCACTGGCCGAGAGTATCATGCTGTATGGCTCCGAGACATGGACTCTTAACAGAGCACAGGAAAAAAGACCCTTGGCGGTAGAAATGGATTTTTGGAGGAGGTCAGCCAGGCCTTCAAGGATACACCATATAAAAAACAGCCAGATCAGAGCAAAAATGAATCTCCAAAGAAACATACTTGAAGCAATAGAAAGAAGAAAACTAAAATGGTATGGCCACTTGAAAAGAATGGGTTCAAATAGAATACCAAGAATGATATTTGAATGGGAGGCAGAAGGAAGAAGAAAAAGAGAAAGACCACGTATACAGTGGATAAATAAAGTAAAGGTAAGTATGGCCGGTCATGGATTGAGGGAAGAGGAAACGAAAGACAGGAAGGTGTGGAAGATGAGACTGGAAGAAGAGTTCGGTTGTGGGAAACTTTAAACATGAAGAAATCCTTAATAAAAAAAAATGAAATAAAATAACGTCCATTAAACTAACTAAATAGATCTCAACAGCAATAATTGTTATTAACAGTTCAATAATTGTTAACAACCGTTAAGAGATTAAGAAATTTAAAGAACATTCTAATTAATACAATAAACGAAATCTTGACTTACATACTTATCCACTATAAAGAAACTACCTCTATGTTTTTTTTAGGCACTTATTCCATTTTGATTTAAAATCGATTTAACCACTTAAAATTAAATGTAACTTAAATTTCTTTCCCTTGTTTCCTTAACTTAAGTTTCATTCCCTTGAGGTCTTTGGCAGGAAGGGACTATATCAACCAAATGTAAAAAAGTAGGGGAGAGCGGCGTTGGTTGGCAACAGTTTTCACTTTTTTGATTGTTCAGTCGTTCCTGTTAATATAATCCCAATGGGGCTGATACTAGGATATTAGAGTACCTCAAGTATTTTTTTCACAACACAATATTTAATACTAAGATCATAGAAAATTGAAGAAATCGTTAATCCAGAGTATGCCAATTAACCCCCTATGTAGGGCAGGTTGGATTAAAAGGTGGGGTTGTTTAGCCATCTCATTCAAGTACTGCCTGAAACATATTATTGTTATTAAAAGCTACATTATAATGGTATAATAATTTTAAATCGGTTTTTAACAGCTTTTAAGGGAAAATAGAATGACAATTGAAGAAGATAGAAGTTTAGACGTTCGTCTCTTTTTGCATACGAAAAATTGCTCTCATCTTCCTCGCTGGAACTAAAGGCAATTGGTAGTTTCACCTTTGATTATGTTTACTTGGCTTTTGTGAATTGCTACTGCGCCAAAAAAAAAAGTTGAAGAGAGCCAACTAACACCACAGGAGAGATCATATGAAAGATGACTGCCAGGACAGGAGAGGACAATCATACAAGAAACTGGTTAGTCGAAAGGTTAGGTTTTTCAAAGGAGTTTGGGGCTATGTGAACAGAATCGGTGTCAAATGTTTTTCCATGCCTTTAAACCAACTTTACTGAAAATATAAAAATTTACTTACATGTTGTAAAATCAATCAATGAAGCACACTCTTATCTACACTGTTAGCATCGGATTGAAAACTCAAGACAAGACTCCCTAGGTCGAGCGGGTCACATGGTACAACAGGTGTGACGGAAACTATAAGCCAATGGCCAACCTACCCCGCTCTCCCCTATATAAAAATAAGATAAAAATTTATCCGAGTTTAACCAATCAGATTTAATATAAATATAAAAGATTATTTTATATTCCATCATCATAAAATATTAGTCAATTGCAGAATACGCTGTTGATTGATTATACCCAACTTCTCAATCTGATGCTTCATTTTTTTAAAAGCATTGTCAGTTATAGTTTATATTTGATGAATTATATAATTTTCTGCCTTATTGACACTTAATAGGTACCTTTAGAACACATTGCTTGAGGAGGAATTGAATGGCCAAAAGGTTGTTTTTAGGTGTTATTAATTCAACTTTTAGTTTCTTCTATCTTGGAGAATATTGACTCGTTCCCCTTAACAATATGGTGCTGTTGATACCCATGTGCTTTAGTACAAAAACAAGACAAGCCCAAAATATAACTTCTTTGGAAAACTTAAAAAAAAAAAACCTTTGCAAGTTGCATAATTGCAAACTTTTTGGAATTTTAGAACAAAAGAATTGCAACGATTGCCCTAGAAATGTCTTGCACACAATACTAAAAAAATCTGGTGCGTGCTCGCAACACACAACTTTCACTTACCAACTTACTTAGATTAGAAATTAATGCGTTTTGTTAATTGCACCTTCTCAAATGAACAGAACGGCTTTAATTATGAACAATGGTCTGTCATTAAAGGCGTACTCCGCATGCGTGGGCTCAACGAGTTTTATGAGTTGACGGAATATTTTTCTTTTTTTCTCCTCTTTATATTTTCTTTATTTTTATCATATCTCATATTTAGCCATTTCTTATTTTTAGGCGTAAAGAGACAGTTAATTTCTCCATGTAAACAAAAACAAAGGTACTTTATAAGAAAGAAAGAAACAAACAAAAAAGCCCCCCCCCCACAAAAAGCCCCCTCAGAACATTGTAATAATGATAAAGCTTGCCTGATATTAAAGAAAACCTAATTTTCATTAAACATGACGAATTTGATAAAAATCGTTAAAGCCGTTTTTGAGATAATCGAAAAAAAGGTAAAAATTGGAAAAAAAGTCATGAAATAAAGTGCTCCCTCAGTCGGATCAATTTTGATGAAATGTTGGCTTTTAGATATTTGGTATATACATACATCAAATACCCAGTTTCTTCAAAATCGTTAAAGCCGTTTTTGAGTAAATAAAAAATATGTAAACGTGAAATTGGTACAAAATTTATTAAGTAAGGGGGACTTTACTCTCTGGTTGATCAATTTTGAAGAAATTTTCGCTGTCACATCGCGGGCATATACATATGTCAAATACCCAGTTTGATCAAAATCTTTAAAGCCGTTTTTGAGTAAATAAAAAAACAAGTGAAAATGATACAAAAATTTATTAAGTAAAGTCCCCCCTCCGGGTGATGAAATTTTTATAGTCATATCTCGGGCATATCAATATATCAAATACTTAGTTTAATCAAAATCGTTAGAGCCGTTTTTGAGAAAATCGAAGAAAACGTAAAAAATTATTAAATAAAGTACCCCCACCCTTTGACCAATTTTGATGAAATTTTTTTTGTCACATCGCAGGCATATGCATACACTAAATACCCAATTTTAGGTTTGCACGGTTAATAGTTTTTGAGCTAGTCTGTTCACACAAACAGACACACACACACACGCACACACACACACACACACACACACACACACACTACCGCGAAGTAATGCCTGCCAGCAGTTCCGCGGTGTGGCATCGCTGAGTATGTAGGAGTTTTTTTAGTGAGTAGGAATCTCACACTGTTGTGGGTTTATCCCCCACTTCGTCTAATGAAAGATTTATCCCCTACAAAAAAAAAAAAAAAAAAAAAAAAAAAAAAAAAAAAAAAAAAAAACACACACACACAGAAACACACACACTCAGACCATTTCGCGGTACTTGGTTATATCGACTCACGGGGTCCCAAAACGTGTATTTCCGTTGAAAACCGGAAGTCGAAATTTTTCACGATCGCAATACTTCCACTTACTATATATTTCATATTAGGTAAGTGAAAGTAAAAAGGCCAGATATAAGTATTAATTTCCAATAAGAAAGGTATATTTTTTTTGTAATTGTACTTATTTATATCTTTAACATTCAAGCGGGGTGAATAGTCCATTGGGTATCCATTGTACGAAAACAGAATAAAAGCACAGTCCCATATAATTCAATAAACATTCACTAACTTCCCGATTTGTTTTCAATATGTTACACTATCATGCGCTTATAAACAATTTAGAAAAAAATAACAAACAACAATAAAGTTAAGCGAAATGAACACACATAGAATCAGGTATTAGTAACAAGTCCTAAGTCTGGGTAATTCACCAAAACATCCACGTACTCATATATATGCAAGTTCTATCTCGTTTATCATCACAATTCGATGAAACAACATAAACAAGTTAATTTTGAGAACGATTAACAATTAATTCTCAAAAACAATCTACAACAGTTTATAAACAAGAAAATAATTCGTCAATTGTTAAGTGAAATCGTTTTTATAGGATCTAACCTGCTAGGAGTTTTAACGCTTCGAATTTGATTTGAAACGCCACGCCATGTTGGATAGAAAATGTAGAAAATGTTACGAAATACCTGATTGGTGGGAAAGGAGATTACCTGATCTCATGAAAAATGCATATTTATTGGCTAGTTGCCATCATTTCGTTTTAGATCTTATTGGATTGAAAACTCCTTAAATATTTGTATGATGCAATCCACTCCTTGTTATTAATCTAGGAATTTTATTTGATTGTAAAATAATTTAGATATTTTTTGTTCAAAATTAATAATAATTGGTAATATGATTTTCATAAATCAATCAAAAATTCATTTCCTCCCCACCCCCCCCTCCTCCCATCTCAATACACTCATATATCTTAACTAAAAGGTTAACTAATAGGTGGGGAATGCAATCAGATTAAAAAAGGCTAATTCCTTATGGGTTATAGTAGCTCAGAGCGGATCACCATGCTAATGAAATCGAAAGAGTAAAAAAGTAATATCGAGCGGAATACAGCTAGAAGAGGAAAAGCTCACTAGATAGATAGAAGATAGAAATAATTTTTATTTATGAAAAATAGTATATAATACAGAAAAAACAAAAAACAAATTAAGGGTCACCTGTGGTGTAGTGGTTAGCATGGAAACTTTCTATACTAAAGGTCGCGGGTTCGCGTCCCGAGGTGGCCCCAGAATTTTTAAATGGGAGTAAAAAATCCTTGTCAATTTTATGCCCTCGGATAGGACGCAAAATGGAGGTCCCGAGCCCGTACGATGTCAGGTACTCGTAAAAAATCCTTATCCTAATTATACCTGGATAGGCAAAATTGAGGTCTCCCACTGTAGCATCGTCCGATTAGCCTTAGTGGCATAAAGTGACGTTAAAACAAACAAACAAACAAAAAAAAATATGAAAACACTGAGCTTAAATAGACAATGGACGCAAGTCTCTCCTTCGAGATGTCCTAAATTATTATAACTATAGGTTGCATATAGGTAGAATAGAACCATATAGAAGATCACTATCAGCGATATAGAAATTGGAAAGACAAAAATTAGATTAGGATAGGTTAGATTGGCCATTGCATTAACCCGGCATTAAACCCCCACCTCACCCCTGGCCCGGAAAACACCGTACGCCCTAAATGGGGAGGACAAGACAGAGACAAGAGGACAGTCGTATAAATTATTCAACAAATTAAATGGTGTTTCTTAAGTTATTATTTTTTTTTTAATTAAGATTAAAATTATTCGAATCATGATTTAATGCTCGGAGCATAAACTTTTACATACATAATAACGCATTGCTAAGACTAAGACGATTTCTCTTTTCTCACAATTGTTCATTTCATTAATCAAATGTTTCACGCGTTAAGATATGTAATAAAGTCGGTGAAATCTTTTAAATGAAGATTTTTATTATCATAACTTTTATCTTAGTTAGTTAAAACTTTTTTAATCGAAACTTTTACTCCGGGGGAAATGTACATGAAGAAAAACTTGATTGCCTGCTAAAGGTCTGTGTACTTTATACTTTATTTTTTTCACCTAGTACATAACTAGGCTAAAATAGAAAAATTAAGATTTTAAAGAAACTGACCCTCGAGAAAATTGTATGTGGTTTGTTTGTTTAGCGTTATGTTATGCTACTAAGGCAAGTCGGACATCGATCAGGCTCGGGACTTCCATTTTACGTCCTATCCGAGGGACGGTATAGCCAAGGATTTTTTACTCCCTTAAAAAATCCTATGGACACCGCGGGACGCGAAGGTACTGTATACCTACCGGGACCTACCAGTGTGGTTAAAAAAATAACTTTGCTTTAGTAAATCAATAAAGATTTATTAGCGTCGCTACGAATACTTTCAGACCTTTACCTGTGTTTGGAAATTTTGGATATAAAAATAAAAATAAAATAGGGGGAAATAAAAATCGTTTTTTTTCCATAATTAACAATGTCGTTTCCATGTTATCTCTAATTCATCATTCATGAATATATAAGATATTTAACTAATTTACGCTTTCAAAACCTAAGATTTCAGGATCAAAAAAGAAAAAAAACATTAATTGTTTGAAATTTATTATCAATGCCTTTATAAAATGATAGATAAATAATGATGGTGGAAGATAGTTGGCCGTAGATATAATGAAAAGGAATTGGTTGGGGGTGCGGTCAAAATAATTAGCACAAATATGTGATATTTACATATTTTATTGTAGCCGACGTTTCGACCCAAATTTTAGCTCATCATCAGCGCTTTTCTCACTGCTGGAAGTATGCCGAGTCTTGCACCCCCAACCAATTCATTTTCGATAGTTTAATAATTTTAAATTACCTACATTATATCACAAGCGGTTTTCCTTTTTTATCATTTAACTATTTTTTCTGGGCATAAAATAATACAGAGAAATTTCAAATCACTTTTAGAGTAATCTTGAATGTTTTTCTGTCAACTATTATTTTTTTCAGATTTTTATTACTTTCACTTACCTATATATAAAATATATAGTAAGAGAAAGTATTGCGATCGTGAAACATTTCGACTGAGTATTTCATCTATTAATATGCCCCAGATATGACTGCAAAAATTTCATCAAAATTGATCAACCGGAGGGGGCACTTTACTTAATAAATGTTGTCTCATTTTTACATGTTTTTTTTTATTTACTCAAAAAAGGCTTTAACGATTTTGATCAAACTGGGTATTTTATGTATTTATATGCCAAAGATGTGATAGCCAACATTTTATCAAATTGATCAACCGGAGGGGGCACTTTATTTCATAACTTTTTTCCAATTTTTACCTTTTTTTCCAATTATCTCAAAAACGGCTTCAATGTTTTTGATCAAATATGTCATATTAAATGAAAATCAAGCCTTCTTTAATACCAGGTAAGCTTTATCATTATTAAAATGTTCTGAGGGGATTAAATGGGGAAGGGGATTTTTTTGTTTCCTATAAAGTGGCTTTCTTTATGTTTATATGGAGAAATTATCCGCCTTTTGTTACGCCTAAAAATTAGAAATCGATAAATATGGAAAAAATCAAGTAAAAATATACAGGAGAAAAAAAGAAAAATAGTCCCTCAACCCATAAAACACGTTGAGCCCACGCATGCGGAGTACGCCTTTAATGACGAACCATTGTTCATAATTAAAGCCGTTCTGTTCATTTAATGGAAATTATTTGTTTCATGGTAACTAAATGAAGTTTTCAAGAACTACATAGAGATTTATAAAATCAGACGACTTGGAGTATTATGCTTGCATTGCCGAATTATCACAAGTAAAATCTTCTATTTAATAATAAAAAATATTACTATTTTTTATAGAGCAAATATAAAGAAAAATAAGAAATGGATGTGAAAAAATGTGTAACTTTGAGAAGTGGCATTTAACAAAACACAAGTTGGTAAGTGAAAGTTGTGTGTTGCGGGCACGCACCAGATTTTTTATTTAATAATTTAGGTGTGGAGAAATATTAATGGGTTCGAAGAGCTTGGTAATCCAAGGGTTAAAATACAATACTTAACATTAAAATAACAACACCATCCATTAAATGCTCCTCTTAGTAACTACTCAGATTCAGTTTGAATCAGCAGTATTCTCTTGGTATTCGAACTAACCCGGCCCGGAGATGAACCGCAGGGAAATATTCAGGTATTCATACTTTACAAAGGAAGCAGATACTAGATATACAGAGTGGACTAAGTAAGAGATATGGGGAAGGAGTTCAGTCTTGTGTACAGCCAGCGGTCACGATTCCTTATTGTATTCTCCCGATCTATTATATCGATTCCTGCCGCATTGTCAGGGTATTTGTCGCATCGCATCTAACCTTGCTATTTGTAGCATAGCATTGTATTTCGCGTTTATACAGCAAACGTTAAATACACTCGGACCGTCACATGACCTTTTCGACCTTTTTTAAATTTAATTCTGTTGATCCTAACCTGCGATCGTTTAAATTATTTTAAGTATTAACACTTGGACAATGTGTTTTACTTTAGTATGTCATCAGTTAATATCTTAAACAATTTACCTGCAAAACCATAACTATAAAATAATCTTTTAATAATGTCTGTTTGAGTTTCATACAAATATATTAAGTGCATATTTTGGTACCCTTTTAAATGGGAACAAGTGCATTGCATCATTGTAACTAAAAGAAATTTATATTTGAGAGAATTTGGATAATATTTTATTTTATATAAATGGTAGTAGTAATAGAAAATTTTAGTTTTTCAGTTTATTCTGTTAGTCAGTAAATTTCTTTTATATTACACCATCTCTAATATCTTCTTCCTATACAGCGCTCATTGGTTTATTTGTTTCATTTTTTGTTTTGCTTTAATTTTATTCTAACATGTCAACTAACTCTAACTCTACTAACATTGATTGGGCCAGACTCCATGGCTACGCTGCAGCGACAGCGCCCTGTCTTATAAGCCAATAAATAAATAAAAATTGAAATTGAATTGAAGTGCAATTGTCAGCAAAAATTTCAAAACGGTCGTAGTACTTTTTCGAAAGTGCAATTTTAATCAGTTTGTTAAGACGAACATTTTTGGTTATATACACTTTTCAGATTGACGAGGTCGTTTGTGAGTAACAAACAAAAACATGCGATTAAAGTCAAGAGAATCCACTCGCTTTCCGCGAAATATGTGTATTTAGGTTTATGTATGGTGTGTACTTTAATTCGAATCTGACATGGCTTATGATATCTTTATTATTCGCCACAGTTCGCCTCGTGGGCCGAGAGACCCTCCTGGGGCGAACCCAGCCTCTATAAAGTGGGTACCCTTAATTGAAAAATTAAGGGGAAAGAACCTGGCGGTTGAGCGTGATCACGGTCAAATCACCTCCTTGCAAGACCGCTGACCAAGAAACAGTGCTCTTCCTTACATAGTACTGAACCCAAGACCCTTTATGGATTGTAGTGGTACAGTTTTTTTTTTTTTTTTTTTTTTTTTTTTTTTTTTTTTTTTTTTTTTTTTTTTTTTTTTTTTTTTTTTTTTTTTTTTTTTTTTTTTTTTGTACTCTAATTAAGTGGGATTTAAGTAATTAAATATATTATATCAGAGTGCGAATGCTTCGAACCGTTCAGCTAGTTTTATTTATATTTTCCAGAATACTAAGCCATGAAATTTTCATAAAAACGTCTTACATTTTCTTTTCTGAGCTTCTCCAACATGACTGAGATGCGATTTATATTTTTATTTAAAAAAATGGAGGTGGAATCTGAAGTCAAGAATCTCAATAATTATTAATTCGAAGAAGTTCCTCTAATTCGTAATCATTACTGGTCCGCTATTTTAAGGAAGCACCCAAGCAAAGAAATTGCATAAAAAATCGAGCCCAGCTGATTAAATTAAAATTTAAGAAAATTTATGATATATATATATACTAGCATTCCCCGTCGCGGCTTCGCCCGCGAGCCTTTAAAATCACTTCTGTGATCATTCTTGGTATTGATTTAATACAATATGTTAACTGATGTTAAGGAGATTTAGTAGAATCGGAGCTTCCGGGAGGTGGAATGTTGGAAGGGGAAGCTGCCGGCTCGGTAGAAGAGAGGGAGGCGCTCAATGGAGAGTTCACTAAAACAGCCGAAATAAGAAATTGCTTATTCCTCATGAAAGCTTCAATTTTCGGCTTTAAAACATGGTTTTCGACGCCCCGTAAGAGCTTACGAGTTAAACTCTTCGTATTAAGATCTTTAAAATGAGTCCAAATTAGATATTGTTTCTCGAAGTGCAAAAATAGGTGTCCGTTAGAGTTAAACGAAAATTTCGCCATTTATATCCCTTAGGGGTCACATTTTTGAAATTCCTTTCATAGTGGTTACCTACATCGCGTTTAAAATCTAAATTCCGAACTTTTTTAGCTGATTTTAATTGGTCTTTCCATGTTGCATTGCTGTACCTGACATGTCGCCTTTTAACTTGCTTCTTCTGCTCAGAAAGTTGCGGTAGTAGAGCTTCACACACGTCAAAATGACCATTACGTAGCGTACCAGTAAAACGTAGTCTTTTCGTGGGATTAGAATTATTGCCAAATACTGCATAAAGCTCAGTTTGGTTCCACAAATCCGGCATGGGTTGAAAGCTGAGACATATGAGTGTAATAACTACTGAAATCAGAATAATTGTTACCGTAATCATATTGAGTAAACGCAGAAATTTTGTCCCAATTTGGATGACATGTTGTACTACAATTTGCCGAAAATGACACTTTTCTTGAGAATTCTCGATAATATATGATAGAGATCGAAATAAACAAGCACCATCCCCAATCATGGGAATACAGTGTGCATAATTTGATTACCACTAATATTTAAACAATCAGTAGCCATATTCTATGTGAATGTCTATTTTAATGATATTGTCTATTTAATACATCAAAAAAAAAAAAAAAAACAAGGATTAAAATCTCAAAAATAGGTGTCCGTTAGAGTTTTTGAAATTCCGTTAGAACATTTTTGAAATTCCTTTCTTAGCGGTTACTTAAAATCTAAATTCCGATTAGATTACTAAATCATTAGTAGTTTTTGCTCTGCATTGATTCTATCAGTCAGGACAAAGCCTCTTAAATATATGGAAAACAGATTGAAATAAACACGCACCATCCCCAATCATGGGAATCACAGTGTGCATATTTTCATTACCACTAATATTTAAATAATCAGTAGCCATATTTTATGTAAATGTATATTTTAATAATATTGTAACGTTAAATCGATATTCAAATAAAAAACATATGGTTTAATATCTCAACAATAGATTTCCGTTAGAGTTAAACGACAATTTCGCCATTTAAGCCCCTTAGGGGTTACATTTTTGAAATTCCTTTCTTAGTGGTTACCTACATCGCGTTTAAAATCTAAATTCCGAATTTCAAGTTTCTATCATTAGTAGTTTTTGCTCTGCGTTGATTCTGTCAGTCAGGACATAGCCTCTTACATATATATATATATATATATATATATATATATATATATATATATATATGTATATAAGAAAAAAGGATGCAAACTGACCGCAGCGGAAGAAGTATGGCAGTAGGTCAGCCGGGTCTGGTTTGTCAGCTTTCTTCAGCTGTCTGCTGGGAGTGAGCGGGGGTCTATCGTTCGTCTTCGTTCACGTGTCCTTTCTCGTGTATCTCTCTGCTAATTTTACCCTATTTGGCTATTACGTTTTTATTCAAAACAATAATCAAAAAAGAATAATTGAATATTGACAAAATAAAATCGGCTTGCCACTTTTTAAAAATTTTCCATACAGCCCAAAATCTTTCTTTATGTGCCTATAAAATCTTTCTTCTACAGCTATTGAAAACTATTCTTTTTTCTGTAGACATGCGGACTCTTTTTTAAATAATGAAATGAAAACAAATATGAATTCATGTAACTTATAGTAAAAAAAAAAGAAAATGAAAGATAGCCATTTTCGAGTTTTAATTTGTCAACAATGTTTTTAAATTAGTCCCAACGACTCTGATAAAAGATAATTATTTAACCTTTTTTTGCAAGTCTTGTTATCTATTTACTTATTACATTATACAGCGAAGCGTTCGTTGCGAAGCACTAAGTATATTCATTTTTAAAACATTTATTTTTTAAAAATTACACATCAAATGTTACTTAATTAAACAAAGTATATTTAATTTCTAGCTCATCCAATGTGTGTTTAACGTCACTTTATGCCACTGAGCCTAATCGGACGCTGCTACAGTGGAAGTCCTAAATTTTGCCTATCCAGGTATAATTAGGATATGGATCTTTGATGAGTACGTGACATAGTACAGCCTCGGAATCTTCATTTTACGTCCTATCGGAGGGACGGCATAGACAAGGATTTTTTACCCCATTGGAAAATCCTAGGGCCTCCTCGGGACGCGAACTCGCGACCTTTAGTATTGTGGTTTGCCATGCTAACCACTACACCACAGATGACCCCTAGCTCATTCAATGGGACTGGCCTAACTCAAAAACATTGATTTTTAAATACTTTATCGGTTTTTTTTTCAAATGTAATCATAATTTTAATAATGTAATGTAATTTTTTTGTTGATATGAATTGATATAAACGATATCACATCATCAGAATATTCGATTATCAATTGAACTAAAAATAACATGAATGGAATAGATCTCCCTCCCAGAGGTGGATTTAACACGGAATTTTGTAGGGAATGTTTTGTATGAGATTATTAGCTTTTATGAATAATTACTACTATCTAAACAACCAAAAGTGTTATGTTTAGGGCCGAGTAACAACTTAATTGCATTGAGCCGAACGGTGGCGGTTCGAATTCGCCCTGGGATGGTTGACTTTTATTTCGTGGTGGCCTCATGGAATAAATCTCGACCTACCCACCATGGTTAGAATAGGTTGGTTACACCTCTAGAGCCACAAATGGCCAGGTAGGGGTACCGAGCAAAAAAAAAAAAAACTTAATTGCATTATTTGTTTAAAAATACAAAAAAATTGAAAATCAAAAATATTTGATATACTCCCTCTCCTCTTCTCTAGTTTAGTCTGACGCTGTCATTTTTAAATTGGGTTGTCAGTGAAAACCATTCCATGTTTAGAAATCTCCTCTGAATATACACTTCACAGTTTATGCTTTGCTGACGATTAGCCTACCGTACAATTGCTAATTGTATAACAATTAACTCGCTTAGTCTTTAATAATTAGCATGCTATTATCTTGTTAGCAATGGAATAATTAACAGGATAACTAATATCTTGTATACTTTTCTGGAGAAAATGGTTCTACTGGGTCACCATTTTGTTTAGAGAGTGTTTTCACTTTTAGCAGCTTCCTCTTCGGTTTAACGAAAATCTTAGTAGTTGATAAAAATTATTAGTTGGAATAGTGAGTCATGAATATTAAGGTTGTCTCTGCCTTATGAAACAAAAAAACAGAGTACATTAAATAATTTACTAATACCTTTAAAACTTTTCAAAATACACCTAATACTAGCTAATAATTCAATAATTACAGAGAGACTCTCCATAGAAATTAATATTTGTGCATTTAACCAATAATCTTATTTGGATTTTAAAGTTCAAATGCAGTTAATAAATAAAAACTAATGCAGGAAACATCACTTCCACATAAAAAATTAATCTGTAGTACAAAAAATAATTAGAGTTATGAATTTTATTTATATCTTTGGTAACTAAATTGTTCACGAACGATGCAATCAAGTTATTAAAGTCTGTTTTAATGAGGTAGAAATTTAGTTTTTATCAGAGATGCAATGCTCCAATTTGAGCTAAGTAAGTAATTTTTTTATTTTATGTCCAGTCGAATAGTATATTTTGACAATCCAGAAATTCGAGTAAACTATTAAAACAGATTTTCACGATAAAGTTGTCATATAGGCGGGCGCAAGCGACGGTGCTGCTTCTGCGACGGTGCTATAGGAACTAGAGAAACGGGGATAAAAGCCGGGCCATTACCTGGGATTCATAGGGTTTTTTGGCATTTTTAATTTATTTTTCCATAATTAAAACTCGATTGAGCAAAAAATCATTTGAAAAATATCTAATAGATATTGCTCTGTCCCTCAGTGTTCAATTAGAAAATCAAAAGACGTGTCATTCCCTTTTATTTCCAAAAAATAAAAAGCTTCTTAAAGAGTGGATTGTAAAATTAAGAATAGATAAGCCTGTTTCGAAACATATGACGATATGTAGTCTTTATTTTAAAGAAAGAGACTATATTTATCCAGGTAAATATTAGTATTTTACATTTTATTATTCCAAAATGCTAGTTTTATGCAAATAACATTGAGACCATAGTGTCATAGATTTATTTTTCTTTTTAAATTTTCCCCATTTTTCTATTACATCCGTTGTGCTTAATTGTTCCATGTTTTCAATGCGAAGCCTGAAAGTTTTGACAAATAAATAAATAATATGACAAAGAATCTAAGCTGTCATAACAATGATTGTGTGAATAGGTAATTAATGTTATTACTAACCGAAAAACGTCGAGTAAAGTTACAATGATGTGTTTGCATTTACCAGAACTACCAGCTTTACACGTACAATGACAAGAAAATTGCTTATTATTATTAATAAATTTGATTTCCACTTTTATTTAATGGGGCAGTCCTTTAACATTGCTAGTTTAAAGGCACGAGGCTTGTAAAATAACTGTTTTTTTATTTTTAGATATTATTCCACATGTAATTATGTGGTTTGCATCAAGGATAGCCTGCCCTTCAATTAATGGTCTTTTAAAATTACCAATTATCTCTATCACATCAACTATGTCTAACATTTTCCGACATTTTGCAAAACTACTAGCGCACCCTATATTCGATTGCGCCCGCCTATAGCGTTGTTATAAATCCCAATCAATGTCTCTATACACGGACAGCTTAACGATAAATGAAATTTTCGAATTGAACTTAGTGAGTAGTTAATAGTTATTATTATGTACATATGTAAATAATTCACTAAATTTTTATCCATTCCTTATTTATGAAGGTTATATATTTTTTCCTGCTTAAACTTTCGAATACTTACTTATATCAACCAATCATAATTATAATTTCTACCAATCCTCGAGTTATGTGAAAGTTTAAGGGCACTTGCAAGGAGAGCAAGAGAAGAAGAGAAGGCCTTGAATAATTATTTTCTCTTCTGAATTCAGGCTTTGCTAAATTATCTTCCTCTTCTCGCTAAATCAATTTCATTCCAATACATTTCATTTACATGCTCATATGTTACTTAGCTAATCAAAAATTTATTTCAAAATTATACTTGAATCAACGATTGCATCCAGATATTTTTACTTCCACTTACCTATATATGAAATATATAGTAAGTGGAAGTATTGTGATCGTGAAAAATTTCGACTTCCGGTTTTCAACAGATATACACGTTTTGAGGTCCCCTGAGTCCAAATAACCAAGTCCCGCGAAATGGTCTGTGTGTGTGAACAGCCTAGTTCAAAAACCATAAACCGTGCGAACCTGTAATTGGGTATGTAGTGTATGTATATGCCCGCGATGTGTCAGCAAAAATTTCATCGAAATTACTCAAAGGGAGGGGATACTTTATTTAATAAGTTTTTTTCTATTTTCTCAAAAACGGCTCTAACGATTTTGATTAAACTGAGTATGTGATGTATTAATATGCCCGAGATATGACTGTAAAAATTTCATCAAAATTGATCAACCGGAGGGGGGACTTTACTTAATAAATTTTATATGATTTTCACGTGTTTTTTTTATTTACTCAAAAACGGTTTTAACGATTTTGATCAAACTGGGTATTTGATGTATTTATATGCCAAAGATTTGATAGCCAATATTTCATCAAAATTGGTCAAACGGAGGGGGCACTTTTTTCATGATTTTTTTCCAATTTTTACCTTTTTTTCGATGATCTCAAAAACGGCTTTAACGATTTTTATCAAATTCGTCACGTTTAATGAACATTAGTCGTTATTTAATAACAGGTAAGCTTTACCATTATTAAAATGTTCTGAGGGGGCTTAAATGGGGAAGGGGCCTTTTTTGTTTTTCTACAAAGTTCCTTTGTTTTAGTTTATATTGTTCTGAGAGGGCTTAAATGGGGTAGGGGTCTTTTTTGTTTGTTTGTTTTTTTATTTCCTATAAAGTACCTTTGTTTTTGTTTATATGGAGAAATTAACTGTCTCTCGTTACGCCTAAAAATAAGAAATGGCTAAATATGAGATATGATAAAAATATAGAAAATATAAAGAGGAGAAAAAAACAAAAATATTCAGTCAACTCATAAAACTCGTTGGGCCCACGCATGCGGAGTACGCCTTTAATGACAGACCATTGTTCATAATTAAAGCCGTTCTGTTCATTTGAGAAGTGACAATTAACAAAACGCATTAATTTCTAATCTAAGTAAGTTGGTAAGTGAAAGTTGTGTGTTGCGAGCACGCACCAGATTTTTTTATTATTTGTCTGATGGATATTTACGGAGCCATCTATTGCAAACATACTGAAATAATAAAATATTAAATATTTCAGAAAAATGCTAAAAGAAGGTATATCTTAACTAACACAAATCATCTTAACTAACACAAATGCGACACTAGCGCTATTCCCGAATACACAGGCTAATAACGAACAAGTTCGAGTTCGTGTCCTTATTCCTTTTTTCTTTTATATATATATATATATATATATATATATATATATATATATATATATATATATAATTTATAAAAGAAAAGAGGAAGTAAACTGACCGCTGCGGAAGAAGTATGGCAGAAAGGTCAGATATATAAATATCAAACCTATTGATAAAGATGATAACCAAGATTGATATAAATAAAAAAACTTAACCGTGTACACAGGACTATTTGGTGCGTTGTATTCACCACTCGCTGTAATACTTCGTTCCAAAAATGTAACCATGTAAAGAGGCTTTAAAACCAGCTGTTTATCAACGCCTTTAATAAAATTTTAATATTTTTATTAGCTTACAAATGGAGAAATAGAAATTAACAAACAAACTGTCTGAAATAAGAACGAAAAACAGTTACTGAATTTCGCCATTTTTGTCTCATTTTGTGATTGTTCAATTGTGACGCTGCGAAAATCTGATGTAGAATTAGTAGCGGATCCAGGGGAGGGGCGCAGGCCCCCCCCCCTGAGAGGTGAGGACACTGATAAAGTATTACTATTCCTATATGAAATGAGCTATTTTTAGCCATTTTTCAAGTCCAATAATTGAAAATGAATTGTATTTAAACATTTACAGTATTTTATAACGTCATTATGTACTAATATGTATTTTAAATTAGGGCCTTCATAATCATGAAATGTAAAAAAAAAAAGTGCGCCCCCCCTCGGAAAACTTCTGGATCCGCCACTGTGTAGAATCAATAGTATTTTTTAGGCCGCATTGATACGAAACACCTTGTATACTCAAAAACATCATCCTTACATAATATGGGGCTGTCATCAAAGTCATGATGACGAAGATGATTAATAAGTTCGATACTTGTCAGAGTCTTTTATTTGTTGAGAGCATATTGGGCGGCTGTCTATACATCCATCATCTTCGGTGTCCGGCCAAGGAGAATCTAAACAAATAATATCGTGGAGGCATAGAACGAGAGGATAATTAATTTCTGATCGTTATCTCGGATCGTTTTAAACATCATTCATCTTGATATATCAGTATCTTTTGTACCATAGTTCAATTAATTTCACATGCTAAAGGGAAAATTGGTTCAAAAAATCAAATGAAAGAATGAAAAATTTGTTATGTTGTTACATATTTATTTTGTAAAATCCTGAAGTGAGATCAATGAAGATGCCTTTACACTGTGCGAACAGCCTGTCCGGTGTTCGGCTAATCTAAATAAGACACAAAGGTGAAACTACCAATTGTCTTTAGTTCCAGCAAGGAGGATGAAAGCAATTTTTCTTATGCTGAAAGTGACGACAGTCTAAACTTCTATCTTCTTCTATTGTCATTCTATTTTCCCTTAAAAGCTGTTAAAAACCGATTCAAAATTATTATACCACTAGCTTTGGGGCCCGGCTTCGCTCAGGGAGTTGTGGAATAGGTGGAATGAAACAATAACTTTCAAATGTAATAGTACAGAAAAATAGACCAAAATTAATCATGATTAAAACAAAATTTGTACCATCCTGAAACTTCAGTTTAGTATTAGTGGTAAGTTTCGAAACCTCAGAGTCCGTCCATATATAGTTTGGGTATAAGAGACCCCATTAATGCGGTTTTCTCAATGCATTTTCTTCCCTTTTCTTGATTAAGAAAAAATATTTTGGCAGCAAATATGTCCTGCTATGTACCATTTTTTATGGTTTCTATGTTCTGATTCCATTGAGACCATTCTCATGACGGTACCGCATCCTTATCAAGTTGAGTAACTTCTCCTTTTTCGAATTTGGTTGAAAATTTACGAACAGAGCAGAACTATTATATGAACACTTTATTTTCGGTATATATTCCATTAAGTTATATCTTTTATTCATATTATCTATAGGTTATATATTTTATTCAGTGTTAGTTTTTATTCGCTCACTACTCTAATAAGCAATTTTTCTTTTGTTGTAAATTTACTCTTATATTGTATATTGATTAAAGGCAATGTTTCAACCGATTCTTTCCTCTTCTGTAAAACTTAATTCGCTTAGGAATCCAGTTGGTTTTGCTTATTTTTAATTTCAATTCATTGCAGAAATGTAATGACCTTATTGAAAAATAAAAAAAATAAAAATAATTATTTATACATAATCTCGTGTAATTTAAAGAAAACAGCTGAAGCCAAAACCATAAAAAACCGAACTAATGAAGGATAACCTTATGAATTTAGCTTAGCTAGCGCTCCTGGCTTCCAAATGCCGAACTAAATTTTTTCATTCATTAACTCGCATGAGCTTATTAGAGGGGCCAATTACAAGTAGCGAGAGGCTTAAAATTACAGCCCTTGTCCCTTCAACATTACACACTTAAAATGAAAACTGAAACCTTCTTCATCGTTAGGGGCAATAGGTCAATATGACAACATAACATTCTTCACAGTACGTGTAGTCGTTTTTGAGCCTTTTCGGCACGCACATTGTACACTTTGCTTTATAATATATATTGATTATAGTGCAGCTTTTAATAAGAATAATATGTGTCAGGCAGTACTTGAATGAGATGGCGAAAAAAACCCATCTTCTAGGCCAACCTGCCCCACATAGGGGGTTAATTGGCATACTCTGAATTGACGAATTCTTCAATTATCTATGATCTTAGTATTTAATATTTTGTGATGAAAAAATATACTTGAAGTACTCCAATACTTGGAGTTTACAATGGTATCAGCCCAATTGGGATTATATTAACAGGAACGATTCAACAATCAAAAAAGTGTAAACTGTTGCCAACCAGAGTTGGGCAGTAGTTAACTACATTTGTAATTAACTACACAGACAACTACATATAGTTTGTAGTTGGAAGCGCGCAACTACTATTATTCAACTACCAGTTAAGTAGTTGTAATTTAAAACTACAACTACAGTAGTTGTGGCAATACATACGTATATACAATACGTAGTTGTAAATGTAGTTTTAGAGTGGCAACTACATTTGCTAAGCAACGTCTAATTAAATCACATGCTTTTGCTGTTTTTATTTTGGGTTTAGATAAATACTCCATAGATAAATGGGCTCCATTATGTTTGATAATCCTTTTTAAAAATAATACAATACATATACGTAATACAATTTTTTTCAATTATTTCCGGCAGTCAATTATTTTTTTAATCTTAGGTTCTAGATCAATCCCATGTTTTATATATTAGCTGAATTTCATTTGATATTCTCCTTATCGATAATACTATATATCGATAATTACTCGTTACCAATAAAAGTAGTTGTAGTTTCAGGCCCATAATTACAGTTGCAACTACTAGTTGTAGTTCTAAAAATGCAACTACTTTTTGGAAACTACAGTAGTTGCAGTTGTGGTCCATAACTAAAAATTACAAAAGTAGTTGTAGTTTCAACAACTTCCCAACTACTGTGTCAGTAGTTTTGTAATTTGTCGTTCAACTTCTTTTTGCCCAACTCTGTTGCCAACCAACCCCGCCCTCCGCTACTAGATGACCCGTGCGAAGCACTTTCACTCTAACCTTCTTAAATCCCACTTAATTAAAGTACACGCCGTATATTAATTATCATATAATGGGTATTTATTGGGTTGGCAGGATGGCCGAGTGGGCAAACGCCTCAGGAATCACGCGTTGTCCATGGCACCGTATAATTGGGAACCTGAAGATAGCAAGTTCAAAACCTGGAGCCAGGGGACATTTAATAATACTCTGCATTGATCCCCCACCCTCTCCCCTGGCCCGGGAAACTCCGTATAGCCTAAAAAGGCAAGGAAGGAGTGGAAAAAAAAAATTGCGTATTTAGTTCAAGTATTTAATACTTTATCGAGAGCGAGTACGCTGATTCTATTGACTGAAATCGCATATTTGCTTGTAATTCGCAATTACAATCGGAAAAGGGTAAAAAACAAAAAATGTTCGTCTCAACAAACTGAAAAAAAAATGACACCGTCGAAAAAGCCCTGCGACTATTTTGAAATATTCGCTGAGAATCGCTGTTTTTCGCTTACAACCGGCAAACAAAGGGGTTAATCAAAAAAATGTATATCACCGAAAACATGAAAAGGTTGATAACATTTAGAAACCTCTACGACCGTTTTTCGCTCATAACTCGCAATCGAAGGTGATTCGTGTATTTTTCCCGCTGTAGCGGTTAAGGAAATCTTTAAAATAATGTCTCATTCATGAAATTTGATGAAGTATTAAGGAAGTTATAGCGTATCAATAAAAAAAAGGCCTTGTGAAATAATATACCTTTATTATTTTTACGGTACACTCCTTATATTTCATTGAATTCGAATTCGGATTTTGATGATTTTTTCCTCTCCAGTTATTTAGTTAGATTATCTAAAATTTATTAATCGCTGTATGTGTTTTACATCGCATGTAACCATGTCCTTTATAATACTCATTCAGCGACATATCCTCTCCAGTGCTGAAAAAAAAATCAAGTTCCTCCAGAAAACTACAGTAGAACAGCTATAAGGGAAAGAAAAAATTGTCTATAAATTAAAAAATAATACATCTTCGTTAATTATGTGGGTAAGAGTATAAATGAAAGATTTCTTCATACCATATGAAATGAAAGAAAACATTCACACTTGCTAATTTTTATTGAGGGAGCGGGGTAGCCCACTGGTAAGGCAGTGGACTGCTATGCTTAAGGTCCCGAGTTCGAATCTGACATGGCTTATGATATCTTTATTATTCGCCACAGTTCGTCTCGTGGGCGGAGAGACCCTCCTGGGGCAAACCCAGCCTCTATAAAATGGGTACCCTTAATTGAAAAATTAAGGGGAACGAACCTGGCGGTTGAGCGTGATCACGGTCAAATCACCTCCTTGCACGACCGCTGACCAAGAAACAGTACTCTTCCTTACATAGTACTGAACCCAAGACAAGACCCTTTATGGGTTGTAGTGGTACAGTTTTTTTTTTTAATTTTTATTGAAAGAATATTAAAAATGAAGTTTAATTAGATGAAATTCTTTATAATAAGACTTATTTTTCATGTCGACATTACAGAATTCTCGGTTGATTTCATAACTGTAAACGACGTTTAGCATTCACGAATTACGCCTGGTATTACATTACTGCAGTTCTTTCACCAACCAAGGCCTCCCATATCCAAGGACTGAGGATGGTTCGAGACAGCTAAGGTGACTTGCGGTCTTGGTGAAGTTTTCAGTTGGCAACGAAGAGCTGCCTTCTAGATTACATACCGCAGCAATAAGCTGGTTTGGAATCTCGCGTTGCACGTGACCCTGCACGTTGCGGTGGGTGTGGCGTCACATGTGGGACCCCGTGGTCATATACATATATACATGTTCCACATATCGCAGCGATTGCCTAAAAAATATGTTCAGTTTCTTCATGTTGCCACAATAATTTAGGTTGAATGGATGAATAAATATCCTTTATTCGTTTACGGGGAATACACCAAACATATTGAGTTGGCTAACTTAAGTAAAAACGTATTATAACTACTAACAATAATATTTAAATATAACAAAGAAGATAACAGGATGTTCTCCACATAGTTATTCAAACACATACATTGAAATATAATGGAAAAAATTTAAAAAATGCCCTGTTGAGGAAATTGAAATTAAAATTTTACAATTTGTTTAAAGAAAATTTCTTTAGGATCAACCTATACATTGTTGTATATCATATGAAACGGCATGGAATGCGCTGTTAAACGACACCTATCTCATAGTCCTAGTCAAATTAGGAAAATATCTACAGCTATTTTTAATCATGATTTTTTCTGTTTCTGGACATATTTTTGAGGGCTTTAGAGACCAATAATTCAAAAACGGATTGACAAATCTCAGTAATATTTCACAAATGTTCTATTAGATACAAGTAGTACACATATACCAAATTTCAAGAAAATCTGAGATGGTGAGGTGTTAAATGGTATATTTTTGTGTAGATTTGACGTGGAATAGCCCATAATAAATACTTGACAAAATAAGCATTAAATAAATCTTAATATAATTAATAGGTACCTATATAAATATCTATAAACTAAATATGATTCACTCTATCTATAATCTAATTAATTATCTGTCTAAAATCAAAATAGATAGAAATCTAAATAGACAACCCAAGAAGGGTCTTGGGTGCAGTACAGATTAGGGAAGTACTACCTTGTGCAAGGTGGTGGTGATTTGACCGTGATCTCGCTCAATAGGCAGGTTTTTCAATTTAGAGCACCCACATTTTAGAGGCCGGATTTGCCCCCAGTCTCTCGACCACCGAGACAAACTGTGGCAGAATATTAAAGATATCCTGCGCCAAGCCAGATTCGAACTCAGGACCAGATATAAGAAATATTTTCTATATAACCATTTCTTTAATCCAGATATTCATTTCTATATAAAAAATAGAAAGAGTACTATTTCTTATAATAGTTTTGAACTATTTTACCAAATCAAACATAGTTTTTAAATTTATGATTTTTAATGAGTTTGTTGATAAATTGGTAAGATGGATTTTCTGTATTTTGTTCTTTTTAGTCATAATGTTTTTTAATTGTAAAATTTAACTACATAGTTGTAATTTTCCCTTGTTTTGGTTTTTTTAGTTTTGAAAATGCTCTTAGTCGAGCGAAACGTCCATGAATACAATATGACTTTGACTGCATAAAGGTCAATAAAAGAAATTTTGAGACCCTATCTGCTTAAATTTTGAACCTCCTTCGTTTACTTTAATTTTAAAAAATGGATTTTTTGTTCATTACTTTAAATATTATACGACAATATTTTTCATAATAGGAACCACTTTAAAGGAATTTTTGTTTTTTTAACGTCACTTCATGCCACTAAGGCTAATCAGACGATGCTACAGTGGGAGTCCTAAATTTTCCATTTGTCCATGAATACAATGTGACTTTGACTGCATAAAGGTCAATAAAAGAAAATTTGAGGCTCTATCTGCTGTTTACTTTAATTTTAAAAAATGGATTTTTTGTTCATTACTTTAAATATTAAGAACAATTTGAATTTTGAACATTTAATAATCGTTGGCTGTATGTGTTTTACATCGCATGCAACCATATCCTTTACAATACTCCTTCAGCGACATATCCTCGCAGTGCGTGAAAGTGGCAGAGAAAGTGTGACACATCTGCTCATAACTCTTTTGGGGGGGGGGGGGAACTCGGAGATAGTCAGCTTCGTCTTCCTCCATTAACAAAAAATATGTTAATATTAATAAAATATTTATTTATTTATAGTAAATGATTTTTATGAACTAATTTAGAATTTCTAAAACGAAATGGGATGGTTCCAAATTAAATTTATAGCTCCAACCGTTGGGATTTTCCCTTATAATGTTTTGAATTTTCCATTTCGAATCAAGATTTTACAAAATATATTTAAGAATGTTTATATGACAATATTTTTCATAGTAGGAACCACTTTAAAGGATTTTTTTGTTTTTTTAATCTCACTTCATGCCACTAAAGCTAATCGGACGATGCTACAGTAGGAGTCCTAAATTTGGCCTATCCAGGTATAATCAGGACAGGGATCTTTAACGAGTACCTGACATCGTACAGACCACACCACAGGTGACCCCTGAATAACTTTTTTAGGGATTGCCTAGTTGTCCATTCTAGCCACGTGTCCAGCCTATCGCAGCCTTCCCAGGTTCATAATCAGAACATTTTTTTCATTAAAAACTAGCTGTGGGGCCCGGCTTCGCTCAGGGAGTTGTGGAATAGGTGGAATGAAAGAATAACTGTAAAACGTAATAGTACAGAAAAATAGACCAAAATTAATCATGGTTAAAACAAAATTTGTACCATCCTGAAACTTTTCAGTTTAGTATTAGTGTTAAATTTCGAAATTTCAGAGTCCGCCCATATTGGGTTTGGGTATAAGAGATGCTATTAATGCGGTTCTCTCAATGCGTTTTCTTCCCTTTTCTAGATTAAGAAAAATTATTTTGGCAGCAAATATGTCTTGGTATGTACCATTTTGTATTGTTTCTATGTTCTGATTCCATTGAGACCATTCTCATGACGATACCTCATCCTTATCAAGTTGAGTAACTTCTCCTTTTTCGAATTCGGTTGAAAATTTACGAACAGAACAGAACTATTAAACAGAAATATTATATGAACACTTTATTTTCGATATACAATCCATTAGGTTATATCTTTTATTCATATTATCTATAGGTTATCTATTTTATTCAGTGTTAGTTTTTATTCGCTCACTACACTCATAAGCAATTTTTTTTTTTTTTTTTGTAAATGTACTCTTATATTGTGTATTGATTAAAGGCAATGTTTCGACTAATTCTTTCCTCTTCTGTAAAACTTAATGGAATCCAGTTGGTTATGTTTATTTTTAATTTCAATTCATTGCAGAGATGATTGACCTTATTTAAAAATAAAAAGGAAAAAATAATTTTTTATACATAATCTCGTGTAATTTAAAGAAAACAGCCGAAGCTAAAACCATAACAAACCGAACTAATGAACGATAACCTTATGAATTGAGCTTAGCTAGCGTTCCTGGCTTCCAAATGTCGAACTAAATTTTTTCATTCATTATCTCGCCTGGGCTAATTAGAGGGGCTAATTACAAGTAGCGAGAGGCTTAAAATACAGCCCTTGCCCCTTCAACATTACACACTTAAAATGAAAACTGAAACCTTCTTCATCGATAGGGACAATAGGGCAATACGAGGACATAACATACTTGATAGTCCGTGTAGTCGTTCTTGAGCCTTTTCGGCACGCACATTGTACACTTTGCTTTATAATATATATTGATTAAATAAATTTCGTTGTCCGTCCGCCTTCTCCAGTCCCCGTCGATATGGGCTCCTCCGAAGATCCTACGAAGAATATTTTTTCATAGGTATTTAATAATAAAACTAAATTAACCTATAAAAAATCATAAATGAATTAGAAAAATGTTAGTTTAAAATAGAAATTATAAATTTGGCTTGGGAAAATCCTAAATTTGTTTGTGTTCTTCTTCTTCTTTATTGGCGCTACAACTCTTATAGAGTCAAGATTTGAGCTTTTAAAAATACAAAAGTTTTAAACAATAACATTTAAATAACGGAGCTTTGCTTTGCTCCTTGCTGCTCGTGCTATTTAATTTTTACTATTTTACGACTAGGTAGACAACTAAAAATATCGCCACATTTAGATAAACAAGAATTCTGATGCTAACAACCTTGTGACAATGGTTCGGATAATTTGGCTTATTAACAATTCAAACACGGTCTGGTTCAAATACGTGAAGTGGGACAGCCTGATTAAGGGGTGCGACCTTCCCATGGAGGTTATCTAAAGCAAGGAGAAGATATAAAAAGTACTTCCTATAAAACATTTATTTTACTTTCAATTCTTTGATATAATTATGATCCCCGTAATAAATACTTATGATTTAATGGAGTCACCTGTGATGTAGTGGTTAGCATGGCAACCTACAATACTTAAGGTCCCGGGTTCGCGTCTCGCGGTGGCCCTAGGATTTTTTTAAGAGAGTAGATAATCCTTAGCTATGCCGTCCCTCGGATAGGACCTAAAATAGAGATTCCGAGCCTGTGCGATTTCAGGTACTTGCTAATCGTCCAATTAGCCTTAGCAGCATAAAGGGACGTTAAACAAACTTATGATTCAGATTTGATAGGAATTATAAATAACAATTGTTAATAAACAATCTTCTTATTATTGATCATTGAATAGCAGTTTTATTCTGCTAAAGCTTTTTGATGACTATTTAACTGCTTTCTTTTATTTTCTATAAATAATATTCCCAAGTAGCGGATCGACAAATTTTCTGGGGGGGGGTGCACTTTTTTAAAATTAAATTGGATCCTTAAAAAGGACCTCATTTCAAATGCAGTAGAACCCCGGTAATTCGTATATACCGATAATTCGTTCGTATGAATTCGCTGGTTTCTTGATATTCTCACTCTAATTCGTATAAAAAAAAATTAATTGATCCCCTCAGTACTTAGGGGTTTATTAATCTCCAAAGAACGAGCGTAGCGAGCGGAGCTGGAAACTGGGATTTAATAAAACTGATCAAACTCCTTTTAAACTGAAAAGGACGCGATGTGGCATAACCTTCCGGAATAGGCGACATCCAGAAGGAGCATAAGGATACCTTTAACCATTTTTTTCACGATTTTTTTTAGTAAATACTTTTCTTACATGCAAAAGCAAAATCTTTTTTTATTATGAGATTTTTTATATGTCGTAAGATTCTGAGATTATTTACCTTTTAAAAAAGTTGTTTTTGTTTTTTTTATACAAAACTCTTTGAAACTTTTTGACTGCATGATGAAAACGTATTATATTTTTATTATTTTAAAGAACAATATATAATGGATCAATTTCATCTTTTGTTTTTGTAATCCTTCCATGTCTAGTCAAACTTAGTTGGAAGCGTTTTAGCGTTTTTTATTTTTATACATAACACAATTTTGAAAATTATGTTGAATTAGAAAATTATTGGGTTTTTCTTAAATAGGGCCTTGAAATTTAGAAAACAGGGAAAAGGGTAAACAGGCATAGGTACAACCTATGGTGTAGTGGTTAGCATAGCAACCACGGTCGCAGGTCTGTAGCATCGTCCGATTAGCCTTAGCAGCGTAAAGGGACGTTAAACAAACAAACAATATAGATCTGTTTTTAATGGAGATTAAATACATTTAAGACGGTGATTTCGGTATACGAATTGCCAGAAACTTATGCACGCAACCATATAACTCTCCATATTCCCATGCTATGATTTATAACCTTATATAGTTTCGTTCCATTAGCCATCTCGACAGGGAGGATCATCCTCAGGAATCGTTTCGCTAACCATAAAGTACGCGAAGAATAGACACGAACGGTTCGCTCGCCAGCCAAATGACTAAGCGACTAACTGTAAAGGCTATCTATCTATACTGTGTGCTGGGGATCCAAGGAGGTAGAGAAGATCATGGGGCATAGAGGTACGGTTATCTAGCTGTAAGCTAAAGGTCACTGCCTGCTCAATAGTGGCGGCTCTTTGGTGTCGCTTTCTTATCGTTCATGATGTGTCGTTCGAAGTTAATGGAGTTCACGTTTGTACAGCTGATTAGGAGTGTCTAATGGAAACTTCAAACGTTGGGCCAGGCTTAGCATCTCAGTTTGACCTTTGGAGGCTTAGAATATCTTCTGACACCTACAAATGATTTAATTTCCATATTTATGAGCTGATTAGCGCAAAAAGAAAAAAAAAATTTGTGCTTACATTAAACTAGGTTCATAACTAGTTTAATAAGAATCGAAATATGCAGAGTCAACCATAATTAAAGTGTAACATTCAATTTTTGAGGACGATAGAAAATAATTCATGCAAGAGGTTTTTATTGTAAGATTTAATGTTTTTGAAATATATACAATGCCAGTCAAAAGTTTAGACTCACCCATAGTTTTGTAAAATAAATGTATAACAACATAAAAATTACAATTTTATTTTTAATTTATTTGTTTGTTTTTTTAACGTCCCTTTATACTACTGAGCCTAATAGGACGATACTACAGTGGGATTCCTAAATTTTGCCTATCCAGGAATAATTAGGATAGGGATCTTTTAACGAGTACCTGACATCGTATAGGCTCGGGACCTCCATTTTACGTCCTATCCGAGGGATGGCGAAGCCAAGGATTTTTTACTCCCATTAAAAAATCCTAGGGCCACCCCGGGAGGCGAACCCCCGACCTTTAATATTGTAGGTTACTATGCCAAGCACTACACCACAGGTTACCCCTATTTATAATTTTAATTTAAACTTTGTCATATAATGTTTGAAAAGTCACCTCTTGAGTTAATGATGGTGGAAGATATCCACCATATTCTACCTCTTGAGTTAGAATTATTTTATTATTAAATTATTAAATTATTAATACAGTAATGTGAATATCTAAAGAATGAAGAAAAATATTAAAGATTAAATAACTATTAAAGATTAATAAACTTATAATGATTAAATAATAAACAGATAACTAATTATATAAACATCTTGGGTGTCCAGCAGTACTGGCTTCCAAAATTTAGCCATAAATTACGTATATACTCGTATAACTAAAACTTAAAACATTTCTACATCGTTGTTGTTCAATTAATATTTGCCGATCTACTTTTTATGTTAATTCAAAATGAAAAAATATTTTAAGGAGTAAACAACTTTCGTCCTTTTTAGGAAAGAATTGTAAATATCTTTGTATATTATAATTTAAAAATTTTCATTGAACTTTTCATAATCCTTCCCTCTTCCGCAGTAATTAGAAGAGGCCATTGTGTGTAATGGTGTTTTTAGGATGAATTTCACCGGTATACGTATATTCGTTTCCCTAAATTTGAAATTAAAAATGTTTCTTACGCCCTGTAATGTCAACACATCACAAATATTATGCAAGTAGTGTCAAATATTTATGAAGTGCCGAATAATATACAGAAGGCAGACTGTAATGCATGCCATTTGGCCAACGTGAGTGAAAGGATAGTATCGAATCCTTGGCCAGTACATTAGGATAGTGCAAGCACTCCATTTGCCACTCAATATCCTCTGCCAATATTCCATTCTTTATTCAGAGTGGAAACAACCTCACTGAATATTGCATATTTAGATTTTATTTTTAAATAATATACTGTACAAGAGTATACTGCAAAGAGATGATTTGATCATCAACTCTCTCAACCACCTTGACTTTCCACTAAATTTTTTCTGAGAGGCTGGGTGTACCACAAGAGGGGCTTTCGAGCCTAGAGGCAGAATAGGAAAGAATCTAAGTGCCTTACTATTGATTATAGTGTTTAGATGAGAAACATTATAAATGTAATATACCTAACTAATCAAAATTAAATGCCGAGTCACTATCGATACGTTACTCCTAGGTAAAATTAATAACATTATCTTATATATATATACAAAAAAAAGTTCTGGCATTGCTGGTAGACCCTTAGTTGAAATTTCGGAGGCAGAACTAAGGAATAAAATTCGACTTTCCCGCTGTTCATTGCCACAGCTATTCAGACCTGCAAAATAACTTCTGAGAGAGATACCTATGACCAGGAAAGCATAAAGAAAAATTAGGATTCAAATGGTTGACAGTTTTTAACCTGCTTTAACCTAAGAGATGCTTTAACCTAGGCCTGCCAACAAACTTCCGACATCAATCGAAACATATTCTCGCCTGTAACCTAATTAAAGGACATTTTAGGCTTTTGAAAGTATATAACACAGCAGAACTCATCCCTGGCTGGTCTCATTTACTTTGGTTTGTTAGCGTAGGAGATCCCTCATCCAATGCCTTTTTAATTTCTCATTAATAGACAGCTGTTGCTATGTTTCTAATTAGTTGATTAATATTTTATTATGGAAAGTTGTTGTAGAGAATAATAAGTGAATAATACTGTGCATAATAAGTGATCCCTATTGCTTTAGTAATATTTTTTATATGGCTTATTTAGTTGTGATATATCTTTGTTTGGTGGTGTTTCATGATGTGGCCACTGTACATATGTTAACACGTTAGGTGCGGCATCGGTAGGGACCGGGGGGTTCCGTTGTCTTACATTCCCCTCTTGACAGCCGATTTTCACATGAAAATGTCCGAAAGGCCGAACACTTCAAACAATCAATTTAGTCGATTTTTAATGAGAATATGGCATTTTAGAGCAGAAAATGTTGCTATCAGCTGAAATTCTGTTGTTTTTTAGAATCGATCTCTGAGGTCCGATTTTCGATAAAGTATGGCGTAAATCCTGTCTCGGCATGTCCTGCGCCTATTATGTATAGTTCCAATCCTTACCAAGAGATAATGCCCTTGAGAAGCTGATTAAAATCACTTTTTAGTCAAATGATAACGCTTTTGTCATAGCATTCCCATCGGACCCCGACCCCCAATATCGTCTTTGGCACATCCCAGCAGTCGGATGTATTAAGTTTCCTCTTAATTTTTGATTTTGAGGTTTCGAAAAAAGTTAGTCAGTAAATGAGTAGGTTGAGTCGTGAATTCAGGGCCTTAACCTAAAAAGTTTTGATTTAACTTTTATATTTATATTTATTTTTTATTATTTATACAAAATAACCTTCTGCTAAAGGCTAAAGCAAAAAATAAATAAAATGGAGATTATTTTACCTTAAAAATCGATACAATATGAAGACAAAAAATTCAGGTTTTTGATGTAGCCTGTTACTGACTCATCGCTATTTTTTTAGGCCAGCTTTCGCTGTTTTCAAGTGTGATTTTGTATTTTGGTCAAGACTTTTTTCGTTAGTCTGATATGCAGCTTTTTTAATGAGTTTAATATTTTTATTGAAATCGTTGTTATTTGGTTCTTATTTAGCAACACCATATATCTGTGAATAGCTTGTCCTTATAGGTTTTAGCAAGTACGAAGATGTATTTAGTTTCTGCTTCAGTTCTAGTTTAGCGGGTTTATTAAGTATGTTCCATTTTTAATACCGTATTTTGTTTAATAAACTCATAATAAGTGGGTTTTCAAAATTGAAAGAAACCAAATCTGACCGCCTTATATAGCGCCAGTAAAATCAGAAATTAGACGTAAGAATATGTTTTAAAAAATTCTGATTACAACTGATTGTAATAAATGATGGCTTTAATAACATAGAAAAACAAAAAAAAATCACAAACTTCAGTAATAATAAAAAAAAAAAAATAAGAGTTACTAATGTTATCATAAACTAATGTTAATGAAACAGTACTAAAAGAAAAAACAAAAACAGATATTTTAACTATATACACAACATTATTATAAAAGTAATGAATAATGAAATAATGAAAACAAAAAATACAAATAAACTTAAAATTAAACTTCTAAAGAAATAACTTGAAACTGCTAACATAAATTAAACTCTGATAAACTGTCCAAAAAAAAAATATTAATATTTGCCTTCACAAAATGATTATGTGAGTATGAATAAACATTGAATAATGAACTAACATTCAATCATGAATATTTATATGAAGATTTTGTGCCGCAATCAATCGTTAATATAATGAATAAGTAACATTAATTCAGTTAGGTACCTTTGAGGAATTGTTCCTGTACCAGATATATGAAATGTTCAAAGTTACATATACAATTCTGGAGATGTCACCTGATGACTGACCCAAATGTGGGCATCTTAATGTGACTAACAAAAAAACGACCGCACGCTGCAAATGCCCGTACTACTGGCATTGGGTAAGGATGCGTACTTAATACCTAATTGAAAAACACGGCATCTAACATTGTAAATATATATGTAGGCAACTTGCAGTCGTAAATATACATATGAAATTTACATTAAAATATTATTCAAACTGTTTTCTAATAAATCTATATATATATAAGAGGCTTTGTCCTGACTGACAGAATCAACGCAGAGCAGAAACTACTAATGATAGAATTTGAAGTTCGGAATTTAGATTTTGAACGCGATGTAGGTAACCACTAAGAAAGGAATTTCAAAAATGTAACCCCTAAGGGGCTTAAATGGCGAAATTGTCGTTTAACTCTAACGGAAATCTATTGTTGAGATTTTAAACCATATGTTTTTTATTTGAATTTCGATTTAACGTTACCATATTATTAAAATAGACATTCACATAAAATATGGCTACTGATTATTTAAATATTAGTGGTAATCAAATTATGCACACTGTGATTCCCATGATTGGGGATGGTGCGTGTTTATTTCGATCTCTTCTCCATATATATAAGAGGCTTTGTCCTGACTGATAGAATCAATGCAGAGCAAAAACTACTAATGATAGAAACTTTAAGTTCGGAATTTAGATTTTAGGTAACCGCTAAGAAAGGAATTTCAAAAATGTAACCTCTAAGGGGTTTAAAAGGCGATATTGTCGTTTAACTCTAACGGGCACCTATTTGTGAGATTTTAAACCAAATTTTTTTTTTTTTATGCATTAAATAGACAATATTATTAAAATAGACATTCACATAGAATATGGCTACTGATTATTTAAATATTAGTGGTAATCAAATTATGCACACTGTGATTCCCATGATTGGGGAGCCGAAAAATGAAGCTTTCATGAGGAGTAAGCAATTTTTTGTTTCGGCGGTTTTAGTGAACTCTCTCCATTGCGCGTCTCCGTCTCTTCTACCGAGCCGGCAGCTTCCCCCTCCAACATTCCACCTACCGGAAGCTCCAATTCTACTAAATCTCCTTACCATCAGTTAAGATATTATATTAGATCAATACCAAGATAATGGTCACAGAATTGATTTTAAAGGCTCGCGGGCGAAGCCGCGACGGGGAATGCTAGTATAAATATAATTTAAAAGTCTAAATTTTACATGTTGGCCACCACAGAAGGGTATGCAGATTCGGCTACCGTAAAAAATCGATGGAATAGAAAGAAATAGACTACTGTTTTTAGATATACCCTGTTACAAATGACACATCAACATTTTTTTAGGTCAGCTTTCGCTCTTTGTGTGTGTTTTCTAAATGACTCGACAGCTTCCATTTTTGAAGGTTCGTCACTGCCATCATGATATCCACAACCCACCCAGTGGGCTATAGCTGTTCATAGTGAAAGCAGCTGTTTCCCTTTCGTCGGCACGGTTTCTCCGATGATTCGCTTATAAAGATGACGGGTCTTCTAAAACGGATCTGGAAGAATCGCTTCGCTGCCATTAGAATAATCAAGCCAACCAGTGCCATTACGATAGTAAACACCGTAGTTAATGATAGTGTGGTTAGCATTATTGCCGAGGGGTGTGGAGCGGTGCGTTTATAATTATGGGAATCACCTTGGGACTAGTGCAGGGTTGTTGGGTTAATATTCTGTAATGGCGTCTTTGAGGATATGCAATGTCAGCTGTTTATTAATAGTCAGCCAATCTTCTTTTAAAATAGTTTACTTTAGGTTTGTTCCAACAAGCAGTCCTGGATTGTGTGCCCCCCCCCCCACTCTCTTTATTTTAAGTTTGATTGGTTGGTTTTCGAACAAAAGATAATCGATCGGGAAAATCTAACCAACAAAAATAGTATGAAAGTAGTACCTAAAGGACTGCTTACTAGAATAAACCTTTTAAAAGATATGGTATATAGTTATTTGAAAAACATTTCAGAGATTCGTTTTATTATTAGCAGCCACAAAGTATTTTTCACTAGAAATTTATATTTGCTAATATAAAAAGTTAAAATGTTTTTAGAATCAAATTAAAAGAAGTACAAAATAATTTCAGATTTTTTTTTTATTTTCGATCTGTGCATGGATGGATTTACGATATATTTCTTACCAATCGAATTTTTTATCTTTTTTTTTAAACACAAAGGAGACGATTTTTTAAAGTCCAAGTATACGATACATTATAAAAACCAAATAGAATTAGTTTTGAACGTCCTATTACACTCTTGATTAATTAATATATTATTAGGATAGATGCATTTTCATTTTAATAAAATTATATTTTAAGATAAAAAAAATTGGTTGTACCTATTTGCGAATTGTAGAAACTTGTAATATGTGATTTCATGTTAATAATCACTGAAAATATGTTGTTTTAAATAATTTTCGATTATTTGGATTGGTTTTATAATTTTCCTTCTAAATCCTCAACAGTTAAGGAATAACATCTGTGTTTACACAACATTTCAATTTAGTTCTGTTGTTGTTGATGTCATTGACTTATATTCGTATTTTACCTGGATATTTAGTGCCTCGAAAAAGTAGGGACCCTGTTGTGGCAGTTGTTTTAGTATGTACATATCTAAGTAAGGATTTAGAAAATTAAAAAATGGACTTATCTTTTAGTTTTGATGAAAGAGTGAATATGAATTTCGTACTAAATATTGAGGTAATTTTATTCATTTTAATTAGTATTTTAATCTAAATGGATATCATAAATATCTAAGTTATTTATAGATCAGTTAATATACAATTCATAAATTTAAAAACAAAGGTTGAAATCTGATCTCATTCGTTAATATAATTGTTTAAATTGCTGCCAAATTAAAGACAAAAGTTGTTTTCATCATATACCTAAGTAAGATTATCTTTTCCTTATAATAAACTTTTTCCACTTTCAAGAATTTTGGTAACAGGCGGTTATATAATTCCAGAAATATGATTTGAATTATACATTTCTTCTCCAGCTTATATAAGACTTTAATTTGGTCACTTGAAAGTGAAAACTTTTTGTATCCTACGAAATATGATATTTAGAAGTTTCTTTGTGCTTTCCTTATGTGACTCCTTACGGTTTACAAAATCTAATTGGCTTTGATATTTACAACTTTACGCATAATATAACGCAGTGAGATTTATGATTAGGGGATTAGGTTAGATTGCTTAATATTAAATCCTAAAATGATATTATTTAAAAAAAAAAAATATTGCATTATTTAATTCGAAGTTATTTTTATAATTTAAATATTATGACTTTTAATTAATCGTCGTTTTTTTTTTAACATCTCATAGTATATTTATATTCAGTTCGTTCATTATTTAACTGAACATTTGGAATAATTAAGCTGACGATAGAAATCAATAGATCATGAATAAATGTCCTTTTGTATTTGAGTTTAATTTTTTATTCTCTATTTTTTTCTGGTGCCCAACAAACAATTTAATTGCTTTAGGGGTGGTTTTAGTGTTTAAGTGCTTAACTGTTTTCAATGACCTAAGTAATAAAAAAAAAAAAAAAATTGCTCTTATTTTTTGTCAAAAAAAACAAAATGTGAGAGCTGATAAAATTCTATAAACAATGTACAAAATGGGCCATCCCTTTTTCTTAAATACTATACTATTTCTTAAATCCAAGTCTTTATTTACAAAAATGCGTTTTTTTTTTCTTCAAACGCAATTAAAATTTTTGATTTCTGTTAACATTACATTATGTGTTCCTAATCATTATAACACAATTGATAAGTAATTAAAATAAATAATAACATACAGATATAACATTTGGAGTATTCGATTTTATAGACTTTATAGACTATATGAAGTTTAATCGATATAGATATATCGATATCGATAGCGGAACCAAAGAGGTCAGGGGACAATGACCAGCAAGATGACAAGAAGCCATGACCGACCGTGAAGGTCGCGCTGGCTACCCGTTGCAATGCCTGCCTCTAACACCAGCTATATTATCTTATAAATATTTATAAGCCGTTATGAAGTGCGTAAGGGTTTTAAATTTGATTTAAATACTACCTCGGTGTGTCATCCTCTTATTATTTTTAAGGATGTCGAATACCGTAATGGAGATACCATTCCAGATCAACGGTAGTTGCAGGGAGGTGATTCTAAGTTAGTTAGTTTTTGTCTATGATGAATTGAGAGCAGATCATTGCTAAATAAGTAAACTTAATTAAAAACAAATACTTAAATAACCTATTCTGACCAACTCTTCTACCAAGAATCGGGATTCCTTTCTGAGAACTAGGTTTCATATATTCCATTTCATGTATTCTACAGGATTTATTTATATACGAATATTACATCAATTTCAGATTAGCCGCCAAAAAAAAATTTAAACAGTCAAGTTTTTTTAAATTTTGATCCTTTATTAACCTCACACTTTTACAATATTCGGTTCTATGTTTCGGCACTGAGCCATTTTCAAGAAGAACACCTAAAATTTAGAATTTCAATACTTTTGAACTTAACAAATAAATTAAACACAATTAAGTGATGAAATATGTTTTTACCCACGTAAAACATAAACATAAACGTAGAACTGAATATTGTAAAAGTGTGAGGTTAATAAAGGATAAAAATTTAAAAAACTTGACTACTATCCTCTTAGCCTCAAGACCAATAAAAATTATTATAAAAATTAAACAGTGTTTAATATTTCATCTGATACATACATATTCGAAAAATACAGTACCAGTCAAAAGTTTAGACTCACCCTTAGTTTGTAAAATTACAAAATTAACAAAATATTGCTTGTTTAACTACATAAAAACTATAATTTTATTATTAATTTGTTTGTTTCTTTAACGTAACTTTATGCTACTAAGGCTAATCGGACGATGCTACAGTGGGAGTCTTAAATTTTGCCTATCCAGGTATAATTAGGGATAGGGATCTTTAACGAGTACGTGACATCGTACAGGCTCGGGACCTCCATTTTACGGTCTATCCGAGGGATGGCAAATCAAGGATTTTTTACTCCCATTAAAAAACCCTAGGGCCATCCCGGGACGCGAACCCGCGACCTTTAGTATTGCAGGTTACTTTGCTAAACACTACACCACAGATTACCCCTATTTATAATTTTATTCTAAAAGAAATCAAATAATGTTTAAAATTTTACCTCTTCAGTTAATGATGGTGAAATATATCCACCATATTTTACCTCTTAAGTTAGAATTATTTATTACAATTCTTAATTATTATTTATAACTAATTTTATATAAATTATTTATTATAACTTGAAGATTGTGAATTAAATAAAAGTGAGTCTAAACTTTTGACTGGTAGTGTAGTTCATAATCGTATAGGGTTGGATGGAAAAGATACAGACATAACAAATTATTAATACAGTAATGTGAATATATAAAGAATGAATCTACTTTTAATGTTAATCTTCTCAATGAAAAAATGTTTTAAGGAGTAAACAACTTTCGTTCTTTTTAGTAGAAAAGTGTAAATATCTTTGTATATTAGAATTTTAAAAAAATTCATTGAGCTTTTCATAATGCTTCCCTCTTCCGCAGCCATTTGAAGTGTAATGTTCTTAGGACGAATTTCACTGGTATACGTATATTCATTTCCCTAAATTTGAAATTATAATTTTTTCTTATGCCCTATAATGTCAAACCAACACAAATATTAACTTGAAGATTGTGAATAAAATAAAAGTGAGTCTAAACTTTTGACTGGTAGTGTACGTACAAAATATTCAAAGGGGCGCGATTAATCTGCAAAACGTATAAATAATGATAATATTCCCACTCATTTTTTAAAACCTCCTTCACATTCTTTGACCATTTCTCAATATAAATACAAAAAACCTAAATACGAAAATGTGCCCTCTTTTAGGATGCTTAAAACAAAAGGTTTTAGGAGTCAACTATCGTGTAGTGGTTAGCATGGCAAATTACAATACTAAAGGTCGCAGGTTCGCGCCCAGCGGTGGCCCTAGGATTTTGTAATGAGATTAAAAAATCCTTAGCCAAGCCGTCCTTCGGATAGGACGTAAAATAGAGGTCCCGAGCCTGTACCATGCCAGGTACTCGTTAAAGATCCCTATCCTAATTATACCTGGATAGGCAAAATTTAGGACTCGCACTGTAGCATCGTCCGATTAGCCTTAGTGGCATAAAGTGACGTTAAACAAACGAAGAAAATCTATTATATTATTAAAATATATAAAAAAGGCAAAATTTGTTTTCTATATTAAACTCATTCACGATAACCAAATCTTTTAAATAGTACCTATTGTAATCTATTTTATTTTATCTAGTAAATTGGTTACTAAATATTAACATTTATGGTAAATATGAAGTTTAAAATCCTCATTAATTTAAACACATATGTATATTTGCTTTACTTCACTAACTTTTATGCTGATCTCCTTCTTCTTCTATGAACATCCACGGCTTCCTGGATAAAATATTCATAAGGGCCTTTGAGAAGTTGGAGATCGCCCACTTCCACAGCCTTCATAATCCAAGTCACCATGACCTGGATATATTTCCAACGTATCTGTCCTTTACAAGACTCCCTTCCTGTCCTTTACATAGCTGAAATATGCTGCAATGGAATGTATTACATACTTAAGAACTTGAAAAATTATTAACCATTATGTTAATAATAAACTAATAAACTAGAAAATAAAAGTAAGCGAATGTTTTAAAACAGTTCTATATTTAAAGGTCCACATGCAACATTCATCTGAGACGCTCAAGAAATTTATCAGGAAAGGAGAAGTAAGCAAGATAGGAAACATGTTTGTTTCAACAAGCTTTGTAAGTAAACACGTTGACTAATAGATTGCAAATATTCTTCTCCCACTCTTTTGATTGCAATATTGGTTGATTTTTCAATTCGATTTATTAATCATTTAAACAGTAGGGAGCTTTGTTTCTATAATCGATTATTTTATTGGCTCTTGTAAGAATACCAACATCGTATATAGATTGAAAAGAGTGGGGGAAGAACATGCGCATCTGGTAGTTGACAACGTGTTTACGACGCTTGTTGGAACAACCCGATGATGATCAAATGGGTTGTTCCTGTCAACCAAGGTGGGGACAGAAATAAAATATCTTGCGGGGAAAGTAGGTCTCCTCATTGTATATTAATTCGTTGTTGTTTAAATAAAACCTAGCTTTGTCTATATTTACTGTTTTTTTTTTTTTTTTTTTTTGAGCTAACATTTTTGGTTAGGGTAGTATCGATATCGACATAAATTCCTTTTATGTTACTCATCGAAAAAAAAATCTAAAATAAATAAAACCGAAAGTTGTAAAGGAAATGCAGAAAGTCGGATGTTTGGAGTTATGGACTTTCACTCGTTCTTTGTATGTAGATGTCCGAACCGGAAGTTAGCTAACGGAAGAAGAGTGCACTGCCTCTTGAGATATTGACGTAATTATCGGGATGGTAACTAAATTATCGAACCCCAAAGCCACCATCTGCTGTGTCAGCTGGAGTATTAGAATTAAATGAATCGTCTCTAATTATCAGCTGATACAGCCTCAGTGAACGAAGTATTAAACCTGTCACAGCATCTTCTATCTGTGTAATACATAAGTACACATATCAATCATAAATCATCAATTCATAAGTAATGGATTGATGATAGATAGATTGTGGACCAAGAATTTCCTTATTTAACCAAGCTCAAGAAGACGTGTCAGGAAATGATTTTACTAAGGATTTACTCAGGAGAAGGCCTGTTAAAGAATATCAAATTGATGATTGGTTATCTCAACAACAAAAAAAAGTTATTTATGCACCTCCGAACTAAAATATATTATTATTCCCTGAGCTATAAATTTAAATGAAAAAGTTTATGAAAGTGAGTGAAACATTTTTCTTCACTTTCGAATTACCATTATTAACCTAAAACATTTAGCACCACAACAAAAAATTATTGTAGATGTTACTCGAAGATCAGATTATTTAACTGAACGGAATGTTTTGTAGGTTATATATCATTCATGTGGGCAAAATAGCTTAAGTCATAAAAAAAAAAATGTTTTGTCTCGTCTTCTTAAAATTCATAATCGACTATAATTTATTCGTTATTCGTAAGTTATTACAGCCTCTGTTAAAAGAATATAGTTTAATTTATTATTCTGGAATAAAAAAATACAATCAGAAAGAATTTATAATGATTTTCAATAGCTTGGAAAATCGTTTAAGCTTCACATTCGATGACTAAACCCCCCTTGACCAAACACCGGTGATATGATAAAACTGTTCCTTGCAAAATCACGGCTTAATACCGTAAACAAGAACGTAATAACGTTTTCATCTTGGTTGCCCGTTCTCCAGTAATATTTTTTTTTCTCAACTTTATAAAAATTAAAGTTTATAAACTTTATAAAAATTAAAGCGTGGAAATGCAAAAGAGTCTAAGTGCCAAAAAAATAAAAAAAAGTTTTCTTTTTTTTTTTTCCAAATCGTTATATGTGTCAAAAGCATTCTTCAGAAATGGGTATAAGTAATATTTTGTTGTTAGAAAAGAGTTCATTGAACGTAGGAAAGATGGCATGGGTGTAAGCACTGATCATAGTTCATCCTAGAGCGTATAAGTCACATCATTTCTGTAAAAATTTCCTAAGGCACTTGTACCCTTATGCATTTCCACACTTCAATTGATTGTGCCAAGAAACAGATGATGCTGCTGGTGATAATATTGTTCTCAATATTATTATTGTCATGGATTCGTTCCCTATTAAATAGGAGATCCCTACACTTTCCAAGTCCACTCTTATGTACCCCACATCCATATTATTTCCAAGAATTGATGTGGTAACCGGACCAAGTGCCCAGAAAGGAGAGCAGTACTCAGTATGCCAGTCTTGCAGTAGGCCACGCTGGTAGGTACATCAGTATGCATCGCTTGTCTGTCGTACCGTTGCAGTAACATCTGTAACACGACGCCTCTATTTTAGGAGCTAGAGAAATGGGGAAGATATAGATAATTATATAAGTTATTTCATCTTGGAACGAATAATAAAATCTTATGTTGTGCAGATGACATAACCGAGAAAAGCGGCATAACATTAAGTAAAAGTATATTACAATAAGCCTTACTTGCTTCAAATGACACATCCTTCAAACTTTCGATGGTAATGAGATACCAAAGCCAAAGACAATGTAAAAATTATTTATCTAATACTTGATTTCATACATCTATACAGGGTGTTTCGGAATTGCACGGCACTATTTTAGGTACGTGTTCTCTAACACAAAATAAACAAAAAAGTTCATATTAACATGTATCTCAAACTCATTTATTAAACAGATATCAAAGGTTAAAGATTTATTATTACTATTTATTTATTATTATTACAACATTTAGAGTAAATGTTCAAAGGCGCCTCCGTTTTGTTGAATGCAACATTCAGCACGACGAATCCATGCTTCTCTGGCTCTTCGTATAGCATCAGGATGGTGGTTGATAGTTACTGCGGCTTCCACGATCCGATTTCTTAGCTCTTCTTGCGTGTCAACTGCCGCAGAATAAACCATAGACTTCATCCAGCCCCACACAAAATAATCTAATGGCGTTAAATCCGGAGATCGTGGTGGCCATTAAACAGGTCCGTTTCGACCAACCCATCGGTCTCCATAAGTTGCATTTAAATAATCAGTGACACTATGAGAAAAGTGAGCTGGAGCACCGTCATGCATAAACCACAGCCTTTGCCTAATGCCTAGCGGAATATCTTCTAGAATATCATGCAGATTATTTTGCAAAAAATGCAAGTAAGATATACCTGACAGCCTAGGTGGCAAAAAGAAGGGGCCGATGATTTTGTCGCTTAGAAGACCACACCAGACATTTAAAGAGAATGTATGTTGGTAATGTCCAACAGCAGTCGTATGAGGGTTTTCTTCGGCCCAAGTATGGGTATTTCGAAAATTAAGAATCCCGTTTCTTGTAAAGCAAGATTCATCAGTACCCAAAATGCAGTTCAGGAAGTTAGGATCTCGTGTGCATTGTCGAATTAACCACTGGGAGAAATTTCTGCACTTGTTATAATCTTGTGGTAACAAATCTTGCCTACTTGATACGTGAAATGGATATAATTGTTGTTCGCGTAAAGTTCGCCATACGCTGGTAGAGGAAACATCGAAACGACGTGACAATCTTCTGGTACTAGTAGTAGGAGATAACTGAACAGCATCGAGTATTTCTTCTTCTACGTTTGCAGTTCGTCGAAATCGTTGTCGACCGGCGTTTACTCGTATAGGTTTTAGCGTACCATTATCCCTAAGACGTCTTTCAATGGCCTCCAACGTTTTACGATTTGGTATTCTTCGGTTAGGAAATTTTTCACGATATCTTCGAACAGCAGCAGCACCGTTTGTATGTACCTCGCCATAAGTTAAAAGCATGTCTGTTTGTTCATCAAAAGTGAATAAATTTGTGGTATCTCCCATGATAATCATAAATTGAACTGTGTCACAAGATTCACTCACACTAAAACACACAGAACTAGACAAACAGATGAGCAACTACTGTCATTGCTTATCGTTCATTTGTTTATCAGGTGATTAAAACCTTTTATTTAGTATTAAACACGTTAAACGTTGTACAGTCAGTCTTAATGCAGTAAATAAATAATAAATCTTTAACCTTTGATATCTGTTTAATAAATGAGTTTGAGATATATGTTAATACGAACTTTTTTGTTTATTTTGTGTTAGAGAACACGTACCTAAAATAGTGCCGTGCAATTCCGAAACACCCTGTATAAATAAAGATGAAATTCTGTCTACTTGTTTGTTTGTTTGTTCGTTAGAGTTAAATGACAATTTCGCCATTTAAACTCCTTAGGGGTTACATTTTTGAAATTCCTTTCTTAGTGGTTACCTACATCACGTTTGAAATCTTAAGTCCGAACTTCAAGTTTCAATCATTAGTAGTTTTTGCTCTGCGTTGATTCTGTCAGTCAGGACAAAGCCTCTTATGTATATAAAATATATATAGACAGATTGAAGGTAAAGTTTTTTTTTAAATTAAATTAGTTTAAAATCTATATTAATAAAGATGAAATTCTGTTTGTTTGTTTGTTATTTATAGAAATCCATACCGTTTGTCCTAAAATCTCCAAATTTCGCTCCGTGGTTCCTTGATACCAGGTGCGAATACCTGTCCATATTAAAATTACATAACTTCAGTCGATCTTCAGCTGATATTCTTTATTGTTATAAAAATCGTAATGGTCTAATGATGATGATGTTTTTTTTACGAAATCAATGTATCGACCGTTTGATTAGAAAAATGAAATTCCCCGGGTGAAACCGGGATATGCAGCTATAATCTATATAAATAAAGATGAAATTCTGTTTATTCTTTATAGAAATCCATACCGTTTGTCCTAAATTCTCCAAATTTCGCTCCGTGGTTCTTTTATACCAGGTGCGAACACCTGTCCATATTAAAATTGCATTACTTTAACCAATCTCTGAGTACATTCTTTAGTGGTATAAAAATCGTTTTGATCTCGCTTTACAATGGTTTTTACGAAATCGACCGTTTGAGTCGATAAAAGTCTCACTTTATAGATTTTATAGATTTAAAAAATGAAATTCTCCGGGTGAAACCGGTATATACAGCTAGTATATATAAAGATGAAATTCTGTTTGTTTTTTTTTTTCTTTATAGAAATACATACCGCTTTTTCTAAATTTTCCAAATTAAGTGGTTCTTTGATACCAGGTGCGAACACCTGCCCATATTAAAATTGCTTAACTTCAGCCAATCTCTGGGTGTCTTCTTTATTGTCATAAAAATCGTCACGATCTCGCTTTAAATTGGTTTTTACGAAATTTTGTCGTTGAAAAATGAAATTCCCAGGGGGAAACCGGGATATGCAGCTAGTATATATGTAGTATACATTTATAAATACTGTGCTCTTTATTTCCGATATTTATTTGTGACTCTCTTTTATGTTTCAGGTAAACTTTCAACATCATTTACTAAACAGGAATCACCATATTAGTATGTATGCCTATATTTATTTAGAATATGTATATTTTGTTAAATCCAACATATACTCGTCGTTTTTATACGATAGGCAAGTTTCAGGTAGTGTATGTCGGATTATTAATTAAATTCTAAAATTAAAAAAATTATTTAACAGGACATAAGGTGTTCAAAAACTTTGTCATTTCTCAAATCAAGTTCCATTGTAAGCTTAAAAAAATATTGAACCCTCGATTCCTAGGTCAAATACTTAAAATCAAAAGAGTGGAGGGCATGACAGTTTTAGCACAGTACAGCTTGTTGGAACAAAACCTATAGTATTCAACATGAAACTAATGCAATATTAAATTTAAACTGTTTTCTTGAATGAGGGGGTTGTTTTAATATACGAAATAAATTATGGATAATTCATTAAATTTTATTTATACTGACATTTTTTCGATAATGAACGAAGTTTGGCTCAAAACAGATGTATACATGTTTAAGTTTTTTGGTGAATCTTGCAAGGAAAAACTTAACCTCGTCAACAGAACTATTTTGTTCATTGTAATTGTCCCTGACGGTCAAATAGGGAAGCTACGTTTAGTGCAAAACTTCGTTGAAAAGCTGAACCGTGTAACCTTGCCTTAAATTTCTACTTCAAGAATCAAAATTAAGATTCGTCACCACTCTGTGTATAGGTACTGGATTCATTTATTATAAAAATCTAAAGCTATTGAGAGCTAGAAAATTTATTTTAACACTTCTGTGGGTTAAAATAATTTTATTCGAAGAAAATATTAACTTACAATCCCACAAAAATAATATAAACACAAATAATCAAAAAAAAAAAAAAAAAAAAAAATCAACTTGTAACAACACTTTAACCATATGATAACAATACGATAACCATATGATCGATCTTCAGAGCAAGACTAACTCGCCAGTCAATCACTCCTTATATTTAGTTTGAAATAGAACAGTCTGGAACGTTCCAGAAAAGCGTAGAAGGTACTCTAACTGTCACGAACATGTACCAGAACAGTCACAAACATGTAGTAGAACAGTTTGTTCCAACTGTTCAAACAATAGTCTAGAACTCTTTTGTTTTTTTGTTGTTGTTTCACGTTACCTTATAATGATTATTGCGATGTCCGTTTTCTGTCTGCCAAACCTCGAACCACATAAACGTCCCTCTTCTAATTACTCCATTCCATATTCAATAGACAAACAAGCCGATTCCATTAGCACAGACATGCGCATTAGAAACCTGAAAAAGCATGGGTTCATTAAGAGTATTTCACCCTCCTAGTGAATGTGGGACAGTGGAACATTTAGTTGTGTACGTCGACTAGTTCGTTCCAGAACTAACGGGCACTCGGAGAGTTTAAAACAGTTCTCTCAAATGGCTTGAAAAAAAAAAAAAAAAAAAAAAACTAAACCGTTTACAATCTACAGCTTTGAGGTCGATAGTTTAGTTGTTTTGTTTTTTTACAGTTTCAGAAGATTATGTGTAGTGACCTAGCATGTGCTGCATTTTTAATTTTAGAGTCTATGCTCTTTGTGACATAGTATATATCGATTATTGGGCCTGTTTGCGAAGACCACATCCAGTTACTTTCATGACGCGACATACAGTTACTTTTAGTAAACAATTACTTCTTTTAAACACTTATTTTGGCACTAGTACTGAAGTGCGGCTTCAAATTAAGGTGAAGGCCCCACTGAAAGGACCCATTTGGGGGTTTATTTATCTCTGAAGAGCGAGCGAGCGAGCGGGAGTCGAAAGCTAGAATCTATTAAAGCTAATCAAGGCACTTTTTAACTGAAAAAAAGGCGATGAGAGTTCGATAACATGGCGGTCACATAACCTCTCAAAACAGGCCACGCCCATCAGCTGCTCTTCAGTACCTTTACCCTTATTTTGATAACAATATTTATAATCTTTGAATAACCTGTATTTGCAAATAATGGCCTAGATGAGAATAACAAGAATATATTTCAGCTATGAATATTTATTTATATTAGAACACACCCTTGTTCTATGTAATAATTCATTTTCTTGCAAAAACTGAAATGCCTTGTTTTTGTTAGTAATTTCTTGAGCTAATTTCAAAAGACCCTTATTTTTATTTTTATTATCACTGAAATAACAAATATAAGGTTATCACTGTTTATAACCACTACACATTGTTGAAAGTAACTGTTTACTAAAAGTAACTGGATGTCGCTTCGTGAAAGTAACTGAATGTGGTCTTCTCAAACAGACCCCGATTATTAATACAACGTTATGAAATCAAACAATAAGAAGGCGGTCTTTATTATTACTCCGTCGATATCAACTTCTTCATACTGAACGGAACAGTAGCGGATCCAGAAATTTCCTGAGGGGGGATATTTTTTTACATTTCGTGAGTAATGAAGGACCTAATTTAAAATATATATATTAGTTCATAATGACTTTGCAAATTACTGTAAATGTTTAAATACAATTTATTTTCAATTAGTGGACTTGAAAAATGACTAAATATAGCTCATTTTATATAGAAATAGTAATACTTTATGAGTGTCCTCACTTCTAAGGGAGGGGGGGGGGGGGCGCTCGATCCGTTACTGGATCGAAAGGCGCCTGAAATGATGCCACTACAGAGTTGGGCAAATTGTAATCTGAATAATGATTAATGGTTATGAATAATTGTAATCATAAAACAAATGAATAATGAATAACCATTATTCACAATCAGTTCGGAGTATTTTTAATGATTATTAAGTGTTTGAAATGAATAATGAATAACTGGTATTCAGTTATTCATGAATAACGAATACTGATAAATTCAGTTAGTCATTATTCATGAATAAAATATATTCATGAGCTAGGATTAATATAATATTCATCAATCATGAATACCTAATATTCATCAATCATGAATAACAAAAATTCACCAATCATCAATCATGAATACGATATATTCATAATCATTATTCATTTAAATTTAAAAGACGAGGATGCATTTCTGAATTAAAAGTTGTCCTAATAAGCAAAGACAAGTCTTAAGCAGTGGGTGTAGTCAACGGAACAGCATTTGAAGCCACAAGTAAAGAATCAGACCCTAATTTCAATGGGAATTAGTATAGGTTTATTGACGAGAATGGAAAGAGCAAGCAAATTTTCAATCATCATTCATGATTTGTAAGACTCAGAATTGTGATTTTTTTTTTTGTAATCATGATTAATGAATTTATATTATTCATGATTAATGAATGATCTGTAATTATGAGTAGTGAATTCCCATTAGTCATGATTAATGAGTAATGAGTAATCATGAATAATGAATTTTTCTTAATCATGATTACTGACTAACATTTAATAATGAATAATGGTCATCCATGATTGTTGAATACATTATATTCATCAATACTTCACAACCAGTGATTAATACAATTCATGATTAATGATTCCACGCTAAAGAATGATTTGTGAATGATGATTACAATCATTATTCACATTTATGATTATTAGTCATAATCATGATTACATTTTTATTTAAATATGCCCAACTCTGTGCCTGTACTCTGTACATACTCTATGACTCATGTGGACTATTTTTCAAAAGCTTACTCCCTTCGTATCCTTTTCAGTAAACAATAAGTTTGATCAGCTTTATTATAAATAAATTATTTTATTGAAAAGAAATAATACAATCTGCCACACTCTAGGGCATTTAGTATTAATGATATAAGAATACATTCATACAAAACAACTAAAGAATAACCAAATATGGAAATACAAAAGGAGAAAATAAAAAATAAATAATACTTAAAAAAGAAAAAGAAAACACATTCACACTTATGTACAATATTTACATTCAGCCAAGAGATTTACGAGTAGAGCCCTAGCACCCACATGTGGGAGGCAAGGCAGGTCTCTATGAGATCCCAGCGCTTCTCGCCCTGCCGCATCACCGGTATCAAGAGCCGGTGGAGACAGGGGGGGAGCACCTCAGCTTTATTAGAACCAGCTATCGACTTACGCTCGCTTTTCAGAGGTACATAAACCCCTCATTGGGTGAGGGGGGTTTTAATATTCGAAATTAATAACGGATAATTATTTAAAAATTATTTGCTATATTATAAAATGTATTCTAAAATTATTTTAGATGTTTTATTCTTGTTTTTAAACTCTCCCATTGTAGCCGGAACCTCAAGAGATCCTTTCACGAAAGTTCCCATGACTGAAGGTGTTGCGACAAGAGCTAACATTCCAAACTACTCCTTAAAGGCAAACGTTACCCAACGTTCACTTTCCATCTTAGACAGAACTTGTCTAATGGACATTCAATGGCGGTTGAAAAGGAGTCTGATAGCGTGCTAATAACCAATTTAGCAATAATTTATCATGCCATGTACTTATTTTTTTCAAGAATAAATTAGTTATGAGTTTAACTGTCCTTTCACTATGTTTTTTCTTTTTTTCTCTTAGAATAACAAAATTCGTGCTTGTGTAAATTCTTTCATACCTTCGGGTAGGTGGAGAGTGCAGTGTCTCCTCTACTTTAAATTTTTTATTACATAATATTAATTAAACTAAAATTAATAATAATAAAACCTCCTTTCCGCCTAACGGCGGACAACCCTCCTTTTACACCATCACATTACACAATACACCGTCAAATGTCTCTAACACGCTAGGCCTTAAAATAAGTCAAGTATAAATCAAAAATTAAGACTTAACATGTGACCAAGTTAAAAGGTTCTTCGTCACTTCTTGCCTACAAATAAAATTACCATCTATTGTGTGTGTTGTTCCTAATTGGTTTGACACTCAATTTTTCCAGATTAGTATTTTATTATTTTTTTTTTTTAACTTGTTTTATCAAAAACCTTACTGTCTGTGACTTAAAGGAAAGATTGTACCGTTTTTTTTCAATTATGATTGACTTGGGCTGACCAAGAATTAAATAGGCTTTCGAAGCATATTTAAATATTAAAAATTAATTAATTAAATATTAAAAAAGCCGTAATGTTTTTTACATGTTATCTTAAAACCTGGAAATCTTAAAAAGTATAGATTTAATAAAGGAAGAATTCGGAATTATTAATTCACTTAGTGGTACCATGATAGCAGCACGCAAAATAAAATATCACATATATAACTAAAAAAAATAAAATAATAATGTATAAATTAGAAAGATATATATTCTAAATTTATATCAAAGTCTTCTTTATCCTCTTCAGAAGATTCTAAAACCTCAAACTTATTTTTTAAAAAGAAAACTTTACTTCTACCCCTAATGGTCGGAACTTTTAATTTCTCCAGATTAAAATTATCACAATATAAACCATCCTCATTTTTACTTTCACTTACCTATATATGAAATATATAGTATTACTTTCACTTACCTATATATGAAATATATAGTAAGGAAAGTATTGCGATCGTGAAAAATTTCGACTTCCGGTTTTCAACGGAAATACACGTTTTGGGGTCCCCTGAATCCAATTAACCAAGTCCCACGAAATGGTCTGTGTGTGTGTGTGTCTGTGTGTATGTGAACAGACTAGCTCAAAAACTATAAACCGCACAGACCTGAAATTGAGTATTTAGTGTATGTATAGGCCCGCGATGTGACAGCCAAAATTTCATCAAAATTGGTCAAACAGAGTGGGTACTTTATTTAAAGAAATTTGTCTATTTTTTAGGTTTTTTTCGATTTTCTCAAAAACGGCTCTAACGATTTTGATTTAACTGAGTATTTGATTTATTTTAATCATCAAATTTCATCAAAATTGATCTACCGGAGGGGGGACTTTACTTAATAATAAATTTTGTATCATTTTCACGTGTTTTTTATTATTTACTCAAAAATGGATTTAACGATTTTAATCAAACTTGGTATTTGATGTATGTATATGAACGTGATACGACAGCCGAAATTTCATCAAAATTGGTCAAACGGATGGGGCACTTTTGTGTCACACAACTGTTGTCTCATTATCACTTGTTTTTTTTGTTTACTCAAAAACAGCTTAAAATACACCTATCGATTCACCTTCACGATGTATTTGCAAAAAGCAACTCGTAGTAAAAAACAAGCAAGCAGTAAAAAAACTCTACTGTTGATGAAATTAGTCCCTTCATACATAAATTAGCAATAATGAATCGGAAAGTGCTGAGAATTATCAAATTTTGCTATACAGATACTCTATAACTTATGGAGATCTACAAATATAAGTATATACTTAAATGTGTGAAGTTGAGGAATGGCGTTTGCATATTATCGAAACACGTCGATTTCCAATCCATGTAAGTTCGTAAGTGAAAGTTGTGTGTTGCGCGCATCGCACCAGATTTTTATTTTTTATTTTATGTCTCTGACATATTTTCGCGATTACTAGTTCATGATCCGACCCGCATTCGGCCCCAAGATATGAACAAATATTACTTAAGCTATTTTGCCACCTATGTTGAGTCAACCGAAGAATTTTGACGTTTACACAACGCTAACTGTTTCCTGTAAATAAAAGTGGTGATTAAGCGCAGCGGATAAAATGGGCACGTGAAATTGCGAAATTCGGTTATGAGCGAATCCCTAAAAGTATAATAAGCACGGGGCCGACTGGGGGACGTCTGAAGGGTAGGCCGAGGCGGAGATGGGAGGATTACATAAAGGCGGACATGTCGAAGTTGAGTCTGGATTGCAGTCGGTGGAGTCACAAAGAGCGAGTTGTGGTGTGGGCATCGAACCTTTGGCCTCAAGTTAAGCCTTCATTGTTAAGTATTCATTATCAGATATTGAGGACCAAAACCTGCCTGCTTAATGGTAGACTAACTACCATTTAACAAATTATACAACTGTTTATTTAATGTTAATTAAATATCAATTCTTTATTAAATCAAAGCCTTCATTAAAATTATTAAGTTGCTTTGATAGAGCCTGATTGAATTACATCAGCAATTATTTTCGTCGAAGTTTTTCGAGTGATAACATACTTATATGTTACAAATTTTGTTTTCCTTTAAGCGAAAGACTTCAATTTCAAATAAAACAAACGCTACCAACATTCAAAACAAACACAATTAAAGGTCTGGCCACACATGTCCGCACCGTAGCAATAATACAGGTTATGTTCAGGATATTTTTAATTTAACTTTCATATTACCTTTAGTTATGCCTAAAGTTCGAGCCACACATGTCAGACACAGGCCACTTTAGGCATAACTAAAGGTAATATGTAAGTTAAATTTAAAATATTCTGAACATAACCTATATTATTGCTACGGTGCGGATCCGGTGCGGACATGTGTGGCCATAACCTTATGGTCATTATCTGAAGATGTGTAGATTTCACTTCCTAAAATTTCATTGATGAAATGTCATAATTTCGGGCCGAAAAAATTCATATTATCAGTGGCATATTATCTTCACTTTTTAAATAGTATCCAGAAAGGAGAACCTTTAATTGTTCTTTTAAAAAATTATGAAAACAATTTCAAAGTGAGGGAGTGAAAAATGTGTTGAGGTAGTAGTCAACTTTGAGAAGTGAAAGAAAAACGCATATAGTTGAAAGAAATACAATCTCAATGACAATAAAATACAATAAAAACAATTTTAAATTCAAAACTAGGAAATTCTAAAAGCGTACTGCGGATCCGGTGCGGACATGTGTGGCCAGACCCTAAGGCGAGTGGTCAAAGTCAAACACAGCATAGCCACCAACGAGGTTACACAACTCTCCAAATAAAGTAAATGGTCGATATGTTTTTTTGTTCTAACATTTCCTGATTCAGTTGTGTTGAAATAATGCAGATCTGGTTTGGGAACGGGCCTGCGTCTTGTGAAACACTCTTCCGTTCCAAAGAGCCTTTCTAAGCTTAGCTAGTCAATTTCTAATGTAACAGTTTGCCGTTAGCGGTTAGGGCCAGACATCTTGTGGTTTGAAAGATATCGGGGACATATTGTGTGTTTTAAAGTATTAATTGAATGTTCTCGGTCACTATAATATTTTATTATTCGAAGAAAATAATAATTTACAATGCCACACAAACATAAACTCAAAGGTTACAATAAGTATAAACTTCTAGCGACACTTTAACACGAACGTAACCAAATGATCGATCTAAAGAGCAAGACCAACTCTCCAGTCCATCACTCCTTATATTTAGTCTGAATTAGAACAGTCTCGAAGGTTCCAGACAAGCGTAAAAGGTTCTCGAACAGTCAAAAACATCTACTAGAACAGTCACTAACATGTACTGGAACAGTTTGTTCCAACCATTCCAACAAAAAATCTTGAACTCTTTTCAATCATATGTTTCCCCCTCCCCCCCGTTACAATATAAATAATATCTATTACCTTACATTAGAACAGTTGAATATTGATTGTCTTTTAGTAGCTCAACTTCGTTTTACTTATCGCAAGCTGAGTGACAAACGTGGATAGAAATACCCACCTTTTATAACTAGTTAAAGTATGAAGCTAGTTTAAATTGTGGTGGTTTAAGCAAATGGATTGAGCTGGTCACAGATTATAAAATACTTAAATAGGGAAAATTAGACAGCTTTGGTCTGTTATTCTAAAAAAGCGTGGAATTATACATGAATCGGTCGTATGAGAAAGCCGACATTCAAATTATTGGTCTACAAATCAAATTATTGGAAAAGAAATAAAAAAAAAGTTTCAACTTTTGCATTTAGAGATTTAGTAATCAATATATATTATAAAGCAAAGTGTACAATGTGCGTGCCGAAAAGGCTCAAAAACGACTACACGTACTGTCAAGAATGTTATGTAGTCATATTGCCCTATTGCTCCTAACGATGAAGAAGGTTTCAGTTTTCATTTTAAGTGAGTAATGTTGAAGGGACAAGGGCTGTAATTTTAAGCCTCTCGCTACATGTAATTAGCCCCTCTAATAAGCCCATGCGAATTAATGAATGAAAAAATTTAGTTCGACATTTAGAAGCCAGGAGTGCTAGCTAAGCTCAATTCATAAGGTTATCGTTCATTAGTTCGGTTTGTTATGGTTTTAGCTTCAGCTGTTTTCTTTAAATTACAAGAGATTATGAATAAATAATTATTTTTTCCTTTTTATTTTTCGATGAGGTCATTACATCTCTGCAATGAAGTGAAATTAAAAATAAACAAAACCAACTGGATTCCTAAGCGAATTAAGTTTTACAGAAGAGGAAAGAATTGGTCGAAACATTGTCTTTAATCACTATACAATATAAGAGTAAATTTACAACAACAGAAAAATTGCTTATTAGTGTAGTGAGCGAATAAAAACTAACACTGAATAAAATAGATAACCCATAGATAATATGATTAAAAGATATAACCTAATGGAATATATACCGAAAATAAAGTGTTCAGATTATATTTCTGTTTAATAGTTCTGTTCTGTTCGTAAATTTTCAACCGAATTCGAAAATGGAGAAGTTACTCAACTTGATAAGGATGCAGTACCGTCATGAGAATGGTCTCAATGGAATCAGAACATAGAAACCATAAAAAATGGTATATACCAGGACATATTTGCTGCCAAAAATTTTTTTCTTAATCTAGAAAAGGGAAGAAAACGCATTGAGAGAACCGCATTAATGGGGTCTCTTATACCCAAAACATATATGGGCGGTCTCTGAGGTTTTGAAACTTACCACTAATACTAAGCTGAAGTTTCAGGATGGTACAAATTTTGTTTTAATCATGATTAATTTTGGTCTATTTTTCTGTACTATTAAATTTTAAAGTTATTGTTTCATCTACCTATTCCACAACTCCCTGAGCGAAGCCGGGCCCCAAAGCTAGTAGAATATAGAGCTTTTCTTTTCTTTTTTTGGGGTGGGTGTTGCGATTATTGTTCAGATTTTTTTTTTGCTTACGTTGCTTAATATAAATACTAAAAAAAAAAAAGAAAATCTAGCATTCCAAAGTGCAGTTAATTTATTATGAAAAATTCGAGGTCATCTAAACATATAGTGCGACCACCAAGAATAAGTGCTTTAAATAATTTTAAAGCTTTGGAAATTTTTGTTACCTTCTTTTCTTCTTTAAATACTTAATCAGAGAAAAAAGCTTTTTCTGCCGCCATTAAAATAAACATTGTTGTTATAACGAACTAGAAAAAACTAAAAAGGTTTCTTTCAAGATTTTTATTGGTAAAGCAAGTTTTATTTAGGTAGAAAACTTCAAGTTGTCGTTTAGCATTGGGTTTCAGTTTTATAGTGAAAATTCAGTTATTGAGTTCATGTAAAGTAGTAGGCTGGTATATAAAATTTAACTGCTCATAAACTTTAGTTTGTTGAACCGTTTTATGTTTGCATTTTCTCAACTACTGGTGAACTGTTACTTCATTTTTTCTTTCCTTTTTTGATGCCAATTTAGAAATGCTTCAATTATATTTGGAAGATCTTGTATCCTAAAAATTTTTTACTCATAGGCAAAAGTATATATTAATTATAAAAGAAGATAATGTTGTTTGTTGTTGTTGTTGTTGATGATGTTGATGTTTTATACATAGATAGGTAAATGACAATCTTCCTTTAATTTCTTTTATTTAAATATTACATATTTAAAAATGGTCTAACTCCAACGTTTCGGACAATTTTCGTCCATCTTCAGGGCAATTTTCTATTATTTCATACCTTCTTCTCATTTTTTTTTTTTTTACATCTTTCACTTGTCCATTACAACTGTAATGTATTTTTAAAGGTTTTATTAATCTATGTTCATTGGATAGATCTGAAAAATGAATGTTTTTGGGGGCCTGAATAGTTTCTCCTGATTATGGAAGACAAGCAATTGTTAAAAATATATATATTGGCAATTATTATATTAAATACTTACAAGATTACATATTTGGTCCAATAAATAACTGAGTTGAAATGGGCAAGACTCGTATGTATGGTTTTTCATTCAAATCTTCTGTATCTATATTCTATATCGTTCTTAGACAGTGACAGGCAAGCAAAAATTTTACGCCAGAACGTACTTACTGCGTCAGAAAAAGATTTTTCAATGTCCTGGATTTGTCGAGTTTCTCCTGACAACGATGATTCGAAGGTCTATAAAAGCCGATAGACCAGCTGGGCTTGTTTGGTATCTCTTGAATTAGATATCTCGGCATGAAATGAGTTAAAATATAAAATAAAACGAAACTCGATTTTTTGGGATGTGTTTCTCAAACGATTGATTCGATAACAAATTGATTAAGGAATTGAATTTAATGGTTGAAAAGAATAATATTAGTTGTTTAGCGGATTTGTAAATAGATAAATGTGAGAGGGCACATGTATTTATTCAAATTCAACGTTAGAATGAGAACATACTTGGTTGTTATAGTTTATATTTTGTTTTATTGGCATATTCATATAATCAATATATATTATAAAGCAAAGTGTACAATGTGCGTGCCGAAAAGGCTCAAAAACGACTCCACGTAGGATTAAGGAAGTTATGTCTTCGTTTAGCCATACGGAGAAGAAGGTTTCCGTTTTTCTCTTAAGGGTGTAAAATTGAAGAGAAAAGGACTGGAATTTTAAGCCTCTCGCACCATTTAATTAGCCTCTCTGAGATTGAGATACGAGTTTATGAATGAAAAATTTAGTTCGAGCTCCAGGCTACCAGGAAGCGCTAGGGTGCGTTTCACTCAATGTTTATTGTTCATTCATCCAGTATGTAATCGTTCTATATTTTTTCAGCTGTTCTTTTTAAATTACTAAATGTAAGAGAAAATAATTAGTTTGCGTTTTAAAATAAAATAAGTACTTTACATCTCAGAAATCAATTAGAAAACCAACTGGATTCCTTAAAAAATTAGTTTTCTCTTAAGAAGGCTAATATATGATCAGCACATTACATTGTTTGTTTGTTTTTGCTTTAAGGTGTAAAGCGTACATTACATTTAATCTATTTATAATATATACTTAAGTAAATTTAATGCAATATGAGTGAACATTTCTTAGTAGTACAGTGAGCGAATAAAATTAGACATAAAAAAAGAGATGAATTGACTAAATATATATATAATATAAATCGAATATAAATCCAATATAAATCGAAAATAAAAAGTTCGAAGTGTTCTTATTGTATTTATGAAAAAGAAGTTGGTTTAGTTACTACGTATGATGAGCATTCCAGTTGACAAAACGACTAACTCCAATGACAGCATTCAAGATTTTATCATCCCTCATAGTTCAAGATAAAAAGAAATATGATGAAAAAATTGTGCCTTCAAGAAATTTTGGTTTTCACTTTGTAATAGTAGTAAGATTCGAGATATGCAGAAACGGTTCAAATTACGAGGGGATATCTTAAGGGAGGTTGAAATAGAAGAAATATCTTAAAAAAAAGATTCTATGAATCTTCGGTAGTTCCTTATTTGGGCGGACTGCAGATCTCAAGTCTGCAGAATATTGATACCAAGTTAAAACCGAATTTTCAAGAAGGTGCTAATTTTGTTCTATATTTCGTTAAATTTTAAAGTTTTTCTGTTATTAGAACTACCGGAGCGAAGCCGGGCACCCTAGCTAGTATATTTATAGATATTATTTTCTTAAGAAGTATAAGACTGCATCCATCGACAAATATTATTAAATGGTGGCACATAGGAGATGAAAAACATTAAATATTATCCTGTAAATGTCATTCAAGCAGAAAAAGGAACAAAGGCTCGATAGAAGTGCTTACAAATCAGCAGATAATTTTCAAATTACATGCTACAAATGTTATATCTAATGGACCTATCCCGAACCTAATTAGGTTTTCCTAATTTCTTCCTTTCCCGTCCACTGCAAGAAGAGGAAAAAAACAAGAACCGCCGAGGTTAAGCGATTACAGTGGGGAAGAGACAAGAGTGACCCACTGACTGGAGAAAGTGGCACGGGGAAAGCCGTGTCCTGCCTTCGGCTGTCTCCTACCTCTTTGGCACGGTCTATTACCTACCTCTTTGCCAGTAGTGGATCATGATATATCTATGGTAATGGCGGGTGCTATTCTACTTTATTTCAACGATGGTCGTAAATGTGACTTTATGCACCAGGGGAAAAGTAAATAGAGAAGTAGTAGTTATGTTTTAAATCCTCAAAAAATAAATTCTTTAAAAAAAATAATGTATAAAAACTATGTTGAAGTTCAGCAATTATTGATGGAAAGATAAGGTCTGTTCCAACAAGCTCTTAACAAACGTTGATAACTAAGAAACTGCCCATGTCCTTCCTCCACTCTTTTGATTCTAAATTTGATTGGTTCGCTTTCCGATTCGATTCATAAAGCATTGAAACGTTATCGAGCATTGTATCAGAAACCAATCAGATCTTTTAATCAATGTATCTATATAAATAAAGTTGAAATTCTGTTTGTTTGTTTGTTCTTTATAGAAATCCATACCGTTTGTCCTAAATTCTCCAAATTTCGCTCAGTGGTTCTTTGATACCAGGTGCGAACACCTGTCCATATTAAAATTGCATAACTTTAGCCAATCTCTGGGTATATTCATTATTGTTATAAAATTCTTCATGATCTCGCTTTAAAATGGTTTTTTTTTACAAAATCGACCGTTTAGGTCGAAAAAACGGCCTAAAAAATCATTTTATAGATTTTGAAGAGGCCAACAAGGCCCGGTAAGACCGTCCTTTGGCAGGCGTTGAGTTCTGGGATTTTTAAACCATATGTTTTTTTTTTTTTTTAACATTATAATACGTTTATTTACATGTATGGTGAATTTATTTTATAAAATTCCTCCTAAGAAGCGTGCTTCAATAGGAGTAGTGAGCTCAAAAGCTAAAAAACAACGTCAAATACGAGCAGATGAAACTCTTGACGAACATCAAAATAGGATTGAACAACAGAGGCTTAGACAGGCAGAATCGCGGGAAACTGAGTCTGCCCAGGAATACGAGGCCCGCCTTGCGCCACAGAGGCTTAGGCAAGCCGATTTGCGAGAAGCTGAAACTGCAGGGCAATATTTCTGTTTGTTTGTTTGTTATTTATAGAATTCCATACCGTTTATCCTAAATTCTCCAAATTTCGCTCAGTGGTTCTTTCATACCAGGTGCGTTAACACCTGACCATATCAAAATTACATAACTTCAGCCGATCTTCAGCTGATATCCTTTATCCTAATAAAAATCTTAATGATCTCGCTTTACAATGTTTTTTTTACGAAATCGAACGTTTCATTAGAAAAATGAAATTCCCCGGGTGAAACCGGGACATACAGCTAGTATATTATAAAGCAAAGTGTACAATGTGCGTGCCGAAAAAGCTCAAAAACGACTCCTCGTACGATCAAGAAAGTTATGTCGTCGCGTGGCCATATAACCCCTAACGGAGAAGAAGGTTTCCGGTTTTCTCCTAAGGGTGTAAAATTGAAGAGAAGAGGACTGGAATTTTAAGCCTCTCGCACCATGTAATTAGCCTATCTGAGAATGACATACGAGTTTATGAATGAAAAATTTAGTTCGAGCTCCAGGCTACCAGAAAGCGCTAGGGTGCGTTTCACTGTTCATGTTTATTGTTCATTCATTCAGTTTAGTTTGTAAAGGTTATATATTTAATCAGCTGATCTTTTTAAAAAACTAAGCGAAAATAATTAGTTTCTCCTTTGCTTTCAAAATAAAATAATGATTTTACATCTTTGCAATCAATTATAAAACCAAATGGATTCCTTAAAAAATTGATTTTCTCATAAGAAGGATAATTGATCAACACATTACATTTAATCAATATATAATATATACTTAAATAAATTGAATGCAATATGAGTGAAAATTTCTTAGTAGTACAGTGAGCGATTAAAATCAGACATAAAAAAAGAAGAGATAAATTGACTGAATAAAAATCTATTGGATTAAGAATCACAAAAACCATCAAAAATGATGAATAACTCGACAAGTTGCAGCAAATTAATTGTTCAACCCCCTATAAAGTATACAAGGCTCCTTATTCGGGCGTACTCTGCAGATCTCGAATCTTAATATTGATACCAAGTTAAAACCGAAGTTCCAAGAAAGTGCTAATTTTGTTCTATATCTCCTTTAATTTTAAAGTTTTTCTGTTATTAAAACTACCACACAACTACCGGAGCGAAGCCGGGCACCTTAGCTAGTTGTAAATAAGGTTTGAGTGGTTGGAACATACTTATAGTCATCTTTTCAAATTATTTTCGTATTTTTGGATTTAATTCGAAATAAAAATAGATATCAAGGCCCGCTATTTTTTTAACCAAGGTAAGAACCTTTTTGGTTGTAATTACCACGGTCTCTTTCAACTTAAATACTTTTCCCTATTTCTTAATATTCCTTTATTTTTTCATTTAGTTTAGCTTGATATTTTGAAATATTTAATTAGAATTTTTTTAATGATTAAACATGGTTAAGACCAGTAATTGGTGGTAAAATTATAATTTTTTTCTAAAATGATCGAGCAACCACTTTGGACCACTTGATATGGAATGACCCGTTACATAGTCCCGTATTTAAAAATTTGTGTTATAGGAACTAAAGATGGTTATTGTTTTAAGAACCTGCACACTTACTTTACCCAAATTTACAAATTTATATTTTTAGATTTAGTTAATAGTTGGAAATTTTACCATATTCACTTAAATTTTCTAAGTTATCTCGGTAGCTAATCATATGCAATATTAAACTGTGTCATCTCCTGTGGTTAGGAAATACCCCACTAAACACAGGATCCTAATTGCTATCCTTAGTAATTGTTTTCCACTGCCACATATATCGCAACTTCGCGGACAGGCGGAGTGACGTTTCGCAACCGGCTGTGATCAGATATAATGCAACCATTGGCTGGGAAACGGCTTGGGAATCGAATCGTACCTGTTCTCACAGTCTTAACGCAATGTTCGGTCTCTTTTTTTGCATATATATACATACGAAATGTATAGCATGTATATATACCCATATTATTATACAGTGTGATCGTGCATATGTATAGCGGTGTTTGGACACATGTATTATTCGGTGGGAGTATGAAGGATAATTTTATCGTTCATGTTTACAATGGTGAAGTTCAAAACCGACTTTCTCTGTCTCCCACTGACACATTTATATTATTAAAACCGATGAAAAAAAATACTATTGTGTTCCCGTAACTCTTTCGTCACTAAACTGGTTTGTTGTTTCTGGGAAAGTGGAATCAGCAGAGGTTCAAAATCAAAATATTCTGTCTCTTATCTTTAAGGTGTTTTCACAAAAGGTTAGTTCCAACAAAATTCGGATTAAAAATAGTTTTGGAAACGAAGTTTGGAAGTTCGATGCTCAGATCTATAACCCCCAGGGGCGAATAAAATGGACGCAAGGGCGACCGTAGAATTTCGTCATTGGGGGGGGGGGGTGTAGGTAATAGTTGTAACTAGGGGAGGTAGGCTGGTAAAATTGTTATGCCCTTTGGTATTTTGACAATTCAAGTGAGAATTAATTGTTCAAAGAAAACTTATTTGTATTTGAAAATGGAACTATATGTTTATATAATATTTAATAAATATAGTAAATTAATGCGAATTTATTTTATAAGTAGCTTTTGTATCTAATATTTCCTGGGAGGGAGGAGGGGGTACTCTCTTCCCCTGCCCATTATTGGTCGAAATAGACCTGTTTACATGGTTGAACAAAACGAAAATGTTTAAGTTCACTTCACAACCGGTTAAAAAGTTAACCAAAACATTTACATTTTAGGATTGATCAAAGAATATAACCATTTCAAGTTTTTAGTATCACATTCTTTAACATGAAAGAAAATTACCTTAGTGACATTTTTATTCCTTAGTTCAAAAAGATTTGATGAAGTTAATATTTAAGCATTAGGACACTAGACCTAAACTTCAAAACCATGACAAACAAAGAAATTCCACTAATTTCTACAGGATATTTTTAAATGAACATTTATAATTAGGGATATAACCTTTTATTTAACAAGTAAATTTAATAGAACAAAACAACATATATTAAAAATATATATATATATATTATAATATATATATATATATATATATATATATATATATATATATATTAAAAATATTATGACTATGGTCATTGACTAAAATATCCATTACAATAAAAATTAAATTATAAACAATCTAATAAGCTATTTACAATACACAAATGGTTATTCAAAGACTAGAAATTAACATTAATGTTTAAAAATTAAGAAACATAGAAAAGATGAAAAAAAGGATATTTAAGTACTACCACTTTAAGCTACATAGTTTTACCTAAGATTGTTCAATACAATTTAAATGATTAATTTTTAAAAATACAATACCTGCTATTACACTTCTATAGAACCAAATCATACCAAAATAAAATTCAATATTTCTTTTTAACTCTGAACCAATAAAAAATAAAACAAATCAAATCATAGAAATAATAAATTAATAAACATATAAATAAAATACAAAACAAAATATATCATTATAACAACTTAAATATTCGAGCAGGTTAAAAAATTATAACTTTATAGCACACAAATCATATGGCTTGAGCTTCACAGTCAAGACAAAGATTAAGACTTATATACTGGGTGTCCCAGACCTAGTGTAAAAAAAAATGGGTAATACTACATGTTAAACGGGGTAGATGGCGCAGAAACGAGTTTCCTATCTCAATCTGTTGGGGAGATATAATTTTTTTTGTTTTTATTTTTTAAATCTTACTTTTTTTTTAAAAAATTACAGTTTTATCTACTTTGGTTTAGCGTAGGTACAAAAACAATGATAATTTCTTAATCAACATTAAATTCTCTAAAAGATGAAATGCGTCTGGTTATTTTAAATCCACTTTCAGTGGGACTTTTAACGCCCTAAACACAAAACATTTATTAAATTATTAGTTTTTGAAAATTCCTCACTCCCCACTAGAGCACCCTAGAAGCTGTCAAATTTCCTAAAAACTGCGGAATTTAGTTAGCTTTTTAGTGGTGAAATCCATGATACAATTGCACTTCACCTTTTGAGTCTAAAAGAAGTTTTTCTGATGAAAAACACGGTAGAGAATGCCACTGCTGGGGCAATGAGGAAGCGCGCTAGAGCCTGCATCCAAAGTAATGGATGCCGAACTTCCCATGTTAGAGTTAGTTTTACTTTTTTAAGACTAGAAAGAACAATATATGAATTCTAAATAATATAATAAGAATAATAATAATCTAAAATTTAAAAAAAAAAATGTTAAATATAAGCCTGCATCCAAAGTAATGGAGGAAATTTTGAACACGCGCTGCAATAATACATTTTAATATGGTTCTACAATATTATTATTTTTTATCTTCAAAATTTTTTATGTAGGATTTTTCAAATATTAGTAGAAGAGATGAAGAAAAATTAATTTATTTTAAAGAAAGTATTTTTTAAATTTAAACTAAGGAGTTTTTTTTTTTATTTTAGATTATTATTACCCTTTTTATATTATTTAGAATTCATACATTCTTCTTTCTAGTCTTAAAAAAGTAAAACTAACTCTAACTCATGGGATGTTCGGCATCCATTACTTTGGATGCAGGCTCTAGCGCGCTTCCTCATTGCCCTAGCAGTGACATTCTCTACCGTGTTTTTCTTCAGAAAAACTTCTTTTAGACTCAAAAGGTGAAATACAATTGTATCATGGGTTATACCACTAAAAAGCGAACGAAATTCCGCAGTTATAAGAAATTTTACAGCTTCTAGGGTGCTCCAGTGGGGAGTGAGGAATTTTCAAAAACTAATAATTTAATAAATGTTTTGTGTTTAGGGCGTTAAAAGTCCCACTGAAAGTGGATTTAAAATAACCAGACGCATTTCATCTTTTAGAGAATTTAATGTTGATTAAGAAAATATCATTGTTTTTGTACCTACGCTAAACCAAAGTAGATAAAACTGTAATTTTTTAAAAAAAAAAGTAAGATTTAAAAAATAAAAACAAAAAAAATTATATCTTAGATTGAGATAGGAAACTCGTTTCTGCGCCATTCTACCCCGTTTAACATGTAGTATTACCAATTTTTTTTTACACTAGGTCTGGGACACCCAGTATATAAGTCTTAATCTTTGTCTTGACTGTGAAGCTCAAGCCATATGATTTGTGTGCTATGAAGTTATAATTTTTGTAACCTGCTCGAATATTTAAGTTGTTATAATTCATTTGGCATTGAGATTGTTATATTTTCGTTCAATAAATATATTTTAACCCACACAAGAGTTAAAATATGAATTAAACTTTAAAAGGTGATTATGAAGATGAAAAAAAAAACGAAAAAACTTAGCCAAGTAAACAGCCGTTTAGATTTCTAGTTTCTCAACAAGCCTAGGCATGCATGTTATTTTTATTGGTGTATTTTGCATTATTACAGTTTCAAATTGCTATGTTGTATATTATTTACTATAGAATATTCTAATATTATTTACATTCAATTATTCAATTATTTTAAGTATAAAATAAAATTAAACGCTACTAAATCGAACCATATAAGTTTTTCACTGAGGAAGTCAACCTGTCCTTCAATAAAACTTAATAACACTCCTGTTCTGCCTTCTAAAAGTTATGTTCGTTATCCAGGACTATACTTGGACAAAAGACTCACAAGAACTGACCAGACGATACAAAAAACTGTCACACACCTAAACTACAGATCATCACTTAACTTACGAAACAAAAGACTAATATATAACACTATAAAAAACCAATTGGGATCGACGGAGCAGAACTTTGGGGTTCCCCTGGACAAGTAAACATAAAAAAAATTCCAACCACATATTCAAAAATTATTCATCATTCAAACAACACAATTCACAAAGACATGGACATTCCAACATTAAATCATACATTCACGACAAATAAACCATATTTCACTGCCCAATTCACAACCACTCAAACCCACTTGTTTCTTTTCTTTCTTCTATCCCAGTTAGGGTCGGCCACACATGTCCGCACCGGATCCGCACCGCAGCACTAATATAGGTTATGCTCAGAATATTTTTAAGTTAACTTACACATTACCTTTAGTTATGCCTAAAGTTGCCTGTGTCTGACATGTGTGGCCTGACCTTTAGGCATAACTAAAGGTAATATGTAAGTTAAATTAAAAATATTCTGAACATAACCTATATTAGTGCTGCGGTGCGGATTCGGTGCGGACATGTGTGGCCAGACCCTTACCAGTCCAACGAAGATTAAAAAGGTGATGGCTAAGGGATATGATTAGGGACCTTTTCTACTTTACTCCCCCTATGATTACTTGTATGGAACAGTTACCTTGGAGGTTTCTTTCAAATTACAACACATGATCAATAAATATGAATTCATTGTAAAAAAGTTAAAAGGTTAAGTGCATATATTTCTCATTTATTGTTTGAAAGTTAATAATGAACGGAGTTCATACCTCGGAAATGATAATAAGAGAGCATTGCAAATGTTATAATACATACAGCTAGGAAGTATCAGAAAAACCACGGCATGAAGCTTCTTTTTAGTGAAAAAAGAGGATTTCGTTGGCGGTATTATAATAATAAATGTCGTCGTTATAAATTATGTTAATTTTTATGTAGAATGAGAGGATTTATTCACGGTTTTGATTTAAAAAAAAAATCAATGAATTTTATACTATTTAATTCATTTGACAAGTATAATTTGTATTTGGTTATGTACAAATAATTAATAAAATAATTTAAATATACATGTGTTTTTTTATGTATGGTTAATTAAAAAGTAACAGATATAAAAAGTAATCATAGGGGGAGTAAAGTAGAAAAGACCCTATGATTATCTCCAACACCGCAATTGAATCAAGCAAATCACAGAAAAACTATGCATTCCCCACAAAATTGTTTGATGCACTCCATCGCATGCGCAAATTACGTCAATTATCTATATAAATAAAGTTGAAATTCTGTTTGTTTGTTTATTTGTTCTTTATAGAAATCCATAACGTTTGTCCTGAATTCTCCAAATTTCGCTCAGTGGTTCTTTCATACCAGGTGCGAACACCTGTCCATATTAAAATTGCATAACTTCAGCCGATCTTCAGCTGATATTCTTTATTCTCCAAATTTCGCTCAGTGGTTCTTTCAGACCAGGTGCGAACACCTGTCTATATAAAAAATGCAGCCGATCTTCAGCTGATATTCTTTATTGTTATAAAAATCATAATGATCTCACTTTACAATGTTTTTTTGTTACGAAATCGACCGTTTCTTTTAGAAAAATGAAATTCCCCGTGTGAAACCGGGATATACAGATATAATCTATGTATATAAAGACGATTCTGTTTGTTTTTTATAGAAATCCATACCGTTTGTCCTAAATTTTCCAAATTTCGCTCAGTGGTTCTTTCAGACCAGGTGCGAACACCTGTCCATATTAAAATTGCATAACTTCAGCCGATCTCTGGGTATATTCTTTATTGTTATAATAATCGTTTTGATTTCGCTTTACATTGGTTTTTACAAAATCAACCGTTTGAGTCGATAATAGTCTCAGTTTATAGATTTTATAGATTTAAAAAATGAAATTCTCCGGGTGAAACTGGTATATACAGCTAGTAAATAAATAAAATATCAACAAATAGAAGTCAAAGAAAAAAAATTTTATTAAAAAAAAAGAAGGAAAAAATGAGAGCAGCTAGTTAGACAGACAACAGCTAAACGGCTCATTACCGATCGCGAACATTGTAAGTAGAGCCACTAACGCCAACCTAGATCACCTTTAATGCAAATGGCTGCCTTCTATTCCCAGATAACTATGACATTGTCTTCATCTTTAGTGAAGGGTACCTGAGACCATCTTGAATTTGTAGTAATCATTCACAACTTGCAAATAATTGTTTAAAGTTTAGCAATGTTTTAACTTCCTGTAAAAGAGGTGTGAAGGAGACGGCCTACGACTTAAGCCCTTGTATTAATTGTTAAAATGATAATTAAAGAATTATTTTATTATATTTAATCCCACCTAATAAAGTGTGGTTGTCCCCCTTTAATTTAGCAGACGCTGCAGATCTGGAATCTTATTGCTAATACAAAGATATAACTGAAGTGTCTTGCAGGTACAAATATTGATCTATATTTGAGAGTGGTCCATCGGCTAATCCAGGGGGAGGGCTATGGGGGCTGCAGCCCCCTTTGAAATTTTTTTTGTAATTTAAACATAGAATTTAACGTTATTAAAAGTAAGGAAGTAAGGTCAGGAACCCTGACAACCTATGCATTGTTGGGTACCCGAAGATAGCAAGTTCAAAACCCGGAGTCAAGGGAAATTCAATAATTCTCCTCATCAATCCCCCCACCCACTCCCCTGACCCAGGGGACCCGCATAGCTTAACCGGCGAGGAAGGAGTCCCAAAAAATAGACTAAAAGTAGAATTTTAGTTGTAGGGAAAGAACATGAAGCTGAAAAAGCTGATTGAATAAATATTTTAACAAAACTATACTCAGTGAGGTAGAGTTTGAAGTTTATTTGAACGCTCAAAACTGGAATAGTCTTGTTGGATATTGTAGAGAGGCCTGGTATTACAGGTATGAATTAATAAAAGAATTTAATTATTAATGGAAAATAGTTCATTTATTTATCATTTTAAGATGTAGTAAAATAGTTTTTGTGTTACTTAGGTATTATGTCATTGAAAAATATTAATCTGTAAAAAGAGAGAAAGATATTTTATTTTATATTTACTTTAGGAGGACTTTGTATAATGCGAGTTTATTTGCCAAAGATAATTTTGAACGTCTGTCAAGTAGTCTGGATAAAAGACCGCATCGTTTGTTTAGTTCTTTATGTTTTAGTCTGATGTGAGTTTTCCAAGTCAGTCTTTTGTCCAGATAAAAACCTAAATATCTAACCTCATCAGATGGCGGTATGCAGATATTATTAAAATATATTCCTGGACAGGGTGTAATTACACGATTAAGTGTAAAAATTACATGAACACTCTTTTTTTCATTCATTTTTATTATAATACACGCATTTTTATTATTAAACGCACAAAGTCCTCCTAAAACCTATATGGGCGTACGGGATAGAGTTGTGGGGCTCTGCAAAATCGTCCAGCATCCAAAGAATACAGTCTTTTCAGTCAAAAGTGTTGCGAAGAATAGTTGATGCACCATTTTTTGTTAGCAACGATATAATACACAAAGACTTAGACATGCGAACAATTTCGGAAACAGCCAAAGAAAATTATAATAGCTTTCACCAAAGACTGACCTACAATACAAACCCTCTTACGGAAGCCTTAAGATGCTCGCACAACCCTTTCAGCCCACCACGTCGACTACGCAGGTGGTGGCCAAGAGACTTGCTGAGCTAATTTGTCATTTCCAGAAGGAACGCTTATGTAGCAGCCAGCAAAATTTGCTCATTGCAAGTAATTTGCAGATCGCAAATTTATAATTGTTAAACGTTTGTTATTAAATAAATAAAAAAATAAAATAAATTATTTACTTTATTTTATTATTATTATTATTCATATTTCATTTATTTTTTGTAATTATTATTTTTTAATTTAAGCTTTTGCTTGACTCCTCTCAGACGGTAATTACCATGAGGTTTGTCTCCAGCTTGTAAATCTTATTGTGATTATGTAATTGTGCTATTTCATGAATCAAGACATATTATTATTACTATTAAAAAGCAGATTGACTGATCCAGGATTTACCCCCTTACAAGGGCTTTGAGGCTGCAGCAACCCCTTACAACCCCTTACCCATAGATCCGCTCTTAGCAGTGAGAATAAAACACGCATTTCCCATTTTTTAAAAATTACCAGTGAGGTCTGAAAAAAGTTTCAACCTTAAATGTCCATGTTACTCAGAACTGTTTTTTCTATGGACGCAAAAAATGAAAACAATAATGAATTATTTGTAAGGGATGGCAAAAAATGAAGTTTAGCTATTGAGTATTGCAGAACTGAAAGCAAAGCCAATTTTTATTTATTAACATTTCGGATCCATTCCAATATGATGAAAGAGCGCGAAACGTACTGGTGATTCATAGCCATTCCTCAGAGGTTTTTGAGTAATATTTGCTATTTATATTTTTAATTGTTTATTTTATAAAATATGGTTGGCTAAGTTTTGAAATATCCTTCTGACAAATAGGTCGGTTTTCAAGTTTATAATTCCAAGATGCCTGCCTTCTTGAGGACCCGGATGATGGACGAGAAGGGAACGCGGGCGGGCCGTGACCAATCGGCTCATCAGCAGTAAACCTTAATAGCCTGTCTGTATGTCGGCTACTGCTCTAGAACATTCCATCGTATCCTGTTCATATATATATACACCAACAAAGAACTGCTTCCAGAAAATAGTTAGTCCATATTCGCGGGCGCAAGCGACGGTGCTGCTTCTTGACTGGAACTAGAGGAACGGGGATAGAAGCCGGGCCAGTACCTGGGATTCATAGGGTTTTTTGGCGTTTTTAATTTTATTTTTCCATAGTTAAAACCCGATTGAGCAAAATTTTATTCGAAAAATGTCTAATAGGCATTGGTCGGTCCCTCAGTGTTCAATTAGAAAATCAAAAGACGTGTCATTCCATTTATTTCCAAAAAATAAAAAACTTCTTAAAGAGTGGATTGTAAAATTAAGAATAGATAAGCCTGTTTCGAAACATATGACGATATGTAGTCTTCATTTTAAAGAAAGTGATTATATTTATCTAGGTAAATATTAGTGTTTAACATTTTATTATTCCAAAATGCTAGTTTTAAGCAAATAACATTGGGACCATAGTGTCATAGGTTTGTTTTTCTTTTTTAATTTTCCCCATTTTTCTCTTACATCCGTTGTGCTTAATTGTTCCAAGTTTTCAATACGATGCTTGAAAGTTTTGACAAAAAAATAAATAATATGACAAAGAATCTAAGCTTTCATAACAATGATTGTGTTAATAGGTAATTAATGTTATTACTAACCGAAAAACGTCGAGTAAAGTTACAATGATGTGTTTGCATTTACCAGAACTACCAGCTTTACACGTACAATTACAAGAAAATTGCTTACTGTTATTAATAAATTTGATTTCCACTTTTAGTTGATGGGGCAGTCCTTTAAGATCGCTTGTTTGAAGGCGCAATGCTTGTAAAATAACTGTTTTTTTACTTCTATATATTATTCCACATGTAATTATGTGGTTTGCATCAAGGATAGTTTGCCATTCAATTAATGGTCTTTTGAAATTACCAATTATGTCTATCACATCAACTATGTCTATCCCCTTTCCTTCCGACATTTTGCAAAAGTACTAGCGCACGCTATAGTCGATTGCGCCCGCGAATCTCATGAAATGATTGGCCAAGGAGGTTAAGATTAGCTTGGAGGGCAATCTATTATTGGTAGCAATGATTACCTCAATAGTAGGAAAGTGAATATGTGGTAGCAAAAAACAAAGATGCATCAAAGAACTGCAACAGTTGGGGATATTAGAGATTAATCCCCCCCCCCCCCACCACCTTCGGATAAAAACAAGTTTTTGAAAACATTTATTCATCTAAGTTTCTACTGTTGTAGTATTTATGTATATGAATTTAGTAAAGTTCCTTGCTGCACAAAGTATTAGGTAATTTTAATATTTACACTCCCTGGACTTACAGCTCTACACTACCAGAAACTACTCAAGCTATCTTTATAAAATTTGGCTCAATGTGTGTAGTTTTGTCCAACTTAAAAGATAATTTTTATCTCGGTTATTGACCTCATTATTTCATTTATTGCAAATTAAATGATTATTACACTACAATTGAGTGCAATTGATTTGTAAGCTATATAAATTTCCAACAGATGGCAGTGTAAGTTAATTTATTGACATAAGACTTAATTTTCTTTCGATATTTAGGTGGATAAGCATCCAGTAGCCAAATCTATTTTTTCCGAAATAGGAAAATCCGTGTTTTTCCCATGAGCAATTATGTATCACCTTCTCACGTGTGGGGAAACATCGAATCTATTTATTTTAGCGAAAGACAGGTGCACCTGTTAGCACTAAAATAAATAGAAATAGTGAATTCTAATAATAATAAAAAAAATCTGGTGCGTGCGCGCAACACACAACTTTCACTTACCAACTTACTTAGAAAAGAAATTGACGTGTTTTGTTAAATATCATTTCCCAAAGTCACACATTTTTCTACATTCATATCTTATTTTTATTAATCGTTAAAGCCGTTTATCAGTAAATAAAAAAACCCCGTGAAAATGATACAAAATTTATTAAGTAAAGTCCCCCCTTCGGTTGATCAATTTTGATGAAATGTTGGCTATCACATATTTGGCATATATATATATATACATCAAATACCCAGTTTGTTCACAATCGTGAAAGCCGTTTTTGAGTAAATAAAAAAAGCACGTAAAAATGATACAAAATTTATTAAGTAAAATGCCCCCTGCGGTTGATCAATTTTGATGAAATTTTTACAGACATATCTCGGGCATATAAATAAATCAAATACTAAGTTTAATCAAAATCGTTAGAGCCGTTTTTGAGAAAATCAAAAAAACACGTGAAAATGTTACAAAATTTATTAAGTAAAGTCCCCCCTCCGGTTAATCAATTTTGATGAAATTTTTACAGTCATATCTCGGGCATATAAATACATCAAAAACCCAGTTTGATCAAAATCGTTAAAGCCGATTTAGAGTAAATAAAAAAAACACATGAAAATGTTACAAAATTTATTAAGTAAAGTCCCCCCTCCGGTTAATCAATTTTGATCAAATTTTTACATTCATATCTCGGGCATATAAATAGATGAAATACTCAGTTTAATCAAAATCGTTAGAGCCGTTTTTGAGAAAATCGAAAAAAACCTAAAAAGTTATTAAGTAAAGTACCCCCTCCCTTTAAGTAATTTTGATGAAATTTATGCTGTCACGTCGCGGGCATATACCTACACCAAGTACCCAATTTCAGGATCGCACGGTTTATAGTTTTTGAGCTAGTCTGTTCACACACACACACACACACACACACACACACACACACAGACACACACACACACACAGACCATTTCGCGGGACTTGGTCATTTCGACTCAGGGGACCCCAAAACGTGTATTTCCGTTGAAAACCGGAAGTCGAAAATTTTCACGATCGCAATACTTCCACTTACTATATATTTCATATATAGGTAAGTGAAAGTAAAATGATGAAACGTTTTTATCTTTATCAGTAAATTTTGATTTGACTGTATTTAAAATAATGGGATATGATTTATAAATAATTTAATACATTATTATAGCTAATGAGCCTATTTATAACTAGGTCTAACACCCTAAAATTGTAATCTACAAAATTGTAATTTCATGTACTTGTAAAGTGTAAACTTGTAATTTACGAAATCAGTATATTTTCATTATTTCATAGCATTTTGTTATATAAATGGGTAAAAAACGATTAAAAAAAAAGTTGGTACAGGTAGGTGATAAAAAAGAAGTATCGATGGTTTACTTCCGATAGTATCGATAGTGCGAACTATCTATAGAGATTATTTGCCATAATTTCCTACTCGTTGGAAAGTAAGCGTCCATACCTCGCTGCCAGTAAGTTATACCCGTAGCACTGTCCCCTAATTAGAAATTGAAACGCGAACCTCGGTGACGCTCCAGCGAGCAATCATCGACTGTAACAGTGAGAGGAGAGGAAGCCTAATGTCTGAGAGAAAGCTGCCTTATCTTTCCGGTTCCATTTCCGATCGTTTGCTGATCGATATCATCATGATGGTAGGATCACGGATCATTTTCCGAGGATTATAAATCGATTAGTGTGCGTTGATGAATGTCACTGAGACAGGATTTTTCGGTATCAACAGATTAGTCTTCGCTTTAAATATTTATTTTTTGAAAATAATTTATGTATTCATTGAAATATTCAACTGTATAACAGCAATGCTAAAAGCAAATATGAAATGAATAGAATAATGGCGTCTAGAACTACCCTTTAGTAGCTCTAAAATACTGTTTCGAAGTCAGTGGATTCCGAGTCCATCTTTTTTTGATACGCCTCGGAGAATTGTCCGGAGATAGAATTGAAGTAGGAAACGAGGGGGTTAGGATGAGTTGGGAGTTTATTATGATAGGTCTAGAATCTGGATCGCACCAAATTATTGACATAAGGATATTAAAGTCATTATGGATAATTTTATTTGGGACGAAATGAGGAATTTTTTAAACGATTTTGGATTGCAGGGATTGGATGCTAGAAGATTTGGATGGTTTGGTGGAACCCCAAAGCTCAACTCCCTTAGTCCAGATAGATCTTATTAATCCCAAGAAAATCAACCTTTTATAACGAATTGGAGTTTTGAAGAGTTTGTTCAGTAAATATAGTAGTCGGAATCTGTGAGCGGTTCCTTTTCTTTTTCAGTCATGTATGAGGATTCCACGTGAGCCGTTTGTCAGTATGTTTTTGTAGGTATCGGGAATAAGTTTAATATTATTGAAGGATACTGTAGGACAGAAGTTTGTGTGCTTATCACGTGGGTTAAAAGTGATATGATGAGAATTGTTTGGATTTATCTTTATTGGATTTATCTCCAGTTTTAACACCATACTCCAAGAACTTTTATTTGTAAATACAAAGCTTGGGATGCATCAGTTGGGTCATTATTCACAAAAATCATAAATATGTTTCATCAGTTGTAATGATGGTGATAGGTTGAGTTGGCTGTATTAACCGTATATAGAATAGGCTTTGAGAGAAATGGGCATCCCAAACTGATGCGTCTCGTGGAGCTGACTATGAAGAACGTTAGGAGTCAGGTGCGGATCCAATCTGACTGCTCCGATGAATTTTCCTCTGACAAAAGGCTAAGACAAGCGCTCTGTGCAGTAGTTAGGATTTGCTGATGATCTGGATATCGTGGTGAGATCCCGATCGGCATTGGTGGAAGCCTTTGGAAAACTCATGCACGCTGCCTCAGCCTTGGGGCTGACCTTAAACCAAGAAAAAACTAAGTACATGTATACTGGAAATGACAGTGAAGAGGAACTGGTTTTTGGTCCTTATAGATTTTAGAGGGTCAATGAATTTAGTTATCTAGGATCCCAGGTATCAAAAGCAAATGATGTCTCTGCTGAGATAAGAAAGAGATTAGTGGCGGCAAATAGGGCGTATTTTGCTCTGCATAAAATTTTACGCAGCAGATCCATTACTGGGGGAACTAAATTGGTCACTTACAAAACTCTAATACGTCCTGTTCTTACATATGTTTCCCATACCTGGACCATGTCAAAAAGCAATGAAAATTACCTAAAAATTTTTGAATGGAAAATTTTATGACGAATAGTTGGTCCAGTGAGAGATGTAGATGGGTGGAGGATGAGGAGGAACAGGGTCCTTTATGACCTTTGCGGTGACATAGATGTGGCCAGATTCATCAAGCTAGGGAGACTAAGTTGGGCCGGTCAAGTTGCACGAATGGAAGAAGAGATCCCCAAGAAAGTAGTGGACACTGCTCTTCACAGCACTCGTCGAACTGGTAGGCCAAGACTTAGATGGGTTGACGGAGTGGCAGCTGACGCACGAAGCCTTTTAAGGATCAGAAATTGGAGAGTGGCAGCACAAAATCTGACCGAATGGCGGCTTGTTTGTGAATAGCGTTTACGTTTACTTATAATTTTAATTCCTGATTTGTTTCACATTACAGTAAAGAATTTCATGCACAGTTTTAACAATACAAGTTTAGTTAAAAAGTGAATGCTGTTCAAGATATAAAAAAAATATACCTTTAGAGCTTACCAAACATGATAATTTGAGAAATAAATTATACTTGCAGAGGATTAGAAGAAATAAATTAATTATATGCTATAGCAAATTGGAAAAGGTTTTGTGATTTTTCAAAAATGTAAGTCATTAACTGTGCCTTTATTGTAAATTTAATTTCACGATACTTTTTTATGTATGCTTTTTTGCATCATTATAATGTAAATAATTGTTTTAGCTTTAAAAGGTGAATATAGTGATCGGTTATTTGCAGTAATGTTTGTCTGATATATCTTTTATAATCGTTTTTCTATTGCGAATTTGATTGTTTCATCGCTGAAAATAATTTCAGCCTTCCCTTCAATGACATTGAGGAAGCCAAAACCCACCCAGGATTGAAGCGCCACGTAGAGTAGATAAAGTAGATTAGGATCTAGGATAATGCCATGAGGGACCGGTTGATTGAGCAAAAAGGGTTGAATAGGCAATATGTTGATCACTTCAAAGATTCTCTCCGTGCATTAAGAGCGGATTGAAATTTAAGGCGCTCGCTTTACACGCACTTTACTTAACTTAGTTGTAGAATATACTTTTATATATTTTTTTTTTCATTTTCATTTGGTACAGCCATTTCGAAATAAGAAAATAATTCATTTTACAGCTGAAAAGGTAATAAGTGCGGTTGTTGTTATTCGGTTTTGGCGAAACCTTATTTAACTTTAAGTAAAGAATTCGAAGCGAAATTAGACGCTCCTTTATTTAAAGAAGAATAAATTTTTCTGTTTTATGTATTGTTTTCGAGTCATTAGCTAAAAACTGAAAAAAAAAAATCGAAAATTTCTGTGTAGTGTTTGCCTTTAAACTTTAATTGCACTCAATTTGAGCCGGCAAACGTTCATTTTGTGGTCTATGAAATGAATACTTTCTGCCAATAAGATCAAAAACTTTCGTTTTTTGCCCTCAGCTCCGGGACAAAGTAGGTTGGGTTATTCTACTAAAATGCCCCCCCCCCCCCCCGTATTCCACTCATGGCCAATACAAGTACTAAAATTAAATAAAACAGGGAGAGAGAGACAGTTAATTTCGACATTGATTATGCTGTCGAGAGCGATTACATCGACGATTTCATTTTATCGAAGCGACTATCTTGGAAAATCTAAGTATACAAAGAAAAAAAAATCATGATATCTACAAGGCATAATACCCAAATCAGCTGTTAACAAGGAACAACTGATCGCATGGGATTGGAATGGAAATTAGAACGCCCTACCTTGGAAGAAACATATCACCTTGCCCTTGTCGTGAGGTGAGGGACACTTTGCTACATACCTTTCCTGTATCATTTTATTTAGTATTAGCCATTATTAAAGCTCTATTAACTATACAATTAAAACTCTAAAAAACTATATAATATGTAACACCTGTTTTATTGTTCTCCCTTTACATAACTATTACAGTTTCATAAATTAAATAGTTCAAGACAAACAAAAATTATATACTCTGAATTGCTTGGGTCTTTTTCATTTTAGGCAATCTGTTACTAAGTTATGATAACGGTTATTTAAATAATAACGAAGGTTACATCATTATTGAAAAACACATGATTTATTTACTATCTAACTTAGTAACAAGAAATATTGCAAAAGAAAAGTATGTAACTGTAACCTAATCTAACTCTAAAATCAAGCTTACTTTTGGTTGTACGCTTTTAGAATTTCCTAGTTTTGAATTTGAAATTGTTTTTATTGTCATTGAGATTGTATTTCTTTAAAATATACGCGTTTTTCTTTCACTTCTCAAAGTTGACTACTACCTCAACACATTTTTTACTACCTCACTTTGAAATTGTTTTCATAATTTTTTAAAAGAACAATTAAAGGTTCTCCTTTCTGGATACTATTTAAAAAGTGAAGATAATATGCCACTGATAATATGTATTTTTTCGGCCCGAAATTATCACATTTCAGCAATGAAATTTTAGGAAGTGAAATCTACACATCTTCAGATAATGACCCTATTAAGTTAGATATTAAATAAATCATGTGTTTTTCAATAATGATGTAACCTTTATTATTATTTAAATAACCGTTATCATGACTTCGTAACAGGTTGCCTAAAATGAAAAAAACCCAATTTTGAAAAGTAGGTAAAAATAGCAAACGAAATGCCTGGAATAAACAATGCTTGTTATAATTTTCAATATTATATAACTATATATGCTTACAATTTAAAGTACATACAAAAATAGCAAGTTTTTATAATATTGAAACTATATACCATATATACTTATATCGTGCAAAGTCCATAAATAAGAAACATAATTATTCAACATTAAATTCAATTAGTAAAAAATTCAAACTCTCATATATTGTCCTTATTACTGCTTTAAATAAGATCTAGACTTGTACTGTTCTAGTACATGTTTGTGACTGTCCTAATCCATATTCGTGACTATTCTGGTACCTACTACTTATATGACTTTAATTTATTAATTTTAAAATAAAACGTCTAGCTGTGACTGAGAAACTCGGCTTATCCAAAAAAATCTGTACTCTTTTCTATTTATTTTTGGGCTCGTAGCATCGTAAATTCCGTGGCATATTGATTCAAGAGAATTATAAATCTTATTCCAGTAAGGATCACGTGTCAAAGAAGCTAATTTAGTATTTTTGCTTTTTATTTTCATTGTTCAGATATTATGACTAAAATTGAAAACAGTAAACTTTTAAATTAGAAATCAATTATTTATGTAAGGTTTTTAAATGTATTACCATATTTTCTTAATAATACATAGGTAATGAGACCCTCATCTTGAGTTTTACGATGATAGTAATAAATAATATAGATATATTGTTCAGGATTTGCTGTCAATAATATCATTTAAATTAGTTGATTTCTGATCTAAACGTTATTTTTAACTTGTCTACGTTCCTACAGAAACTTTATAGTTGTTAATTAATGTTTTATTGATTTATTTTTTAATATTCTATTATTTTCCCTAAAAAATGAAACAAATAATATAAATATGATCAGAAAAAGTATATGATGAAAATAAAAATAATAAACGTTATGATATTATTAATACACATTTGTTATCAAGTTGGTATACGCTTGGTACTCCACAAGTATTCAGACAGCAGTGACAGTATTAGACTTGTGGAGGCTGTGGTTAGATGTTGAAGTGCCAAGTCATGGGAAAGCAGTGAAGCAAGAATTATTTTTCATTCTGAATTTTAATATTTTTATCATGTTGGTATGTTTTATAAAGTTTAAAAGCTCTTTAATACATATATATGAAAACAATATAACTTTATATTTTAGTAAAAGAACAAATTTTATAAATAAGTCTTAAGATAAAATATAATTGGTTTACATACTTGATTATAAATCTTTCAGTCTTTTGATTAATGAACCTATATAAGAGAAATAACTTAATTTTAATCACGGACATTGTCAAGATTATATTATCAATATAATTACTATCTTCATATAACTATATCTTAACAATGAAATTGTATATGATTCTTTCTTGCCGACCAACGATTTTTAAAACTACGTTTTGTATAAAATAAAGAGTTTTTCTTAATGACAATATATTCTTTCACTGGTATAAATGCATTTGAAATTGGAAAAAATAAAAATAATAACTGTACGTAAAATCCATTCTTCATTACAACCACATACAGATCACACTAATAATTTTTTTTTTAATTTTATTTACAATAATTGTTATTTAAGACCTACTAAACATATTGATCAGATTTTGGATAAATTTTTTCAGATGAGATATATATATTTTTAAATCTGTAGGTCATTTAACGCAATTTTTTTTTAATAACGCTCATATCTTTATATACATTGTCGATGGTGAAATCAGAAACAACTCAACCGATTTTGATGAAATTTGGCTCATTGTGTGTAGTTTTGTCCAACTCATTGGCGGATTCAGGGGGGGGGGGGCTGTGGGGGCTGCAGCCCCTCCCTTTGGAAAATTTTTCGTAATTTAAAGATAGAATTTGAATTTTCTTAATGTAAGGCAGCAAGTTAAAGAACAAATAATGAGCAGAACAAGTAGAATTTTAGTTGTGGGAAAGGAAAATAGAGGTAAAAATGCTGATTAGGAGATCCAAATGAAGGGCTGTGGGGCTGCAGTCCCCCCCCTTTAGGATCGGCTGAATCCGCCCATGGTCCAACTTAAAAGATAGTATTGTTTTTATCGCGATTAGTGGCCTCAATATTTCTTTTATTGCAAATTAAATGCTTATTATAATACAATTGAGCGTGGTTATTTGTAATTTCTATAAATTTCCAACATATGGCGGTGTAAGTTGATTTTGACGGAACACTTCATTTTCTTTCGATATTTAGGGTGGGTAAGCATCCAGTATCCAAATCAATTTTTTCCCGCTTGGGCTAGGGACAAACCATTCCTAACCGTCCCATGTATCGCCTTAACATAGAAAATTTGGCGTAAAGTTTTATTTTTAATTGCCGTTGGTTTTTAGATTAACTGAAACTTTTTTTTTTTTTTTTATCAGTGAATTTTGATTACCCTTTACTAAAAAGAATAGGATATAATTAATTTAATGCATTATAGCTACTGCGCCACAGCAACGCGTAGCCGTGTCTGTTCGTATAAATATGTAAAAGATGTTCGCCGAACTTCTTTTAATATAATTGATTTATCCAGACAGATCAGGTGTGATAGCGGGAAGGTTATAAACATATGAAAATAAGACTAATCGTTAACAATATTAAATGTGATCAAACGTGATTATTATTGATTATTAAATTTCAAGTTGAGAATAAGTTATTAACGTTAAAAGGTGTGAAATAGTTTCTTATAGTGTTGTTTCTTTGGTTACAGAGAAACGCAATATAGTTTTATTTCACAACACGTTATAAAACAACACTATAAGAAACTATTTCACACCTTTTAACGTTAATAACTTATTCTCAACTTGAAATTTAATAATCAATAATAATCACGTTTGATCACATTTAATAGTGGTAACGATTAGTCTTATTTTCATATGTTTATAACCTTTCCGCTATCACACCTGTTCCTTCTGGATAAATCAATTATAATTCAAATTATATTAAATATATATATATTTAGATTTGTTGTACACCGAACATCCGAGATTATATTATTCATAAATGCCTATAAACACCAAAACAACAAAGACATTATAATAATAATTTTTTATCTGTTGATGTTCATTCATTTTTCATTTATTAGCTGTGTATGCGGATGCACGCCAGTGCCCTCTGTAAATAAAATGTTAACACCTCGAACGTGAGCAGACATTGTCTCTGCCACTCAAATCGCTATAAACAAATTTTCTTTTTATATTTTATATTTTATAAAAGGAATATTAAGAAAAATCGAGGAAATAATTTATAAAGTTTTAAAAGTTGTGGAATGGTATAATGAGTGGTGTAGTAGTAAGAAGCGGAAAATTTCCCAGCCCTAGGATTTTTTAAAAGGAGTAAAATTTCCTTGGCTAAGCCCTACGTTAGATAGGACGTATAATGGAAGACACGAAACTGTACGGTGTCAGGTAATCGTTAAAGATCCCTATCCAAATTACACCTGGATAGGCAAAATTTAGGACTCCCACTGTAGCATTGTCTGATTAGTCGTAGTGATTATAAAGTGACGTTAATTAAACAAACGAAATACTTCAGTAGATAGTTCTTGAATAATAACTGGGTTAATCTGTAAAAAGTTTCCCATTTAATGTTCGGACCTAGAAATGAGAAAATAAAACATGTGAGGGTAGGCAGGAAGAATAAACAAAATCCCACGAATGTCTAAAGATAACGGGGAACGCCTACACGCAAGTACAACTTCAATTTTCACAGAACTCTTGTTCCGAATATTATTCCAACACAATTAATGAATAAAATTAAAACATTATTAATTTTAATTACAATATTTAATTTGCATATGAATTGAGATTTATCATTTAAAAAAATATTTTTTGTCGCATTTGCATTAAGTCGAAAAGCCCTCACATCATTTTCACAACTATGATTTGTTTTAATAATAAAAATTGTCAATGAATAATGAATCAGAGAAAAATATTCCTTTTGCAAAAATAAAAAAATAGTAAATGATTGCTGACTTTTATGCTTAACCGCCAAATGTACAATGTTACAAAAACGGATCATTAGACTTCAACTGAGTTCCTAATACAAGTTGAATTTATTTCTATTGTATTCCAAAAAAAGAAAGTTGACAGACAAAGAGTTTGAAACAAAGAATTTAACGAAGCTTTGTTTTTTAAGGCAAACTGTGAATTTGCAAAAAATATTGGAAAAGGTCAATGGCGAACACCCACCGCCTCCTACAGCGCACCTCCTCCGCATCTCAAAGGCCACCTGTCACCGAATAATATCACCTTATAATATTATAACTATTTTTTTTATTATATTTCATAATATTATTTTCGTAGGAGCAGCAGTTTATCAATAAAAACATAGCAAACATCTTCTAATATTCACATTAGAATATCGACTTCCGCTTTCTATGGGATATACAGGGTGTCCAAAAAGAGTATTCGGGGTTGAATCAAATCTCAAACACAGAATATTAAGAAGGATGTTTACGTTTTATTTAAACACAATGAACTGGAAATTAGAAATAGAAAAAACAATATTGTCTAGGTGTCCACCATAACGCTGCTGGCACTCCTCGAATCTCAAACGCAGATTTCTAAAAACGCGTTGACATATTGTTCCTGAGATTGCCCTCATTTCTGATAGTTTGCTTCAATTGCGTTAGATTCGTCGGTTCCTTTTCGTATTCCCAACTTTTCAGGTATAAAGAAGTCAAGAGGACTGAGATCGGGACTCCTGGGAGGCCTGCTAATGGTGCCCCTACGAGAAATCACTTTGTTTTGGAATAATTCGTTTACCGGAACAATTGATAAGTTTGAAGTATGGCAAGTGGCCCCGTGCTGAAACCATGTTCTAGAGTTATATCCTTTAAACTCTTGAAGTTCTTGGGCAAAAAAACATCACAGTAACAAAAACCCGAATACTCTTTCTAGACACTCGTATATTGAAACGCTTCCGTTTTTTGTTGGTTGATTCAACAGGCAGAATAGTGAACACTAATGATGGGTATTTTAACGTTGGCTGGTTAGTTTTCATACACAAAAACTACAGTAATCTAAAATGTTTTCTTCGAATAAGTCACACCATTAGGGTTTTACACCATTTAATGAAGGAGTTTATTACAATGTAAGCTGAAGAGGTTAGAAGAGTTTTAAGACAAAAGAGAATTTTTCGCATGACAAAAAAAAAAATCTTACTGTATAATTTGGTGAATAATCTCTAACAAACTTTTATTTAACAAACTATTTTCTACATCAAATTACTTTTTATCCCCACGTTTCGGAAAAGCCCTACAGATGTAGGAAAATTTGAAAATGGGGATAAAAAGATGTTTCATGGGCTTCCACAGGGCGAGTTGCCCTCCCTCCTGGAAATTTCGAGAAACAAAAACTACCAATTATATAAAGTCGTATTCATTTACTATATTTACTAAGCAATATATAAACACGCATTTTATCTTTTGAATATCACTAAGTTTTATTTGAACAATTAATTGAGCCTTAAAAGGTCAGAATACCTCGACCCTTTCGAGATTTTTAACAGCCTGAACTATACGAAATCCTAAAGGACGCCAGTAGATAGCTAGCTTAAATAGATATTTAGAAGGAAGTGCGACTGTTCACCGTATTATTACACAAAAAGAAGATTCTTCGCCGTTTAGGCTATACAGGGTGTTCCGGGACAGGGGACTGAAAAGGAGTTGGATGAGAGAACTCCTCTCCTGAAACAAGACCGGGATGATATGCTGCTGGACAGTATCTTCCCTCATCTTGCCAATTAGTTGCGACAGGAGCAAATAAAAGTATAAAGTTGGAAAAAAAAATCAGTTTTTATAATATTATGACAGTTATCTATTTATTGAAAAAAGCTATTTGTAACTAAAATTACTTTCAATTTTTGATGACACAGTTTCCATTGCAAATGACTTGAAGCGGGTAATGTCACTATTTTTTTATATTAAAAATTGTTCGTTGTTCACTTGTTTGTGTGTTTAGCTATTCTGTAAGTGTTCGGCGCCAGTGTAAATCCACTGGTAGAAATTTCCTTTTAAAATCGCATTACTTGTCATTATTAAACTCTCGGCAGAATTCCATCGTCCAAGCGAAAGTACCTTGGCGCTTTCAAACCTGTTTACTTATTAAAATCAAGTTAGGTCTGACTTAGGACTCTCGTTTTCTTTGCAGATATCTCTTTTGTAATAGATTCTCTTTTTTCTTTTTATTGTTGTTGTCACGTTTTCTCCACCAGTTTCAGGGAAAGTGAATCATTATGGAATGTCACTTTATCATACTCACGGGCGGATCCAGCCGGTTATAAAGGGGGGCCGCATTACCATAGCCCTTCCCATGGATCCGCCAATCAGCTTTCTTACCTTTATTTCCCAAAACTAACATTCTATTTTTTCTGCACATTATTTGTTCTTTAACTTACTTTCTCACTCTTAGTAACGTTTTATTCTTTCTTTAACTAACTAAAAAAATTCCAAAGGGGGCAAATAGAGAAAAAAAATTACAATTAGAAAGACGTACATAGACTTATGGTCATATTTCCCTGATTTTTATACATAAATATGTTAAGCTAAATGAAACAAAAAAATATAAATTTATAAAAAATAATCATAATATTTTTGCGTTAAATTTGTTTTCCTCTTATGGCCCAAATAATAAATGTAATTTATCAAACATTTTTCTCTACAGTGTGTAAGAATCTATAAGCTGGAGTGAATAACCCAATAAAGATTAATAATCAATATTAATAAATTATTATAGTATAGTACTATAGTATAGTAGTTATAGTAGTTATAGTATAGTATTAATAATACTATCAATGATTTAGCATTTTTTTAAATTATTAATGAGAGTAACAAGTGAATTTGTAATATTACAAATTATGATATAAAAAAAAACCTAGAAAACTAAACCATCGATTGTTAGAATAATAACTGACAGGAATCGATAATTCCTAAGATGCGGTCGATCGATTCTAATAATCGACTACACGTTACCAGCTCATTGTCCTCCATAATTTGGAGTAGTACAGGTTTATTAACATGTTTTTTATTTTTAATATATTGGGTTGTCCGGAAAATAATGCAGGTTTTCAAGTTTTAAAACATTCTATATATAGTAATCTGTTTACTTTTAGGGTATTTTTTATTTGTACGAGTGTCAACAGTTGCTAATCCTCTTCTAAAAGACAATGTTTGTATATCTCTATAGCATCTCGCTACTTGGAAATAATCCAGTCTTTCCTACGATGTCACGTCGTGAATTTCGTACGATTTTCTTTTAGGAGTTGAAACTCGGCCGCAGTGGAGCCCAGACGGCTAGAAACATCAACCAAGTGTGGGGCGAGGGAATTGTTACTGATTGCACTGTTCAAAGGTGGTTTAAAAAATTTCGGGAGGGAGACTTCAGCCTCGAAGATAAAGAAGGTTGTGGAAGGTCTTCCTCTTTTGATGACGATATTCTCCGATCATCGGTGGAAGAAAACCCCAGAATAACTGTTCGAGAACTTGCGGAAAAACTTCAAGTAAGCAAATCGACCGTCGATGACCACCTCGAGGCGATTGGAAAAGTGAAAAAACTTGACAGTTGTGTTCGCCTTGAGGTGGTCATCGACGGTCGATTTGCTTACTTGAAGTTTTTCCGCAAGTTCTCGAACAGTTATTCTGGGGTTTTCTTCCACCGATGATCGGAAAATATCGTCATCAAGAGAGGAAGGCCTTCCACGACCTTCTTTATCTTCGAGGCTGAAGTCTCCCTCCCGAAATTTTTTAAACCACCTTTGAACAGTGCAGTCAGTAACAATTCCCTCGCCCCACACTTGGTTGATGTTTCTAGCCGTCTGGGCTCCACTGCGGCCGAGTTTCAAATCCTAAAAGAAAATCGTACGAAATTCACGACGTGACATCGTAGGAAAGACTTGATTATTTCCAAGTAGCGAGATGCTATAGAGATAAACATACATTGTCGTTTAGAAGAGGATTAGCAACTGTTGACACTCGTACAAATAAATAATGCCCTAAAAGTAAACAGATTACTATATATAGAATGTTTTAGAAGAAAACTTGAAAACCTGCATTATTTTCCGGACAACTCAATATATCTATAATCCCACAATTGTCTATCTGCGTTACATGGTATGTTTCTGTATAACATATTTTTTAATACCAAAACAAAACAAAAAAAGAATTCTATAAGCAGGAATGCATTGAATAAGAGATAGTATCTTACATCCATTATATCTCCATAACGTAAAGAAAAGCCAACCGTGCCATCTCACGAACACTTTCGCAAGCTCACGAACAATACTAACCTTTAGCTGGGTCAGTTGGTCGCTTGTGGTCAATTCTACAGGAATAGGCGATGAACTATTTTTAGAAAAGGGCATGCTTTAGTACAAAATCTGGTGCAATGCGCTCAACACACAACTTACACTTATGAACATACTTAGATTAGAAATTGACGCGTTTTGATTCAAAACAATTCAAATTCACACATTTTTACATTTCGTTTACTAATTTTTGTTTTCATTTGCTCTCCAAAGTATACTATTTTTTTTTATTGTTAAATAAAAGTTTTTATGTGATAATATAAGAATGCAAGCATAAATACTTCTTTGAGTCTGATTTTATAATTCCCTATTTAGTTGTTAAAACTTCGTTTAGTTACCTTGGAAACAAATAATTTCCATTAATTATGTATGCTTCAAAACACGTAACAACAGTTTCTTATGGAGAGAACGTATTTAATTATAAACAATGCGCATGCGTGGGCTCAACGTGTTTTATGAGTTGTTGGAATATTTTTCTTTCTTTCATTGCTTATTTTTAGGCATGACGCGAAACACTTAATTTCTCAATATAAATCAAAATAAAGGTATCTACTTCAGAAATTTTTGTGATAATAAATCTTACCTGATAATAAAGGATACTTAATTCTCATCAAACGTGACGATTTTATCAAAATCAAATCAGAGCCGTTTTCGAAAAAATCGATAAAAACGTAAAAATAAAATAAAGGAACCCCTCCATTTGACCAATTTTGATGAATTTTTTGCTGTCATATTGCGGGAAAATCAAATACCTAATTTCAGGTTTCAATGATTTATATTGTATGATTGTATGATTTTTCGAGCTAGTCCGTTTCGCGGAACTTGCTTATTTGGACTCAGAGGACCCCAAAACGTGTTGGACTCGGGGAGTCGAAATTTTTCAGGATCGTAATACTTTCCTTAAATATATATTTCATACATAGGTAAGTGAAATTAAAAAGTAGTAGTCTATTATTACTTGATCTTCTATTGGGTCTGATACAGTCAAAATCGTTTATAACGACACCGGCTATAACGTACAATCGGATATAACAAACAAAATAATCGGCCCCATGAAATAACAGACAGAAAAAAACATAAATATCGCTTACAACGGACATCGGTTATGGTGAACAGGTCGGTTAGAGCGAACACTTTCTTGGAACAGTAGCAGTTTAAATGTCGCTTACAGCGTACATTTCAAGACTAAGTTCTACGAAATAAAGAAAAAAAGTTTTGTTCACTTTACATCAATGCACTCGGTCGTGTCTCAATTCAGTTCAGTTGTCTTTATCCACGGAAACATGCCATGACAACAGTATATGTACGATTCAGGAACAGTTTGGGATAGTTTGCCGAGTCGATTCCGCGAGTAGAATTGCCCGTGAATTAAAATCATCTCGTTTAAATGGATATGAAACTCCAGTAATTGTCAAAGAATCTTTCTCGGTTGTCTCCACTTCAATCGAAAATTTTTTTTTGCCCAACTACGAGGAAGGCGACAGGCAAGAATGGATTTTTTTATTTCACTTACTTATTTATATGTTATTTTGGATTTGATGATGTGTATTTTCACCCTTTTTTCATTATATATTTTTTAATTTAATATAATATTTTATAAAATTTTAAATGTCTATATTTTTAGAATACCAAGATTTTGACATTTTTCATTATGAGTATTGTTTATTTAGTACTTTATAAGTACTTAAATTGTTATTAGATATTATGCACTTAAATTGACGTAAGATTAATTATGTACTTAAATTACGTAAGATGAAAATTTGTATCCATAATGCTCAATATTTAACAGACCCAAAATTAAGACGAAGTGACTATAGGGACCAGTTTAACACCGTTTACAGCGAACTGTTCGTTATAACTGATAATACCGCTTAAAGAGGACATCGGCTATAACGTACAAAAACCTCCAGTCCCTTGAAGTTCGTTATAAACGATTTTGACTGTAGTTGTGTCAATATTCTGTGGAGAACTACTGGGGAAACTGGACTCCTTGTAGTGTCTTGTACTATGTTTGCCAAATTTTTGAGTGATGTGCTATATATAGTCGGTTTGGCTCTTATGGAGTTGTAAAGGCCTTTTTACACGCTTAAGTTTTTAAAATGAAGTTTGGAACGCTTCGTTATTTGAACGACAGGCACGATTGCAAAGGAAGAAGTAGACCTGTTTTATAAATTTGTTGGTCAATCTTGGGATGAAACTTCTCTCATTAACCTGTTAATCTTTACAATAATTATCTCAAGATTTATTTAAAAAATATAATGGTGTAAACAGGATTATTTGGTCCCCGGTTATCAAAAAGTGAAGCAAAGTTTGAGTTATAAAATTTATTTTTTATTTTATTTTTTAATATGTTATATAATAATTTTATATGTTCTGGTTGCAGTACCCCAGGTCGGAGACGCCAAGCTCCATCCTCTCCTCTGACTCGGACATCCGGTTCACGAGGAAGTTCGGGGGCCAGTACCGGTGCCCCTGCTACTGCGCAGCCGCCCTCATCCTAGTCATGTTGGCCGCAGTACTCTGCCTATACATCATATGTAAGTACCTACCTCTATGGATATGATAACAAATCGATATTTTGATCGCGCTAACTTATGCAAGTATATATTTTTTTTGTACCTACATTACAATGTTTTCTTGCCGCAATATCTTTCGATTTGATTGTACTACTTTTTCTATCCAAATTCCGTTTTGATGGGTGGGTAAATAATTCTTATTTACGAAAAATTATTATTTCTACAAACAAAGAATACAATCTCAAATTAATAACTAAATTACAAAAAAAACTACTAGTGAGAACACAGCGACACAAAAGTAATCACATGTTTCGATATACAGAGCAAGACTAATCCCCTAGTCCATGGGCGTACTCAGCGGGGGGCTCGAAGGCTGAATGCAATATTTTTTTAAGATTTTAAGGCGGGAAGCAGTGATAGAATAATATTTTTTCAAGCAAATAAATGTTATAACTTAGTTGATAAAGCACTGCTATAATTATACATAATTTTGGTTTCATTTACCTTTTCCGCGGTAAGATGTTACAACCTGAACGACCATAGCTTGCCCCCCCCCTAGTTTTGATCCTGGGTTCGTCCTTGCCCTTGTCAATTGCTTCTTATATTTAGTCCGAAATCGAACTATCTAGAAGGGCTTAGAACATTCGAAAACATCTGGAGTTAACAGATACACAGTTATGTAACTATAACCCTTTTCAATGTAACCGACAAAATAGTATGATTTGTTGTCACGTTATAACACTTTCGAACTCTGCTCATATTTTGTGTATTTGGGGACACTGATAGTTAATATATTTGGCCTTGCTTAATTAATACGGATTTTCATACAAATAAGTGACGGATTTGTAATCAGATTGCATTTGATTATAATATAGGCATTTTACATACATTATGAACTGGTGAAATTAGAGATTATCGTATAATTGTGGATACTAAGAAAACTTTTTTTGATAGTAAACTTTCTTGGCTTCATTAATCGCAACAACAAATCCTTTTCTAACATTGAAACTTTAAAAATCTTATATATGTTGTTTTAGACTTCCATGTAATGTAAATCCATTATATATGGGATTTACAATTGCCAAGCCTTCTCCCATCATGCTTTTGGCTTCGTCACGGCGAATACAAGTATGAGATTGGAGAAGGGGATCAGTAGCTTATATTCTTCCGTCGGGGACAAAGTTTGCGTCAGAGGGGCAATGATCTGGTGGAGGGGGTAGGGAAAGAGGATGTCGTCAGCTCTCTAAGATGTGTTGTCTAATGTAATTTAGTGCATGGTACCAGTTTTTGCTTCTGTATCCGACTTCTTGTTTCTTGTATCAGCCCTGAAGAAGCCCTGAGGATAATGGGTGAAAGCTTGGCATTGCTTTAATTGTAAATCCCATTACATGGTTAAGATGAAATATATATAATAAACATTGGCAGATCCGGGGGGGGGGCTGTGGGGGCTGCAGCCCCTCCCTTTGGAAAAATTTTCGTCATTTTATGATAGAATTTGACTTTACTTAATGTAAGAAAGCAAGTTGAAGAATAAATAATGTGAAGAACAAGTAGAATTTTAGTTGTGGGAAAGGAAATAAAGGTAAAAAAGCTGATTGGCAGATCCAAATGAAGGGCTATAGGGCTGCAGCCCCCCCTTCACGACTGCAGCCCCCCCCCCTTTACGATCGGCTGGATCCACCCATGATAATAAATATTATATTGTTCATTAGTAAGAGCAAAGTCACAGTTTTGTCACCTGTTTAGTCTCCTCATTATTCGTTGTATATTGAATACAATAATAAAAATAGTATAATTAAGAAAGTTTTGTCAATTTTGTGAGGTACTTATAACCAATTACCAACAGTAGCATTCAGATTACGAAATATTCTAGAAATCTTCCTCATAGATATTAAACTAGGGGACTACTTTAACAATAGATACGTTCAAGTGCGGACTGCTATATGTCAAGTACAGAATCAATTATTGAAGCAACTTCCCCTTCACATTTAGTTTCGACACATCACTACGAAAACTGCTGACTAAATCTCGCCAACATAAGCACCATATAATAACTGGTTTGCCATTTTGGAATGTCATTCTTATTACGTTTGACTTTTATGAAGCGTCGTCAGGAAACTGTCGAAATTTCCTTTAAAAAAAATTATGAAATATCGATGTATATCTCAAACACGAGATATAAAAAATAAAAAAAACCATATCCATTTTTTTTATTGAAATAAATTTTCAAATATGGATTTAAATAACATAATAAACGTTGTTTCGTTTGTTTTGGGATATTACAATGGACGAAATCGACCTGTTTCCATGGTTACCGGGTCTTTTCTACATTAATGCTGCCAGTTATTTTTTAAACAGTTATTTTGTATCAACAAATGATTACTTTAAAAGTAATCGCTTTAATTAACATATGACCAGGTAAACAAGAATACAGGTTCATGAAATATTTATTTTATTCTTCCAGTCCGTAATAGTTGCATTGCTAATATTAAGTTCTTTAGAGCGAAATTTCGTTGTTGTGTATACCTGCGTCTATGAATATATAAATAAAATAGCCTTACTTAATGCATATCTACTTTTTTACTTTCACTTACCTATATATGAAATATATAGTAAGTGGAAGTATTGCGATCGCGAAAAATTTCGACTTCCGGTTTTCAACGGAAATACACGTTTTGGGGTCCCCTGAGTCAGAATGACCAAGTCCCGCGAAATGGTCTGTGTGTGTGTGTGTGTGTCTGTGTGTGTGTGAACAGACTAGCTCAAAAACTATAAACCGTACGAACCTGAAATTTGGTATTTGGTTTAGGTATATGCCCGCGATGTGACAGCATAAATTTCATCAAAATTGCTCAAAGGGAGGGGGTACTTTATTTAATAACTTTTTACGTTTTTTTCGATTTTCTCAAAAACGGCTCTAACGATTTTGATTAAACTGAGTATTTGATGTATTAAAATGCCTGAGATATGACTGTAAAAATTTCATCAAAATTGATTAACCGGAGGGGGGACTTTACTTATAAAAATGCGTATTATTTTCACGTGTTTTTTTTATTTACTTGAAAACGGCTTTAACGATTTTGATCAAACTGGGTATTTGATGTATTTATATACCCGAGATATGACTGTAAAAATTTCATCAATATTGATTAACCGGAGGGGGGACTTTAATTACTCAAAAACGGCTTTAACGATTTTGATCAAACTGGGTATTTGACGTATGTATATGTTAAAGATGTGATAGCCCGCATTTCATCAAAATTGCTCAAACGGAGGGGGCATTTTTTTGTGTAAAGTTCAAGCACTACATCACAGTTTTTAAATTTAGGTAAGACACATTTATCTTGAAAAAAATGTAATACATTTTCCTCTTCTTTAGACTACAACGGGAATAACCTCATTAATAGAGTTTGTAGGTGTCATATAGTTTACCTTATTTTAACAAAAAAGAATGATTAACTGTTCAAAGTAATCATTTACGGCCGCGGCGTGGCCGTGGGGATAGCGTCTCCGACTCTCACGCTGGTGGTGCGGGTTCGAATCCCGCCCAAGCCCGCTTGATTCTGAAGGCCTCACTGAACAGACTCAGCGGCTTGCCATGGATTAGAAGATGTTGTTACCGGGAGATAACCCGTCCCGATTAGCCCTCGTGGCACAAAGCAGACGTCAAAAAAAAAAAAAAAAAAAAAAAAAAATCATTTGATAATAAAAAGTCACTGGCAGCTTTAATGTACAAAAACCCCGGTTACATTTTGAATCGAACTTGGGATGAAAATGTTGTACTTCACAATTTAACCGGTTAATAAATTAACTAAAATATTGCCATCCCAAGATTGATTTTTTTTAAAAATGGTGAAACAGTGAACTTTTTTAACCTAAAACGGATGCTTAAGAGTCCAGAGCATGGTTTAACTGCGTGTTGGAACAAACCTCAAGTTACCTCTAGTGCCTTTTAAAATAACATCCTAAAAAATAAAAAAATCTGTTGTCTATACAAAAAAAAAACTCCTGTGATACTAAACTAAATAAAAATTTGAAAGATTTAGGTTAACCTTAAGAAATCACGCATTATCAAGCCGAGTAATTTATTCCTCGTTGAAAGAGAAAACTCTGGGCGCATCCAAACACTTGGACCATACTATCGAACGGAGAAATCACGGATAATCGATTCTTTACCTACCCCATTTTCTCCTGAGAACCGAATTTGGTGTAGGATGAGTCATGGGTTACTAACTGTCGAATGTGAAATCGACTTCCAAGATGCTGTAAAATCGGTATTTTTTTTTTTCTCAAACAAGATGTTCAGGACCTTTAGAATAACAGCGAAATGGACATCTCATTATCGTACGTCTATTCACAATAACTATTTAGATAAATATAAATACAGGATTAGTATATAGGTCGTTGTGAATCGAAAAAGGTTGAATCAATTGGAAACAGTGAAAGCCATCCGAATCTAACAACTGTACTGGTGACCTTATCCCAAAAAGACGGAGAACTGAAATCTTTATTCTAAAATATATATAACCAGCAGAGGATTTGTGATTAATATTTTTTTTATTATAAAAATCATTTAATCAAACAGTAATGTCATCGTTTGTATGATTACATTTCCAATACGTTAGAATCCTGTAGTACCTACAGGTGTTTTTATAGATATTAGTCAAACCTTGTTGGAGTTCCACAGGACAATGTACTTAGTCCCTTGCTTTTTAATGTTTACACTGCATGGTTTTAATTGAGGAAGATAGTAAATGCACCATGCTACGTGGCTAATAACTTATTAAACAAGGACCTCAAGATCACATTCCTCTTTACAGTCATAAAGTACTACAAATCTTTCACCAAAGACTAACTTTTAACATGAACCCACTAGCACAAAAACCTAAATCTCCCAAAAAGCAAAAAGGCCACCCCGACGATTTTTGAAGTGGTGACCAAGAGACTTAGCAATAATTCAACTGGAATGGACTAAACATTTGGGTGGAGCACACATTTGCATATTGCAAAATTTTGCAGATGTCAATTCAAAAACTCTTAAATCTTAACAAGCAAATTCTTAAAAAGAAAGTTAATTTCTAGTTAGGTAAAAATAAACGATTGATAAATAAAGAAAGTGTATTATTTTTTGTTATTTTAATGATCTTTCTATAAGATATATAATTGTTTGGAGACATATACTCCAGCCATGGGTTTGTTTTTCGTGATTTCTGCTGTACACATGGAGATTTCTTGACCTTCTGAGGAATTCTTTGACTTTTAGAATATTCTCTTTTATTTTTTTAATGTTACAGGTGTCTTTTTGTCGTGATTTTCACAATATAATTTTATAAATTATCATAATATCAATTCGCAAAATGTATCATGTTATAATAATTGTTACCAAACATAACCGTTAATGGTAAAACAATGTAACCACAGATGAGAGCTACAATCTGAATTAAATATCTGTTGATTGGATTACTTAGTAACAGTTACTATTAATCACTATAATTTAGTTAACAGTTATCATTTATAGGCAATTATCAAGGTTTTACTTTTATTTTTATAACCCTATTATACTTATTCATCTTCTAAGGGAGAATCAAACAGGGGGAAACCTCAGAAAGCTAATGGGGATATGAACGATCGTTACTGAGTGAGAGAGAGCTTTAGAAAGTGAAGGCTTGCAACTGGTTCTGATTTCATTACTGAGCAATATTAATGGCCTAGTAGCTCTTTGGAAAATCACTGCACTTCAGTTATTTAGTTCCTGGTCAGATGAGCCTGTGAGTTAGTGAGTGCATGATGATTTAGATCGATAACCGGTTATCATAGCAAACATTTAACTTTCTCCCCTCAGTCTATCGCTTCCTCTATGCATTGATGAGTAATCTTTCTCTCCTTGCATTCACTACTATGTAGATTACAGAGATACTGTCCTTTCAACTATGCACATTTCCTTAAGTATATAATTGCTTATGCTATTCGAACTTCAGTCGAAAATTGTATTATAGTAGTTTGTTATAGAATTTTCGTTGGCAAACATGATGATATTCTTCTGAACACGAGAAAAATTAGTCTGAATGGTACAATCAAGAACATTAAAAAAATAGGTCTTTTGGTTTTGTTTTTGTATCGAGGGCTGGATTTCTTTTTATTTGATGTTCAGGCAAAGAACCTCTATTATCCGTAGGATAGTCAGAAAATAGTGCAAAATAAAAAAAAAATATATACGTATATATATATATATATATATATATATATATATATATATATATATATATATATATATATATATATATATATACAGTAAACAAGTTTGTAGGAAGAAACTATTTTATTATAGATATAGAATGAAAGGCCTCAAAGTTTCGTATTATTTAAATAATTCACTTAATCATCCAGATTACATGCCAAATTTTCGCCTATTCAGGCATCTTCAGGGATACAAAGGTTACGCAAGCAATCAATTCGTTTACTTTAATTGAACCTTTTTCAACTTTAATATTGTAATTAATTTTCTATAGACCTTGTTGAGTTATTATTTCGGTCATCTAAATTTGTTTGAATGTTGGCAACACTCTTATATTTCCCTGTTAGCCCTCCTTCCATTAGGGAAGGTTCCAGTCGGTTTCTAGCTTGCTTGCGAAACCTTTGTAGCCCTGAAGATGCCTGAATAGGCGAAAATTTGGCTTGTAATCTGCATGATTAAATGAATTATTGAATTGTTGAATTATTGATTTTGAAGGCGGCAGTTTGGTAGAAAGGAATGTACAGGTTGAAGGTTTGGGATCTGGTGTTTTGAGAATGTATAGAGGAGAAGGGTGTGAACAAATTGAGGATATATGGCGGCTTCTTGGTCTTGAAGGTTCGGAAAAGATAAACACCTAGGAAGTATTGCAGTCGAAAAACCCCGAAGATGAATCTAATAATGCAATTCATTAGTCTCTTCAACCTCACCTCATGGTCGTACAATTCATTCGTTCATTTGAAATTTAGTTATTATAATTTGCCTCCAAATCTATAGTAATCTGTCGGTAAACAATTTTTCAACTCTAAAATCTCATTACTCATAAGATCTATTCAGTTGGTTGGATGGACGTAATCACTATCCACTGTTGTAGTATTTTTACTTTCACTTACCTATATATGAAATATATAGTAAGTGGAAGTATTGCGATCGTGAAAAATTTCGACTTCCGGTTTTCAACGGAAATACACGTTTTGGGGTCCCCTGAGTCAAAATAACCAAGTCCCGCGAAATGGTCTGTGTGTGTGTGAACAGACTAGCTCAAAAACTATAAACCGTGCGAACCTGAAATTGGGTATTTAGGGTATGTATAAGCCAGCGATGTGGCAGCAAAAATTTTATCAAAATTACTTAAAGGGAGGGGGTACTTTATTTAATAAATTTTTAAGTTTTTTTTCGATTTTCTCAAAAACGGCTCTAACGATTTTAATTAAACTGAGTATTTCATCTATTTATATGCCCAAGATATGACTGTAAAAATTTCATAAAAATTGATTAACCGGAGGGGGGACTTTACTTAATAAATTTTGTATCATTTTCACGTGTTTTGTTATTTACTCAAAAACGGCTTTAAAGATTTTGATCAAACTGGGTATTTGATGTATGTATATGCCAAATATGCGATAGCCAACATTTCATCAAAATTGATCAACCGAAGGGGGGACTTTACTTAATAAATTTTGTATCATTTTCACGGGGTTTTTTATTTACTCAAAAACGGCTTTAACGATTAACAAAATAAATAACATATGAATGTAGAAAAATGTGTGACTTTGGGAAATGGTATTTAGCAAAACACGTCAATTTCTAATCTAAGTAAGTTGGTAAGTGAAAGTTGTGTGTTGCGCGCACGCACCAGATTTTTTTACAAAATTTCATCATTTAATAATAAAAACCTGATTTTATACCAATACTGTTCAAACTTTAAAATTCGTTCCATGGAAAGTAAGGAAATTTGACTTACCCCAATTACTACCACTTAAATCCCACTTAATTAAAGCACACATCGCATATTTAGTAACACATAGTGCGTCATGTGCAGAGGTGAGTGTTAAAGTAAAGAATAGATGTGCTTAAATTGTAGGTTATTTATTTTTTGAAACATAAGTTTAAAGTATTTACATTGGATTTACGTGGCGGGATGGCCGAGTGGGCAAACGCTTTGTATATGAAGATAGCAAGTTCAAAACCCGGAGCCAGGGAAAAATTTAATTATATTCGGCATAAATCCCCGAACCTCTCCCCTGGCCCCGAAAACCCTGTATAGCTTACAAGGTGAGGAAGGGGAGGAACAAAAAAAATTAAGTATTTACGTGTTTACATGACATCTTTGTATACTATTTACGATACGAAGTTACGATATGGTCATATGTTGTTAATTTGTTGGTGACATTGTTTTACGCAGACATAGAAAGAGCGCATCCTGGTAAACGCCACATACAACTGACCTGGTGTAAAAACAGGGTCAGGCAAGTACAATCCTGTACTTAAATAAACATATCGGTTTCGCGGAAAGCGAGTGCACTGAATCTATTGCCTGAAATCGCCTGCTTATGCTTGTAACTCGCAAAACGATGTCGAAAATCCGAAAAGTGTATATGCACAACCAAAAATGTTCGTCTGGACAAACTGAAAAAAATGACACCTTCGAAAAAGCCCTGTGACCATTTTGAAATTTCCGCTTAGAATTGCAGTTTTTCGCTTACAACTCGCAAACAAAGGGGTTAATAAAAACAAAATGTATAAGGCCGAAAATTTTCTACTTGAAAACCTAAAAAGATTGAGACCATTTAGAAACCTCTACGACCATTTGGATTTTCTCAGCGCCGTTTTTATGCTTATAAAAACCTTACTTATACTTATTATATTTATAACTTATAAATAAAGGCGAAATGAGTGATTTTTATATATTTTTTTTCCGGTGTAGCGGTTAAGAAGAGCTTTAAAATGATGCCTCATTCATGAAATTTGATGAAGTAATAAGGAATTTATGGTGTAGCGATAAAAAAAAAGGGTTTGAGAAATAATATATATGACGTTGTGTTTTCATAAAAATCCAAAGGTGATTTTTTCATACGTTCTAGTGCATTTTTTTTACCAGAACTAGTTTTGGAAGCCGGTTTAATTTTTGTTAATATTAATAGTTTTTTATGTATAAAATATTTATTATAGAGAGAGACTGAGTGAAACGAAATTTCGATTAATTTAACAATAAATATTCGATTTAAGAAGAAAACTTTATATGCTATTTTATGATTGCATAGAATAAACTTTTTTTAAATAAAATTAAAATTGGACATCGAGTAAATAAATTCCTTACGTCGTAATTCGGTTATATTAAAAAAAAAATCTCTCTAAATGTTTATTAGACTTTTAATATTACTTTTTAGTTTATTAGTAGCGCTAGTTAATAAATATTACAATTAAAATTTATGGACGAATAAAAAAAACACGATCATTTGATCTGAATCGACAAAAATCATTAGAAGCTGTGACAGAATTAATATGAGAGAATCTGATATACCATCAAGATGAAACAGATGAAAAGGGTATAATTTTGTAATTACGAAACGATTAAATTCGTTCGCGAATGATTCATGTAAATGGTTCTCACAGCGGGTTAATTTCTCCTCTTTCCAATTAGCTCTTTGTGCCCGAGTCGATCCTATCTCCTTGTTGCGAAACTCGCTCTGTTTCTCCGATCGTGCAACGAATAACTATGAGAGTTTTTTTTTTATTTTCTCAATAAAAACGTGCGACAATTATACAATATTACAGGGAAGTCGGGCAATGAACTTAAAAAATAAATAATAACTGCGACTAATAATTATTAAAAAAAATTTAATTGAATTGGAAATTTTATCGATTGATTGATTACGTAGTTGCTGGCTGGATACATTTCTGATTCAGGAAGCATTTTTGTAGTTTGTCGGAGTTACATGTAACTTCCTTGTTTTATAACTATTTATATGGTTATTGAAGTTTCATGCCTGAATCTCTGGTCAACCTTCTTGAAAGAATATTCGGCTTGGTATAAATTGTACTTAAAATTTAATTACATATTATTAATATTTTATAGTAACAAGCTAATTTCATAATTCGTTTAAAAATAATAAAAAATTGAAATTCCAAAATATTTGAGGGGTGGGACACGACCCCGAGCCCCCATTTTGGATCTGCCCTTGATTGATTACTATAAAGTCATTCGATATTAAATCAATGAGGGTCCAAAACTCATTATTTTTGGATTTTATTAACTTTTCGTTGTTTTATTGCATGCATCATTGTTAAGAAAAATTTCAGATTTTTAGGACTTATAGTTTATGAAGTATGAATTTTTTGGTAAAAAAAAAAAAAAAAAAAAAAAAAAAATAAAGTGGGTTTTTTTAAACTGTTTGGGGTTATATCTCAAAATCTATTTAAGCTAAAAAGCTGAAGCAAGTACCACACTTTTCATTATTTGGATCTTATTATTATTGTATACTTCATGATCATATCATAAATATAGTATCTTTAAAAAGATATATACATATTTCAAATTTGGGAAATAAAGTTGGGTTTTCAATGGAAAAATTTAACATGCAATAGGTACATCATTTATTTTAGGTCATTAAAAGTCAATATTTTTATGTTGGGAACACATTATTTTCTCAATCTAAAATTGTGCACAATTTTAGCTAAAAATTTTTGGAATGACATATATTTTTTTTTTAAATCGAAAGGCGTATTTTCCGAAATTCGAAAAATAAGTTTTTATTGTATTTTTTAAAGATATTATATTTTTAGGTTATTGTCTTGTAAGATATTAACAGAAACATCACAGGATACTGAAACATATGACACCTGTTTCAGCTTTCTAGCTCAAATAGATTTTAAGATATAACTCACGATATTGTAACACTTCTGTGGGTTAAAAAATATCTATTAAACGAAAATATAACAATATCAACGTCAAACGAATTATAACAACATAAAGAAATCAAAATCCGAGAAGGTTACAAAAATTATAACGTTATAGCTAACAATTCATATGGCTTGAGCTTCACAGTAAAGACTCAGACTAACTGGTTCAGTCACTCGCTCCGTATTTACAGTCGTAAAAGGACTGGTCAGGAATGTTCCAGACCCCCGTGGAATCATCAAGGCCTTGAACTCCAACAATCTATTCCCATACACGTGCTCTGACGGTCCACTCCATTCGCAAGTTGTTCCAACAAAAGATTTGGGATTTCAAGCCATATGTTTTTTTTTCTCATTAAACGATTTAACGTTACTATATGTTTAAATAACACACTATTTTTGCTTATCTTTTTTTTTTTATTACTTCAATAACTGTATGATCTGAAATTTCGATTTCTTTTTTTTTTTTGTACATTAATTTCTGCTACAAAGAACCTAAAAATGATCAGGATTCAAGACCTAAAGGTTCAGACCCTCGTTGATTTGATATGGAATGACCCTATATTTTAGAGAAAATATAAGTCTGTCTCATATGAAATGAGATATTTTTAGTTATGTCTGTTTCCTGAATACTCTGAAAGAGAAGTTTACCCCGGGAAGATTTTAACAGTATCATACATCAAACTGTTTAAAATTTAATAAAATATATAATTATTCTTCTTAAATAGAGACCACAAAATCTGATGATTAAAATTCCAATCGGAATATCAGTATATATACTGAATAAGCCATTTTTATACTCTCCTAAAAAATCATATTTGTTTTCAGATATGACATCATTAAAATGAATGAGGGCTTTGTTCGTAATTAAAATCAAGCTATAGAAATAATTTTTATTGAAATAATATCGAATAATTAAATATTTCCGAGACTCATATAAACCAGCTGTTTTTTACTTTCACTTACCTATATATGAAATATATAGTAAGTGGAAGTATTGCGATCGTGAAAAATTTCGACTTCCGGTTTTCAACGGAAATACACGTTTTGGGGTCCCCTGAGTCGAAATGACCAAGTCCCACGAAATGGTCTGTGTGTGTGTGTGTGTGTGTGTGTGTATGTGAACAGACTAGCTCAAAAACTATAAACCGTGCGATCCTGAAATTGGGAATTTAGTGTAGGTATATGCCCGCGATGTGACAGCATAAATTTCATCAAAATTACTTAAAGGGAGGGGGTACTTTACTTAATAACTTTTTAGGTTTTTTTCGATTTTCTCAAAAACGGCTCTAACGATTTTGATTAAACTAAGTATTTGATGTATTAATATGCCCTAGATATGACTGTAAAAATTTCATCAAAATTGATCAACCGGAGGGGGGACTTTACTTAATAAATTTTGTATCATTTTCATGTGTCTTTTTTATTTACTCAAAAACGGCTTTAAAGATTTTGATCAAACTGGGTATTTGATGTATGTATATGCTAAAGATGTGACAGCCAACATTTCATCAAAATTGGTCAAACGGAGTGGGCACTTTAATTCATAACTTTTTTCCAATTTTTACCTTTTTTTTCGATTATCTCAAAAACGGCTTTAATGATTTTGATCAAATTCGTCATGTTTAATAAAAATTAGGCGTTCAATAATATCAGGTAAGTTTTATCAGTATTAAAATTTTCTGAGGCGGCTTAAATGGGGAAGGGGCCTTTTTTGTTTTCCTATAAAGTACCTTTGTTTTAGTTTATATTGAGAAATTAACTGTCTCTCATCACGAATAAAAATAAGAAATGGCTAAATATGATATATGAAGAAAATCAAGTAAACATATACAGGAGAAAAAAAAGAAAAAAATTCCGTCAACTCATAAAACACCTTGAGCTCATGCATGCGCCGTACGCCTTTATTGACAAACCAATGCGTTAAATTAAAGATGTTCTATTCATATAATGAAAATTATTTGTTTCATAGGAACTAAATAAAATATTCAACAAGTACATAGAGAATTATAAAATCAGACGACTTGGAGTATTATGCTTGCATTGCCGAATTATCACAAGTAAAAACTTTTATTTAATAATAAAAGAAATTTTTTTTTTTTTTTTTTTGAGCAAATGAAAACAAAAATAAGAAATGAAAGTGGAAAAATGTATAACTTTGAGAAGTGGCAATTAACAAAACATATTAATTTCCAATCTAAGTAAGTTGGTAAGTGAAAGTTGTGTGTTGCGCGCACGCACCAGATTTTTACTCTTGCATAAATAATTCTCATTTAAATCATCTGATCATATATACCACCTGTACTCCAATGCACACTCAGTTCGTTACGAAATATCCACCAAAGATTCCCGGACGTCCTTCAAGTTCCGTGAGTCACTACAAACCTCTTGTACTGCCTTAGAAGTCGATTACTGTTTCGAAAGATCGATACAGGCAGTTCTAACGAAGATATAAGTATAGTCGAATAGCAAAGTCATGGATTGAAATTGATGACTCATTTACGCAAGAGGAAATTTTTTTTATTGCTGTATTTCGTCGTTGAAAAAGTGGGGAAAGGAGTCATATTGAGTGCTAAGTTCAACTTCAGTCGAGCATAATAAAACAGCTATCAATGCTAGGCTGAGGGTTTTTAATTTTAAACCTTAAATTTTATTCTTTTAAACATTATAGTTCACTTTTTATATCATAAATACTGCTACCATGGTGAAGGAAAAATTGTTTTAAGTCATAAGTGGGGGGGGGGGGGGGAGTACATAAACCTCTGCTAAGAACCATTACACAGAATTTATTCCTTATAGGATTAAGAGCAAAAGTTAAAAAATCCAACCAATTATTATGTTCCTAGTTCGACAGAAAACGTGTTTATTGTGGCGATTAACTTAGACAATATTCAACTTTACACCAAAGCTAAATCTATAGGTGCCTTTACACTCTACGAATCTCACCCTCGAATAGGTTCTCCTCCGAACCTTGCCGTACCGGCGTTAAACGAACAGCCATTTATACTTAACATGACGTTAAGCGAACCAATATGGCTGACGCACCCAACGCTAGCTTATCGTGACAAGGTTCTAACTGAGATTTTTGGCAGAATTGAGCTTATTCTTTTATTTGACATATAATATAGTTTACTATATTCTGTATTAATTTTACGGTAGTACTATTGTAAAAAACCAAATTACTAAAGTGACAAGGTTCTAACTGCAAGAAAAACATTTTTGAGCATCACTTTGTCCAGGTTCTATCTGCAACACATCTGTTATCATTGTGATTCTAATGTAAACAGTTCTTATTTTGATCTCTTGTTTGGGGGACGTTTGGTGTGACTTTGGTTTCTACACTTGTGAGGTGCACATTTAAGTGTTGGAAAAATGATTGAACTCTATAAAGAACAGTGTTCTGAAGAAGGAGTCCATCCAGTAAAAGACTCTCAATACAGAAAAAATGAAACTGAGTAGGAATGGCACAGTAGTCTGAAAAATGTAGTGAGGGAATCCCGAAAGAAAGAAAAAGAGGAAAAAACTTACCAGTATTGTTGTTTGACCTAGAGAATGTTCTATTGACTCCACATGCAGAAATCAGCTCACTATTCTATTAAGGAAAATTGACCTGTTTTAACTTAACAGTTATAGTGTGACTAAAAGAGTTTATTGAGCTCTTTGGAATGACACGTTAGGAGGTAGATCCAGAAATGACATTGCAAGTGCCCTGCGATGAATTTTAGAAGTTGTCGCTGAATAAAATGACGTGAGCTCATTACTTGGACAGACTCGTGTGTTCCCTCGAATAGGAACTCAATAATGTCAAACGCTATCCTAGACTTTTTGAGTGAACACCCTAAAATAAAATCAGTGACAATGAAATACTCATTGCCAAGACATTCATGTGTGCAAGAGGTTGATGGTGTACATTCACAAATTGAAAAGGCAATGAACATAATCGAATTTTATTCACCGTTAGGTCTAATAAGACTTTTGAAAGGCGTAAATCGTCAAAATCTATATGAAATCATTCAAATGAGAGCTTCTGGCTTTAAAAACTTCTCTGAAACTAAGAAACTACTGAACTACAAAGCAATGCCTTATACAAAAGTATCCATAATTCAACACACACAAGCATTTGGGGAGATTTTATACAAAACGAGTTATGATGAATTAGAGCCCTACAACGCTGCAAACATTAAGTTCATGGAAACTCCAAAACAGAGCAATAAGTCGAAAAAGTCTAAGAAGCAGCAAACTGAGCCTTCACGTCTCTCTGTTTTTGAAGTACGTCCAAAAGTTCTTCGATGTACCACCCCAATACCGGACCTTAAGAAAAAAGACATTAAAAGTGCTTATCCTTACATGCCCCTTCAGGATCGAGAGTTCTACAATGCCATCTTGAACTAGAAAGCAGAAATTCTCGACTTTTTGTGCAAAGAAAATAAATTTTCTAAAAAAATATTATCAAACTCATGTAAAACTTGAAAGTTAGGTATTAAATAGTTGTTTATTTGTTTAATCTAGTAAATTTTCACAAAATAAACTATATCATCTTCACTCTAAGCCTGATTTTTACTTGCATTTTCAATTTGACATGCTTATATGTGCAGTTCTACCTACATTATGAATCAGAATAAGAGAAAACATAGCATTTTAGTCTGTCCCATAATATGTATACAGACTATGTACTTTTGCAGTTAGAACCTTGTCACTCTTAAGTTGATCAAAGTTGGGAGTGACAAGGTTCTAACTGCAAAAGTACATAGTCTGTATACATATTATGGGACAAACTAAAATGCTATGTTTCCTCTTATTCTGAGTCATAATGTAGTAGTAAGCCCTCAGAAAGCATAAAAAACTAATTCATCAATAAATAAATAAAATATTGCAAAAGGAAAATTCAAACTTGTTTTTCTCAGAAGTTACTCTTGATCAGTTAGAACCTTGTCAAACCAATGCCTCGTTATGATGAAGAAAAAATATCCATTATCAATATATTTTATATTATCTGAAAAATAAAAAAATAGGAGACGAATTAGAACGGCGTACTAATATCACAAACAACTTCTGTCACTTGGGAAAAACCCAAATCAAAAGTGGCACTAGCACTACCCCCGAACCCAGGCGAACAGACGAAGTACTTATAACACCCGAACAGTCGACGTGAAGGCTGTTCGAGGGTGGTGTTCGAAGGTAAAGTTCGTAGAGTTTAAAGGCAACTTATGAATGACTATGAAGCCTCCCAGTGAGGTTACATCTTCCAATAGAGAGCCATTGTGATAAAATGTAAAAATTATGAAGTTTGTCCTGAATACCACAGAAGGCAGTTGCTGTAATAAAAAGCACATAAGTAATAAGAAATAACTGAATAATGCACGTTCATCTTATACATTTTTTTAAATGTCAATGATCCAAAATAACATAAACACGAAAGGATATATAAAAGCAAAAAGATTCCAGTCATATCGATATACTTAAAAAAAAAAATCATGCGAAACTAGCTCTGTTTCTCCGATCGTGCAACGAATAACTGTGAGAATTTTTTTTTTCCTTTTCTCGATAAAAACGTTGGTTGTACAACATTAGAGGGAAGTCGCGCAATGAACTTAAAAAAATAAATAATGACTGCGACAAATAATTATTTTAAAAAAATATGAATTGAATCGGAGATTTTAACGATTGATTGATTATGTCGTTGCTGGACACATTTATGATCAAGGAAGTATTTTTTCAGTTGGTCAGAGTTGCAACAAACTTCCTTATTTTATAATTATTTATGTAGTTAGCGAAGTATAATAAACCGTTTATAACTTTCACTTACCTATATATGAAATATATACCTACTAAGGGAAAGTATTGCGGTCGTGAAAAATTTCGACTTCCGGTTTTCAACGGAAATACACGTTTTTGGGGACCCCTAAATCCAAATAACCATGTCACGCGAAATGGTAAGTGTGTGTGTGTGTGTGTGTGCTTTTGCTTTCCCATTTTTAATTTAATTCCGATTTTCTCAAACATAACTTTAACGATTTTAATTAAACCCGCCACGTTTAATAAGAATCAAGTATTCTTTAATATAAGGTAAGTTATATCATTATTAAAATGTTCTAAGGAGGCATAAATGGGGAAGGGGCCTTTTTTTGTTTTCCTATAAAGTACCTTTGTTTATGTGGAGAAATTATCTGTCTCTTGCTTCGCCTAAAAATAAGCAATGGCTAAATATGAAATATGAACTAAATCAAGTAATCTTATACAGGAAAAAAAAAAATATTCCGTCAACTCATAAAACATCTTGAGCCCACATGTGGGCTGTACCCCTTTAATGACAGACGATTGTTTATAATTAAAGATGTTTTAATCATTTAATGGAAATTATTTGTTTCACGGTAACTATATGAATTTTTCAGCAACTACATAGAGAATTATAAAATCAGATGACTTGGAGTATCAGGCTTGCATTGTCGAATAATCAAAAGTAAATGTTTAATTATGTACTAAATTATCTCAAGTGTATTATTATTTAATAAAATTTAGTGTACTTTAAAGAGCAAATACAAACAAAAATAAGTAAATGAATGTGGAACAATCTGGTGGTGGAAAAATCGCACCAGATTTTTTAATAATAGCTACCTCCTATTTCTGGTTTTTCTAATTTTTATCGCTAACAGTATCTACGCATGGAGCTATGGTTACGCTCGAATTGAATTACTTTTTTACTCTTTTCGATTTCATTCCCGTTTAATAAAATCCACTCCAAGCTACGACAACCCACACGGAAGTAGCTTAGAGTGGGTAGTAGCTTCCCGACGTATTTGACAGGCGACGACAATATATCCAAAAAAAAATAAAATAAAAATCTTAAGATGATTGATGCTACCGCAAGTAAATAAAGTTAAAAATAAAATGATTATGATCTTTGTTACCATTAACATTCTTCTCCTATCCATTGATTATCACCCTAGCGAAAGATCCCTGGATGATGTATGACGGATGAACGCTTCGATTATACAATAACAGTGAAGAGTAACTGTAATCGATGTTTGGTAGAGGACAGAGGTATCGATAGTAAAGGTCGCCTGGCAGTGAACTCTTCATTTCAACTGGAACACACATAGGTAGCGATCAGGAAATGCTGGCTATATCTACTGGAATCCTATAGATATCAACAAATATTTCTCTCCCGTTCGCTTCCAATGGATTGCTGTATCAGCTTTCTGTTTATCTTCTTTGCAACTATTTATAGCAGGTTATGCTATTCATATTTCTGGATGCAATCTTTGGAATAAAGGGTACCCGGAAAAAAAAATCCTGTGATAATCCTGTGAGTTGGACATTATCGGACTTATTTTTATACACGTAGTGTTCAGGTTGCCCCTGACAACATATATAACTTGAAGGTAGCCATTTCAATAATCGGAGTCAGGGGACATTTAATAATACTCGACATTGATCCTGCAACCTCTCTACTAGCCCTGGAAAACCCCGTATAGCATGGGCGTACCCAGCGGGGGGCAGGGGGGTGGGATCTGCCCCCCCCTGGAAGGCTGGAAGCTATAATTTTTTAGGCGTTTAAGACTGGAAGCAATAATAGAATACATTTTTTTCAAGCAAATAATTGTAATAACTTAGTTGATAAAGCAGTGCTATAATTATACATAATTTTGGTTTCATTCACCTTTTCCGCGGTAAGTTGTTACAACCTGAACGACCATAGCTTGCCCCCCCTAGTTTTGATCCTGGGTACGCCCTTGCCGTATAGCGTATAAGAGGGTAGTAAGGAGAAGAAAAAAAATTATCCGTCATTCGATCAATTATAATCAATGGACGGATTATTCATCATTTAATTTCCGTACATAATACTGTTCTTAATAAAACATGAACATAAAAAATTGTTAGCAAAATGTTAAATTGTTAGCAAGAAAATCCTGGATATCAAATGAGAGAAAACTTAGCAATGTTTTAAAACACTAACTCGCAGACTCCCTCATTTCTTATTTATTAACCAAAACAAACCTGTATCCTTTACTCGAGGTCAAAAGTGGGACCTAATTTAGCTCCAATTAGATAATAGAAGAAAAGGTGAAACTCCCAATGGGTCCTTTACATTTTAAGTAGCGGCCTGATTAAAGAAGTCTTAGCAGACTCCGAAAAGGTTACACGCAACTATTTCCCAATAGTTAGACAAATTGGTATTATACTGTTTTCAAACCAGGAACATGTTTTAACCTGATAATTCATAAGTTTTTTATATTTGTCAAAATTGGAAGATCTTTAAATAAGTTATAAAAGTGAGCTAAACCAAAATAAATAGAAGTGGAAGAATAACAAAATACTCAATTTATAAATTTATTTTATTTTATTCATCATGATAGGAACCATTAGGAACCATTACATGATAGGAAAAATAACCATTAATGTGGCACCGATTTCCACTAAAAAGAGGTGCTCTTGTTTGTTTGTTTGTTTCAAAGTCACTATATGCTACTAAGGCTAATCGGACGATGCTACAGTGGGAGTCCTAAATTTTGCCTATCCAGGTATTTTAGGATAGGGATCTTTAACAAGTACCTGACATTGTGCAGGCGCGGGACCTCCATTTTACGTGCTATCCGAGGGACGGCATCGACAAGACATAGACAAAACTAAAAATAGAAGGTGCTCTTAAATAATTAATTGATCGCGGAAAAATCAACGATTTGACCAAAAATGGAATGTACATCCATAAAATCATCGATTAATAGTACAGATTTATATTTTTATTCTCACAAAATACTGGTTCATACACCGTCATGACGTGACGCATCACCCCAAACTATTCTCTTTTATCTTCAGGCAATCGTTTCGATTATTGCCTCTTTTTGAAACCGGGAGTTTAAACAAGTTGCTGCACAGCTGCAGACAGATGTTGATTGAGACCCGCAGAAGATGGATGAGTGTTCAGCTCCTCTGAAGGTACAACTTAGTCTCTTGGACATGGCCCGATTCATCAACCTCTAGTTGATCAGTTGATGGACGGTTTTTCTTGATTGGATGGAACGAATGGACATCCTTCTAGGTAGCCGGTGAAATCGGCATGCCATGGGAAGATGATATTTTAAAAGTTACGTAGAATAATTAATTAGAGAATAATGTACTGCATCTTTTATGTCACTCCTGCAAGGCAGGTGGGTCTGGCCTTAGAAGTTTGCATTTGAAGGGAATACTCATTATTATTGTCTTAATATTAATATGTATAATAGATGTCCTAAGCACCACGGGCGTCACCGCCGGGTGGGACAGGGGGGATGCGTCCCCCCCAATATTTTGATTGGAGGGGACTGTCCCCCCCCCAATATTTTGGCAGGAGAGGACCCAATGTAAAAAATTAAATAAAAATTCGATTTTAGGAATTTAGTCAGCACTTAGCGATTTTATCCGAGTTTAGTCAGCACAGTCTATTGTTAAAAGGTAATTAGGAGTAGTGTATATTTGATAATTGTATATTTTTTATTTCAGCTCGAACTGTTTTGTTTTACTGCTCTACATTTTTTTTTTAAACCAAGCAGCTTGATCCTACTTTCCACCAATTTGATGTAGCTTATAGGAAGAAAGTTGATGGGAAGCAGTGATATTAGTGGGTTCAGAATCAGAAGAAAAACTTGGATAAAATTCAATCAAGAAATTTTGGCCCACATCCTTCAACAATAAGCCTTTTTGTAATGCATAACTGAAGCATAAATTGACTAGTTTTAAGAGACTATAAATACCTTTAAAATACATTTCAACTTTTACCCCCTCGAATTTCTACCTACCCTATCTAGGAAAATATTGGAGCCGTCCCCCCCAATAATTTGGTGCTGGTGACGCCCATGCTAAGCACTACTAAAACATTTATCCCATCACCGTGAAAATTAGGGAAGTTGTTAATATCAAACCTACTGAAGATTTTTTTCATAAAGGCCAAAATATCGTACTTCCAGAGATTCAGGAATCGGGATGTTGTTGTAATACACTTAATGGCAAGAGCAATAATTGAGAGTAAAAGTACAATATAAACTTTTCATTCCGTTCATATTTACCTTTCAACTGGTACAACTTCATCAAATATAAGAATGCGCAAATAATCGATTTCCATGTTATAGCGCTCATACTTGTTACATATGCATGACTTGAAGAGGATTTCTATTATTGCACAAGAGATATCTTAAGAGGCATAAGATCAAAAGAAGCTGAAATGGACTTGAATGACTTATCCTCAATCAATGACACAATGACGTAATCTTGATACAAGTCATGTAGTGGCTACGCATTTCGTCATACTCATCATTTGATTATGTAATAAGACTAGCGTTTGTAGTTATGATAGATATTTATGACTGCTAGATAGCCTTTGCGAATAATGCGCATGCCATATTAATCAAAGACCTTACAGCCATAATTTTAGACTAAGAAACATACCATAGTATAACGAGACCTTTTTGGAAAATGTTTTGTCATTTAAAGCTAGGATTTAACTTTAATAAAAATAAGAAAGTAAGATAAAGAACAAATAATATGCAAAAAAAGATGAATATCAGTTGTGGGAAAGTAGCATTAAGGTAAAAAGCTGATTGGTAGATCCGGGGGAAGAGCTGTGGGGCTGCAGCCCCCTCCTTTACAACCGACTGGATCCTCCCATGGTTGTAACTAAAATATAAAGAGGATTCAAAAGGCTGTAACTTCGTAGCTGTCTGATTTTTTATTTTGTGTGGAATGCAGATGCCTTTAGTTTTCCCCTTTATAATAAATCGATTGTTTTTTTTTAGCTATTCCGAAATAAACATTCATTTTGCTGTTTTAGGTTTCCATGGTCTGAATCCTTTGTATGAATTTCTTCTTCAGGGTTTGAACCATGTAATTTTTCAACTGCCAAGCTTTCACCCATCTTGCTATGGGCTTCTTCAGGGCCAATACAAGAAATTGGCCAATACTATTCTTGTATTCACCCTGAAAAAGCCCACAGCATGATGGGTGCTTGGCTTGGCAGTTAAAGAAACCGTTTACATGGTCAAAGCCTGGAGATGAAATGCATACAACATTCATTTTCTTCAAAAAAAAAAAATTTTTGAGGATTTTTCCTGATGGTTCTGTCCGTTTTTTCGCACGGGAGGGGAAGGAAATCTTCAAAATGATACCGCAGTCATCGAATATCATCAAGTATCAAGAAAGTCCTGGCGTACCGACAATACTCATTTCAGCTTCTTTTGCTCTAGATAAGATATATGTAGAAGATTGATGCAGAGATTCTGATACTATCCCCTTACTAAACAGTTCACATTTTATAATTTTTGACCATGGTGAAATGGTTTCATTTTATCCTGATTCAATCGTCATCATCCTTCAATCTTCCGAATAATATTATTACATTTTTAGTATATTACTCGTAATTCAAGCCATGCTTACTCCCCTGGCCAAAAAAACCCTTCCCGCATAGCTATAAAGGTGAGGTAGGGGAGAAAGAAGAACAACAAAATATTATTGTTAGATGTTTTATTATTATTAAGGTACAGTGAATTCAGTGAGTGTTCAGTTATCTTTAGTGAGTGTTAAGTTATCCATCTATGTTAATGTTTTTCATCATTTAATTCCAAAACATGGCTTAAAAAGTTGTCCAATGCTTGCTTAATTATTATCCTCTTACCACCTCTCTAAAGACCAGTTTACACGGAGAAGTTTTTGTAAGGAAGTTTTGAACAAAATGTTGCTTCACTTTTTGACCACCAGAGGCGATTACAATGCACCAATAAGCCATGTTTTACATACATGTGAAACCTGTTTTACATGTACATTGGTCCAAGTTTTTTTCATCCTTATATTGATAAAAAAAAAAAACTTAACCGTGTAAAACTTTTCTATTCGGTTCATTGGTTCATAGCAATGATATCATAGCGGCCAAATAGCGAAGCAATATACGATTCTAAATTTCGTTCAAAAAATTTCTTTCTTGCACTCGGCGTTTGAAAAACTACTACTTCCTTGATCTATAATTGAGATTTGATCGTAGGAAAATTGAAAGAAAACTTATCTGGAAGTTACATGCTTGAGTAAACTGCCTTTTGTAGTAGATATTGAACGAGTAGTGACTGACTGAGCGAGGAGTTGCACAACGCCACTGAAGTAACAATTGTCGTTGTTATACAACTGTGGTCGAAGCCAGCTGTCGTTTGTTGTCATTTAGTTTACCATTTTTGTCATTTCGTGCTTTTAGCCGCAGTCAATTAGGTCAATTGTTATGAAATTGCGGTTTGTCGGATTAAAAATATTACACAAATTAATAAAACTCTGTCTAATCCGGCGCCATTTCCTTTTGGTCATTGGGGCTTGTATGTATTTGGTCTTCCTGTTAAATGGGGTCAAAGATATGAATCATTTATGCAATAAAATTGATAATAAGATATCAATATCAGCAAGTTGTCCCTTTCGAATAAGCCGTATTGTATGTTAATCAGTGGGTAGCGGGATGGCCGAGTATGATTGGAAACCCGAAGATAGCAAGTTCGAAACCCGGAGCCAGGGGACATTTAATAATAATCGGCAACAACCCACACCCTCACCCCTGACCCGGGAAACCCCGTATAGCCTAAACGGCGAGGGACGAGAGATACAAAAAAAAGTGTTAATCAGTATCAAAGTACGTTTCAGAAATTATTTTATTTTTTGTAATATTGCAGTTAATTTAATTATCAATAAAGCATATTTAACCCTTTGTTACACGCAACTTTCATTCCTGCCCGCTAGCGGCACTGCCTGCCGCATTGGTATTTTTCTTTGTTTTTTGACATTTACGTCTTCTTAAAGCTACTATTTAAATATTTTTACCTAACATTTTATCAAAAGAATAAGAAGAGGTATTTATGAGATAGATAAAGTAATGTAAACATTTTATTTTTAAAAAATAAAGAATTTCGAACGAGAAGTAATCACCAAAATAGGAACAAAAACAGGTAACATGATAGTACAGAAGAAGACGAATCGCGTACATTGGGAACATCGGACAGTTGTATTACTGTTTCTATGTTTTCCACATTCATGGCAAGGACCTTTCCTAGGTCCATAATAAGTGGTGAGATTTCTGTTCGAGTTTTTTATAGGTTCAATGAGGCGTTTTACTATACCTGTCAGTTTGTTTGTTGATCTGAATGGCCCGAGTGGTTGAACTCCACAATATATCTTAAAACTGTAGACGGAAAAAGTTTGCAGAATCCAAACAGTTCGTACACGCTAGCGTCACGGGATGCCGCAAATATAGACTTTTTCACTTTAACCAATTGCTAGACACTGCCTGTAAATCACAGAAACTCGGCTCCATCTTTCTCCTGATCCGATCCACATCCGATGAGGAATACTAGTTGAATCAACCGCGAAGATTCAAAATTACCAAAATTGAGGCATGGGGTGCCGCTTAGCGTATAACAAAGGGTTAAAGTCCTGTGTAGACGTTAAAGTTTTTGGAAGGAAGTTTAGAACCAAACGTGCTTCGCTATTTGACCATCAGGGGTAGTTAGACTGAACCAAATCGTGTTGTTTACACGTCAATTTATGCTACTAAGGCTAATCGGACGAGGCTATGGTAGGAGTCATAAATTTTGCCTATTCAGGTATAATTAGGATAGGGTGGGAAGGTTTTATTGAAAAAAAAAACCTTTTAACAGGAAATATATTATTACCTAAGACATGAAGAATTCGATAATTCTGAATTCAGTGGTATAAAGTACGCACATCCCGTATATCCAAAGGGAGCTTATATTGGTAATGTAGTGCGTTTATTGAATGTTGATTGTCGAGAAAATATTTATCGATTGGAATACAAGATTGTTTTCTTATCATTTCATCTCTTGGGTGAGGATTTAACAAAAACGAACTTAGTATGAGCCAGAAGGCCATAAGATTATAGACACTAAACGGAATTTTATTTTTAACTTATATGTTTAAAGAATATAATATAAAATAAGAAATCACTGAGCTATTCAGTTGAAATTAATTTACAAGACATACTTCGCTATCAAGTAAAAAAGAAAGTAAAGAATTTGACGAGAGAGCTGCAAAGAAAGTCAGGATCTGGCCACCATACTGTGCTAGGCAAATATTAACAGATACCTACCGGTTAGAAAGCGGAAATGCTCACATGATTTATAACTAAAATTTTCTATTCCATAATTTCTCAATCGCTTAGTTTTATTTATATTATAGATGATATAGTCTAAGGGAGGTAAACTAAATTATAAATAACTTGAGGAAGTACCAAAATCAAGACCCTCATCAGGGGTCACCTGTGGTGTAGTGGTTAGCATGGCAACCTACAATATTAAAGGTCGCGGGTTCGCGCCCCGTGGTGGCCCCAGAATTTTTTAAAGGGAGTAAAAAATCCTTAGCTATGGAATGGAAAATGGAGGTCCCGAGCCTGTACGATGTCAGGTACTCGTTAAAGATCACAAACCTAATTATAACTGGATAGGCAAAATTTAGGACTCCTACTGTAGTATCGTCCGTATAGCCTTATTAGAATAAAAATGGACGTTAAACAAACTAACCAACAAAGACCCTTATCAGAGGTTAAAAGCGCGTCTACAACACGGTTAAATAATATCAATGAATCTTGCTTCTATCGAACTTCTGGTCGTACGCTAACGAGAGGTCAATCAATTCCAAACTAGATCATGTTTTAAATAAACGCTTAGTTCCAACATAATTTTTATTATTAATACCTTTAATGGGTTTTGATAACCGATTTAAATATAGGAAGAATGAACATATCAAATTAGCAAAAAAAAATTTAGATATAGAATGCAAGGCCTCAAAGTCTCGTATTATTTCAATAATGCACTTAATCATGCAGGTTACATGCCAAATTTTCGCCTATTCAGGCATCTTCAGGGCTACTACAGTTTCGCAAGCAAGCTAGAAACAGAGTCTACATTATAAAGCAAAGTGTACAATGTGCGTGCCGTGCCGATAAGGCTCAAAGACGACGCCAAGTACGATTAAGTAAGTTATGTCATTGTATAGCCATATAACCCCTAACGGAGAAGGTTTCCGTTTTTCTCTTAAGTGTGTAAAATGAAGAGAAAAGGACTGGAATTTTAAGTCTTTCGCACCATGTAATTAGTCTGTTTCAGATTGATATACGAGTTTATTAATGAAAAATTTAGTTCGAGCTCCAGGCTACCAGGAAGCGCTAGGGAGCGTTTCACTGGATGTTTATTGTTCATTCATTCCCTTCAATTTGTAAAGGTTATGTATTTGTTCAGCTGTTCTTTTTAAATTACTAAAAAATCAAGCGAAAATAATTAGTTTCACCTTTTCTTTCAAAATAAAATAATGATTCTACATCTCTGCAATCTATTAGAAAACCGAGTGGATTCCTTAAAAAATTAATTTTCTCATAAGAAGGCTAATTGATCAACACATTACATTTAATCAACATATAATACTTAAGTGAATTTAATGCAATAAAAGTGAATATTTCTTAATAGTACAGTGAGCAAATAAAATCAGACATAAAAAAAAAAAGAGAGATAAATTGACAGAATATAAATCGAAAATAAAAAGTCTGAAGTGTTTTTATTGTATGTAATTATGAAAAAGAAGTTGGTTTTCACTTTATATCAATAGTAGTAAGATTCGAGATCTGCAGAGTCCACTCAAATTACGGGGGGATATCTTAAGGGAGGTTGAAATGGAAGAAAAGTCTTAAAAAAAAGTTTCTATGAATCTTCGGTAGTTTCTATCCTTCTGGATCTAATAGGACCATCACAGTAGTCGGCGCTTAAGTTTTACTGGAAATATAATATTTTTAACTGAGATATCAGATTTTTCAACTATAATCTAATGACTTTTTATCTGCTGACTGCTTGGAATGGGCTTATACAATGCAGAATCACAGAAACCATCAAAAACGATGCATAACTTGACAAAGTTGCATTAAAATTAATTGTTATTTACCATTCTCAACCCCCAATAAAGTAAATAGGGTTCTTCATTTGGGCGGACTCTGCAGTTCTCGAATCTTAATATTCATCTCAAATTAAAACCGAAGTTTCAAGAAGGTGCTAATTTTGTTCTATATTTCCTTTAATTTTAAAGTTTTTTCTGTTATTAAAACTACCACACAACTACCGGAGCGAAACCGGGCACCCTAGCTAGTAATGAAATATATTCTAGTTTCACACAATATAATAAAATGGACATAACTTTCTGGACTGACCTGATACACATACGCATAATATTCTCCCCGTCCTGTTCAAAGGAACTTTGTCTTTTGTTAAAGGTTAATTTAAAGAGTTGCTAAATTTTAAACCTCTCAGTATAGTATTATAAATATTGTAAATACTTTGTTAACATGTAATTTTATTTTGGAAATCAATATATATTATAAAGCAAAGTGTACAATGTGCGTGCCGAAAAGGCTCAGAAACGACTACACATACGACTAAGAGATTTATGTCAGCGTGTAACTGTATGTCCCCTAACGGAGAAGAAGGTTTTCGTTTTTCTCTTAAGGGTGTGAAATTGAAGAGAAAAGGACTGGAATTTTAAGGCTCTCGCACCATTTAATTAGCCTCTCTTAGATTGAGATACGAGTTTATGAATGAAAGATTTAGTTCGAGGTTCAGGCTACCAGAAAGCGCTAGGTTGCGTTTCAGTCTATGTTTATTGTTCATTCATTTCGTTATATTCGTATAGGTTATATATTTTGTCAGCTGTTCTTTTTAAATTACTAAAAAATCTAGCGAAAATAATTAAGTAGTTTCACCTTATCTTTCAAAATAAAATAATGATTTTACATCTCTGCAATTAATTAGAAAACCGACTGGATAACTTACAAAATTAATTTTCTCATAAGAAGGTTAATTGAGTAACACATTACATTTAATCAATATATAACATATACTTAAGTAAATTTAATGCAATATGAGTAAACATTTTTTAGTGGTACAGTGAGCGAATAAAAACAGACATAAAACAAAAAAGAAGAGCTGAATTGACTGATTATAAATCGAAAATAAAAAGCTTGAAGTGTTCTTATTGTATGTAATTATGAAAAATGGTTTTATTTCTATGTACGTTGAGCATTCCAGTTGACAAAATGACTAACTCCAATTACAGCACTTTTTCAATAAGATTTTATCACCCCTCATAATTCAGGATAAAAAGAAATATGATGAAAAAATTGTGCCATCATGATATTTTGGTTTTCACATTGTAATAGTAGGTGCAGAGTCCATCCAAATTACGGGGGAGGGGGATATCTTAAGGGAGGTTGAACTGGAAGAAAGTTCTTTAAAAAAAAAAAGTTTCTATGAATCTTCGGTAGTTTCTAAACTTCTGAATCTTATAGGACCATCACAGTAGTCGGCGCTTAAGTTGTAAAGGAAATATAGTTTTTTAACTAATAGATTTTTCAACCATAATCTAATAACTTATTATCTGCTGACTGCTTGGAATGGGCTTATTAAATTCAGAATCACAGAAACCATCAAAAACGATGCATGACTCGACAAAGTTGCAGCAAAATTAATTGTTCATTTACCATTTTCAACCCCCTTTAAAGTATAACCGTCCTTATTTGGACGGACTCTGCAGATATCGAATCTTAATATTGATAATATGTTAAAAGTTTCAAGCAAGTGCTAATTTTGTTCTATATTTCCTTTAATTTTAAAGTTTTCTGTTATTAAAACTACCACACAACTACCGGAGCGAAGCCGGGCACCCTAGCTAGTTATATAATAAAACAGAATGTTTTCCTAAGAAAGGAGGAAGAGATTAAACTATTGACCTGATGACCAATAATGATAGCAGATGGGCAGCTTTGCCAGAGGAACGCACGCACGTATGTGGAGCGGTGTTCCGTTAAGAGTCAAGGACGGAGTCGGCATCTTATGGACCAAGGTCGCACCTCCAACCTCTTTGCCAGTCGTTCGCGAACGAATTTTAACTAGCAATCAGTGAATTACACTAATGAGTTAGTTATGGGGTGGGGGTTAATTTTTCTTTATTTTTCGATTTCATTCAACTTACATTTATCGGCACCACCCCTTATTGGTAAAAGGAGCTTAAATTCGGAAAGTAGGTTGTTGTTTTCCTGGCAAAACACTACTATAACAATTCTGGCACTTTCTTTCAAATTTTCAGCAAGTTTTAACGGTTTTATTGTTTTCCTACTTTATTTTTATTTTTTATTTTTTTTTTTTAGAATATCAAATCTGTAAAGTGTCAATCAATTGGATTGATGTTTGATCTAAAAGGTTATTTTTATTTTCTGATCATTATTTTCTTTATCCCAATTAGATCAATATGATTTATGTAATACCATGTCCAAAGGAGGGTGGGTTCACGGGGTCATGACAAATATTTTGGCTTTTCTAATTTTTTGTATCTGTTACCTGATCCGAGATGTTCATTTAAACCATTTCCATTGGTCAAGGTATAAGTTGTGAAATAAAAAAAACAAAAGGCTCTGGTATGAATGTAAACATAATTAAAATTAAAGTTTATTCTTTGGAATAAGAAAAAAATAAATTGAACAACAATTGAAATAAATGAGGTAATAGACAAAAATAACTAAATAAAAAGAATTTGCTAATGGCTTAATGTGTTAAAGAGTTAACTTGAAAGATAAACTAAAAATAACAATAAATGAAAACAAAATAAAAGGAACCTTCTAAAGTGAAATAAAGAAACAAAATAATAAAATAAAGAAACTATGATGACTATCTGTTCACTTTGCAATTTGCGGATGACCAGTTAGTCATAGCATCAGAAGAATATGACTTGCAATACCTGTTGAGGAAACTTTTGGAAGAGTACTCTAAATGGGGCATGGTGATAAACCTTAATAAGACAGAGTATATGACATTCAACTCATCGAGCATAGGTTTGACAATTGGAAATTGGTATCTGCAGCGCAGCACAGAATTTAAATATTTAGGAGTATTGAATAATGAAAAAGGAACCTTTTTTTTTTTTTATTTTTTTTTTTTTTTTTTATTCGGTACCCCTTCCTGGCCATGTGTGGCATACGGGGGGTTACTCTACCGGTGTAACCAACCTATCCTAACCATGGTGGGTAGGTCGAGATTTTATTCCGTGGGGCCTCCACGAAATAAAAGTCAACCATCCCAGGGCGGATTCGAACCGCCACCGTTCGGCTCGAGCGTGTTAAAGCGGGCCGCGCTCCAACACGCTCGGCTATCCCCGGCCCGATGAAAAAGGAACCCTCGAGAAAGACATTTCTATGAAAATATCCCGAGGAAGAAAGATTATTAGCATCCTAAACTCAGTCCTATGGAACAGAAATGTTTCCCTCCAAACAAAAAAAAGGATTTATCAATCCTTTCTATTAGGAACAGTCCTATATGGGTCCGAAACATGGACTATTAAACAACGAGATGCCAAAAAACTATTGGCTCTGGAAATGGACTTCCTAAGAAGTTGCGGCATTTCAAGACTTCAGCACATCCCAAATAGTGCCATTAGAAATAATGTAAGAAAAGAAACTAATATCTTATATGATATTGAAACAAGGAGGCTTCAATGGTTCGGCCACTTAATGAGAATGGAAGAAAACAGATGGCCAAAAAAAGTCTTCCAGTATAACCCGGAATATAGAAGGAAGAGAGGTCGACCAAGGAAGATGTGGATCGAGGATGTGCATGAAACAATGGCTGCGAGAGGCCTGCGGGATGGTGATCGAATTAATAGGAAAGAATGGCGAGAGAAGGTTCTGGGGATCGGAATACAATAATTAATTGTAAAAATCCGAAATAAAAAAAAAAAAAAAAAAAAAAAAAACTTTTTAAATTAAAAGAGATTCTCTGTAATGACGGTAATAATAATTAACAAAATAAAGAAAAATATTTAAACACAAAAAAGGTTCTTATCTGGAAAAGTGTCCTCTAATGGCCCTTGGGGCGAAAATAATGCCCGATGTCACGATGGTGATGAGAAAGAAGACTGCTTAGCTAAAGCCATGGACTTCGCCAACAAAAATTTGTGCTCTTGGAGCGTGGAGATGTTTTCACTTACAGTTGCCTGGCAACACGGGATGGGCGCTGGCAGATAAGGGCAGTTAGTTATTAACTACTTATTGTTGATAATGCCCAAAATCAACAAACAATGTTGAGCGGTTTTTTATAAATACACAAAGTGCATTTAAATTTACTTATAAATAATAAAAGGAAAACTTTTACTTAAATTAAAAAAGACAATTGAATGTTGCGTCAACAGTATCCTTAAACGAATAATGCAATCAGGTAGTAACTAACATAAAACATTTGATGGTTTAGATCGCAGAAATTCTTAATAGGCGGGCGCAATCGACTATAGGGTGCGCTAGTAGTTTTGCAAAATGTCGGAAAGAACGGGGATAGACATAGTTGATGTGATAGAGATAATTGGTAATTTTAAAAGACCATTAATTGAAGGGCAGGCTATCCTTGATGCAAACCATATAATTACATGTAGAATAATATCTAAAAGTAAAAAAACAGTTATTTTACAAGCCTTGTGCCTTCAAACTAGCAATCTTAAAAGGACTGCTTCCACTCAAATAAAAGTGGAAATCACATTTATGAATAATAATAAGCAATTTTCTTGTCATTGCACGTGTAAAGCTGGTAGTTCTGGTAAATGCAAACGCATCATTGTAACTTTACTCTACGTTTTTTGGTTAGTAATAACATTAATTACCTATTCATACAATCATTGTTATGACAGCTTAGATTCTTTGTCATATTATTTATTTATTTATCAAAACTTTTAGGCTTCGCATTGAAAACTTGGAACAATTAAGCACAACGGATGTAATACAAAACTGGGGAAAATTAAAAAAGAAAAAAAACAAATATGACACTATGGTCCCAATGTTATTTGCATAAAACTAACATTTTGGAATATTAAAATGTCAAATACAAATATTAACCTGGATAAATATAGTCACTTTCTTTAAAATGAAGACTACATATCGTCATATGTTTCGAAACAGGCTTATCTATTCTTAATTTTTACAATACACTCTTTAAGGAGCTTTTTATTTTTTGGAAATAAATGGAATGACACGTCTTTTGATTTTTTAATTGAACACTGAGGGACCGAGCAATACCTATTAGACATTTTTCAAATGATTTTTTGCTCAATCGGGTTTTAAGTATGGAAAATAAATTAAAAACGCCAAAAAACCCTATGAATCCCAGGTAATGGCCCGGCTTTTATCCCCGTTTCTCTAGTTCCTGTAAAGAAGCAGCACCGTCGCTTGCGCCCGCCTATAGAAGCCAATAGACTCATACAAAAATCGGTACAGACAGCCACGTTGTTATGAGATAGGGTGCTCATGACACCTCCACCCAAATTCCGTGCCTAAGTTAGATCATTATTTTTAATAAAATTAATACGTATTAAAGATCGTTTTAAATTTTTATGTAAATTCAAGCATGATTTTTTAATAAAAATTGATAATATATGATTTTTCGAGAAAAAAAAATTATCGAAATTTAAACTAATTTAATTAACTTTAATTAATTTGAATGAAACAATGAATGCAAAATTTTATAGCAATGGGCTCAAATAGAATACGTGACCATAGGCCTTAAAACTTGCAATTTGAATCGTGCAAATTTTAATAATAATGTCTAAGGTCTGAAACACTCTTATTATATAATAACTTCCTTAATTAGATAATATTTTTCATATATAAGTTGAACCCTATCTTTGCACTTTTATTTTTTTCGAGAGTTTGCTTACTCAATAACTCATAAAAAGTTGGGGGAATTTTTAACTCGCCGATTACAGCTCGTTGTTACATAATATAAATAATATTTTTAATTTCTTATTTTAACTTTTTTCCCACAACTGGTTTCTAGAAAGTGTAATAGCCACTGTGAAGACAGTTCGAACAACAATGAACTATAGCATTGGCTGTGATTGTGTATGAGCTCCGGAAGTGAGCATGGGATAGTACGCCATCTCTTTGGAATAGGTTGTCATTGTTGCTTCGCTGAGAAAATGCATCCGCTTCCTAATAAGAGTGGAACTTGTAACACGTCTCGCCCTCGAGTACCTTAAGCTAATACATCGAAAACCGGCCGGTTTAACCGATAACTGATTGGAATCTGTTTTTTTTTTTTTTTTTTCTGCTATCGATTATAACCGGTTTAAACACAAAATCAAACAATCGGTTAGCAATAATGCAACAGGTCTGAAAACAACCCTCATGTTGGAATTTTACGATACCGATTGAGTATCGATACTTCTTTCGTTATGATACTTTTCCTAAGTATCGATATTTTATATTATCGGAAGGAAAATATCGATACTTGTCGAGACCGGTATTTAAAAAAAGATATATCGTAATTTACCCAACAGTGATGAGATAAACTGAAAAAAGTAAAAAATGGGTTCATTGGGATCCATTTCTTTCAGAAGTGTTCAAATATATGAAGGAATAAGGAGGTAACCTGTAGTTTTGTGCTTAGCATAGCAGTCTACAATACTAAGGTGGCATGTTCGCATCCTAAGGTGGCCCTAGGATCTTTTAAATATAGTAAACAATCCTTGGCTATGCCATCCCCCGGATAGTAGATTTAAATATGTCTACCCTAATTAGGTATACATGTAAAGGCAAAATTGAGAAATTCCACCATAGCATCGTCTGATTAGCCTTAGTGGCATAAACTGACGTTAAATAAACAATTTCAAGAATATTCAACAATCATAACTTAATCACCATGGCAACAGACTGTTACCAAAACTTAAACTAGTTTTCCTAAAAATAGTTTAAATTTTTCTTTAACATTATCTTTACCTTTCAGAAAATAAACTTGTCTATAATTCAAATAATCACTCTTAAATATAAGAAATTCCCATTAATAATACTGCAATTTCCTAAAAAAAGACTCCTCTTCGATTTTCCCATATATTTCATTATTTGTAAATTTCGAGCTAGGTAGTTGCTTTAAAAAATTTCCTCTTCTGTTTGGCAGTAACACAGGCTTTTCAAAAATATCATGCTAGGTTTCAAAATCAATATCATATTTTTTTAGACAGATCTTACCTGCTTTATATTTTGATGAGCCTATTTTTGGGCCTGTTGATTAGTGCATTTTTATACCCTGCAATAGCAGCATAAGTTTCAAATATAAAAGAACTTAATAATATTTCAAATTTCTAAAAATAAAGAGAGGCAACATCTACTTACAAGTTACACTACAACCGAGCAAAGGTATAGAATGAAAAGTATCAATACTTTGAATCGTATAAAAATTATAGATATTGATATCAGTTGTATCGGAAGCAATGTATCGATAATTCGAAGTATCGAAACGTCCCTAGCCCCAGCATCTTATTTGTATTCACAAGGGATCAAAACTATGGAGGGGGGGGGGGAAGCTATGGTCGTTCACGTAACATCTTACCGCGGAAAAGGAGAATGAAACAAAAAATTATGTATAATTATAGCAGTGCTTTATCAACTAAGTTATTACAATTATTTGCTTGAAAAAATTATTCTATTACTGCTTCCCGCCATAAAAGCTTAAAAAATTATTGCACCCAGCCTTCCAAGGGGGGGGGGGGCAGCTGCCACCCTCTGCCCCCCCCCCCAGCCACCCGCTGGGTACGCCCATGTTCACATATATAATATTCAAATATTCACATCGGTTTAAATGGGCCAGTTAATATTAAAGAAAATGATATGATAGAGAGGGAGAGAGAGAGAGAGAGAGAGAGAGAGAGAGTGAGAGAGAGAGAAAGGGGGGGAGAGACAGAGAATTTTTTTTATTTATTATCAAATTTTACAACGTAACTACTTATGAATTTATACATGATTTCGGATATATCATCCTTAAAAACAACAATTTATATTTATTTATATGAAAGACTCATGTAGTCTTTCTTCTTTAAAACGTAGAGAGACTAAAAGTTGAAATAAGAACGCCATAAAATAACTGTAGGGACATATTATTCCTCCTCTAACGATGTATTTTAAAATTAATTGGTCTCTTGAAACTTGCTAATTTATTTCTCATTTAGTGTCCAGGAAGTTGCCCCCTTCCAAAATATAACAGGATGAGTCCCACCTGTACCCCCTCCCGGCGATGACGTCCACGGTACTCAGTGACTTACTTACTGAAATACTACGCTCTCAGTAAATTATAACAAGAAATCGTATTCGGTATGGTTTCGGTTTCCAGTTGTCATGACAACCGCTACGATCACTTAAGATGTAAGGTTTTTATTATATAAATATAAGTTTTGATAATTTTCTATGTAGATTATTTCTATTTTGTTTTTCTCCTTATATCTTCAAACACTTTATATAATTTAACGGTTATTATACAAGCCTACTTATCAACTGTATTATCGATTTGTCCTTATATCAGTCGTTACGAAAGGAGAAAGAAATCTACAATTGACGAAAGTGCGACAGCGACTATCTGTCGGAAACGATTGTTTCGTTCACAATTATTCACTTCATTTATTATTAAGTAATCCATTTTTTTGTTACGTAGAAAGTTCTTTTTTCTATTTTATAATAAGGAAAATATGTATCCAATTGGTTGACGTCCGGATACTTAAGTCTGCTAAAAAAGATATATTTATTTCCAGATATAATTATATCCAGGGGCTGCAGCCCCCCTTAGGAATATTTTTTGTTATTTAACCGGTCCCCAGGGTCCGATGCCTTACATTCCCTTCTTAACAGGTCCTGCGCCTATTATGTCTAGTTCCTATCCTTCCCAAGAGATAATGCCCTTGACACGCTCATTTAATTCCCTTTTAATCAAAAGATAACGCTTTCGTCAAAGCATTCCCTTCGGACCTCGACGCCCGATATAGTCAGTGGCTCATCCCAGCTGTCGCCCCCGGGGACCGATAACGTTCAATTCAAGATACACCTGAAATACACCGCACAGTGGTCCAACCTGGGAAAAAACCTCAAAAATGAAAGTAGCCCAAACCTAATTTTTTCTTGGTTTTCGAATACTTAGATACTTGTAGAACAATGGAAAGAATATATTTTTTTAACTAGTTCAAAATTAAAATGTGTGTGTACCAGTAAAATTGAACTTTTCAATGATTGAAACAATCGTACTTTTCTACCAACATAAAAAAAATTTTCTACTCTGTATAAGATTAACTATAAAATATTCCCCAATACATCAGAAGCATGTCATCTATATTTGCACTGTTATGGACTAAATATGTTTAAATAATATCAATAGTTAGAGAAGAAATTAATTTTCGAAATCGTTGTTGAAATAGGTATGATTTTTTTACTTTGTTGGTTTATAAAAACTTTGCTTTACGGTCGCAATGGTTTAATATGCAACTGTAGGTAGTAGAGGAACTGTGGTAAAATTTTCAGCGCCAACTTCGGCCAACTTTGGGATTTATAAGGATTTAAACATTTTGCTACGGTGCCAGTGGCGAGGAACTATGACCTTGGGGAGAAACTATTAGTTAAGAAAAATCCTCCTGTAGGTCTCTAAGGTAGGGGGACTGGCTTAAAATTGAACTGGAATTAAAATAAAATAAATCACGCGTTATTTTCATTTTAATTCTAAAATAATCAAATAAACTACAACTAAAAGTAGGTTGTTTGAAGTTGCACAGTTTGCTTATAGTGTATAGTGATCCTTTGCACTAGAGCTCTCTCACCCCTGAAAATTGTGGCAGTACATTTATTTCAGTTTGATGCTGTTATTGTTGAAAGTTTTTTGAAAATCCTTCATTACCCTCGCAAATTACACGAATAAATGAAGAATTAATTATGAGATTAAAAACAGTACTAGATGTGATTTGCTCTCTATACCCGATTGATACTGCAGCATTTCGCAAATATACAGCGGAAACGGCTGAGATGGCAGTGACTCGGTGCCCCTGGTACTATCTCCCATCGACTGTCCACAAAATTATTTTCCATGGAGCAGACATCATTGAGCACGCAGCTCTTTGTATCTGTTCCCTGTCAGAAGAGGTTCATGGAGAGTAGGAACAAAAATTATAAGCAGTACAGGGAACATCATTCCAGGAAGATATCCCAATTATTTGTAACTAGCGACCCATATATTACGGATTTAAGACCAGTATACAAGTATAAAAAGTAAAAAGAGCTAACCGAGGAAGCATAAAATTTATTTAAACAAGATTACATAATTATATCCTATTTGTATTATCGTACATAAAAATGTTAAAGAAAAAAAAATCTATTCAAATTTTAACTTGATCTGATGCTTTGATTTCGTTGATATTGATTTCATTAGATTCGGCTCCTCAAAAAACATATAAGACTATATCAAACATGAAGTTTTGATATTTTTGACTTTTTGAATTCAAATTTGGACTTGATCTGGTGTTCCCATTGCACTGATTTTGATTTAATTAGATTCGGCACATCAAAAAATCAATACACGGGTGGTTCCAAGCCGCTAGCAAAGTAATTATAATAGATATTAGATTTTTTCCCATTTTCAGCTTTTTTGGACCACTGTGCGCCGCCGTGTTAAAGATAGAATTTAACTTAACTAAAAATAAGGAAGTAATGTAAAGATCAAATAATATGCAGAACACACAGAATTTTAGTTAAGGGAAAGGAACATAAAGGTAAAAAAGCTGATTGGCAGATCCAGGCTGTGGGGCTGCAGCCCCCTTTGAGACTGCTCACCCCCCCTTTAAAAACCGGCTGGATCCGCCCATACTTATATTTTCTGGACGGCCAAATATTTTCATAGATAGGTGAAAATTCGAGAGGCTAAAAAATCGAAATAACAACGCCTAAAACAACTGTTGGGACATTTAATTCCACCACCAACGAAGTATTTTAAAGATATTTATAATACTTGTCAATTTATATCTCATTTAGAGTGTAAGTAGTTGCCCCCTTCCAAAATATTAGTGGGGGGCGCGTTCCCCTCCCGGCAGTGACGCCCATGCTCCCATTTAACCTATTTCTAATAATGTCTTTGAGGACTGAAGTTCCGCATACTTGACCCATGAACGCCAACTGTTGATAAACCTGTAAAGAGTACAAATTTACCCCCCCCCCCCCCCCCCACTCTCCATAACGATCCATTATAACATTTACGAGGAATTAATCTATATTACCTGTACTATACTTTTAATAAATTGCATTGTTTTTTTTCCCTCTATTTCTCCCTTTCTAATCCTTTTCTTTCATAAAGAGGGTTTCCATGGCCAGGAGTTAAGGCGGTGAATTAATGACGAGTTGCGAAAAGACCCCCGAGGGCCGGAACTTGAACTCACGAACTTCAGGTTATCTGATGATTCTGGTTGTCATAGGTAACGCGTTTTCAAATGTTTAACCACCTTTTTTTCTTTTTTAGTCTCTTTTTTTTCTTTTTCTTTTTGTCCTCCCCTTCCTCGGCTTTTAGGCTAAACGGAGTTTCCTGGGCCAAAGAAAAGGGTGAGGGATTATTCCGAGTGTTTCCTCCTGTCCTCGGGTTTCTAGTCACACGTTATCTGGGGTAATGCTCGAACTCGGCTATCCCGCCACCCCTACCTATACTATAATATTTCCGGAGAGCGAAAATGTTTTAAAATTTTATTGAAATCGGATAAATTGGTGAAAAATTAAAATCATCCCCCTCATTACCTACCCGTAATAATATTAACAAGGGCCTGCTTAAAATTCGTCTGCTTAAATTCATATTTGCCCTATGAGGAAGCTTTTCTAATTTCATTGGAATACGATAAACCTTTAAAACTGCAATAAAAATAGAAGCCAAACATATTGGGAAGTTAATGTAGATCTCAGTAAGGACATTTCCAACATCCAATGAATAATGGAAAATGAATGATTGCGCATGCGTCTGACAGTTTAATGAACGTAATAAATCGGGTCGGAAAAGTCCTTTAAAAATTAATGAAGGGGCACACGTACAAAAATTAAGAGTGAGGCGTAATACAATTTTCTTCTGAGGCGCACCAATGAATGTTTCACATAATTGTGCTCGCAACACACAACTTTCACTTACCAACTTACTTAGATTAGAAATTAATGTGTTTTGTTAATTGCCACTTCTCAAACTAACGAACGGCTTTAATTATGAACAATGGTCTGTCATTAAAGGCGTACTCCGCATGCGTGGGCTCAACGAGTTTTATGAGTTGATTGAATATTTTTCTTTTTTTCTCCTCTTTATGTTTTCTTTATTTTTATCATATCTCATATTTAGCCATTTCTTATTTTTAGGCGTAACGAGAGACAGTTAATTTCTCCATGTAAACAAAAACAAAGGTACTTTATAAGAAAGAAACAAACAAAAAAGGCCCCCCCCCCAAAAAAAAGCCCACTCAGAATATTTTAATAATGATAAAGCTTACCTGATATTAAAGAAAACCTAATTTTCATTAAACATGACGAATTTGATATAAATCGTTAAAGCCGTTTTTGAGATAATCGAAAAAAAGGTAAAAATTGGAAAAAAGTCATGAAATAAAGTGCCCCCTCAGTTGGACCAATTTTGATGAAATGTTGGCTTTTACATATTTGGTATATACATACATCAAATACCCAGTTTCTTCAAAATCGTTAAAGCCGTTTTTGAGTAAATAAAAAATATGTACACGTGAAACTGGTACAAAATTTATTAAGTAAAGTCCCCCCTCCGGTTGATCAATTTTGAAGAAATTTTTACAATCGTATCTCGGGCATATAAATAGATCAAATACTCAGTTTAATCAAAATCGTTAGAGCCGTTTTTGAGAAAATCGAAAAAAATGTAAAAAGTTATTAAATAAAGTACCCCCTCCCTTTGAGCAATTTTGATGAAATTTTTGCTGTCACATCGCGGGCATATACCTACACTAAATACCCAATTTCAGGTTCCCACGGTTTATAGTTTTTGAGCTAGTCTGTTCACACACACACACAGACCATTTCGCGGGACTTGGTTATTTCGACTCAGGGGGTCCCAAAACGTGTATTTCCGTTGAAAACCGGAAGTCGAAATTTTTCACGATCGCAATACTTCCACTTACTATATATTTCATATATAGGTAAGTGAAAGTAAAAAGTAATCGAGAGTAATAAGAATTTAAATCTTAAAATCGTAGAGTATATTTCAATAAATACGTAGCTAGGCGTTCTAATACGTAAGTACCGAATATCCTTACATGGGGCACGTCTCTTCACATCGATTGGACATTAGATTACATAGAGATTCACTCCTTTAAAAAGTGGATGCTGTTATAAGCGAAAGGTTTATATTTAGAGTCAGAGTTGAATACAGGAAATACCTAGCAAACCCATATTTACGTGAGGTTGAGCAAGCATGATTGCTCTCAGTTTTCTATATTGATTGGCGTTTATGGTCCGTTACTATTGACGTTAAAATAGCGTGATGTTATAAAGCCTTCCTCAATAAACGATATAACGCAAAAAGATTTTATATATTTATATAACAAATCGATGGATAACGCGTTGTTTCCAAAATGTAGGACATCACGTATAATAACGTTGGCGAAGGAGCAGGTGCGGTGAGGTGAAAGTGTAACAGCTGGGAGATTGTCCGAAACTGCAAAGGTCTCTCTCATTATAGCTAATGCATTGACTTATCTTCGTTTATACCTGTTGTTGCTTCGAAACTGTTCTGATATGTTTAGAAGGGGGTCACCTGTGGTGTATGTAGCGGTTAGCTAAGCCAACTACTAAACCCAGTGTCACATGTTCGACGTCGAGTATATGGTCCTAGGAGTTTTTAATATAATTAAAAAATCGTTGGCAATGCAGTCCTTCTGAGGGGACGTATGATAGAGTTCTCGAGCCTAACCTACGAGTATGTCAGGTACTCATTTAAGTCCCTATCCTTTATGCCAAAGTTAGGACTCCCATTGTAGCGTTGTCCGATTAGCAACAGTCGCATAAAGTGACATCTAGAATCTAGAACAATCTAGAAGCGCAGGTTTTTCTGATCGCCAGTTTAGTTCCGAACCACTTTCTTTCTGGGTCAAGACTTGGCTACTCAAAGATGGCCTTGATATTGGACGGGATTGCCCATAATATTAGGGTAGGGGAGAGCGGGGTTGGTTGGCATAGGGGGTAGGTTGGCCATTGGCTTATAGTTTCCGGTACAACTGTTGTGAAGGCCCCACCATTGTACCATGTGACCCGCTCGACCTCGGGAGTCTTGTCCTGAGTTTTCAATCCGATGCTAACAGTGTAGAGAAGAGTGTGCTTCATTGATTGATTTTACAACATGTAAGTAAATTTTTATATTTTCAGTAAATTTGGTTTAAAAGCATAGCAAAACATTTGACTCCGATCCTGTTCACATAGCCCCAAACTCCTTTGAAAAACCTAACTTTTCGACTAACCAGTTTCTTGTTTGATTGTTCTCCTCTGTCCAGGCTGCCATCTTTCATATAATTTCTCCTGTCGGGTTAGTTGGCTATCTTCAAATGGGGTTTGTTTGGGCAGTAGCAAATCACAAAAGTAATGTAAACATAAACGAAGGTGAAACTACCACTTGCCATTAGTTCCAGCGAGGAGGAGGAGAGCAATATTTCCTATACAGAAAGTGACGACAGTCTAATCTTCTATCTTCTTCTATCGCCAATCTATTTTCCCTTAAAAGCTGGTTAAACCGATTCAAAAGTATTATGTGCCAGGCACTACTTGAATGACATGGCTAAACAACCCTACCTTCTAGGCCAACCTGCCCCACATAGGGGGTTAATTGGCATACTCTGGATTGAAGAATTCCTCAATTTTCTATAATCTTAGTATTAAATATTATGTGGTGAAAAAGAATACTTGAAGTATTATAATACTTGGAGTTTATAGTGGTATCACCCCTATTGGGATTATATTAACAGGAACGACTCAACAATCAAAAAAGTGAAAACTGTTGCCAACCAACCCCGCTCTCCCCTAATACCTATCTTTTGATAGATCCACTAGGGTGTAAATTCGTAATATAAACACGCCGGTGATGGAATACCCGTAAGTAGCACATGACAAATAGAAAAAGTACGAAATAAAATTTGTACCTTCATGAAACATTATTTATAACTTCGTCTAGTGGGAGGAGGGGAGGAACTTCACCTAGAAGATATAAGAAACAAAAGCTAAAAAATAAATAAATTCGTATGATACTTCCATTTTTGAAGTTTTATGCAAATGTACTTGCGCTCTCTTAAACAATTATATTTGTCCATTTTTTATTATTTTATTAACCCTTAACTACTCACCCGAATCAATGTTACTTATCTATACACCTCGAGTCAATATGACCCAGAACAAAAAAAAATTAAATAACCTTAGGGTGTAAGATATTACTTTTAAACAACAGGAGAAGGCTTGAAAATATACATTTATGTTTGTATAAAGTAAATGAAAGTTTTAAAATATGAATAACATGTTGAATTATAGGTCTGAAATGAAGTACTAAAATAAAGAAACTCCTTAACATTACTATTATTAACATAAGTCCTTTTGATTTAAAATTCAAAAATTTCTACATTCAACCTTTGCAGTTAGAACAAATAAAAAATGAGTGGTTTATACAAATGCAATCCCCCTCTCCCTGCATTGAACACAAAACAATGTCTTGCACAACTACTCAATATACTCTCGAGTCAAAATATCGATTTAGATAAAATAAACCCCTCCCTTATTTTTCAGACACTGGCAAGAAGTAACTGGAGCCAAAACAATGGATATTTCAAAGTTTGGTTATCATTCAATACCGAAAAGGTATAAACAGAATGAAATGAAATTTTACACGGTACGGGTCAATATGACCCGACGTGAGTAGTTAAGGGTTAAACCTTCCTCAAATTTAGCCATAAATTTTCGAAAATATTTTTAGATATAAATATACATGTTTGGCCCTTGTTAAACATGAGTAAGGGCGGATCCAGGGGGGTCACAGGGTTCATACCCCCCCCCCCCCCCAAATATTATGGCTTTTCAATTTTTTTGTATTTTTAAGCGAATAATGCAATTAGGTAGTTACTATGCCCTAAACATAACGCTTTAGGTTGTTTAGATCGTAGTACTCCTTAATACAAGGTAATAATCTCATTAAAAAAACGGTGCTGTCAGTCACGTGATTATGAGACAGGGTTGTCATGACCCCCTCCACAAATTTCGTGCTGAATCCGCCCTTGGTTTTTCTAAAGGTACAAATGTTTTTTCTATAAAGGGTCCATATTGATCTATTTTATTTCTACTATTATCATAGATTTATTAAGCTGGGACGCCTTAGGTGGGTAGAACATGTTGCACGGATGAGTTCAGATGAAACGCCAAAAAAAGTCGTGGAAGAGGAAATCCACTGTCCAAGAAGAGTCGGACGGCCCAAGCTCCAGTGGATGGACGGCGTAGTACAAGATGCACGAGACCTGCTTGGAATGCAGCAGACCAAAAGCGGGCCGAATGGCGGAGGCTGATTGAGGAGGCCAGGACCCGTCACAGGGTTGTAGCGCCAGCTGATCGATTGATTATCATAGTTCTACATATAAGCTAAAGACGTTTGAGCATATCGCTATTGAGCATAAATACCGCCACTTTTTAGACAACTAGGAATCCTGTTTCCCTTTAGAGAACGATTTTCCTATACTGGTTCCTAAGAATAACTAACTGAATGACATAATACAAGAGTTTGCAAACGGTTGGAACACGGTGCTGGACCCAGGTAATGCGCTGAAGAAATTGAGGATATGGGTAAAGAAGCCAATGAGGAAGAAAGAAAGCGATAAGATTAGCATTCTTGCACTATTAGAGTAATAGTGCAATATAAGAATTGGCGGATTCAGGGGGAGGACTTCAGCTCCCCCCCCCTTTGTAAATTTGTTTGTCAATTAAAGAAAAAATTTAACTTAAATTAAGAACAAATAATATGCAGAAAAAGTAGAATTTTAGTTGTAGTAAAGGAAAATAAAGGTAAAAAAATCTGGTGCGTGCGCGCAACACACAACTTTCACTTACCAACTTACTTAGATTAGAAATTGACGTGTTTTGCTAATTATCATTTCCCAAAGTCACACATTTTTCTACATTCATATCTTATTTTTGTTAATCGTTAAAGCCGTTTTTGAGTAAATAAAAAAACCCGTGAAAATGATACAAAATATATTAAGTAAAGTCCCCCCTCCCGCAGATCAATTTTGATGAAATTTTTACAGTCATATCTCGGGCATATAAATACATCAAATACCAAGTTTGATCAAAATCGTTAAAACCGTTTTTGAGTAAATAAAAAAAACATGTGAAAATGGTACAAAATTTATTAAATAAAGTCCCCCCTCCCGTAGATCAATTTTGATGAAATTGTTACAGTCACATCTCGGGCATATAAATACATCAAATACCAAGTTTGATCAAAATCGTTAAAACCGTTTTTGAGTAAATAAAAAAAACACGTGAAAATGATACAAAATTTACTAAGTAAAGTCCCCCCTCCGGTTAATCAATTTTGATGAAATTTTTACAGTCATATTTCGGGCATATAAATAGATCAAATACTCAGTTTAATCAAAATCGTTAGAGCCGTTTTTGAGAAAATCGAAAAAAACCTAAAAAGTTATTAAATAAAGTACCCCCTCCCTTTGAGCAATTTTGATGAAATTTTTGCTGTCACATCGCGGGCATATACCTACACTAAATACCCAATTTCAGCTTCCCACGGTTTATAGTTTTTGAGCTAGTCTGTTCACATACACACACACACACACACACACACACACACACACACACACACACACACACACACACACACACACACACACACACACACACACACACACACACACACAGACACACACACAGACCATTTCGCGGGACTTGGTTATTTCGACTCGGGGGGTCCCAAAACGTGTATTTCCGTTGAAAACCGGAAGTCGAAAATTTTCACGATCGCAATACTTCCACTTACTATGTATTTCATATATAGGTAAGTGAAAGTAAAAAGGTGACTGGCATATCCAGGGGAAGGGCTGTGTGGCTGCAGCCCCCCTTTACAACTGGCTGCATCCGCCCATGAATATAAGTGGTGTTGTCGGAAAGGAGGCAACTAAATAAACAAATAAGTAAATGGTTACTATATTAATCTTTTAATTTTTTAAGATAGTTAGCCGCGACACATGAGAATATGAGTATAATCCCTACAGACTCTTTCCTCGAGATATACAACCGTTTTTAGGTGGGTATTGTGTTATATACGTAATATATTCGTTATTAACTTTCACTACGCCATCGCTATATCAGCTAACAAATATTTACTAAAATCATGGTTCAAGAAATGTTTTCTGGAATCCATTTACTGCAAGAAATCTCTCCCTTTCCTTTCCAAATACCTCATGACCACTAATGATTGGTGTTTTTTTTTTTTTCCTTTGCGTAACAGACATCCATTACAGGAAGCTGCTGAAAGAATACGATAATGGCGATGATATTTTCAAAGAATGCATGAAAACAACTTTCGCGGAATATTCAAGGGAAATTATTGTATTTTATAAAAAGTGCAATACATAACATGTAACTAGATATTTAGAAAATTAAGTAAAAGTATGGTTATATGCTATTCTATATTACTGGATACATGCCCATAATATATTGAATCAAACGCCTAAAAAGAAGCAAGGTTCACTTTAGCCTTGCTTATGCAGGAGTCACACTCATTTTACGCCAGGGGTCACCTGTAGTGCATTGGCAACCTTCAATACTAATGGTCGCGGGTTCGCGTCTCGTGGTGGCCCTAGGATTTTTTAAAGGGAGTAAAAAATACATAGCTATGCCGTCCCTCGGATAGGACGTAAAATGGAGGTCCTAGCCTGTGCGATGTCAGAACTCGTTAAAGATCCCTATCCTAATTATACCTGGATAGGCAAAATTTAGGGCTCCCACTGTAGCATCGTCCGATTAGTCTTAGTAGCATAACAAACATGAAGCAAGGCTGAGTCTCTCATCTTACCTAAATACTTAAAGTTAACATTAGTACTGCTATAAGTACTAGTGCGATAGAACTGTCATATCTGGATAGTCATCCTCCTTAACTCATTCGATTATTTTCCCCATCCCTTCCTCACATATAAGGCTAAAAGGAGGTTTTCCCGGACCATAAGAGATGGCAAGGATTAATGGTGATTTATTGAACAGACCTAAATTCGCTTAAAGCTGCTCGGCCACCTTGTCTGCTTTTTTAACCTTTTTTACTTTCACTTACCTATATATGAAATATATAGTAAGTGGAAGTATTGCGATCGTGAAAAAATTCGACTTCCGGTTTTCAACGGAAATACACGTTTTTTACTTTCACTTACCTATATATGAAATATATAGTAAGTGGAAGTATTGCGATCGTGAAAAAATTCGACTTCCGGTTTTCAACGGAAATACACGTTTTGGGGGGGTCCCCTGAGTCGAAATGACCAAGTCCCGCGAAATGGTGTGTGTGTGTGTGTGTGTGTGTCTGTGTGTGTGTGTGTGTGTGTGTGTGTGTGTGTGTGTGTGTGTGTGTGTGTGTGTGTGTGTGTGTGTGTGTGTGTGTGTGTGTGTGTGTGTGTGTGTGTGTGTGAACAGACTAGCTCAAAAACTATAAACCGTGCGATCCTGAAATTGGGTATTTAGTGTAGGTATATGCCCGCGATGTGACAGCATAAATTTCATCAAAATTACTTAAAGGGAGAGGGTACTTTACTTAATAACTTTTTAGGTTTTTTTCGATATTCTCAAAAACGGCTCTAACGATTTTGATTAAATTAAGTATTTCATCTATTTATATGCCCGAGATATGACTGTAAAAATTTCATCAAAATTGATTAACCGGAGGGGGGACTTTACTTAATAAATTTTGTAACATTTTCACGTGTTTTTTTGATTTTCTCAAAAACGGCTCTAACGATTTTGATTAAACTTAGTATTTGATCTATTTATATGCCCGAGATATGTCTGTAAAAATTTCATCAAAATTGATCAACCGCAGGGGGCATTTTACTTAATAAATTTTGTATCATTTTTACGTGCTTTTTTTATTTACTCAAAAACGGCTTTCACGATTGTGACCAAACTGGGTATTTGATGTATATAAATATGATATGAATGTAGATAAATGTGTGACTTTGGGAAATGATATTTAACAAAACACGTCAATTTCTTATCTAAGTAAGTTGGTAAGTGAAAGTTGTGTGTTGCGCGCACGCACCAGATTTTTATTAAAAAAAGATAAGAAAAAAAGATTAGAATTTTTTTGCATCGTTTTTGGTTTTTTTTTTTCAATTTTTAGACAAAACCGTTTACTTGCCACAAAACATTCAGTTCGTTGTAAATGTTTTCCCATTGATTGTTTGTGTTGATATGTCTTCCTTGATATTTTCTTTTATTTAATACTTATAATAAGTTTCCCTACGACCACTACAAGACAAATATGTAATTAAGTTACTACAAGCTACAAGAACATATACAAGGGTTAGTAAATTTAAAAATTAATGGTCTTGAAAAAAAAAAAATTATTTTTTAATTTTATCCAACAATTATAATAAATATAACATATAAAATAATGGATATATGCATATTGTTGCCGAAATAGAAGATTTTTATATTAATTCTATATTGGTCTTGAGGCTAAGAAAATAGTAGTTCAGTTTTTTAAATTTGATCCTTTATTGGCCTCACACTATTTTTACAATAGTTGGTTCAACGTTTCGGCACTAAGCCATTTTCAAGAAGACCTGTGACCACAATTTTTAAATAAGTTAGGCTGACTACCCTTGTCTAAAATTAAAAATCTTTATTACTAGTTAACAACTATTGTCACTTTTGGTAAGAATCACAGTCAAATGGTTTTTTTTTTTTTTTTTTTTTTTTTTTTTTTTTTTTTTTTTTTTATATCACAGTCAAATGGATTATTTTACTAGTCCCCTTATCCCCTCCAACCTGTAACCTCACTATTACTTAAATAAACAATTTGCAAAAATTTTTAAATTAAAATCATGATTGAAATTCTTACATTTTTTTTTTTTTTATATTTCACTATTTATTAATTTTCTAAAATTTTAAAATTCATAATAAAAAATTTTTTTTTTTTTATATATAAATTTCCAGACATATTACTTTTTATTTTTAGGACAATCAATTATTAATTTTACTTAAAATTTCCGCATAGTATTTGTTTAAATTTCTGGAGTCATTTTTAAAATTTACTGTCTTATCAATATTTTCTGAAATTGACATGGCTTCAAGCATTCTTCTCTTATATACACTTGATTCCCTATGCATCACTTCAACTCCATCAAAATCAAATCTATGCTGTGTTTTATTTACATGTTCCACTAGACCTGTTTTTTTGTCATTTTTTTGTATATTTTTCACATCATTTTTATGTTGGTACATCCGGTCAGAAACATATTGCTTTGTTTCACCAATGTATATTGCTGGGCAATCCAAACAAGGTATTTTATAGACTACTTCGGATTGGTTTTTAACATTTATTTTATCTTTCATATTGCTGTATATGTTGCCCACTTTATTTGTCGGCTTAAAACTCAATTTATATTCACTTACATCATAATCTTCAAAAGATTTTTTGATATTTTCTCCTAGACCCTTTATATATGTACATTTATAAAACTTTCTGACATTATTATTATATTTTATTATTTCATTTTTTACATGTCCTTTTATTTTATTATAGATTTTTGCCCATACCTTTTTAATTAGCTTTAGAGGGTACATATTCTCAATAAACGTGTTAAATATATTTGTTTTTACTTCTGGGAGCCTCTCATTATCTGTAATTTTTATTGCTTTATTGATATGGTTTTGTAAAATGTTATATTTCATATGGAAGGGGTGGCAAGAAAAGAAATTGAGTATTTTATTACTACTTAGTCCATGCAGTTATTAATCTGTTTTCCTTTCTTATAATTAATAAATCTAACCATTTGACTGTGATTCTTACCAAAAGTGACAATAGTTGTTAACTAGTAATAAAGATTTTTAATTTTAGACAAGGGTAGTCAGCCTAACTTATTTAAAAATTGTGGTCACAGGTCTTCTTGAAAATGGCTTAGTGCCGAAACGTTGAACCAACTATTGTAAAAATAGTGTGAGGCCAATAAAGGATCAAATTTAAAAGACTGAACTAGAAGATTTTTATTTGTTGGTCTTCTTTCGGTGACGGATCAGTTTCGATCCCCCGAGCCGTTACACTAGGAAGACTCGAAGTGGCATTGACTTGCCTGTCGGATTTTTTTGTGAAGCTTTTTCTTAAGGTTTGGTTTGGTGTGACCTGCGCCAACCGGCAATATAGCGGGCATCTTCTTCAAACCGCAACAACCGATCATAAAAATGTCTTCTCAAGAATCCAACCTCTAGAGAATTCTAAGGTCGTTGGAACGGAAAACGGGTGGTACTTGCTATGGTTACAAGATAAAAATCTGATTTAACTAATTTGTTATGAAATCTTATATATTCGATATCCCTTTTCTACATTGTCCGTACTTGTTTAGAGGATTTAGATATCAAATTAAACAGTTATTTGTAAAGGTCTGTTTACACGGTTAATTTTTTGGAGCGCAGTTTAGAACAAAACGTTGCTTGATTTTTTGACCGCCATGGGCAATTACAATGGACCCATAAGTGTTTTTATCAATCATGGAATTATTGTAACCGGTGATGATTATTATTCTTACTAACCGGTTATAAGTGATAACTACAACATTTTCATTTATCCCAAGATTGACAAAAAAAACAACCGCATCTATTTCGTCCATGTCCCTGGCAATCAAATAACGAAGCATGAATGAAATTTAAAAACATAAAAATTTAAAAAATAAAAAAGTGCGCCACCCCTCAGAAAATTTCTAGATCCGCAACAGTTGGCGTCCGCAGGGGAGCAGGGAAGGGCATCTCCTTCCCTAGACGTTTTGAGAAGCCAAAACTACAAATTAAATAAATTCAAATTCATTTGCTACATTGATTAAGCACATATTTTAACTTTTTAAATATCTCTAAAGTTTTATTTGAGCAATTTCAGTGAACAGGTAGCATAGGTTGCACAAACTGGTGCCCAACCGGAAGGTCGAGTCACCGCCATCTAGCGGCGCACCCAACAACTATAGACTGTCCTAGTAGTTACAAAGCTTGGCTATTCGCGGACGCAAGCGACGGTGCTGCTTCTTGACTGGAACTAGAAAAACGGGGATATAAGCCGGGCCAGTTCCTGGGATTCATAGGGTTTTTTGGCGTTTTAAATTTATTTTTCCATAATTAAAACCCGATTGATCAAAATATTTTTTGAAAAATGTCTAATAGGTATTGCTCGGTCCCTAAATGTTCAATTAGAAAATCAAAAGACGTGTCATTCCATTTATTTCCAAAAAATAAAAAGTTTCTGAAAGAGTGGATTGTAAAATTAAGAATAGACAAGTCTGTTTTGAAACAAATGACGATATGTAGTCTTCATTTTAAAGAAAGTCAATATATTTATCCAGGTAAATATTAGTATTTGACATTTTATTATTCCAAAATGCTAGTTTTATGCAAATAACATTGTGGCCATAGAGTAATAGATTTGTTTTTCTTTTTTAATTTTCCCCATTTTTGTCTTACATCGGTCATGTATAATTGTTCCAAGTTTTCAATGTGATGCCTAAAAGTTTTGACAAATAAATAAATAATATGACAAAGGAACTAAGCTGTCATGAAAATGACAGCTGTCATAACAATGATTGTATGAATAGGTAATTAATGTTATTACTAACCAAAAAACCGGAGAGTAAAGTTGCATTGATGTGTTTGCATTTACCAGAACTACCAGCTTTACAGTACAATTACAAGAAAAGTGCTTATTATTATTAATAAATTTGATTTCCACTTTTATTTGATGGGGCAATCCTTTTAGATAGCTTGTTTGAAGGCACAAGGCTTGTAAAATAACTGTTTTTTTACTTCTAGATATTATTCCACATGTAATTATGTGGTTTGCATCAAGGCTAGCTTGCCCTTCAATTAATGGTCTTTTAAAATTACCAATTATCTCTATCACATCAACTATGTCTATCCCGGTTCCTTCCAACATTTTGCAAAACTACTAGCGCACCCTATAGTTGGTTGCGCCCGCCAAAAAAGCTTGGGTATAAAGATGGCAGATTTGATTTTAGTCATCGATTAATCTAATATTAGATCAATCAAAATAACAAGATTAATAATTCGAAATTAACGATTAATAGTAAAATAATTTATTTATTGAAGATAATTACTGATTATTATCTCTTAAGTCATACTGTTACAAAATATTTATTATTAAAAGTTGGGAATTGATTTATAAATCTTGGTTGATAATATTTCATGTGAAATAACTAGTAAATAAACTAATTTTTGATAATAATAATAACTAATTTTTAATAAGACATGCTGCTACAAAATTTTAGTTTAGATGTTTTTAGGATTCAAATACAATTCACCATAAGCAATTTTCTATATGGTGCCATTATAGCTATACCGCATAAAGTTAAAAATTGGTCAGAATAAAAAGAAACAACAAAAAAAAATCATATATAAAGTATAAAAAACAGCAGACATTAATTTAAAAAAATAATAAGAACTTTATTAAATTCTTTTACCTAAATATTACTATTTTACAAAATTTGTAAGAACTAGAAGCATAATTTTATTCCACTAACATTTTAGAATAGATGGACTCTTCTTGATTTTTAATAATTAGATTCTTTATTGAAACATGTAGAATTTCCCATATATCACAGGAAATCTAACCTTGAAAAAGCTAGAATGCCGAAAAGTTGAACATAAATAAAATGAGTAAGACTATAATTGAGGATAAATTTGTCGATACTTAAATAAAATCTGTGGCCTCAAATAAAAGAAAAAATTTCAAAACAAAAGTACTTTTACAGAGTCTCCGATCTGATGAAGAGTTTTATAAATTTACATCTGAACTGAGAGTTATTTTATAATAACAACAATAATAATGAGTTTGTTGTGGTGGTCTTTGTTGCAGATCAAAACCTTCCACCAGAGAACAGACAGCAGAAGACCTACCTCGGTGCCTTCAGGATCAGCCAAGGTGACAAGTACAGGGGTGAACTGGCTGATCCGGAGACCACTCTCTTCACCAAGACAGCCAACCATTACAGGGAGTCCCTCAACCTTTGGCTGAGGAGGAGTAGGCTGAGACCTTCCTTCATCGGATCTGACATCTTGGCCTTCGATGGGTAAGTCTTTGCATTCTTTACAATACCATTTGCGAACAATCTAAACACTTCTTTTTAAAAAATATTAATATTGTTATATTCCCAAAATTATTTGTAATAGTAGTTAAATATCCGTTGGAAAAAATCCACAATATTATAATGTAAATTATTTATCAAAACCCACTCCCCAAACAGGCAAGAAAACGAAGACTTGGTGGTGCACTTCACCCTTCGGTTCTCGACAAGAAGAATGGACGTGGACGTAGATTCCATCTTAGCTGTCCTATCCGAGGGCAGCCCTTACCTTGGCAACAGAACCATCGATCCTAAGAGCATAACTCTTATTGAGGTATTAGATCATAATTTAATTGAATCCATCTTTGTAGAATTCATCGAAGCATTACTTTGTATTATAAATATTACATACAATATTAGGACAACGAAGTTGACAAGCAGAATGCTAACGCAGAGGCAACAAGCACAGATGAACTGACAACGACGACTGGACAGCCTACGATGAGGACCTGCTCTCCAATGGAACTTCGCTACTGTCAACACTCAGCAACTGCCAACCTCACCTCATATCCAAACATCATGGGCCACATGAAGATAGACGACGTCATGGCAAATGTCATAGCATTCAGGTAAAACTTTTCTTAAAAATTTTGAAATAATTTATTTATTTTTATTGGATAATAAATAATTTACCGTTTCATATGGTAAAGGAAGAGATGGTGGTTAAGATATATCCTCAAACAGTGAATGAAAAACTAAATTAAAAAATAATTTGATTCTGGGGTAAGTAATTTAATTATAATAATTCGATAGATATTCCTGATTTAATTTAACACGATTAACAAGCATTACTCCTGACCACTAACCAAACCAACTCTTCTACCAACTTGGTGGGATAAAAATTTATTTTTATATCGCTGGAAATTATTTTCTTTCAAGGTTTTTATGATTCAGAAAATTATTTGAGTAGAGTATTGTATGATTACATAAATTATTTTATATTTATAGATTATAAATTTATTTTACAGTTTAGTATGATAACAGTGTAAAATAGTATGATTCAGAAAATTATTAGATTATTCTGAATTTTCAGAACACAAAAAATCTTCCTTTAAAATAGATATTTATTATTTTATAATGCATTCGATAACAGTATCGATACACAATTTTCATGTATTATACCTATAATTTACTTTCTTCAGGGTTACTTCATAATATTTCTGAATTAATATTAACATTCAATTAACTATTTTATGTATATTTGATGAAGACCTATGAAACAAACCTAGAATACAAACCAAGACCTATAACGAAATGTTTCACAACAACGCAATTCCTTAGGAAATCCGGAATATTTGATTATCCGACAACTTATCGGTCCCATATTTGTTGGATTTTCAAGATTGTACTGTAATTTATTTTTATTTGTAATACAGTTGTTAATTTAATTTATATTTAAAAATTAAAAAGTATGCCCTCACATTAATCTTGGTTTAAAATATTTTTCAGAGAGTTGGTTGATTCAGAATGCTACCGCCTCGCTTACGAGTTTGTCTGTCAGATCCTCCAGCCACCCTGCTCAGAGAACCTGGTCTTGCCATGCCGCAGTTTCTGCAAGGAGTTCTGGGCAGGTTGCGGGGCTCGCCTTCCACCTCCGTTGCTACAAGCTCTCAACTGTACCAACTTCCCTGAGTACAGTGCTGAAGAGGAGTCGCATTGCCTCCCAAAGCCTGGTAATTTATTTTATTACATTATATTAATTAATAATAATATTTAAAACAACTTTTACTGATGATCATTGGGTTTTAGGATGCAGCGATGATCTCGAGTCTCGAGGACTTGGGTCTCGACTATGTGACGGTGTTCCTGACTGCCCAGATCTTAGCGATGAGACAACTTGCAATCATTGTCCTGCCGGTAGCCTTCATTGTACTTCTTCAAAGGCTTGCATTCAGCGGCACTCCTTGTGTGATGGAAATGTAGACTGCCCAGATGGTAGCGATGAGAGAGGATGCTGTGAGTGTTTTTAATTAATTATAATTTTTAATTTAAAGTGTTAAGCAAAGCAATGTGTAGTCGACGAGAATTCCATGTCCCCCGATACAGTGTCATGTTAATTTGAACTCATTACATCACACCTTACCTATCGAAATGTTTCATGCTATGCATATTTATTAAGATATGTGTTTTATTACTTTCACTTACATATATATGAAATATATAGTAAGTAAATGTATGGCGATTTTGAAAAATTTCGACTTCCGGTTTCCAACGGAAATACACGTTTTGGGGCCCCCTGAGTCCAAATAACCAAGTCCCGCGAAATGTTCTGTGTGAGTGAACTAGCTCATAAACTATAAACCGTACTAACCAGAAATTGGGTATTTGGTATATGTATATACCCACGATGTGAAATTAAAATTTCATCAAAATTGATCAACCGGAGGGGGCACTTTATTTCATAACTTTTTTACCAATTTTTACGTTTTTTTTTATTTTCTCAAAAACAGCTTTAATTATTTTGATCAAATTCACCATTTTTAATGAAAATCAAATCTTCTTTAATATCAGGTAAGCTTTATCATTATTAAAATGTTCTGAGAAGGCTTAAATGGGGAAGGCGCATTTTTTGTTTTTCTAATAAAGTACTTTTCCTTTTGTTTATATAGAGAAATCAACTGTCTCTCGTTAAGCCTAAAAATAAGAAATGGCTAAATATGGAATATGAAAAAAATCAATTAAATATATAGAGTAGAAAAAAAGAAAATTATTACGTCAACTCATAAAATACGTTGAGCCCACGCATTTGCAGTACGCCTTTAATGACAACAAATCCTGTTCCTTTAATGGAAATTATTTGTTTCATGGTAAATAAAATCAGACGTGATGGAGTATTATTGTTTGCATTGCCGAATTATCACAAGTATAATCTTTTATTTAATAATAATAAAAATTAGTGTACTTTAGAGAGCAAATAAAAAAAAAAAAATAAAATAAGTAAATGAATGTGGAAAAATGTGTGACTTTGAGAAAGGGCATTTAACAAAACACGTCAATTACTAATCAAAGTAAGTTGGTAAGTGAAAGTTGTGTGTTGCGCGCATTGCACCAGATTTTTTTTTTAATGTAAATTTGACCTAAAATAGCAGGTTAATGCATTATGTCCTTTCCTTACAAATAAATACTTATACTTTCATGTTAATTTTTTTTTTAGTATCCCTGGCACCAAATCTGAACGGCCTGAAAAAACTACGTAGCGTTCAAGCTATGCACTATTTTCCTCAAGGAAATGTGATATTTATCGAGAAAGGACTACACGGGAAAGTATGCACAGAGAATCTTAATAATTCCATCTCTAAAGATAATCAAGAAGATGTGCTTAATAGGATCGGGACTTCGCTCTGTAAAGATCTTTCATTCAGGTAAAGAAGTAAATCGATTTGGATAAGTAAAAATTAAAACCATCAATTATTCTTATTTTTAAAATCCTATCTTACATTTTTAGCAAAGTGAAAAGTGTAAAAATTGAAAAAGATAAAGAAATAGATTCGATATATGTCAAAATGGCAGACCCAGAAGCTAGCGAAATAAGTTTTATACCCACTCATTGCCCAAGCAAACAGATACTCTCAGTTGAATGCAACAACTTAGGTGAGTTGGAAAACTATGTTGAAATTTCAGTAATAAATACTAGGTATATTTCAATGTAATAAACACTATATTATCTTACTAAAGAACAAAATAATCACACAAATATACTTAATTAGCAATGCTGGATTTAACAGTAAGTTGTCAAGTAGATCCATGGACGCGAAAATGGCCAATAAGTTCAAAAACCCTCTTTATAATATTTGAACAAACATTAGGCAAAATGTGTAGCCAAATGGTCTCCACAATTTCTTGGATTTGATTCCCTTCACCGAATGATGATTCAGTTATAAAATTAAATTATATCAAAATATACTTATACTCATCCTGAATATTTTATATCATACTACTATGCTTGGCCAATACTTATTATAAAACATTTAAGCAAATGTTTGCAATGAATATGACTGTTCCATTAATTTTAACATTTTCAACACACCGATTTATTTAAATATATTATAAATAAATATAAATAAAGATAATATAAATAAAGATTTTTTATTTTCGAAAGCCAATTTAACTCTGCATAGATACTCATATATTTGTTTTATTTTAGCCCTGATGAATATCCACAAGTTGGATTGAAACGTTGGCTTTCGAAAATAAAAAAATTTTCAAACTGAAAATCCTGATCATCATTTAACCTATCGTATAGATTAACAGTTGACTATCTCTCACCTCTATAATTACATTTTGATTTACTTTTATAATTATTATTTTAAATATATGAACAGAGTGTGGTTTGCAATCTGTGAGGACTACGAAAGGCATCGATGGCCTGAGGAAGGTTGCCTCTCCGGGAGACTGGCCTTGGCACATCGCTCTATTCAAATCCGGAACTCACATATGCGACGGAACTCTTGTGGAGCTGGAATGGGTCATCACCACAGCGTCCTGTTTCCAAGGGTAAGTGAAGAAAAAATAGTGGGTTAGCTATGTACAATATCGTGTAATGTAGAATTAAACATGTACAATATAGACGAGATCCTATTGAATAATATTCAGCGGCATCATAAATTATAATTTTTATTCTGCTAAGGTTTGAGGATACTCAAAATGTATTGTTCATGATTGAAATTTTTATAGAGTGAAGTTATAATGAATAATGAAATAATATATTATTAAAGCTGGGAGTGGGTTGCTCAATGCTTGGATTTGAACCTGGCTACGGTAACATTGCTATTCTATTCAGCTATGACCCTGGGTTCCGGAGACCTTGACTAACTATAACCATAGAGTTAATAAATTTTATTTATTTATTTATTTTTCAATATTATTTTAAAATATAAATATTTAATAATTTTTCAATGGACATGGAGCAGTACTCTAATATCAGTATCACTACCGTCACAATTGTTTTAGCAATGATAAAATTTAAATTCCACTAAATTAGTCTTCAAGATCAAAATAAAGACGATTTAAAGATAAAATGCTATGATATCATCATCTACAAGAGAAAAGCTGTAAATAAAAAGTCAAATAAAAAATGAATTTCACTTTTTGTTTGAAATAGTTAATGTGGGGTCAAAGTATCTAGAAAGTAATTGCTGTAAGCTTCATGACGAACCAAGCATTTTAAAATTGTTAACTTAGGCTTAAGACTATAAGAGAATTTTCAAAATTAAATAAGGAGTTATTTATTTTTGTGAGTAGATGCCTTATAAATGTACTTTGAAATGTAATTTTTGCTATTAATTACTTAACCAATTTATACTTTGATGTTCAGGCAGAGCAAGGCAGAGTGGATTGCACGAGGAGGTACGACCAGGCTGGGATCTACACCCCCTTGGCAGCAAGAGAGGCTGGTCGTCGGGATGGTTAAGTCACCAGTGGAGGGAAGCACGGTAGTCCTAGTCAAACTGGAGAGGCCATTCGCTCCATCAGACTTTGTCAGGCCAATCTGCCTCCCAGAATCTTCAGGACCAACTGCTTCTCTAGAAGCGTGCAACAGTTTAGGTTGGACCAAAAACAGTAAGTTGGAGTTTCTAGCAAGTTTAATCAGGTTTAGGTAAAATTTACTCGAAAAAATGCTGGATATGAAATATATTTAATTAAACTGAATTGTTTATTTTTAGGAACAGTGCTTCAGCGAGTAGAACTGAAACTTAGCAACATGGAGCAGTGCTCTAATATAAGTATCACTACCGTCAACAGTATATGCACCAATTCTTTCAGTCAGGATTGTAGTGTAAGTTTAATATAATTATTTTCCAGCAAGCTACCATACCATTTGTAGCATATAATCTCTTTCGTGCAGGATGGAATTTTTGTGTTGATAAATTTATCACTAATTAATGTAAACAGAACTGAATTTAACATAAAACGAAGAACTAAATTTAAAAAAAAGAAAAAGGATATTGAATTTTAGGATAATATTTGAAAAACTTAAAACAAAGGCTTTCAATCTAATTCCAGATAACAACATTCACCTAAGTTTCACCAATTCAGTATGATGAAAATTTGGCTAAATTTATAAGGCTTATTATTTAAGTTGGCTTTTTTCCTCCATTTTTTTTTTTGTTCCATCTCAATGAGTTAGTTCACAGAGGCAGCTGCCCCGCTATCATGTCCAACTGCAGACTAACACATAAAACCTAGAAAACTAACGAGGAAATCAGAAAATAATTTGAAAAACATTCAATTTTATTAATACAATTTTATTAACAAAATCTTTATTTTAATAAATTACTTTGCACGCCTTTAACCTCCCCCCCACCCCAAGATATTCCATTGCTTCTTATACAACCCCAAAAATTGTTCCCACACAATAATTAATAACCTCATATAAATGTTCAAAGCCATAACCTTTGTAATTTGCCTTGTAAAAATATTTATTTCTAAAATTTTATTATGACATATTTTATGTAATATTAAAGGTAAAGTTTTTTTTAAAATTAAATTATCTTTAAATCTATATAAACAAAGATGGAATTCTGTTTGTTTTTTGTTCTTTATAGAAATCCATACCGTTTGTCCTAAATTCTCCTAATTTCGCTCAGTGGTTCTTTCATACCAGGTGCGAACACCTGTCCATATTAAAATTGCATAACTTCAGCCCATCTCTGGGTATATTCTTTATTGTTATAAAAATCTCGCTTGTAGAGATGAGAGATGGTCAACTGTTCTTCAATTACGATAGGTTAAATGATGGTCAGGATTTTCAGTTACAATGATATTTATTATGGTAAGCCAACGTTTCGATCCAACTTGTGGATCTTCATCAGGGCTAAAAGAAAACAAATATATGAGTATCTATGCTAGAAGGTGACAATAAATGGATACATTACAGAACTGATAATAATATAAAAGATGGTGTATACATAAATATTAAAATAAGAGGCTGGTTAACAAGATAAAATAGAATCTGATATTTACCTACTGAGTCCAGGTGGATACTAAGACTAAAGGTAAAAATAAGGTGAGAGGTTGTGGTAGGGGGTTAGTTTGCCGACTTCAAAGGTTTATGGCGGGGAAATCCAACACTTTTGAAGTAAAGGCACATGAAAACTGAGTGAACAAAAATATTTAAAAACTAACAAAATATATGGTACTGTATACAAATAGTTATGTCTGGACTGAATAATAACATAAAAATGAGATAATACATAATGTAACAATGCATTCAAATTTGGAAAATATACAGAAAGAAGCATACAATACAAAAAATAATAATAGTACAAGAGGTACAGAGATAATTGCAGGTACCTATGAAATCAAAACTAGGATTTGAGGATGCGGAAGATGTTAGAATAGGTGGATGAAATTATCTCTTTATCTGTTTTGTGATTTACCGGGTTATTTGTTTCTAGATGGATGAAAATGGATTCTGAGAGGAGACGTTTGTCGTGGTTAGATACAGTTGCTAATATGGAGGGGTTCTCAAAGTCGAAGGAATGGTTGTGGGCAATGGCATGTTCTGCTAATTTAGATGTAGACGAATTACGCGTGGAAATACTGTATTTATGTTGATAAATACATTTTTTTAAATAATTTTTGGTTTCACCTATATAGCAACTGTTGCAATTAAGCGTGGAGCACTGGATACGATAAACTACATTACACTTGTCTAGGAGAGGTACAGGGTCTTTGAGTTTTGTATAAAGATTTTTTAATTTATTGTTATTTTTTAATACTAGGCGCATGTGTGGGAAACTCGATGAGAAGGATTTTTTAATTTTGTTTGAGAGAATGGGGATATATGGGATAGATCTGTATTGGAAAGTAGAAATCGGAGGTTGTGAAGAGTTGTTAGAGAGATTTTGAGTTTTAGCATTGTTGTTGATAAGTGTTTTTATTAAGTGCTCAGGAAAATCGTTAGATTGTAAGATATTTTTCAGGCGGATTTTGTTATGACAATGAAATTGTGGATCGGACAAGGTCAGGCTACGGTGGATGAGGTTTTTTGCGACGTTGATCTTTTGGTGATGTGGATATTGGGAAAAATAGTTAAGGAGTCGGCCAGAACCCCTCCAGAACCCCGAAGAGAACCCCTCCATATTAGCAACTGTATCTAACCACGACAAACGTCTCCTCTCAGAATCCATTTTCATCCATCTAGAAACAAATAACCTGGTAAATCACAAAACAGATAAAGAGATAATTTCATCCACCTATTCTAACATCCACCACATCCTCAAATCCTAGTTTTGATTTCATAGGTACCTGCAATTATCTCTGTACCTCTTGTACTATTATTATTTTTTGTATTGTATGCTTCTTTCTGTATATTTTCCAAATTTGTATGCATTGTTACATTATGTATTATCTCATTTTTATGTTATTATTCAGTCCAGACACAACTATTTGTATACAGTACCATATATTTTGTTAGTTTTTAAATATTTTTGTTCACTCAGTTTTCATGTGCCTTCACTTCAAAAGCGTTGGATTTCCCCCCCCCAAAAACCTTTGAAGTCGGCAAACTAATCCCCTACCACTACCTCTAACCTTATTTTTACCTTTAGTCTTAGTATCCACCTGGACTCAGTAGGTAAATATCAGATTCTATTTTATCTTGTTAACCAGCCTCTTATTTTAATATTTATGTATACACCATCTTTTATATTATTATCAGTTCTGTAATGTATCCATTTATTGTCACCTTCTAGCATAGATACTCATATATTTGTATTCTTTTAGCCCTGATGAAGATCCACAAGTTGGATCGAAACGTTGGCTTACCATAATAAATATCATTGTAACTGAAAATCCTGACCATCATTTAACCTATCGTAAAATCTCGCTTATATTCTTTATTATTATGATCTCGCTTTACATTGGTTCTTTACGAAATCGACCGTTTGAGTCGAAAAAAGTCTCATTTTATAGATTTACAAAATCAAATTCCCCAAGTGAAACTGGTATATACAGCTAGTTTTAAATAATTACAATGTAGCAAAATGAGAAAAAAATGTATAAATTTTATTAATGGCAAAAAAGTGTTTGATCATCAATTTTATTTCACTAATTTGCATTATTTTCTGATTCATATGCTTATAGGGAGAAGAACTCGCAGGCAGTCCGATGCTATGCTTAAACAGTGACCAAAGGTGGGTGCTGGCTGGCGTGTCTAATTGGAGGATAGCTTGCTCTAAAGTCGGAGATCAACGACCAAGACTGTATGATCAGATTACTTCCAACGTAGACTGGATCCATTCGACCATCAAATCCTATTAACGTCACGATACAGCTGTGACAAGAAAGCTGTTAATTTTCTATCAAGTCTATGACTGTTTACTCATCGATTAAAAGTAGTTAATTGAAGAAGTAAAGGACTGTCTGTTTCTTGTAACTGGAAACATGACGAACTCCCTTTTTCATTGGGGAGATAACAACGCTCATATATTTTTCAAGACATGAAAATTATATTTTCAAAGAATGACATATTTTTAAAATGTTTATACGTTATTATTACTAACTTCTTTTAATTGTCCTTATATTATCATTATTTAATTTTTAAGAATTAGATTTTGATGTTTGAAAAATATATATTTATAAAAAGTTCGGAAGGGAATGACCTTTTTGATTTTATTATCTAGACAGCGAAATTAACTTAATATCTGTTTGTTAATCAAATATTTCTTTGTTTATTTATATTTCTTATTTGTTTCTTTGTTTTTTCTTCAAACAAAAATATGTGCTTAAATAATTTCTTTTTAATGTCTTATCTCAGAATTAACAAATGGTTTTCTAGTTATTGTCTCAATTTGAAAAAGAAAATTTTGCTTATATTCGCTTTATTTCAGAGTGAATATAATGAGTACTAGTCTGAAAGCAAAATGAAAGAAAAAGTATGTTATTTTCAATGAATAATATTTCACATCCCTATCTTCATTTGAATTCATTTAGAATATATATTATTTTTTAAGTTCGTTATTTTTGTTGTCACAAAACACTCACCCGTTAATTAAAAAAAAACATTATTTTTCCGGAGAGTGGATCTAAAGTTTAAATGTGAATAAAATGTATTCAGAATAGATATTAAGCCTCTGATAAAACTTTTTACTACACAGCAGATGGTTTTAGATGATAACTTTTTCTCTGTTTGAAGAGAGAATAAATATAATATTTTAAATTTTAAATAGTACCTTTTGATTTTGACTTTGAAATTCTTGTCAATGCAAGCATATACTCTTTTATATACTCATTTGATAACACTCATTATAAAAAATAGTCAATTTTAGTGATATGACTTTGAAAAATTTGAGTGAAATGTGAAATATTATAAAAAGCATTTATAAAAATTTACTGAAATGTGGAAACAGTTATTAGAATGAAATTAAAATTGTTAATAGTATTTAGTAATTTAAACTCTCTATTTTTATTTATTATTCCAACTATTTTGAAAAAAAAGATGACACACTTATATTTAACTAATAATAAATTGTCTATAACATCACAATTCAAAACAGTTTATAAACAAAAATGTGATATTATAAACACACTGGTTTATTTACTAATGCCTTCTGAATATTTTTTTTTTTATCAACTATTTAAAAGGCAGAGTAAGAACTGATATTTGTAATAACATTGAAAAGAGAGGCTATTATAAATATTTGGTTACAACATTCCATTTTTAGATTAGTTATTTTAACTGTAATCACATTTTTTATTAAAGTAATTCTACCAAGAAAGCAGTTTATTGTTAATTAGAACAAATATTATCGAATAATGTTCCATGTCCTCATCAAAGACTGTATGTTATTATGTATGTATGACATAAGATCTCATTATTATGGGATTGAATAAGTGTACAAATCTTTGTAAATAAATATTATTATAATTAGTAATGTATCTATGTTGTAAAATGTTATCTTTTAAATGGGTAGTACATTTCACCCATTTTTGATGAATATGTACATTTGATTTGTTAAAAAAATAAATAAAATATTTGTTTTTAAATAAATTGTTCAAAAATAATGAAGTTGTTGAATGTAAAAGCCTATACACCAGAAACCTCCAACTGATTGGCCCAGATAATTTTTAAGATAACTGGTCAAACAAAGTCAAAATAAAGCTGATAAAGTATTGAAGGAACAAAACCTTATCTTTGTCTAATCAGCTTTAAATATTTTCATGCCATTCCTGATAGACTCCCTTACGGTAGCAGAAGGGCTGTATGATATTCTTCGCTGACCACCTGGTTGAAAATATGGACCAACCAGCACTGAATGCAACAGATGATGCAGGTAAAATATTAACTACTGCTTGTTTTTTTTTTTTCACCATATATTTAAAAAAATATTTTAATTTAATATATATAATAAATATAGATCCCTTATTTTAAGTTAGTTGCACAATAGACATGTTTATTAACATGAGGACAAAGATAAAACTTGTACTTAACAAAGTTTCAGAATATATAGAAAATTAAAAATTATAGAAAATAAATTACATTGATCTTAAAATCAAATAAAAAACTATTTCAGTATGATTACCTTTGGACTACCATTATGAAACAAAACTTAATAAAGAGGTTAAGAATACTAACATTTATTTTTCATTTTTCAAGAAAACTAAACTTCAAATATTATATATATTTTATAAGGAATTAAATTGGAATAATCATGTTATACATCTTATTAAAGCCCTTGTAGTTTCAAAAAGGAAAATAACAGTTTCGCCCAGGAATGTGCCTTTGTACATATTTATTAATTCTTTAGATTTTACAGTAATGAATTCGAAATTAATGTTTGTAGTGCTAGTAAGCTGGTTAATATTAAAAGCGATGAACTGAATCGGTCTTTTGAGAAACCAACATGTTAAAAAAGTCCACCCTCGTTTTAATTTATTTTAGAGCTCCTAATATGCCAAGACATGAATTAAAGAGATATTTTAAATTCCTAAGTTCAGAGTGTTTTTAATGCAATAGTAGAATCTTTTTTTTCGCCTTTCCATAAATTTGAATCAAAGTGCATGTCGAGTTTTTCGAATGTCTGCCTCAAGTTTAATTATTTAGATGTTTAATTCTTATTAAGTATTTATCATTTCTTGTTTTAGAAATTAAGGTGCATTGCAAAGGAACAAATAAATTAAAGTAAAAAAATAAATTCTGTACATTCAAGATTAAGTATCACATTCTTTACTCTCAAATTAGTAAAGAATGAATTCTTGACTAGTAAAGAAATGATATTATTTACTTAGCATATCCCTGGATAGGACATTATACTTATTATACACTAGTAATCTCACTGGGATATTTTATAACTGCTATTTTTATAAATGTTTTCAAAATTATACATTGGCACACAGCAGTAAACTAATGCAATTAATAAAAAATTCTTAAAGGAATGACTTTCGTTATTCAACGTAAATAATTATTCCTTATTGAAATAAATCATTTTAAAAAATGCATTTTCCTAAGAAAGTAAAAAATTTAATTATTTTTTTTAATATAACACCCTTCAATGCCTTTCGACAGCATCAACTATTAATGCTGGATATGCATTAAAATGTAAACTGAAGTTATCAAAAGTATCTTACTTAAATTTTGCAAAAATAAATAAAAACCCTTAGCAAAATTCACACATCATACTAAATCCTTTGACCCGGAGGAGAAATGTGAGTTCTATTTTTTTGCTTGCCTGCTCTCAGGCTGTTACATGTACATGTAAACAAATAGGGTATTTAAATAAACAAACAAGTACCTCTTTGGCACTTTTATCATAGCTCCAGAATATTAGGCATACTTTAAGGTAACCACTTCAGTACAATTGACCAAGCGATAAGTTTTATACAAGCATTAACAATAACTATTAAAAAATAATTTTTAATAAATTATTATAATTTGTAATAGGTAGAAAGTTTATTTATAAAAAAATTAAAAACATATAATCTGAACTTAACGTTTCTTCATAGTTTTTACAGAAAAATAATAAATATTCTTTTTTATATTCAAAGAATTTAGAAAAAAAGTAAAAAACAAAAAGTTAATTTTTTTTTATGAAGATATTATTTTTTGAAAAAGAATGTTATGATGTTATGATATTTATTATTTTATTTCCAAAAATATGAGGACATTGTGGTTTAATTCAGCTTACATGTTTTTACTTTTTCTTGGGTCATTCCATATCAAGTGGTCCGAAGTGGTTGCTCGATCATTTTAGAAAAAAATTATAATTCTACCACCAGTTATGTATGGAATCAGTAGCTCAAATCAATTTTTTAAACATTTTTAGGATCAACCGTTTCAAAATGGCAGCCATTTTTGTTTCACCTTTCAGGCCGATTTTTGAGTTTTTAATCTCTCACAGAAAACTTATTTTCTCAAGACTGGTAAGTCACAGATTAATAATTCAAACACAATTGTTTTCCTTAAAGTCTGTTCTATATTTCGTGTTCTCTTTATTATTTGAATATTTTGCAGTCCAATACTTCAAAAGTGCTATTGAAAACAACTGCTTTAAATTCTCAAAACACCGTTTTTGAGGGTAAGTTTTGGGTATAAGGGCATGTACTCCAAAGCTGATTTTTGGCATGATGATAAACCTAGCTAAGTAGCTTTCATTAAAAGTACTCTTAACCCGTATATTCTTTAACTAATTTTTTTATGAATTTTTAAAGTTCAGATTTTTTCCTTTTTTGTTAACTTTAGGCTCTAATATCTCTGGTGGACCAATTAATAAAAATCTATTTTTTTTACATGTTATGCTTACATGCAACATAAACCCACTGCAAGAAAGTTCAACCTGTATATTTGAGTACATTGGTAGCTACAAATTTTTGAAAATAGTCATTTGCGTGCTTATTTAACTATGAAGAAAAACTCATTTTCTCAAGAATGGTAAGTCATAGACTAAGAATTCAAACACAATTGATTTCCTTAAAGTCTGTTCTATATTTCGTGTCCTCTTTATTATTTGAATATTTTGAAGTCCAATACTTGAAAAGTGCTATTAGAAAAACTGCTTTAAATTCTCAAAACACCTTTTTTGAGGGTAACTTCTCTCTGGTGGGCCAGTTAATAAAAATCTATTTTTTTTTATATGTTATGCTTACATGCAACATAAACCTACTGCAAGAAAGTTCAACCTTTATATTTGAGAACATTGGTAGCTATTAAATTTTTATTATTTGTTTTCATGAAAAAGTGATTAAAAATATTTTCCATTGATCATAGATAAAATTAAAAAAAAAAAAAAACAATTAATAAGGGTTATTAAAAGTAAAAAATTCACAAACAGTAATATTTTAATGAAGTATGATCTAGTTTATGCATTGTTAAATGAGCACGAAAATGACCATTTTCAAAAATTCCTGGCTACCGATGTACTCAAATATACAGGTTGAAATTTTCTACAGTTGATTTATGTTGCATGTAAGCATAACGTGTAAAAAAAATAGATTTTTATTAATTGGCCCACCAGAGATATTAGAGCCTAAAATTAACATAAAACGAAAAAATCTGAACTTTAAAAATTCATAAAAGAATTAGTTAAAGAATATACGGGTTAAGAGTACTTTTAATGAAAGCTACTTAGTTAGGTTTATCATCATGCCAAAAATCAGCTTTGGAGTGCATGCCCTTATACCCAAAACTTACCCTCAAAAACGGTGTTTTGAGAATTTAAAGCAGATGTTTTCAATATCACTTTTCAAGTATTAGACTGCAAAATATTCAAATAATAAAGAGAACACGAAATATAGAACAGACTTTAAGGAAAACAATTGTGTTTGAATTATTAGTCTGTGACTTACCAGACTTGAGAAAATAAGTTTTCTGTGAGAGCTTAAAAACTCAAAAAAATCGGCCTGAAAGGTGAAACAAAAATGGCTGCCATTTTGAAACGGTTGATCCTAAAAATGTTTAAAAAATTTATTTGAACTAATGATTCCATACATAACTGGTGGTAAAATTATAATTTTTTTCTAAAATGATCAAGCAACCACTTTGGACCACTTGATATGGAATGACCCTCTTAAATAAATTTCTCACAAAAAAATAACTATTTGTTTTTAAAATTTTTGATGATTTTAGCCAGGCGGATTCTGAAGCCCTAACTTCACTCATTCCACTGAACCTTAGATTTTATATATGTATTTTTTTTTGAGTTGTAAGGGGTTACATTTCCTTTGGAAAGGGTCAAAAATCATTTGCAAAGTGCTATGTTTGAATTGGAAAGGGTTTCTTTTGACTTAGGTAAAAGGAAAAGGTAAAAGTTGACTTAGAAAAGGTTCAAATAGACTTGGAAACGAGGGCGGATTCAGGACGAAATTTGGAGGGGGATGTCACGACCCCCTTGTTTCATAATCAAGTGGCTGACAGCAACGTTTTTTAAAGAGATTATTACCTTTTATTAAGAAGGACTGGAAACAACCTAAAGTGTTATGTTTTGGGCATTATAACTACCTAATTGCATTATTCGCTTAATCTTTTAACCATTGGCGGATCCAGGGGGGGGTCTGTGGGGGCTGCAGCCCCTCCCTTTGGAAAATGTTTCGTCATTTAAAGATAGAATTTGACTTTCTTTAATGTAAGGAAGCAAGTTAAAGAACAAAAAGGGGGACATCCTGGAGTGCTCGAATTATCGGGGGATATCACTACTTCCCAGTGCCTGCAAGATATTCTCTAGAGTCCTTTTTGAGTGACTTCTACCGCATGCGCGAAGGGAAATAGGCTGTTACCAAGCGGGCTTCATGAAAGCAAAGTCCACCATCGATCAGATATTTTCTCTCAGAATCCTATTGGAGAAGGCAAGAGAGTTCAGAATAAGCACCCACCATCTCTTCCTTGATTTCAAGGCAGCCTATGATAGTATATCACGAGAGGAGCTATATAAAGGAATGGTCGAACTGGGGATCCCATCCAAGCTTATTAGGCTCGTTCGATCGATGATGCGCAGTACGGAGAGCAAAAATTCAAGTCGGGGGAACTATATTCAATAGAACGACTATGCTCCTGGGTTTTGCGGACGACATTGACCTGATTGGAGGGACCTATGGATCAATGAGGGAAGCATTTCTCGACCTTGAAAGAGAAGCTGCAAAAATGGGCCTAGTAATAAACGAATCGAAGACCAAATACATGCATGCGAATCCAGTTGGTAATAGGCAGCCAAATGGTATGGTCTCGATTGGGCAGCACAATTTCGAGAGAGTGGAAGAATTCATCTACCTCGGAACCCAAGTGAATCACAGCAACGACATTAAACCGGAAATTCAACACCGAATTATAGCCGCAAATAGGTGCTATTACGGACTGCAGAGGCACCTCAAGAGCAGAGATGTTTCGAGAATCACCAAGGTGCGCATCTACAAAACTCTCATAAGGCCCGTGCTCACCTGTGGCTCAGAATGTCGGACTCTCCCAAGAGCCCAGGAGATGATTTTATTGTCCTTCGAGCGCCGAATCCTTCGCAGAATATTTGGTGCTATTTGTGAAAGTGGTGTATGGAGGCAGCGTTCCAATGCCGAACTGACCGTGCTCTATGGAAACGCAGATATCATAACCTTTATCAAGATTGGTCAACTCCGCTGGGCGGGACATCTTGCGAGAATGACCGAGGACCAAATCCCGCTAAAGATATTAGAAGAGCAGCTGTATGAACGAAGACGGATTGGCAGACCCAGGCTGCGCAGGGTTGACGGTGTGGCAGATGATGCTAGGTCCATCCTTGGTGCTCAAATCTGGAGAGCAGCTGCACAAAATATAGACGACTGGTTGTCGAAGCTGCAGGCGGCTCTGTTCCCTCGAGGAATGTAACGCCATAAAAGAAGAAGAAGAAGTTAAAGAACAAATAATGTGCAGAACAAGTAGAATTTTAGTTGTGGGAAAGGAACATAAAGGTAAAAAAGCTGATTAGCAGATCCAAATGAGGGGCTGTGGGACTACAGCCCCCCCTTTATGATCGGCTGGATCCGACCATGCTTTTAACTGCTGGTGGCTAATATACGAGTAAAAGACAGTCGCCAGCTGGTCCCCGTGTGCTGTTGGCTAATATATTAGCCGGCATGGCGCTGATCCCCGGGTGCTGATGGCTAATATATTAACCACCCTTTTTCTGCCGGGTTTTTTTTTTGGAATCTATAATGTTTACCTGTACCGCTAGAGGACATTTGACTTCATTTCCTTACTAACCGTGCCTTGGTGCATGGTTGCTTCTGTGAATAACATAATATTTCCCAGAATTTACACCTGCGTATTTCTAATGTCCAGTTCATTTGCATCTCCTGTGGCATTAACTTGTATTGTGAAATTGTGAGTTGTGATGGCAAAAAGATTATATACTGAGGAAGGGAAAAAAAGAAAAAAAGAAAAGAAAAGGAGAAAGGAAATTAAAAGAAAGGAAAAAAAGTTTTTAACTCCACCAGTGCCGGTCTACAGTCCGGAGCGAAAAGTGAGGATGGAAAAGTTTTTTAGAATTAATTGAGCTCACAAAATGTGTAAGATGCGAGAGCTTGAATGCCGTAAAAGTTTCCACACAGCGGGACCACTTGGTGTGCCTACTCACCCGCAACGCCGGACCACCTCATGCCCCACTATAATTTTTTTTTTTTATAGCTCCGCAGTTAAAGGGTTAAGAATATACAAAAATTGAAAAGCCAAAATATTTGGGGAGGGGAATAAAGACTCTGTGACCCCTCCCCAATAATAAAGACTCTGTGGATTGCTGTTGCTTGGAAATGCTCTATAAAAACAATATCAACATGGGCTAGACCAATTTTTATGATCTTCGATTTATAATTATCTTCATATCGACTAGAAGAATAAGTATTAAAACACTTTTTCCGATTTTTACAAGAGAAACACATTTTATTCTTGGGTGTTACAGTGGTTAATTTCACATATATGTTACCAAGGATGGTTTTTTGGTATAATTAGGATAAGGATCTTTAACGAGTACTTGACATCGCACAGGCTCTGGCATACATTGTGATGTTATTTAGAGGTTATTTAGAGGACATAGTGAATTTACCTATGACCACATGGAATAACTAGTTAAGGTAAAAAAAAGGTTCCACATTGAGAGGGCTGAGTTAGCAACTCCTTCATATTGAGCAGTAGTTTTCTGAAATTATCCCAATAGACATTTTTCAATTTACTACTTATTCCATGTGGCCATAGATTTATGACCTGCAAAGTGATTTAAAAATAATTTTTAAAGGGCCTTAAATTGTTCTGAAATTAATAGAATGCTTGCGTTCAATGGATTAACAATAATAAGTATTAGGTTGATAAATTTAACCATTTTTTTTTTAAATAATTTGAAAATCTACAAATTAAATAATAATAAATAAGGAAAGTTTAGGATATATAAAATTATTCTAATATCAATATTTTTCTTTTTTAATCCGTATGCCTCTCCATCTTCTTATGGACCAGCTAAACATGTAGTATCCTTTCTATAAGTGAACTGTCTCTAATTTTTCCGCTTGATTATCAGAACAAAAACTTTCCAGCCTTGGTTATCTGTTTGTACTGATCATTCTAATCTGAAGATTGCCTTTAAGGCAACATTAATTGTATATGTATAGGCTTGGTTGGATAAAGAACATTCTTAGTCCATCTCGATAGTAGGCAAGATGATTTACCTTTGGGATATGTACTATTTGTCAGTAGGTGAGTAATGTCGAGTCTGAATTATTTTTTCAAAACAAATGCTATTTGGTTTTTTATAGTTTCTTTTGTTTGTTTGTTTTTTTAACGTCCATTTTTATGCTACTAAGGCTAATCGGACGATGCTACAGTGGGAGTCCTAAATTTTGCCTATCCAGGTATAAATAGGATAGGGATCTTTAACGAGTACCTGACATCGTACAGGCTCGGGACCTCCATTTTACGTGCTATCCGAGGGACGGCATAGCTAAGGATTTTTTACTCCCATTAAAAAATCCTAGGGCCACCTCTGGAATTGAACCCGCGATCTTTAGTATTGTAGGTTGCCATGCTAACCACAACACCACAGGTGACCCTATAGTTTCTTTTTATTAATAATTAATTCCCACAGAGGCACACTTAGCCTCCATAATTAGGATACTCTCAATTAAATAATTAATTATGGGAGGGAAACATGGGAGTTGAGCGTGATCATGACTGCTGACAAAAACACAGTACTTCCTTACACAGTACGGAACTCATAAATCTGTCATATCGGTGAATGAGTGGTTAAATCGAATTTCCTTACTTTTCTGGGCATGACTTTAAAAGTTTGAACATTACTGTTATAAAATCAGGTTTTCATTATCAAGTATTGAAATTGAGTCAAAAACACAAAAATAGTGGCTACTGATTACAGACATTAAACGAACAAAATAGATCTTATTAGTAATGAGACTTCAGAGTTGACTAATTGTTTCCTGACCGATAACAATTCAACATAACGTAACAACATAACAATATAACAAATTCAATATAAATTATCATAACTACTTTTCATATAAATGCCTGACACCTTCTTATGCTTCTCTTTACCCACTTAAACCATTTCGGGCTAAATTCAAATTAACCGCTTATTCATTGTGATGACGGAAATGTTGATGTGTTAAATTTGAACTGTTTTTTTTTAAATTAATCATTGGAGGATCAATTAAATGTCCCAACAGTTGTTTTTAGGCGTTATAATTTCAACTTTTAGCCTCCCCAATATCTTGCTACCCTATCTAGGAGAATATTGAGCCCCCCTCAATAATTTGGTGCCGGTGACGCCCATTTTTGTATCCCAGAAAGTAAAATTCATGACATCTTAAATTTTATGTTTCTTCAATAAACTTTTTCTTTTATTATTATTATTCATAGTCATTGTAAAAAAAGTTTCATTGTAAAAGTTGAGGTTAGTAAAAGGATCATAAAGAAACTTGACTAATTTATTATCAATGTTTTTGGCTTAATTGCACCATCTATGCACTATAGCCTGATTGTTTAATGATTTCATTAGACAATAGAAAATCTTCCCTTTTATTGATTGCACTTCATTGATCTAGCTCTCGGATCTCTCTTTTATACCAAACCAGTAACTGAAAATTAATAATTATAGCAAAACATTAAAATAATAATTTTTTAGGATTCGGTGTATATCTATATAAATAAAGATGAAATTCTTTTTGTTTGTTTGTTTGTTTATTTGTTCTTTATAGAAATCCATACCGTTTGTCCTAAATTCTCCAAATTTTGCTCAGTGGTTCTTTGATACCAGGTGCGAACACCTGTCCATATTAAAATTTCATAACTTCAGCCAATCTCTGGATATATTCTGTACTGTAAAAAAATCATGATCTCGCTTAACAATGGTTTTTTTTTACGAAATCGACCATTTTAGTCGAAAAAACGGCCTAAAAATCATTTTATAGATTTTGAAGAGGCCAACAAGGCCCGGTAAGACCGTCCCTTGGTAGTCGTCAAGTTCTGGGATTTTTAAACCATATATATTTTTTGTTAATATTACAATACGTTTATTTACATGTATGGTGAATTTATTTTTTAAAAATGCCTCCTACGAAGCAAGCTTCAATAGGAGTAGTGAGATCAATAGCTAAAAAACAACGTCAAATATGAGCAGCTGAAACTCTTGACGAACATCAAAATAGGATTGAACAGAGGCTTAGATATAGCGGGAAACTGAGTCTGCCCAGGAATACGAGGCCCGCCTTGCCCCACAGAGGCTTAGGCAAGCCGATTTGCGAGAAGCTGAGGGGCAATATTTCTGTTTGTTTGTTAATTCTTATAGGAATCCATACCGGTTATCGTAAATACTCCAAATTTCACTCAGTGGTTCTTTCATACTAGGTGAGAACATCTGTCCATATTAAAATTGCTGACATTCTTTATCCTAATAAAAATCGTAATGATCTCGCTTTACAATGTTTTTTTTTTACGAAATCGACCATTTGTTTAGAAAAATGAAATTCCCCGGGTGAAACCGGGACATACAGCTAGTTCAGAATAAACTAAATTGATTAATTTAAGCAAAATGCAGCCAAAAAATAAAAATTATTAAGTGTATTTATTTTATAAAAATTATCATCTAAATGAGTCTTTCATGAATGTTTTATTTAAATGATAAAACATGATAAATACACAATTGTTTTAGTAGAAAATAAAACCGATAGATTTGGCCTTTGCTTTGTTATAGACATTTTTATTGGATAATTTATCACAGTATATAATAATATAACTATTCTGTTTAACACCAGTTAAGGGGCCGGGGATAGCCGAGCGTGTTGGAGCGCGGCCCGCTTTAACACGCTCGAGCCGAACGGTGGCGGTTCGAATCCGCCCTGGGATGGTTGACTTTTATTTCGTGGAGGCCCCACGGAATAAAATCTCGACCTACCCACCATGGTTAGGAGAGGTTGGTTACACCTGTAGAGTAACCCCCCGTATGCCAGGAAGGGGTACCGAATAACACCAGTTAAGAAAGAAATTTGGTGCGAAGCGCGCAACACAACTTTCACTTACCAACTTACTTAGATTAGAAATTGACATGTTTTTTTAATTTCCATTTCTATAAATATAAAAAAGTTGACTTGATCTTTATTAAAAATGATTAATTTAATCAAAATCATTAAAACTGTTTTTGAGATATTCGAAAAAATTTAAAAATTGGAAAAAAGTTATGAAATTTTCTGTTATGAAAAAGTTATGAAGAGCCCACGGCGGCGTTTGACCAATTTCGATGAAATTTTGGCTATCACATCGCGGGCATATACATACATCAAATACCCAGTTTCATCAAAATCATTAAAGCCATTTTTGAGTAAATAAAAAAAAACATGTGGAAGTGTGAGAAAATTGAAAGTGGAACAATGGAAAATGGAAAATTGGAAGTGAGACAAAATTGATTAAGTAAAGTGCCCCCTCCAATTGATTAATTTTGACTGTCATATCGCGGGCACATACACACATCAAATATCAAGTTTAATCAAAATCGTTAGAGCCGTTTTTGAGAAAATCGAAAAAAAAACGTAAAAATTAGACAAAAGACTTTAAATATAGTACCCCCTCCGTTTGGCCAATTTTAATGAAATTTTTGCTGTCACATCGCGGGTATATTCATACACCAAATACCCAATTTGAGGTTCGTAGGATTTATAGTTTTTGCGCTAGTCCGTTCACACACAGACACAGACCATTTCGCGGGACTTGGTTGTTTGGACTCAGGGGACCCCAAAACGTCTATTTCACTTGAAAACCGGAAGTCAAAATTTTTCACGATCGCAATACTTTCCTTATTATATATTTCATATATAGGTAAGTGAAAGTAAAAAAAAATGAATGTAATAATGTTGTCAAACTAGTAAAATTAAGATAAAAGTGACAGCAAACACAATGAAATATTATTTATTTATGATTGTGAAAGTTATCTCTTTTTCTTCTCCAGTTCCTTTATTATCTTTGATAAGTTTTGACAGATGGATTTATCAATTTGATTTCTCATGGTAGGCAATGTAGAATTTTTTCTAATGGTGGGAGAAGGTCTTTCTATTAAACTATGTATGACTGACTATGAATAATAATAATAAAAGAAAACTTTTACTTACCTCAACTTCTGTGACCACAAAATATTTTAATATAATAGGTTGAATGCCCTTGTCATAAATTTAAAAGTTGTTATTAGTTAAAACACTACATTCCTTTTCTTTTCAAGCTATAAGGTCAAATTTGAACTATGTCTGAATTTGAACTATGTCAATTTATGTCTGTTCGAATTTGGTAGTTGCTAAGGCTTCATCTTGAAGGATTTTGGCCAAAATTTCATGATTGAAATTTATGCAAGTTCACCTTCTGATTCTGACTATGGGCGTACCCAGCGGAGGGCAGGGGGGGGGGGCAGCTGCCCCCCCTGGAAGGCTGGAAGCAATAATTTTTTAGGCTTTTAAGACTGGAAGCAATAATAGAATACAATTTTTCAAGCAAATAATTGTAATAACTTAGTTGATAAAGCACTGCTATAATTATACATAATTTTGGTTTCATTCACCTTTTCCGCGGTAAGGTATTACAGTCTGAACGACCCTAGTTTGCCCCCCCCCTAGTTTTGATCCAGGGTACGCCCTTGATTCTGACCCTACTAATTTCATTGCTTTCCACCAACTTCTGTTAGATTCATCGAGTAGATGGAATGCAGTGAATATAGTAGGGTGAAGCTGTTTTGTTTAAAAAAGAAATGGAGACCAATTCCAGAGATCCAACTTTGTTAAAAAAATCATAAAACAATACATGTCTATTGTTAAATAAATAAAAGGAATATAAATTAAATAATTGATCAAATATGCAATACGCCTGATGATGCTTTCAACAATGCGACACGGTGCCAATTTGTTTAAATAAAGTGTCAGATGGAGAAATAGGGTATAATCAATCAGCAGAGTATGGTGCAATTAACTAATATTTTATATTTATATTTTATTAAATTTGATTGGTTATACTCAAATAAATTCGCAAAATCGTATTTTTATTTAATCTTTTACATTGGAGGGGGGACAGTCCCCTCCTGCCAAATATTGGGGGGGAGTCTCCCCCTCCTGCAGTGACGCCCTTGCGACCAGCCCTAATTAGAATAAAATAATACATTATAACGCTTTTTATCAGATTCTTTATTACACTATATAGTTTAATATACTTTATTGATAATTATTTCATTTCCTATATGTTCTTTTTAATCTTCAGCAATATAACTTGTATTGATTTAATAATAATCATCATTAATTTTTATTTATTCTGTTCTTAATTATATCATTTCCAACATTTCTTTTTCCCAACTCCCAGCAATAAATTTTAAAGATAAGTTCATTGCTATCATTGTTGCTCTTAAAGATCTCGGGAGGATTCTTTTCATTCTATACTTTTAGGTTGTTTTTTTTTGGTTTTTTTATTGAAAAGAAGGAATCTTTTCCATTTTAGTTATTTATTTTTTTGTTTAATTTATTTTATCCGAACGTTAACAAAGTCCTGACAGAGACGAAGGAGAAGAGTGTGACAATAAAGTAGTTCCACAACCACCAAAAAATGTTTTTATACATTATTTATTTCAATCATTGACATGCTTATAACATAAAAAGTATTGAGAAAACTGACAGTTACAGAATATTTAATAATGTTACTCCACATAATCCCCCTAAGATGAGCCTGTATCCCAAAACTTTGGATTAAACAAATTAATAAATAAAAAACCCTGATTAATATCATATAGGGTAAACCATACAGTTATTGACATCCAAGTCTGTACAGTTATTGACACTCCAACGCTAACTTAAAGAATTAAGTAAACAAGTCCTAATTTTATTTCAAGATATACATGAATCTAATGTTTGAAGGGTCCTCTAAGGTATCTATGAAGTAAGACTTTAACAAACTAACCAAAGGGAAGATTTCACAATTAAATCCACAGGGTGCCAATAACTAGTTTTTGCACTTTTTACAATAAATATTGCCATATGGTAAAACTATTGAACTTTTGACCCAAAAAAACCTCTTGAGTCTTTATAAAGATAGATAAAGAGGAGCTATCTATAGGAAGTTTCAATTTGATCCCTTCATAAAAAGTATTTTTTTTAATTTCACCACAGAAATGTAGTCTTAAGTGGGTAAATAACTGTATGGTTTACCCTAGTTAATAAAACTGAAATTCTATCTTTTCAAAATTCAGTATATTCTTGTAATAAGTGTAATTCAGAATGTTCTTGTAATTTTCGGCAGTTGTCATATTTCCACCATTTTATCACCTTTTGTTTTCAAATTCTGTTAGTTGTTTTTTATTCAATTGATGCATCAAGTCTCCCAGGGTTATAGTTTTTACTTAAAGAATTTTCGGTGATCCTCCTTATTTCGCCAATTGTGCTGCTTGGTCAGCTATTTCGTTTCTTGAAATTCCGCTATAAGCTGGAAACGAACCGAAAACGGTTGTTCCCCCTTTTTACTTCCCACCATAAGTTGAAAAATTCCTCAATTAGGGAATTATTAGGATATGGGTCACTGATGGCAGTCAAAACACTCCACAGATCTGATACAACAACATTCTTTTTTGGAATCTTCAATAAGTTCTATATTTTATATCTGGCATTGATTCAACGGTGATTTTGAATATTTTTATTTTGGTTTAGCCCTAATAAAGACTAATTAACTGGGTCAATACGTAGTAACATAAATATAAAAAGTCTCTGATATAAATGGATTTTATTATGGATATTGAGCTAGTAGGGGAGAGCGGGGTTAGTTGGCAACAGTTTTCACTTTTTTGATTGTAGAGTCCTTCCTGTTAATATAATCCCAATAGGGATGATACCACTGTAAACTCGAAGTATTAAAATAGTAAAATTAGAGTACTTCAAGTATTTTTTTCAACAGATAATATTTAATGCTAAGATCATAGAAAATTGAAGAATTCGTCAATCCAGAGTATGCCAATTAACCCCCAATGTGGGGAAGGTTTGCCTAGAAGGTGGGGATGTTTATCCATTTTATTCAAGTACTGCCTGGTACATAGTATTGTTATTAAAAGCTGCATTATAATGGTATAATAATTTTGAATCGGTTTTTAAAAGCTTTTAAGGGAAAATAGAATGACAATAGAAGAAGATAGAAGTTTAGACTGTCGTCACTTTCTGAATAAGAAAAATTGCTCTCATCCTCCTTGCTGGAACTAAAGACAATTGATAGTTTCACCTTAGTTTACGTTTACCTTGCTTTTGTGAATTGCTACTGCGCCAAAAAAACCCAGTTGAAGAGAGCCAACTAACCCCACAGGAGAGATCATAGGAAAGATTGCTGCCAGGACAGGGGAGAACAATCAAACGAGAAATTGGTTAATCGAAAGGTTAGGTTTTTCAAAGGAGTTTGGGGCTATGTGAACAGAATCAGAGTCAAATATTTTACCATGCCTTTAAACCAAATTTACTGAAAATATAAAAATTTACTTAAATGTTGTAAAATCAATCAATGAAGCACACTCTTCTCTACACTGTTAGCATCGGATTAATAACTCAGGGCAAGACTTCCGAGGTCGAGCGGGTGACATGATACAATGGTGGGGCCTTCAAAACAGGTGTGACGGAAACTATAAGCCGATGGCCAACCTACCCCCTATGCCAACCAGCCCCGCTCTCCCCTATTATTTTTTTTATCCTTATAGCTAAATTCTACAAATGAAATTTTACAACTTTTGTATTATTTTAACAGCTGAACTTCTAGCAGATAGTGAAGCCTTCATGCCTTCAAGTGGGGAAGAACCAGTCGTGGCTTATCGAAAATCCAGAGTGATTTTCTTTGCCTATTTTATTCCAATTATCTTTTTAATACTTGGTGTCATCGTATTCATGGGTGCAGTGGTTCAAAAATTCAAAAAGTAAGTTACAAGTAAGTAGTTAAAAGTTGGTAATAGCATAATTTGAATTCTATATTATATTGATTTACTATAAAGTTAGTAAAAAAAGTCTGTCTACACCACATTAAAATTTTCTAAGTTTGCCCAGGACATCAAAGGAAATGAAAAAAACATTTTTTATATTATTTTTAACCGACTTCGAACGAAAGAGGAGGTTACTCAATTCGATACGTATGTGACTTTTTTTTTTTTTTTGTGCCTTTTTTTTTTTTTTTCTATGTATGTTCACCGATTACTCAGAGATGGGTGGACCAATTGGAACGAAACCTTTTGCATCTTGTAGAGTATTTTCCCAAGGTGGTCCCATTTAAACCTTTTTGGGGTTCCTAATTTATTTAAGAAGTTATCAGGAAAAAACATGAAAATAACTATTTAATTATCGCTCAAATTGTTTACTTATTGGAAAAACATATGACATATATAACATAAGGTATGCTCCAACAAACTATTAAAACTAATTGATAACTAACAAATCCAAATATTGTATTACTGCTGGATGAATCAAATGGGAAAACCAACCAATCAAATTCAGAATCAAAAGAGTGGGGGGAGAACATGAGCAGTCTGTTAGTAATCGATGTGTTTTACGTGCTTGTTGGAACAAAGCTATACATAACCTTAACTAATTTTTCAACATTAGATTTAAATGAAGATATAAATATCAGCAGAATATAATATCGCTGTCGTTTTCTGTAGCGATATTAGCATAAATAATAGATAGATGTATATTCACTGATAACAATAAACCTCCTTAATTTAGATCTAATCAACGGTTGGACACCATAATCATAAGACAACAAAATTCGTGGAATTCCAAGAAAGACTGAGTATTGGTAATCGTTTTAAAGCAGAATTTAAGACTTCTTCAAGTTCCCGAAGGATCGTTTAAATTTAAAATCGTAGTTATTATTGATTTAAATTAGATTTTGATTTCTATCTTTTATTGGCTATGCACATTAAAAAAGAATACAATAATTCCTGGAAAAGCTCATTTTCAGTTGACTTAATAAAGGATTCAGATACCTCTGTCTTCTTCCGGATACACTCGGTTACTGTTGAATATCTTGCCGGAGGTCTTGTGCCGATCCTTTATGGGTGACACTTCTGTTATGTTATCCGGATTACTAGTATCGGTTTTTAAATTTGTTTCTACAACTATCGAGGCTTTTTCTGGTATTCATCCATCAATAAAAACTACAAAATAAAACTTGATAACTACCCGAAAACAAGCTCATTGTATGAAAGTCCCCTCAGCAAAAATTTGGCAATCATGGAAATGATTGTTAAAAATGATGATAAATGCTACGCCACTAGAATTGAAGCAACATTGTTTAGCAATTTATTTTCTGAATAATGTTTTATGACGAAGTATATAATTCATAGTACTTCGGTAATAAATTTAGTCAAAAATTCATCGAAAGGAATTACGAACATAATTGAATCAACCGTAATAATAAATTAACCATATGTGAGTCCCAAACCCTGTTGCTTCTATCCTAGCGGGGCAGTCTTTTTGATATCGATAAATTTTAGCGTTGCCCCTTTTTTTGCAGGGACTTCTATCCAATGATGTAATCCAATGAAGTCGTGTATAATATCGCCATTGTTTTCAGAAGGATATTCAAGCAATCAAAATTTAACAATTTCTTCCAAATTTACTACAGGTCATATTAGCATCCTCATTGATTCTCCATTTACGATATCTTGTTTAAAACCGGCCAAAATCTTGACTGTTCAGTGACTTATCTACTTCATCTTGGAATGGCCGGATTTATGTATTTATGTATATTTAACTGAACACATCTCGGAACACTGATTCTCTACGTAAATGACAAGTACTGACGACATTTAGCAAAGGAAAAATATTGTCATTGAGGAAAAACATTTTATGTGTTCCCTTCCCAATTGAACATTGATCTTTTAAAAAAAAAAAAATCCATTTATAATCATAAAACGTAGTGTGTTGAAAGTTGTATAATACACGCACCGCTTTCCCACTTTTCTGTGTGTATTCATAAAATTGAAAAGTTAAAGTGTATTTCATAATAATTTTATACAATTATTGTATAATAAAAAGACCTGGGAAAGACAAACGTGGTAGAGCGTAAAAAGATTTCGAAATATTTAAACCAACGTTTATTTTATCAACGACTAATTAATTACCAACGAAATTTTTAAACCAACGTACGGTTTTCTACATTTGTTCTCTTCTCCAACTAAAAATTGTGAAATAAAAAACATTTTATAAAAAAATATTAAACCGACTTCGAAACCTAGGAACCGGTAAAAATAAATTCACTGAAAAGTATGAAATAATTACCTTCTGATTTTTATGAATACACAGCAAAATTGAAAATGGTATAAAAAGTGGAAAAGTGCAATAAGACGAATAATTTTATTTTGATTTGTACAAATACACACTAATTGTTAATAAAAATTATTAAATTTAAATATTTTAAATACTATGTTCAATACAACACAATCTTTTCGGAGGCGGCGCAAAATTTAAAATTTTTTACACTTGACATTATGAAAATCTTCTGAATGGATCTTCTCTTCCTAGCTATTGATTTCAATACCTACTAATGGAATTGTATCAGTAACATGTTATTTCTATTTTGCGCCGCCTCCGAAAAGATTGTGTTGTATTGAACATAGTATTTAATATTTAAATTTAATAATTTTTATTAACAATTAGTGTGTATTTGTACAAATCAAAATAAAATTATTCGTCTTATTGCACTTTTCCACTTTTTATACCATTTTCAATTTTGCTGTGTATTCATAAAAATCAGAACGTAATTATTTCATACTTTTCAGTGAATTTATTTTTACCGGTTCCTAGGTTTCGAAGTCGGTTTAATATTTTTTTATAAAATGTTTTTTTCTTTTAAACTGTAGCTTTGAAAGAATTAAAATTCACTACCAAAAGAAAAATAAATATAACATTGAAGATAAGGTAAAGATAATTGCTAACAGAACTCCTGAACCATTGCAAAATAAGTTTGTGTACATTTATTATAAATTCCTTCAAATACTGTACAATAATACACAAACGTTTTCAATAAAAAGGAAAAGTTTTATTTTGGTCAGTTAAGTCTTTATAGTGGCCGTGATTTGCGAGCTTTTCTGTTACTTTGCTAAAAATGGAAATTTATGTAGAAATTAGACGATTATTAATTAAAGAAATGAGGGAAAATCTTTGAGAGAAAACGCAGAAATAATTAAGAAACGTCAATCTACAGTTAAAAGAATAATTAAGCATTACCAAGAAACCAGTTATCTTCAAAGTAAACCTAGATCTGGGAGGCCCAAATAAATTTTGAGAAATCAAAGGCCTGCAATTTTGCGATCTGTGAATGATAAATTATCATTGATAATCCTACAATGAGTGCACCAGTGTGCTACAACAAGATTAGCAGCTAACAGTAACACCACAATAACAATGTGTTTACCAAAAAAAAATTATTTTTTGAAATAATTAGTGTACACACACTTTTTATTTTTATTTTGTATAAATAATTTTTATAAATGTCTTAAAACGTTGTTTATGAAATTGGAAATGTTTAAAAATGATCAAGTATTAAGGGCTAATTTATAAAGAAAAAATTAAAAGAAAAGTCTGTTATTTTTCCTTGGCTAAAATTTGATTTTTGGCATGGTGTACATAGACTTTTTTTGCTAACTGTATGTATATATTTAAAAGCTCATAATATTCATATCCTTTGTTTCATAATCAAAAGAACATCTATTAGTTCATAAATAAGCCAAACCAAAAACCAAAAACAAATTGCTTTTAGATGGTTTTCACGTAGGATCGAAAAGGACCCAACGAACCCTAATTTCAAGAACTATGGAACCTGCCACGGCGGAAACATGCGGCTTTTCCAGCACTGCCCTCCATCTACGTCCAGATCAAGATCTCTGAGCGAAGGGGACTCGAAAATAAACGAAACACTCACCAAAGAGCTGGAGAAAAGACTCGAAGGAGACAATATCAAACATCAAAGTTTCAAGTCCAAAAGAGGAAAACACTCTAAAAAGTTAAATTTTGTACAAATTGCTTAGAATACAAATGTTATATTTTAGAGTTTTTCTGAGCCTGAATTCCATTAACTATAAGTAGAATATTCCTCTGTGATAGTCACGAAAGTCAGTCAAAAAAATTTGACTTAATTTTACCAGCCTATATTCACCTTCATCAAGGTTAGAGATGTAAAACTATCGATAGTACTATCGAAAACTTTGCTTTAAAGGAGAAAAGTGATAGTCTCTGTCTCGAAGCACCAATGTCCTTATACATATAATTCATTTAAGTGAAATATAAATATAAGTTAAAGTTCTATAAATAATATAAAAAATATGACTTGATTTTGATTAAAAATGATTAATTTAATCAAAATCATTAAAGCCGTTCTTGAGATATTCGAAAAAAAATTAAAATTGGAAAAAAAATTATAAAATAAAGAGCCCCCTGCATTTGACCAATTTTGATGAAATTTTGGCTGTCACATGGTGAGCATATACATACACCAAATATCCAGTCTAATCAAAATCATTACAGCCGTTGTTGAATAAATAAAAAAAACACGTGAACATAAGAAAAAGTTTATTAAATAAAGTACCCCCTCCATTTCACCAATTTTGATGAAATTTCGGCTGTCGCTTCGCGGGCATATACATACGTCAAATACCCAGTTTCATCAAAATCATTAAAGCCGTTTTTGAGTAAATAAAAAAAAAAAAAAAAATTTATTAAGTAAAGTGCCCCCTACAATTGATCAATTTTGATGAAATTTTGACTGCCATATCGCGGGCACATAGATACGTCAAATATCAAGTTTAATCAAAATTGTTAGAGCTGATTTTGAGAAAATTGAAAAAAAAATAGAGAAAATTCTTTAAATAAAGTAACCCCTCCGTTTGGCCAATTTTAATGAAATTTTTGCTGTCACATCGCGGGCATTTTTTTTAAACAATTTGAAGTTCGTACGATTTATAGTTTTTGAGCTAGTCTATTCACACACACACACACACACACACACACACACACACACACACACACACACACACACACACACACAGACCATTTCGCAGTGTATTTCCTTTGAAAACCGGAAGTCGAACGAAATTTTTCACGATCGCAATAATTTCCTTACTATATATTTCATATATAGGTAAGTGAAAGTAAAAATATAAGTTACCCTGTAATTTTATTTATTTTTCTAAAAAAAATCTTTATCTACACTATAAAAAAAATATTAACTACACTTAAACACGTATAAACTCAAATTAACAAGTCCAGAGTCATCCTTATACCATGCTGATAGAATTTTAAAGTTAGGCCGAGCTATGGAGCTCTTACTTAAATAATTAAAAATTATGAAAGAAAAATGTGTCAGCAGGCTAAAGACACATGAATTTTTCTTTTCAGAACACATTTTGTTTGGTGATACTTGGCCAAAAAACTGCTACGGTCATAAACGCCCATTAGTTTTCACTATTTACACGATTTATTGCGTTTGAGATTCGAGGAGTACCAGCAGTGTTATGGTGGACACCTAGACAATATTGTTTTTTCTAAATAAATTTCCAGTTGATTGTGTTTAAATAAAACGTAAACATCCTAGTTGATATTCTATATTTGAGATTTTATTCAACTTTCAAACCCCGAATACTCTTTTTGGACACCTTATATAATGGAACCTATCCTATATTTACGGAAATGTTTAATTCCCTAATGAAAAAGTACAAATGAAAACGGTACAATAGTTAAAAATTAAAAATTTAACCATTCCACCCCCCCCCCCTTCCTCGGTCACCAAGCATACTATCGATAGTATCAATAGTTTTATGTCCAATACTATCAAAACTACTGATAGTGGCAACTTTGGATAGTTTTACATCACTAATGAGGACTAAAGTGAAACAAACATATGAGTAAAATATTTTGTATCTATAAAAAAGAAAAAACAAATGATTTTGATACAATTAAATTTAGTTGATACTGCCAGTTATGCAGTTATATGCTTGTCTTAAAATTTATTCATTGAATTTATTTATATTTTAAATAAATACACAAAATCAATTCATGACCAGTAGTTTTATTAGATGGGAAATCTTTTTCTCACTTTTGATATAACAACCAATAAAATTTTTCATATTAGAAACAGAATTATTAATCTATAGCAAAATACAATACAACTTTTTAATATATATATCGAATATATGCAACAATATAGAAAATAATAAAAAAAAAAATATATATATAAATGGAATGTTGAAACAAACAAGTTACTGTTATTTACAGTAGTTAGTAATTCGGAAGGTTTGAGAATTATTTTCAGTCTTGATACAATATACTGAGAAAAATAAAATTAATACTTGTGACAAGTTATACAAGTTAACAATTTATTTTTAACAAACCAACATTTTTTTGGTAAATTTAATAATTAAGACATTAAATCTCTTCGTTTAAAATTATAAGCAAAGTTCACCTTACATTTTGTCTTTTCAATAATAAAATCATCACTTAACAAAAATATCAATAATGCTAATTTCATTACAAGACACTATTAACTAAATATAAAATCAATTGCATACAAAACTCATAAAATTTATTTTATAGAAAATTACTCTTCCAGTCATAATTTCAAAAAATATACATATAACATTTCTGTACCTCAGAGGTAAACCGTCGTAACTGACATTATTAAATTTTTAAAGGAGAGAACTTTGAATTTTAAATTTAATACGACATATTTCTTGTCATAAAAAAAAAATAATAATAATAATAAGTTATATAAAACACTATTCATCAGGAGTATAAATACGAATACCTTTCGATACACCTTTACAATTCAGTTACATCAATAATTGGAAACTCGAGAATTTTGTAGTTACAACAGTTTACCTCTCAAGTACAGATTTAATAAGCAAAAAAAAAAATGCAAACTTATTCTAAAAATCAATATTTTTTTTCAAATAATCGTTGAGGTTTAAAAAAAAAGAAAAAAAAAAAGATGGAAGAGAAATGTCTATAATCACATTTCTAATATAAAATTATTTGATAAACACAGCACTTTTACAAAATCATCTGAATTAATATTTACAATACAGCCATATAAATATTTTATAGCTAAATCTTCCACTCACTTTGTATATGGTGAGAGAGTTAACAATTTAAGAAAACACAAAACTTAACATTTTCCAATAACCATTGCTAAGAGGGCCATGCGAACATAGACGCCACCTTCAGCTTGTCTAAAGTAGGCCGCCCTTGGATCGGAATCCAGCTCAGGTGATATCTCGAATACTCTTGGCAACGGGTGAAGCACAACCATCTTGCGTTTCGCTTGAGTCATCAAGTGAGGTGTCAGAACTAGCACTCCACAGGCCTAATGAAAGTAAAAGATTTTTTAATATAAAAATAAATGTTGACTCAGTTATCGTATCTATTTAAAACCAATAACTGTGCTTAGCTTTAAAAATGAATAAAATTAAAAAAAAAAATTATAAATAATTATATGAGGAGGTGAGATGCAAAACTCGTTCATTCCATTTCTTTGATAATTGAGATGGCACTGGATTCTAAACGATATTTTAATGCTCTTTCAACATACCTTATCAGATTAAAGCAAAACTTATTATTTAATGTGGATTTTTGCTATAAAAAATAGTGGTTTGTTGCAGAACTGACTCATTCCATTGCCCATTATGTTTCAAAACTGTTCGTTACTCGTGAAGGAAAACTCTTTGGTTGCTATAATAACTTCTCACTTTGTACCCATCCTATTCGTTCACTTCAGCAGTTTTGTTATTCTTTCCAAACAAAAGATCAAAAACTCCTTAAACTCGCGTGTTTTATTTCAGTTTATACTCGATTCTTCTTGCCTAGCTATATTCATAATTGATTTTCCAAAGGCTCAAACAAGCTGAAAGACGTTGATAATCTGCTGAAAAAGCATTTTGGTGACAAATAGAGGGTGAATGATTCATTGAAGTATTACACACGAGTTCTCAATATATCTGCTACAGACGAGGAAAACAACAGGATGATGAAGTCGCTACTATTGATATTTTTGATGTTATCTTATATATATGTTACTTTTTTTTTTGTTACTTTTAAATCAGGAATTTTTTTCATTCCAAGCTCACTTCCACAGGGTAGCTGTACCTTTCGAAGGCAAAAACATTTTTTTTTTTATCTGACCACTGTACAAGACGTGGTAAGTTTTTTGAGTTTCCTGCAAAACGTATTCATGTGGAATGAACGAGTTTTGCATCTCACCTCTTCATATAATGAGAGAAACCAAAACACATGTTTATTTGCGGTACATTCTAGAACCGTCTAGATTTAAATAATTTACCTTATCATATTCTTCTTTTGAGGCGAATCTTTCCCTCTGTATACGAGTCATGTAAACAACATCTGATTCAGGAAGTGCCTCTTCGAGGGAGGACATCGTACTCTGAGGGATGCCCTGCTTGCTGACGAATTCTGTTATCTTTTCTGGCATTCCGAGGCCAGGAGGTGTAACATAGCGCAACTGGACGTCGTATAAGGTCAGCAATCTGCATAAACATTAAATAATCATAAATAAAAAAAAACAAAAAAAAAACAACAACAATAAAACACAAGGATGTCTTGAGTCCAAAACTTTGCAAGGAACAGTTGAGCAAGGTATATATAGCAGTTGAGCATATATATAGTAAAGGTAACGCTCAACTGTCAGTTTTTTGTTTTTTTTTCCACTTTGTTAATTATTTAATTGACAGTAGCCACTTTATAGAAGATGGGTGGGCACCAGGATCCATCCGAAAAGGACGCGAGATTCAATTCATGGTTGGTCTCACAAAATACAAAATTACCTGCTACAGAGGAATTTTGGGCAATAAGAAGTCAAGCAAACCATGGCTTTCAGAGTTTGGTATTTTATAGAACTGTGTAAAGGATATGTATAAGTTTAATATTTAAATGTAAATGATGTCTAGATAGTAGGTTATTCACAACAGGCGAATGTGTTTTTTTATTTTTGTATATCCTGTACAGAAGTCTTATGTTTACATAATTCTTTTGAACCCCAAATAGTACCTTCTTAGCAACATCAAAACAAGAATAAAGTACACTTACCTCTTGTAATAAGTTGGTAAAAATTGCATGTACATATCTCTAAAAGAGAGAATCTTAAATTGTATGTTGTTATTTAATCAATGATTATCTGTTAGATAATCAATTTATAATTTTTAAACTATTTAATTAGAAGATAAAAGATTTGACCACGTCGGGGAATTGAACCCAGGTCCTCTGCAGCTACCTTGCAGCGCTCTTACCACTGAGCTAGCTGTGGACTGTTCCCAACCTTGTTCGAACCTTTCTCTTCTGTGATCCCACCAACCAGGTCTCGCCACGTAGCGAAGTACCGGGGGGCTGAACAATAATTAAAAAATTGATTAAATAACAACATAAAATGTATAACTTTGACATATGTCAACTAAATCATGTTTGTCTGGACAATTGATTGTGGACCCGGTACTTCACTACAATATGGCGAGGCCTGGTGGGTGGGATCACAGAAGAGAAAGATTCGAACACGGTTGGGAACGGCCCCCACGGTTAGCTCAGTGGTAAGAGCGCTGCTACATAGAAGCTGAGGACCTGGGTTCGATTCCGGGCCGTGGTCGAATCTTTAATCTTCTAATTAAATATTTTTCTGAAGTTAGTTTCCATGTACTATCCACTTCTGTGAAGTAAACCACTGATATATAAAATAAAGTCGGATTAGTTACACCATTTATAAAGCGATTTTTAAAATCTATGATTTGATGGATTTTTTCCACCCAATTCGAGTAACACAGGTTTAATAAGTAATAAAACATTGGAAACAGGATGGGTAGGGGTTAGAGGCAGAGAGAGGGAGAATTATTCATCTTTTATCAGTTTATCCAAAATCAAAGTTTAAAAGAATTTTGACACACTGGTTTTTAACGATTATATTAGAACAACATAGAAATGATTATATACAACACGCTGTACCTCCCAACCCTGCTATACGGATGTGAAAGCTGGGTCCTACTTGACAAGCATAAAAGCAGACTAACAGCATCCGAAATGAAATACTTAAGGAGAGTTTCTGGCCGAACCAGGAGAGATCATATCCGTAATGAAAGGATTAGAGAAGAACTAAGGGTGACACCAATAATAGAAACGTTAGAAAGGAAAGCACTCAAATGGTTTGGGCATGTGGTGAGGATGAACGAGGAAAGGGAGCCCCGGAAGTTTTTCGAGGCAAGACCGACGGATAAAAGGCCGAGGGGTCGACCTCGGAAAACATGGTCGGACTATTCACCAAGCTGGGAGAAAAGAGAGGCAAGCAGCTGGGTGCCATGAGGACGCTGGCGAAGGACCGAGATGGCTGGCGAAAATGGATTGACGAGGCCCCTCCACGCTGAAAGGCACCAAGGAGGATGAAGAAGAAGAAGAAGAATTAATGAATAATATGCTGATTTATCCTTGGTTTTTAAACTTATGAGTGTCAGTAAACCCCGTTCAATCTCTTTAACGCTCAACAGAGTGGCATTTTAATCTTAGATTTCAGCATCCAACTCGTGACAAAAATGTCACTAGACCTGTTCAATTTTAGGGTCCACATATATCATTGTTCTGAGGAAATATAGCATAAAACTAAAAATGGGCATGAGAAATGATTCTTTGGGTGTTTATTATTAGTAATAGATTAATATAAAAAAAAGATATGAAACATTTTTACCTAGCTAGAGAATGAGCCGTCCTCCCATGTTTAAGGTCACCGACCATCGTAATTATAAGACCATTGACTGTTCCAATTTCTTCTCGTATAGTGAAAACATCCAAAAGCGCCTGGGTAGGGTGTTCGCCAGTACCATCACCTGCGTTCAGTATTGGTTTGCGACAGTGCTGAGCCACCCTCTGCAAAAATCAATTACAATCTAGATTATTTGTAGAATGAAACTAAGACGAAAAGTTATATTTTCAAAAAATTCATGAAGACTGAAATTATAAGAGTAAAACTTACTGAAACAGCTCCTGGTTCCGGATGCCGGATGACGACAACATCTGAATAGCCAGCCATTACATTGACAGTATCTGTAAGGAACACAGAGATTAAGTAATCTTTTTGTAATTCTATAATAGAAAAAAGTTCCTACATTTTGACGCGCCTTAACTTTAATTTGAAAACTAAAAAAAAAGTACATGTTTCTGGCTTGAGAACCAAAATAAAAGTATTTTGTCTGGAGTATTTTAATACCGTTTTAGGGGTAATTTGAAAATATGGGATGGTAGGGATAACAATTTTTGAAGTGTGTCTAACATTTTGACTCTGGGTGTAAATATATTCTAAATAATTATTACTGTTCCCAAAGAAATATAATTATTTAATAGTCTGAGCTTAAAATTAATAAATAAAATCATTTCAAATGTGAGATTTATAATATTAAATAGATTTCACTGACCTTCTAGGGACTCGCCCTTCTGTACAGAGCTGCTTTGGCTGTCGACGTAAATTACACTTCCTCCAAGGCGATGCATTGCAGCAGAGAAGCTGCAGCTTGTCCTCGTACTGACTTCATAAAAAATGGAAGCCATTATCTTACCCTGTAAGCATCCATCATAATTATTATAAAACAAACATATTCTTATACATAACCACAATAATCTTCAAAATTTAAGAGAGAAATAAAATTGCTAAAACAGTGCGATTTACCTTGAGTATGTGATCGATACTCCTTTCCTTCTGCACGTACGTTCTGAACACCTGGGCAAGATTGAAGATCTCGTTGAGCGACTCCTTAGTGAACATATTGACCGATAGGACATGCTGATGCTGAAGGCAGTGAGTGGGTCTTGCTATTACACTGTCTAGCGGCTTGGCCTTAGTCGGAAGGAACAGGTTTGGTGACAATGGGCGGATACTCATGTCACCACCACTGCTCCACCTGAGAGGTGCAATCTCTACAGCTGAAGTGACATTCACTGCTAAACAAATTAATAGAAATTAAGGTACAATTAGTTGGCATAAATTTAAAAAAGAATAAAAATAAAATTACTTCAATGAAATAATAACATTTTTATAGCAGACTTACATCTTGCTGTGAACCAATCAATAAAGCTATATAAAAAGGCATTCAAATGCTTTAAATTACCAAATTCTTATACAATTCTCGTCACATTCTATTACACTATCAATGTTGTCAGTTTCATAAAGATATATATATACTTCTTTTTAGTTCTTTATCAAAATATATTATTATACTTATGTTATCTGTTTACTTCTTCTTCTTCTTTTATGGCGTTACATTCCTCGAGGGAACAGAGCCGCCTGCAGCTTCGACAACCAGTCGTCTCTATTTTGTGCAGCTGTTCTCCAATTGCGAGCACCAAGGATGGACCTAGCATCATCTGCCACACCGTCAGCCCAGCGCAGCCTGGGTCTGCCAATCCGTCTTCGTCCATACAGCTGCTCTTCTAATATCTTTAGCGGGATTTGTTCCTCGGTCATTCTCGCAAGATGTCCCGCCCAGCGGAGTCGACCAATCTTAATAAAGGTTATAATACCTGCGTTTCCATAGAGCGCGGTCAGTTCGGCATTGGAACGCTGCCTCCACACACCATTTTCACAAATAGCACCAAATATTCTGCGAAGGATTCGGCGCTCGAAGGACAATAAAATCATCTCCTGGGCTCTTGGGAGAGTCCAACATTCTGAGCCATAGGTGAGCACGGGTCTTATGAGAGTTTTGTAGATGCGCACCTTGGTGGTTCTCGAAACATCTCTGCTCTTGAGGTGCCTCTGCAGTCCGTAATAGCACCTACTTGCGGCTATAATTCGGCGTTGAATTTCCGGTTTAATGTCGTTGCTGGGATTCACTTGGGTTCCGAGGTAGATGAATTCTTCCACTCTCTCGAAATTGTGCTGCCCAATCGAGACCCTACCATTTGGCTGCCTATTACCAACTGGATTCGCATGCATGTATTTGGTCTTCGATTCGTTTATTACTAGGCCCATTTTTGCAGCTTCTCTTTCAAGGTCGAGAAATGCATCCCTCATTGATCCATAGGTCCCTCCAATCAGGTCAATGTCGTCCGCAAAACCCAGGAGCATAGTCGTTCTATTGAATATAGTTCCCCCGACTTGAATTTTCGCTCTCCGTACTGCGCATTCTAACCCTAGGTTGAATAGGAGGCACGACAGGCAGTCCCCTTGCCTTAGTCCTTTTTGAGTAAAAAATCCTTGAGATGAATTGCCTTGGACTCTTACCCTGCATTTGACTTCCTTCATCGTCAATCGAACGAGCCTAATAAGCTTGGATGGGATCCCCAGTTCGATCATTCCTTTATATAGCTCCTCTCGCGATATACTATCATAGGCTGCCTTAAAATCAAGGAAAAGATGGTGGGTGCTTATCCTGAACTCTCTTGCCTTCTCCAATAGGATTCTGAGAGAAAATATCTGATCGATGGTGGATTTTGCTTTCATGAAGCCCGCTTGGTAACAGCCAATTTCCCTTCGCGCATGAGGTAGAAGTCTCTCAAAAAGGACTCTAGAGAATATCTTGTAGGCACTGGGAAGTAGTGATATCCCCCGATAATTCGAGCACTCCAGAATGTCCCCCTTTTTGTGAATAGGGCAGATAGTTGTCTCATACCAATCTTCAGGGAACTCTTCCCTGCTCCAGATATCGATGAGTAGGTTATGCATGTATTTCACCAGTTCTTCGCCGCCATACTTAAATAGTTCGTTAGGCAGGTCATCCGGTCCTGGTGCCTTGTTTCTGTTCAAGCTCTCTATAGCATGTCGGACTTCATCTTCATCTGGTGGCTCAAGCTCGTCTCCAACTATCTGCATCCCATCGCTCTCTGGCCTTTCGCTACCCCCAAGCAGTGCACTGAAATGGGTCTTCCATTTGTTCAGTATACTTTCGTTATCCATTAGTAGGGTTCCATTCTGATCTCTACATGCATTGGTCTGGGGCTTAAACGGTTTCCGCTGGCTGTTCGCAATTTGGTAAAATTTTCTTATATCGTTGTCTCGCCTGCTCTGTTCCATTTGGGAAAGCTGGTTTCGGTGCCATCTCCTTTTTTTCAGCCTGTGAAGTTTCTTCTCGGTCCTCCTTTTCTCTCTATACTCCAGGACTGAATTGCGGGTGTGTCTTTTTTGAAGCATCTGTTTGTATGCGTCATTTTTCCTGCCTGTGGCCGCCTGACACTCATTGTCGAACCAAGGTGCGCTTCTAGTTATTTTCACTTCCCCTAAGACCTCTTTTGTTACGCTCAGGATTGCTTCCTTGCATACTTTCCAGGAATGGTTTATGTCATTTGTTTGGCTGAGAGTCCTTAGTTCATTTTCCAGCCTCATCGCATACTGTTCGGCCTTCTCTGGGTGTTTGAGCTTTTGGGTTGCGAGTTTTTTCTTGTGCTCTGCACGTCTGTTTCGCGGAGCAGATATTCTTGCCCGAACCCTAGCAATTACGAGGTAGTGGTCTGAGTCCACATTTGCACCTCTGTAGACCCGCACATCCATCAGATTCGAAACATGTCTTGCACTGACGAGGACCTGATCTATTTGGTTGACGGTAACGCCATCATTCGAACGCCACGTAGCAAGATGGATTCTCCTATGGGGGAAAAGTGTACTGCCAATTACCAGGGCTCTCGAGGTTGCAAAGTTAATCATTCTGATCCCATTGCCATTCGTTTCCTCGTGTATGCTATGCTTGCCAATAGTGCGGCTGAAGGCAAGCTCTTTTCCGACTTTTGTTTTGAAGTCGCCAAGAACAATCTTCACATCTGCACGTGGGCATTCATCGAAACAGTTCTCGAGCTCAGTGTAGAACACGTCTTTGTCTGTTTCGTCAGATACCTCGGTGGGGGAATGGACGCTTATAAAGCTGTAATTGAAGAATTTGCCTCTTACACGTAGGCAACACACCCTAGGATTAATTGGTCTAAATCCAATTACGAGTTGCGCTGTTCTCTTATGGACTACAAATCCAGTGCCGTATGAATGGTCGCGGTCGTTACAGTTGTAGAATATTGTGTGGTTTTCCTTATGAAACATGCCTTGACCGGTCCACCTCATCTCCTGGATAGCAGCAATGTCTATCTTGTACAGGTCCAGTTGGGTAAGGAGCTGTTGTAGAGCTCCTGTTCTGTAGAGGGATAAAACGTTCCACGTGGCAATTTTGAGTTCCTTTAAATGAGCGTTATGTCGTTGGCCAAAGTTCCATCCGGCTAATCTATCTGCAGGTTTCGTGATTTGGAGTTTTAAGGGGAGCAGGGTATCGGCCTACTACCCCCGAGTCAGGTGGAGGGGCTGCCTCCTCAGGGCCTCCTGACAGGCTCATGCCGGGTTTACAGGCTCTAGCCTATCTCATCAGTCCCGAGCCGACCGAAAAGGCGTTTCCCGCCTGCGGCACGCGGAGCCACCTGTCTAACCCTTGTTGTTGCCTTCGTTTCCTCTCCCTAGGGGGCTGGCCATCATCGGGGGATTCCACTACTTACCAGAGAGGGGGTCTCTGGCTAGCTCCAACCATCGGCAGGCATGTTATCTCTTTATACCTCTTAAAATGTTATCTGTTTGGTCTTAATCTTTTCCATCATTATTTAACCATTCACGTTAATGTGTTTAAAATTTTCATTTTGTCTGTATCTTCCTCATTTACCCTTGAAGAAGATCTACATTGTTCGATCTAAAATATTTTACTAACAACCAAATAGTTTATTATTTTTTATAGGTTACTTGACCACCATCCAGAGAACAAAAAAAAAAAAAAATAATGCAATACTCATCAGCCAGACACCGAACTTGACTACTTTTGGACATGTTTAAAGAATATATTGTAAATTAAACAATTAAGCTCACAGCATATAAATAAAGTTTCGTTAAAATAATTAATCAATGTATTTGTATTAATTAATGTAAAAGAATTAATGTATTTGGGGCCCGAACAGGGATATATATTTTGATTTTAAGAAAATGCAAAAGATTTGTAATAGAAACTAAATTAACAATTAACTTCAGAGGAAATTCAAAGCAGACAGACAAGAGGGCTGCATGTAATATTACACTTAAAATAATTTTATAAAACCTCTTAATCAAAATTCAGTTTATTTTCACGAATAAATTTAGTTTATAAAAGGTTTCATAAAGTTTAGCTTATATTATGATTTAATTGAAAGTTTCTTTTAACTTTCCTAACATTTTCTGTATACTTAACCCTTTGCACTCGGTACTGTTTCGGACGCTACCTATCGGCAATTCGACACAACTTATTCTCAAAAACGTACACCCTGGAAATGTTAATTTTATAACTTTTTTTTTATAATTTTATATTAATTTCAAAATGTATTTTCTGCCCTGATTTTTTTTAAGTGTCCACCATCTGATATATACCGGACTAATCTCACACCTAGCAAAAAAATTTACTACGCATGCACAAGGTACAATATTATCATAAATAGTAATGTCTCTGAGTTGGAGTAATGAATAGGATGACGCCTGAGAGACGCCGTTCGGGTGCAAAGGGTTAAACTATAGAAAATACCATCCACTTGATCTTATATGATTTAAATTACCCAATCACCATTCTTATACTATTTCCCCCACCTCAATATAGTTGTTCCCCCATTTAATAACACTATCAATGTTATCAGTTTCATTAACCTAATTATATTTCTAGTCAGATCTTCATAAGACTCTATTTTTATCTATTTATAAAGCTTAAGACCTTATCTGTTTTATAGTTTTAATCTTTTTCATTATTATTCAGCCATCCACATTACTGTATTTATAATTTTCTTCTTGTTTATATCTTGAATATTTGCCCTTCTATCATACAAACTTTAGTTATACTCACAATGCTCATGATCCAAATGGTGTTTTTCATGTGAATCCAGAACAGACCCTGGCCGACTCGGGATTTGCTCTGGTGTAGACAAAAGGGTAACTATTTTCGGAGTCTTCATCTCCCTAACGTCCTGTCCAAAACCTGGGTTCACAAGTACCTAAGGAACAACAAATAGGAATACCTCAAATACAGACTAAGAAGTTGTTTATATTAAATATGCTCACACAAAATTTTAATATTCATAAAAAATTGAAGTGCATTAAAAACTGTTTTATTAAATGAAAACTGCAATGAATTAAAAAAGATAATTAAGATTAAATGAACAGTAACATAGAATAAGTTTTATAGGCTTTAATGTAACAAAATATAGCCTTTGAGTCTTTATGTTAGTATGGATAGTTATTATCTTCCACATATTATGGTTTTTTATAGACAGCAGCCTCTTCATAGCTTTAACGATAAAGTATATCCATGTAGAAATATTTTAAAGTTAGCCTAAGCCATTAACTTCCAAAACTTTCCCTGTCTAGACTGTTATTTTTCTTATTTTATTAATAATAATAATAGTCTACATAAAGATGTATGAGAATAAAAATGTAAACTCAAAAGTCCTTAATACAAAATCAAGATACCAAATTCACCTTTGTGCAGATCTGTGGAAATGAGATCGAGACAACTGTTGGTGCGATCGATTTGCTCAATTGAGATTGAGGATCTTTGGACAGGAGATTATACCTCTCCAGGCTCAAATGATCAGATCAGCACAAGACTATTAACATTCACTGACATTCTTAAGATAATCTTTAAAGACTAAGGCATTTGTTAGGCACACAATAAACCTGAAGAGGACCATATGGCCAAATTTAAAAAAAAAAGGTGGAGTTGCATTTGGCCACATGTAAAAAAGAAAACATAATATTTATCTAATTCAATCTATCTAATTTGATTATATGCTATAATACAATACACCTATTACCAAGTATTACAAACATACCAGCAAGGTTTTTTTTTTTTTTTTTTTTTAAATACTGTTAAAACTGAAGTGTGATATCAGGAGTATTGTAAAATAGTTTACACACTGAATAAGCAGCAGCCCCAAAATGGCGATTATTGGCGGCGGACAGATATTGAAACAAAAAAAGTGGCCCAATATTTGCTGTGGCCAAGCAGCTACGGAAAGAAAAGGTAACCGATAAACCATGTTGGCACATGGTCTATAGTATTATATTTCTATATATATTCTATTCTATATTATAGTATTATATTTCCATAAGAGACTTCTTATCATGTACAAACAATTTTTTTAAAATCTATTAAGAAAGTAAGCCCGCTCACCTTTCCTTCTACATAAGCCACCTCTCCTCTGAGGATAACTCTGTGGACGCTGCCTTTGACTTTCATGCCTGCGAACGGAGTCCATCTGGCTTTGCTAAAGGGAGGGCATTCAGGAATAATCCATTCCGTGTCCATATCTACCTCAATGTAGGTGTTTGGTTGTTCTGGCAGGCTGAAGATTCTGCGTGGATTACGATGCATCTTATCAATCAGATCCTAAATAAAAAAAGAATTTTTTTTTTTTCCATTATACAACATTACTATGAATAAAGCAGGCCTGAAGGTTTGATGCTGAAAAAGACCATAAGACATTTTAGAAAGTACCCTTTTACAATTAAAGTACATTTTAAAGTTAAAGAGAAGTAAAAATGCATTATGCACAACTAATATAAAAGCAACGAAAATCATTGATCGGTTTAGAAAGAAAAAACAAGTAATTTTTTTCCCCATTATTTCAATAATAACCTGACCCCCATTTTAATATTACTAAGACTAACAAGCTTAATACATTTCAAAATATAATAAGAAAAATTATAGTTATAGGGTACCCAGCAGTCGTGGCTTCTAAAATTCCCGTTTAATAACCCGCATATCCCTCCTCCCCACCTCCAGATAAAAAATAATAAATTTAGGTACCCAGCAGTTGTGCCTTCTAAAATTCCCGTTTAATAACCCGAATATCCCTCCTCCCCACCTCCAGATAAAAAATAATAGATTTACTTAAGCATTAATATAATGAGAGGCAACACAAAATACAAATTAATGACTATAAATTTTTTCTAATAAAAATATCTCATACTGATTTATATAGGTATTATATAAATTATGGCCGTATTTAGGCCAGGCTTTTAAACATGGTAATAATGAGTTACTCCAACCAAAACATATTCAATCCTGATTTATGTAATAAAAAAAAATCTAACTTTCTGCACTAAGACACTCTATGTCACTTCTATAAATTAAATAAAAAATCAGAAGCAAGCGAGACATACTTCAATAGTTAGCTTGCCTTCGTTGACCGCTGTCAGCAGAAGAGGGAGGATCGTCTCCAGGCCAGGGAATCCTGGAGGAGGATGTTCACTTGTCTTTTCCTCGATGGAGTGCGGTGCGTGATCGGTGGCAAAGCAGTCGATGATGTCTAAATTGTCCCACAAGGCCTGACGATCCTCTTCAGTGCAGAGAACTGGTCGTACCTGACTTTTGTTTGCACCAAGTCGCTCGATGGCAATATCTCCGGTAAGGAAAAGGTGATGAGGGCAAACCTCACAAGTCACAGGAAGGCCCTGGTAAACAAACATAAAAATAAACAACCATAAAACTTGTAACTTTGGGAAAGAAACCATTTAATTGTAATTATTTTAAAAATTACCTTTTCTTTGGCTGCTCTAATGATTTGTATCTCTTCTTTTCTGGCTACGTGGCAGATGTGTATTGGTCGATTGTGCAGTGTTGCCAATAATAAAACAGCAGCAGTCGTCTGTCCCTCAGCATGAACACAAAGTGGGTACTTTTTCGGCCAGTTGTCAAAATGCTTTGAATAAAAGACTTTTTATTGATTTCCCGCATAGTATAAAGCTATTAAAACATTAATGATAGAGGAAACTTTTTTTACCTTAATCCAAAATGTAAGATCAGGAAGTCTAAGCGTGTTAAATGTCTCGTTCAAATACATCTTAAGACCAGCGGCCTGAGGTGCCAGTTCAGGTATAAAACTGTAATTGTCTTCTGTAGCTCCTAAGAATATGGCATAGTCACAATGGGCCTTGCTACTAGCCAGCTAAAACAAATATTTAGTTATTATTAATAATACCTATAAAATATTGTGATTTCTGTAAGGATATCACAAGAATTTACTACAAATTCATATTAAATTTGGTGCCATAATATAATTTAAAACACCTTTAAAGAAAATTTTAATTGTGTGTAAAGACTAAACTTCACCAAGAGAAAAAAAATTGCCACATTTATCAGCCAATCACTGAACTCTGTGACTACTTCTTTACATATTTAAAATATATATTGTTCATTAAACAATTAAGCTCAAAGCGTATAAATAAAGTATAGATTGTTATTTTTTTTAATTTGCAAAAAAATGTTTAACAATATATATATATATATATATATATATATATATATATATATATATATATATATCACTTTTATTAAGAAATAAGAAATAATTTATTTGGCGCCCGAACAGGAATTTAATATTAATTAATTTGGTGATTTCAACATAATATTTTTTTTAATAAGTTAATCTTACTTCTTTGACAAGAGCAAATGTCTCCTTGTCTACACACGCTGGATTAGTGTTTGGCATCGCGCAGATGAGAGTGAGACCTCCCGAGAGTGCTGCGGCAGTGCAGCTGGCAAAGTCCTCCTTGTACTCCGCACCAGGCTCCCTCGCGTGAACATGAACGTCTATCAATCCTGGCAATCTGATGATGTTCCTTGAAGTGAGGCAGTCAGTATGTGTCTTCATAGGAGGTTCTTGTTTGATTCGCAACATAGCCTAGAAGAACAGAGATGTTAGTTCCTTTTGAATATCGTATACATATTGAATATTGATTTTACGAATGGCCTATGTAAAAAATTGCAAACAAAATTCGAATTAATAAATAACAAACATAGAATTTAAAATTTTCAGACTAAACCATGTTAAAAAAAGAAAGTGGTTGCAAGAGACCAAGTTTTCTTCCATCTCGCCAGGCTCGAACTTGGCTCTAAAGGGACGCAACCATCTACTGACTTTCCTGTATTCAAATAAAAGCGTATAATGGATCATTAAAGATCTTTGAATGATCTAAATATATCTCACATTTCTTGACTCTAGATAGCATGATTGTTAGATTTATTTATTTATATTATATTATATTATTTTAGAAACTCAACAGCAACTGGCATTTGTTATTTACACTTTGTTATAAATTGTGTCATTTTTTTTAGCACGTTGGGTGCGGCAGCGTATTTTAGGGGTATCCTGTTCAGTTCAGGTATCGGACCCCGGGGGCCGATGCCGCACCTAACATGTTAAATAGATTTCAATTTAATTTTATCCTCAACTTTAGTTTTTCTGTAGTTTACTGTTTACCTAATAACCATGTTTTAGTTATGACTTTTTACAATGAATTCACGCACAATGGATATAACTTTGAATATAACTTAAATCTCTAATTTATTACAGTATATACTCCATTTACCGGAATAGTTGGGGAATGGGTCAATCTTTCGTTAAACTGAGGTTTCCACCTAAAGGAAGATTATTAACAAAAATATGAAAAAAAAAAACATGTTAGAGCTACTTATTTGAAATGAATGTGTTTGTACGAGATATTGTAAACTAAAATTATTCCAAAAAGCTGAATATAATCCGGAGGGAAAAAAAATGGAAATTATTTCAAAATTACATTCAGTTTTTTTATTCAGTTGCTAACGAGTTCTTTATCAATGCCTTTTCATTCACCACTAATCCCTTTCCAAACAATATTGTAACACTTTTAAATTTTCCCAACCATTTGACAGTTTAAATTTAGTTTGATTTGATTTCTGAAGCTGATTTTCTGGCTTAAGCTCGCAAAATTGGGCCTAAAATGGTTAATGTTTTTGATTCTGAACTAGCAAACCATTTATAAAGTAAGTTTTCATATTTTTCAAAGTCAGTGGTCTCGTGTATTTTTACTAAAGAATATTCTTTTCATATTAATCATTCTCCCATTATTTTTTAATTATTCCTCAGCACACAATAAATTTGAGTTTTGCCGCATTTAAATTTCGATACAATATCCTTATTGGGCAATTTATTCTTATCCATCAATTAAATCACTTTCACCTTACCTAACATCGTTACCACACTTTTTAACATGTTAACTGACAACACTTTAATACTAAGGATTTCCTATGTGCTGATCTGATGTAAGGGAAAAACAAAAATACCTAGGAATGGGAAAAGAAAACTTTGGGGTAATTGTCAGAAATGGTAACTATTAGCAGAAATTGATATAAAAAATAACAGAGCGCAATGATCCTTGTGGCCCAGATCAGAAAAATAATTAGAGGGGCTTTACCTATTTACTTAGAACAAAACTTGCTGTTTTGGTAGTTGGCAATTAGAATTTCTGGTCATGGGAAAAAAATTCTTTCTCTGAGAAAACCAGAACTTAAAAATATTTCCATTTGAACGAGGTTTTCGTTAAGAAGATGTTCCGCCCATGAGAGGTTATACTATATTTGTTTTGTTTCTTATGTGTTTTAGCAAAGCTAATAAAGCTCAAACTACATAAATAAACAAACAATAAATTAGGTCTTTGAGTAACAAGCCTCATGGAATACAAGATTAATAACATAAGACAAAAATAATTCTGTTGAAAATTGAGCAATCAATCAGGAGTTAAAAGTTTAAATAAAAAAATAAAATCATTCATAAACAAACATACAAAATGTGTCTTGTATATAAAAAAAATAAATAATTTAAACAAGACAAACATACCTCAAATTTATTTATAATTTAATTTATAAAATTAACTAATATAACCAAACAAAAACAACGACCACACCAAAACAAAGAATGAGATTATTTGAAAAGATAATATTAGTTAGAAGAGCTATCTTGATAGTGTGAAAGAGAACTTGGAGATAACTAAAAATAAACTCTATAAATAGAAAATAAAAAAAATTAATAGATTTCTCAAACCAAAGTTGTCTTCTAGAAAATTATAGAAATATTTTTCAATTTTTAAAATAATTATATCAAATCAAAAAATTAATCACAATAAAATTTAATTTAATATTGAATTTAAAATTTGACTATTTCTTGAGGTAAAAATAAATAAATTAACATTGCATATTCCAGCAATTCTTAACTCTATAGATATGACATCTTGCCACCTAGGAAATAGTTTTGATCAACAATCCCAAAATCGGAAATTTTTAATTACGACAGTTTACTTTTCAGATATAAATAAAATAGCCTCATTAATTGATGAAAATTTATCAGATAACAGAACCTTTGTTTAATTGAATTGTTTTAAAGTTAATAAAATGAACTTACAAGTTACCTTACGAGGACTATTACAACCAAATATATATTTTTTCTCTCAAATTAATTAGAATATAACTGTTATTATAAAATATTTTTATTTTTAAAAAGCATATGAAATTATCTACTGAGACAATTCAACATTGGTGACTTATGAGGGCAGCTTACATTGTTAATATGAATTCAGTTACAGTTTACTTAATAGTTGTCTATCTTCTTAATTAATCATAGCGGGCTAGAATAAATAACAATATTTAATTTTTTTTTTTAAATCTCAATATCAAGGTATTAGCTTTCAGTCTCAATCAACGAGAAGTAGCGTTGGCCTCTCCTTTGTTCTCGTGGAAGCCAAAAAAAAGGATTTACACTACCATATTATGTATGATTCAGATGGGCAATACTAATTTTATTTCTAAAATGTGTTTTTTGCTGTTACGCCATAACTTTCTTGATAATTGATCACATTCGATGATTGAGGTTCCATTTCAAAGATTTCCTTTCCCTTCCATCTGAAAAAGTAGTCTATTGAATGGTAACCTGTCAAGTATGTAAATGTGAAAATGAAAGGTCTCTTACAGCCTTTTGAATCCTGATCAAGTTCGAGTTTTAGAAGAGCTATGAAGAAAAGAAAAAAACAAATTTTCTCTTCTGTATACTATGGCATGTTTTTGCTTAGTCTGAAATTAGGACTATTAGGTCATTAATCAATATGGAAGGCAAATAATGTGCGCAAGGGTCAAGTAGCAAAAATAATTTAAAGTTTCCTAAATCATTATATTTACCTCAACTAATAACTTGGCACACTTGACGTCAGTAACCAGTGGCACACTATATTCCACAGCAAGCCTCCTCGTACGGTAGCCGTATGTCAGGAAGGAGGAGACTCGTCGGGTACCACGGATCCTCATTGGAAGGTTGATGACAAGGTCGAAATCCCTTCGAGCCAAAAAGTCGGCCAGGTTGTTCAGCTCCCCGCTAGTAGTGGCCTCTCCGATATTTTCGAAAGTCCACTGCACAGGTTCGATCTACAAAACAATGAAAGTTCACTAATGATTTACTTTTTATAAAATAATTAACAAAAAGATTGAATGAAACTAATAATTTATTTGTTGTGATCGATATTGTGGCTACTTACATGTACACCGTGTTCAGTATAGAAATCAGCTGTACCCATACTGGCGTATAACTTATAACCCATCTTCTGAAGAGACTTCATACTAGGCAGCAATTCTGCTTTATGCTAAAATATTGAACAAATAATATTAAATGTTTTTACAATTAAATAAATGTTTCTATAAAGATATACTCATGTTCATATTCACATTCGTACACGAAAATGGAAGGAATCAGCAACTTGCCACTCGTAGCCTATAATCCTGGTATCACATTACTTTAAAGTTAATAACAAACTTTAATAAAAGGGCACACTTCTAAAACTAAAAAGTAATGAAATTGTTATTAGCAGTGAATTCAAAATCAGAACACGAGTAGTGGTGTCACAAAACTGATAGGAGGTAAATGTTTGATATTGATAGAAGAAATATATAAAATACTTGAAGACATTATACTCAAGTTAATATTCATTTTGAGAAGTGGCATAAGAAGACACCTCTCATATCTAATAAAATAACGATAAAATCTAAATTGACTACAAACTATCCGTCGAAATTTGTAAATATTATAATATTAAATATTCAACTTCAGTAACAAAATTTTAACTATTTCCACTATAATAAAGTGTAATTAAACAAACTATTATATTTCAGTTGACAGTATAACTAACTCAACTCCATTTTCAACATTTCGTAGGAAAGCACTTTAAATAATATTTAAATAATAATACTCTTTGCGAAAATTCTTACCTACTTATTTTGTATCGGCATTTTAGTAAAATTTTAAGTGTTAATATTCTATTAAAATTAAAAATTAAAATAAAAAGATACAAATTTCCAAAGAGAATTATTATTAAAAGTGCTTCCCAGAAAAATATTGAAACAAGGGCACTGTTGATAACCAGCAGTTATCAGATATAAACAACCAGCAAACAAACTAACTATTATATGAAAACATTAACCTTGAAACTACCGATCGAAAGCAGAATTGCATTCTGAGGGATTCTGAAGCCAGTGCTCATCATTGCCTTTAGATACGCCTCATATCGGTTGTCTCCGAAGCAAGCCACCTCACCCGTGGATGCCATTTCTACACCAAGCATCACGTCTGCACCTGTTCGGGAGGAAAAATAATTAAGATTAAGAAGAATAAGATAAATTATCATAATAAATAAAATACTTTTAAGTAGTTAATTTTCAAAATGGAACCTCAAGTTGATCAACCTTATATTTTAACCCACATCTTGCTTTAAAACTAATAACCAATCATTTTGGTTAGACTCCTAACATGTTCAATGCAGAACATCAGAACTTCTCCAGAAAACCACGTATCAGCAAAAAAGTGGAAATGAAATCTTTTATCACAGTATATAATGCTTAAAACTCCAACTTTCAATTGTGAATGTCATCTGGTCATTAAATATCAGATCTGACTCATTACTGATCGCTTGCAACTGTCTGAGGAGTATTATTTTTCTATGTAAAGATTTACCGATAATGACCAAAAATTATATTAACAGCTGAAAGTATAATGAGTACCATACCCTTCAAGATTAAAAAAGACTTATACTTCTTTTTACTAAACACGTACCTATACAATTTAAATTTAGCTTTAATTTAAATTTTAGCCCTGATAGTGAACCAAATATATTGAACAAGTTCGCACAAATAATAAACGTTACACTGAAAATCCTGGCAAAATATGTAAAGAACAATTAATTATTAATCTTTTTAAAATGATAAGCACCAAAATTAATTACCTGCGAGACGTGAAAATGAGAACACCGGAACCTTAACTCCCACTTTTCCACATCCCATCAACACATCGACCGGTTCAACTTGCTCACCAACTATTACTCTGGTCGCTGTTGCTACGAAATCATGATCGAGAGTTTTAGATACAAATGGAAAAGATCTTGAAACACGGACATTGCATTCAATCACCTTCAATTCATTATCCTGGAAATGGAAATAGATGTATTATTAAGATTAAATTATTAGTGGGAAACGCATACATGATATTAATTAGAAAATTTAGTGAATTACCCAAATTATGAAATTATTAGGAGCAAGTGTAAGGCTATAATTTATAAAAACTCTCTCTTAAGTTGGGCGATAAATGAATGAATTAATTCCTTTATTATAAAGAGTAAAAATAAAATAATTGCATACTTAATTAATGTCACAAATATACAAAGAACAGTGACTTTTATATGCCTTGAAAAGGCAGGCTAAGCCTTCAGTAAAAATTTAAATTAATCTGTTTTATTAATTTGTTTTTAAATAGTTTAATTTTTTTATTTAGTTAACTATTTAACTTTTTAATTTCATTTTATTTGATTATTTCATCCTAAAAATACTAAATAAAAAGTTATAATTATAAAACTTATATTTTCACCACTGAGAAAAATTATATATGGCGCCCGAACAGTCATAATTAACCAGTTTCTTAGCATTATCTTTATATATTATGTACATACCTTGGCAATAAGCTGCATGTTGAAAGGTCCAGTCACCTCCAGGGAGCTAGCGACTGCCCTTGATATCGACAAGATCTTGTTAAGAGTTTCCTGGTTGATATCCTGCGGCGGGGTGACCAAGGTGGCGTCTCCGCTGTGAACGCCAGCGTTCTCAACATGCTCGCTAACAGCCATACAGAGTATCATACCGTCACAAGCCACTGCATCAACATCTATCTCCTATAACAGCAAAGGAAAATATTTTAAACTGAGCTTAGTAAAAAAAGGTGACAAGGTACATTTTAATCCTGAATGTTTATTTAATCCCCTATGCAGTGCTGAAATCCCTTCATTAATATGCTATAAACCAGTTAAAAACATTGACCAAATCTACAAGCAGTTAGCTTCTTAAAAAAACACATTTATCTGTGTTTTTTTAATACAATCATAAATTAAATTTAATTTATAATTAAAAAATAAAAAAACACAGAAATAACCTTAGCCTCAAGAAGGAATTTGGAAATGACAACTGGATGTTCCTTGCTGACTTCACTGGCGAGGTTGAGGTAATCCTCTAGGTCTCGCTCGGAATGGACAACGTTCATGGCAGCACCGCTCAGGACGTAGGACGGTCTCACTAAACAGGGGTATCCAACCTCATTACAGAACTCGATCGCTGACTTCAAATTTGTCAGTTCTTTCCACCTGAAAACAATTTTATATTTATTAATGCAACAATTAATTCTGAAGGTTTTTTTTTTAATTATAGCTAGTTGTTAAGTTTTTACCAAACTTGAAGAATTTTTATGTTTTAAAAAATTTTTGTTTTATGATTATAGCTTTCCTAGAAGACTATGATTTTACGTTTCTTATTTAAACATACTAGTTTTCACTTACTACGAGAAGCTTTCTTGTGATTTTCTACATCTTTTATTTTAAAATATTAATTGATTTTGTATTTTTCATGCCAAATTGTGAGCTGAATTGGGGAACCCTGCAGAGCTGGCAGATAGCCAAGCACAGAACAATGTTAGCCAGACCACCAGCATCAACTTGCACCTCTCAGCAAGGGGCACAGCATCCTCAGCAGTTTTCCCGTAAACATCAGGGTTGCAGTAATAAGCAAAGGAAACATCTTCAGCTGTTTTCCGGTAACCATCAGGGGTGCGGTAATCAGCTTCTGGCTAACTGTCAGGTGAGTGCCAGTTTTTGTAACCCTAGGCTAAGGTCCACCTCCCCAAGACTCTCTCTCACACTTGGTTTCGTTACAGTTCTCAACAGTGTTGGGTTCCCCTTCAGATTTGATCAGTTCACGCCTGTCTTAATTGTAGAAAATTGTGATCACTGGAGGAGGAGAAGAGGAACTACACCATTTTGTTTGAATTGTCTTTTTATTGTAATAAACGCAGGTTGTTTTTTTCTTTTATCTCTTGTTCTTCTTACCCCAAAACCCAACACTAGTTTTGGGAAAGGAAGAGGAAGGTGTTATAATTTAGAATGAATAAGTTAAATTAGTAGTATAAACACCAAACTAACAGAAATGGGCAAGAATTGTAAATGGAAAACAAAAAGGCAAAATTAAAACCAAGCACACAAGTCTCAAGGAGTACATCACGAGAACCTTTATTTCATTATTTAAATGAATTAATCACATTTTATCGATATAAACTTAAACTTAACACATTGTACATGATCTTCCAAAAATAACTTAGTGAGTCCAAATTTATATATACACAAAGCCAGGATTAAACTTTCAAAAGATCTCTAGGTGTTAGCTTTTACCCCTTCATAGTTTCTGATACTTGGAGATTTTCAGAATTATATCTACAGTATGGATGATTTAATACTAACCAAATTATCAAGTAGATATTACAGATTGATATGATCAAAATGTTTATTGATTTATATTAACAAGTTTCATAAACAGTCATACCTGGGTTGGGAGATGCCTATTCTGTCCAACATTCTCGAAAATTTAAATCTGTTTTCGGCACCATCGACACTCTCAGGTGAAGTGCCTAAGATTCGAGCTTGCTGGCGGTGAAGATCCATAGCAATGTTATTTGGTAGCTGACCACCCATACTGAGGATGATGCCGTCAGGATTTTCAGCGGCGTATATATCCATCACAACCTAAAAAGCAATACAGTTGGATAATAAACATTTAGGAAATGAACAAAAGGTTAATTATTATTCAAATAAACATGAAATAAAATATGTCTACATTTCCTTATTGGTTTTTACACTGCTTAAAGACCTCAACATGTCATAAATCTCGTACATATCATTTAGCAGGAAACTGAGGATGAAGAGAAACACTATAAGATAATATTAAACCCTCAGCTTAGAAAAATAAATTTTAAATACCTCAAACGATATTTCTTCAAAGTACAGCCTATCACACATGTCATAATCAGTGCTAACAGTTTCTGGGTTATAGTTGACCATGATCGTCTTTTTACCCAACTTCTTCAATTCCCTCAAGCAACCCACAGCACACCAATCAAATTCCACAGAACAACCAATCCTGTAGACTCCAGATCCTAAGAAGTACATGGTGTTGATCAAACATTTAAAAAAATAAAATAAAATAAAATAATGTAATCAGATAGATCTGTCACTAATTACCTATGACCATAGTGTAACCTCCAGGAAAATCTATATCATGAGAGCGACCATTGTAAGTAACATATAAGTAGTTAGTAGAAGCAGGCCATTCAGCTGCAACGGTATCTATCTGTTTCACAAAAGGAATAACACCTAGAAATAGAAAACGAAAAATTAACAATTATAAAAATTGACAAACAACTAAAGAGAGAATCGTTTGAATACAGCTACTGGCTAAGGTAAAGTAAGAAAACCTAGACGTTCCACACACCCATACAGCTACCATGTCTAATAGGCATCATAATAAAAATTTTAATGTGACAGTAGAACCTCATTTATTCAGATCTCCGGATTATTCAGATCAGATTCGTATAAATTGCCATTTCAGTATATTTTAACATAAATAATAAATAATCTTTAGCACTGATAGCAAAGCTTTAATTAAAATTCACTATTATTGTAATAATTTTATATTGAAAAAGTTGGAACTGAGTAAAATGACAAACAGGGCACTGAAATTAAAAATTAAAGTTTATTTTACTTTGAAATGAAAAGTTATTTTATTTTTTCAATGTATAATTTTTGGCCATTGTATAATTCAATGGCCCTTAACAGGTGCAGACGCCATCAGCCTGCAGGTTTTTGAGAGAAAAATCCTGATAAGAATGTTTGGTCCTATAAAAGATGGCACCCAGTACAGGATGAGACACAACCTCGAGTTGTACCAAATTTACCGGGAACCGGATGTGGTGCACTTTATAAGGATCTCAAGATTACGATGGGCTGGGCATGTTGCAAGAATGGACGATGACTCCCCAATCAAGAGATTACTATTAGGGTATGTGGATGGAAGAAGAAAGAGAGGACGGCCAAGACTTAGATGGGTAAATGAGGTCGAAGCCGACGCACTGAAGCTCCTGAAGACCCGAGCTTGGCAAACCGTGGCTCAAGACAGGGAAGAATGGAGGCGACGACTTGACGCAGCGAAGACCCACAGCGGGTTTTAGTGCCTGTGATGATGATGATGATAATTTTTTAAAACAATCGTATCTAATATGATAAAAACATGTTATAAAATCAAATTGGCTTATATGAGGATTTTTTTTGTTGTATTACCCATATTATCGAATTCTAGATTGTCCACACTGGTTTTAGTCCCAGTTAGTTGGAATTTTAGTATTTAATTTGTAGGTACGGATTCATTAGTTGGATATTATTCCAAAAAATAGTAATTATTATTCACATGTACACTAAAGGGTTCTGTCCAAAGTTGATTGACTCTATATGAAGTTTCTAATTACGAACTTCAAAATCAAGATAAATTCACTGAAAGTCTCAAAACATCCTTTCTTTTTCCCAAAATTTTAATTTTTTGGGGGAAATCTTTTTTTCTGTTTATATTTATTTATGGACATATCACCATTGAATTTCAAATCAACATTAACTGACAATCATTTTATTAACTAAACACAAACTGGTATACATATTCTACAAAATAAAAATGAATATAAATATGGATAAACTCACCAAAATCTTCTCGCTTCTTCCTGATAGCTAATTCTGTGCTTTTCACAAATGTGGCAATTTGTTTGTCGGAGAAGCCGAGCTGTTTGGCAGCTAGCAACTCCTCAGCAGTCAAGTTTGGCTGACTGATCAACTCTAGGCGGGTCTGCATCTCGACGATGTTCTTCAACTTATTGAGAAACCATCGATCTATTCTAGTCAAATGGTACAGTTTGTCGATAGAGTAGTTAGCTTTTAGAGCTGCAGCGAGAACGAAGATTCTCTTGTCAGTCGGCTGCTCAAGCTCTTCATCGCAGGCTACTTTAGAATAAGGATCGAAACCGATGACGTTTTCATCGACCATCCTCATGGCCTTCTGGAACGCTTCCTCGAACTTCCTTCCAATAGCCATGACCTCACCGACGCTCTTCATAGAGCTGCCAATCTAAAATCATAGTAATTAAATTTCATTTAAAAAGGATTAAGTTGTTTAGAACAATCACTCATTTGAAAGCTATTTCTGTTTTTTACTTTCACTTACCTATACATGAAATATATAGTAAGGAAAGTATTGCGATCGTGAAAAATATCGACTTCCGGTTTTCAACGAAATACACGTTTTGCGGTCCCCTGTGTCCAATTAACCAAGTCCTGCGAAATGGTCTGTGTGTGTAAGTGTGTGTGAACGGAATAGCTCAAAAACTATAAACCGCACAGACCTGAAATTGGGTATTTGGTGTATGTATATGCCCGCGATATGATAGCAAAAATTTCATCAAAATTGGTCAAACGGAGGGGGTACTTTATTTGAAGAATTTTGTCTAATGTTTAGGTTTTTTCGATTTTCTCAAAAACGGCTTTAACAATTTTGACCAAACTCGCTATTAGGTGTATGTACATGCCCACGATGTAACAGTCAAAATTTCATCAAAATCGATCAATTGGAGGGGGCACTTTACTTAATTAATTTTGTCCCACTTTCACTTGGTTTATTTTTTTATTTGCTCAAAAACGGCTTTAACGATTTTGATCGAACTTGGTATTTGATGTATGTATAGGTGACACCCAAAATTTTATTAACCGTAGTATGAAAATAAAAACTTTTATTTATTAATAAAAAGATTAATGTTACTTAAGAGAGTAAATACGTGATGCTCAAATATTTGAAGCATCGCAGGTGTGCAAAATTATGGTATAAGATAATAGTCTATAATTAATATAGGTATATTTTAGTCTAGAAACTTTTGTTCCATAATAAATTTTTTAAAACAATATAAAGCGATTTTAGAGGAACAGTAATCGTTCTTGATTTCCAGAAAGGCATAAGAGACGTAAATACACCTACCAATTCACCTCCACGATGTATTTGCAAAAAGCAACTCGTAGTAAAAAACAAGCAAGCAGTAAAAAAGCTCGACTGTTGATGACATTAGTCCCTTCATAAATAAATTAGCAACAATGAATCAAAAAGTGCCGAGAACTACCAAATTTTGCTATACAGACACTCTATAACTTACGGAAATATACAAATATAAGTATATACTTAAATTTGGAAAAATGTGTGATGTTGAGGAATGGCGTTTACATATTATCGAAACACATCGATTTCTAATCTAAATAAGTTCGTAAGTGAAAGTAGTGTGTTGCACGCATCGCACCAGATTTTTCAATCATAAAAACCAACTAATCAAATCAAAATGTTAAAAATACATACGTAAAGAAGGATATAATGAAAACATCACAATACTCACTTTAGTACTGACTCTTGAAAACTTGCTCAAGTCCCAGCGAGGTATCTTCACGACCAAATAATCCAATGAGGGTTCAAAGCAAGCCGTAGTTGTCATGGTAACAGAGTTCTTGATGTCAACAAGGGATTGGCCAAGGGATAATTTCGCAGCGACATAAGCGAGAGGGAAGCCCGTAGCCTTACTGGCAAGCGCAGAGCTACGAGAAAGGCGAGCATTAACCTAATAGGACATTTAAAAAATTTCTATAAATATAATATGATTAATAACTTTTTGTACATTCTCTGAATTTTCTAATAATCTTTCTTCATCTATGTAATTCCTAATTAATTATATATATATATATATATATATATATATATATATATATATATATATATATATATATATATATATATATATATATATATATATATATTCAAAATTTATGCTTTAACTGATGACATTTTAGGGTATGATCTCCATCAAGGTAGAATCCATTAAGTCCAAAAATCCATAAATACACGATTATACACTTTTCTATTCTTTTTTGTCATCAAAGATGATACTGAAATTAAAACTTTTCACACATTAAAACACGTAACAAGTGATTTACAAATTCAACAAGTTAGTGCTTTCCTATGCAGATTTTCCACTTTCTAACAAACTCAATGATTTTTTTAAAATCCTTCTTGTAATTTATATGACTCAATATTGTACATTTATTAATTCATTTTTCATCCTTCGAGAGTAATATTCTTTATAGTATACATCTATTTGTCATTCGTTGATAATCATGATGTAGTCATCCATTCTTCTAATGTAAAACTCTTTATAACATTTTTCAGATGTTTTGAAAATGAGGTTGAAGCCCCGAAATGTCAACAGCTAATGTATTTAATGAAATGAAATAATTTTATTTTTTTATAATTTAAATAAATTATTAATAAATTAATAATAATTTTAATATTAATTTAATCATTAATATGGTTAACCACCTTGTTTTTAAATAATTTTAAATAATTTATTTTTGAAGGGAAAATACTTGGCTCCGCCAGGAATCGAACCCAGGTCTTCCGCGTGGTATGCTAACCATTGCACCATGGAGCTCGCTTCTAAACGGTGCCAAATCCTTCCCCTTCACTGACATCTTTTCCCTTCGTCAAGAGATGCCCAATCGCAAAACTTGCAAGATCGTGGGAGAGGTGTCAGTGAAGAGAAAGGATTTGGCACCGTTTGGAAGCGAGCTCCGTGGTGCAATGGTTAGCATACCGCGCATGTCACGCGGAAGACCCGGGTTCGATTCCCGTTGGAGAGCTAAATCTTTTCCCTTCAAAAATAAACTATTTAATAATTTTAATAAACTATTAAAAACTTATTTTTTAATAATTTAAATAATTTTATTTATTTATATTTATGTTAAAAAATTCCTTTTTGTAAGAAAGTTTAGATATCAGAGAATAATAAATGATCAAGAAATAACAAAGAACTAAGAAAAAAAACAAAAAAAAAACATTGAAATGACATACCTCGATGATGTAATAGTCATCTGAAGTAGGACTGAGGGCATACTGGATGTTGCACTCGCCCACAATACCAAAATGCCTCACTACCTTCAGAGCAGTCGACCTCAGTTTGTTGTACTCGTGGTCGGTCAGAGTCTGGCTCGGAGCAACGACGATGGACTCACCGGTATGTATCCCTAACGGATCAACGTTTTCCATGTTACAAACCTAGAATAAAATAGTTTATATTAAAACACAATCCTGATTTTCCTAATATATATATATATATATATAATAAATATATAATACAGTAGAACCTCCATTCTACGGGGTAATGATGGGTATGTGGGTCCACGGATAATCTAAAACCCCGGATAATCGAATTAAAACATTTTATTGACTCAATGTGATAGAAAAAAAGGTTAAAAAATCACTTGTAAGGTATAATCACTTTTATTGACAAATGAACGTTTTATATACATTAAATTATTATATACCAAAATAACGAAAAAAGTAAATGTATGTTTTTATATACATATTATTGACGATGATATGAAGTCGAAAATGTCTTTTTTCTTCTTCAAAATATCCCGTACAGATTGTTCGCCGATTCCTAGTTCAGCGGACAATTTTTTAACACTTTCACCCTTTTCTAATCTGTTTATAATAGTTAATTTCTCTTCAAGTGTTAAAACGACACGTTTTCTTTTTTCCGACATTTAGCTACTTCGTATGTATTTAAATTGAGACTAAATCACAACTGACAATATTTTGTTTTGTAGCCAAACAGGCCAGAGTAGGAGTTTCCTGGAAAGACTTGAAAACAATACCGTTCCTAGATTATGAATTGGAGTATTAAATACCGGAAACATCTCATAATACAATACTCGCTTTCTGTGTTTTTCCATTTATTGTTTTATTTCATAATAGATAGTTAACCATTGTGTAATCGTTAAATATTTACGTATACATTTTTTTTTAAATATTATACATACATAATAAGTGGCATACAAATTAAAAAAACCTTATTAAAAAAAAAAAATTGGCTCCTCGGAACCCCAGTTAATTGGATCCCCGGTTAATCGAGGCCCGGATAATGGAGGTCCTACTGTATACAAATTCTTTTGCTGATAATAAAAACTATTGAAAAACATGATTGATGTAGAAAGGAATCACTCAACTTTAGTGTAAAGCAAGTGGATCATTGAAGGCGCATTATCTTCCAGGTATTAACTCCAAAGAAAAAAATATGATGTTTACTTCTTCCGAATTTGTCAAATGTACAATGAGCTGGGGGAAAAATATTTAGTTTGACAGATCCATTCTTCACAAAATATTGATTTTACTAAACAGATCTAACTGGAAAAGCATAAGCAATTTAAATAAGGGGACATTGCAAAGACCCTCGATTTGCGATCGATTAATGTGACACAATATTTGTTTATAATAACCTTACTCTCCTATTTATTTATTAAATTTATTATTGTTAAATCCTGTATTACTTGATGAAGGAAATTAAAAGATAATTATTTGTGTAAAATTTATGACTTGTTGAGTTTAATGACTATTCATGATTTTAAATAAATAAATATAAATATTAAAAATATTATTGCTCAGCATTTAATTAAAGAAAAAAATAAGATGAAAAATATTTTTTTGTGAATAGCAAACAGTGCTAAACGATTTTATTAATCCTTTGGCCTATTTTTATATTTTAAATATCAGTAATGATGAGTAACTGTCTATAAAATCTAAGGCTTATATTATACCATTCTCATAAAACGATTCTCATTCCTTCGACAATGTTTGAATTTCCAACTCATAGTTTTACCCTTTCCTTTTGAATTCAAAAATGTTCCTGCTGAAGGGTAAACTGCATTGTTTCGTGAAATGTTTCATTTGATAAAAATGAAACAAATTTTCAGAGACTATGCTCTTAAGTAAAATGTATTTGCTATAAGTAAGCACAGAGATATCAATAAATTCAAAAATAACTTTTTCTATGGAGAAAAATAAAAATAGTTACATTTTTTCAGTATGATTTAAAATTATCCATATAAACTGAAAGGCTCACAGTAATGCAATTGTCGAAAGCATCCCTGACGACTTCATACTCGACTTCTTTCCAGCCCTTCAAGGACTTGTCAATTATCAGCTGACTGGAGTGAGCAAATGCGTGTTGGCTCAGAGTTTTCATTTCTTCGTCGTTGTTAGCAAAGCCAGATCCAAGACCACCAAGAGAGAAGGCTGAACGTGCCAAGACAGGGTAGCCCAGCTTCCTAGCTGCTTCCAAGGCCTAGATATTAATATTCAAATTATTACCAGAAATCAGACAGAACAGAAGTAACTAAAATTGTATGAATAGTATTAAAAAAATATCTTATCCGAAATTCATAACACCAGATTTAACTTTTCAATTTCAGTTATTTATATATTGTAACGTTAAATCGTTAAATAAAAACACATGGTTCAAAATGTGTGTGTCCCAGACCTTTTGTTGGAACGAAGTAGCGGTCAGAACAAACCGTCAGTGCATGGGACTAGATTTTTCAAGCTCAATCCAGAATCTTCCAGGCTAGTCCTTTTACTACTATATATACGGAGTGAGTGACTTGACCACTTAATATTAGTCTTTGTCTTGACTGTGAAGCTCAAGCCATATGATTTGTAGCTATAAAGCTATATAATTTTTGTAACCTACATTAATATTTGGGTTGTATTAATTCGTTTTGCATTGACTATTGTAATATTTTCGTTTAATAAATATTTGTTAACCCACAACTATGAAATATATAGAATCGGAAAGTATTGTGATCATGAAAAATTTTGACTTCTGGTTTTCAACTGAAATACATATGAATTTTTTTGATGTTTTTTTTTTTTCTAAAAAAGTATTTTACAGATACACAATGTTTTCAACTTTTTGGCGCCCAAGTGGTGCCAAATTGAAAATATACCAGCATCAACCCTTGAAAAGCCCAAAGGAGAATCTCCAATAGGGTGGTCATTGGATTATAATTTTTTTTTTTTAAAGAAGCTTTTACTAATCCAAAATAAATTGGACGTGCAGTCATTGTTGTATAATAATTAATAGTAGATGCTTTGAATAAAATAATATCAAAGTAAGATAATTAAAATCATTTCCAAAAAATTATAAACCAACCTTTTTTTTTTTCTTTTTTTTATTAATACATTTTATTTTAATTTTTTTTAAATTATAGAACAGATTGATATACCTACCTCATTGATGTTGTAAACAGCAACACTTGGTGCAGTTTTCTCACCAATCTCAGCGATCTTCTCAGCAAATAACTTCCTGTCTTCAGTGTCGATGATGGACTGAATAGGTGTTCCCAAAACGTGAACATTGTACTTTTCAAAAACACCACTCTTTTGTAATTCCACGCCACAATTAAGCCCTGTCTGTCCTCCAAATGTTAGAAGGATGCCATCAGGACGTTCTGAACGAATCACCTGATAAAAATTGTATAAAGAAATTATAAGTAATGAAATTATTGTCGAAAAGAATAATTTGATTGGTGGGAAGTGTATATTTGGCAAACCGCTGCAATTCATTCAATTATAACTAATAAAAATATAAGTAAACACCTACCTGCTCAACATAACTAGGTATCAGCGGCAGGAAGTAGACCTTGTCAGCAAGTCCCTTTGACGTCTGCACGGTCGCTATGTTCGGATTGATGAGAACTGTCTGTATCTTCGACTCTTGCAGCGCCTTGATTGCTTGTGAACCTGAATAATCAAATTCACCAGCCTGCCCAATCGACAGTCCTCCAGAACCAAGAATTAGTACCTAAAAAAAATTGTTGATTAAACAAGAAGAATAAAATTTAAAAAAGCAAATAAGGACTTATTGAGGAAATAAATAAATACAAATATAAAGTAAACATGATCTACTCCTGGCTATACCATAGTAACTTAATACTAAATGTGAGTAAATCCATCTTCATTACATTTGGCAATTACAAGGATTCAATGCCTGAAATTTTTCAAGCATACATTAATGGGCAGAGCCTTAATCGAGTTACTCATACAAAATATCTTGGACTAACGTATGACTCAAACTTGAAATGGGATATTCATGTTGACAATGTTATCGAAAAAACCAAATATCTTGTATATGTATTCTATAAACTCAGGAAAATATTATCTAAAAAACAACTGCTTCAAATATATTATGGACTCTTCAATAGCATCGCTGCGTATGGTATAATAGAATGGGGAGGTTTCTGTAAAGGATCACTTAATCCTCTTAATAAACTACAACAAAAAATACTTCAATTAATTGGAATTTATGAGCAAGATGCATGCCGTCCACTAAACATTCGCCAAATTTTTACTGTAAAATCAATTCTGTACAAGTATTTGGAATTAAAAAATTATTATATTAGTAACCCAATCAATACTAGATTCAAAAGCATACCTCTGCCCAAAAAAACTCTAACGATTGGACAAAGAAGCTATGATCATATTGCGAAGAAATACTTTAATCTTTTGCCACCTCTCCTGAAAGCTACGAGATTCAGTAAAAATGTGATAAAAAATAATGTAAAAAAGGCAGTTAGAAATATGACAATAGACTTTTAAAAGCATCAACTGTATAGTGAACTTGAATAGTGAACAGTGTTTCTATATACTTTAACCCTACCGTGTATACTAAGCTAATTAATTAATTTCAATATTGTATAGTTATAAGTCATATAGCATAAAACCACTCATTGAGTATTTAAATGCACTCTTTTGTAAACAATTTGAATATTTAGGCTGATTTGTAGCCTTTCTGTATTTGGGATTAGCTGTAAGATTTCTATCGTAATTGAGTAGAGTAAGACTATAAAAATATGTAGACTATAAAAAAAGGTTCAACATTTTTCAAAAGCCTTTCGATCACCTCATTCTTTTCAATAATAAGTGATTTTAAATCAGCAATTTCATTATCACAGGCATTACTAGCCTTATTGAGGTCGTTGATTAGTTGAGTTTGTTGATCGATCAATGGCTGACTTTAGATCAAGAACGTTCACATTCTCGCCTGTTCCTGCTTCCAGACGCAAACTTGCCCGTCGAGCATCATTGCATTCGTTGCAATGCCAGACACGATTTTCACTATTTAGAAATTCTATGTCTTCTTTTGACATGTTTGCACAGCTCGCGTGGAATAATTTCGAACAATTGTTACATTCGACGGAAATTGTCGAATGAGAAATATTTTTATTGCAATAACCGCAAGGCATTATTATAAATAATAACGTGCAGCACAATAGTAACGTGAGACTTAACGTAAAAGGGATTTGTGACTCAGAGCGACTTAAATGTGTACTCACTCCTCGGCATCAAAGCTAAGACTGATACTTAACATTGACTACTTGATACTTAACATAATTCAATAAGTTTTCACATTAATTATCTGAAAATAAAATTACAGAAGACTTCCATGTGGCCATAACCGAGGCAGTGCAGGATAACGTTTAAGCGTAGAGTGTGGGAGCATTAATTTATTTTTGTATAAAATTAAAAAAAAACGTATTTTATGAGCAGATAATGGAGAGTTTACTATAGCTATTCAAATTACTGAACGAGTAAGGGTAATCTTGTTAAATTGTTATAAAATTATTTATTTTATAAAAAGAAAATGATCAATACCAAAGTGAACAGTTAAAAATAAGCTGAGTACACTGTATGTGTGCCATAAACTATTAAAAAAAAATAAAAATAATATTTACCTTAGTAGGTTTTTTAATAATAAAAGTTTGTTTGTATTGTAAAGTATCAGTGATGTAACGCTTCAAGTTGATTGATGTCGGACAGTTTTTATATGCCTTAACTGATGCTATGAATACATCGAACAGAGATTCCAAGTCCTCAGGTCCTGCGCAGTGCTCAGGATGAAACTGCACGCTATGAACAATGATTTATACACTGTAAACAATGGTAAAATTCATGAAAATAATAATAAAAATAGTTAAAATGATATATTGTATACCTAAAGAAAGGTTTAGTCGCGTGGATCAGGCCTTCATTCGTTAAATCATTAGCATTCGTGAAAAGTGGTTCCCATTCTTCAGGAACACTGTCGGTGCAGACGGCGAAACCGTGATTCTGTGAAGTCATGAAGCAGCGGTGTGTTTCTTCATGAATACAAGGCTGGTTATGACCCCGGTTTCCATATCTAACAAAAAAAAAAAATTATAAATATGAAACAAATTTTTAAGATAGCAATTATGAACTATAAAGTATCATTAAGTTCCTATATTTAAAAGGTTTATTAGTTTACTTTAAGTTGTTTTTTTTTTTCATTATATCTTACGTTTATTTATATTCTTTACTTTAGTCATATCATATGAATTTGATGTCCAGAATTACGCAAGGAACTGCAGTAGGGTTCCGATTAACCGAGGTACCAAGTCTGAAGGGGGGGGGGGGGTATGTGTATGTATAGGAGTTCATTTAAACAAACTACAATAAAAGATTTCTTTTTAAAAAAAATAGTTTCATATCTATTACTATTATTGTTACTATGCATTATTATTATTAAATGTTTATTAAGTTTTTAAGCGTATATGTAGTTTTTATTTAAAAATAACCTACATTTACAGTTGGTATTAGTATGGTTCCGATTAACCGATTATTTCGATTAACCAAGATAACATTGGTCTCCATCGACTCGGTTAATCGAATGTACTACTGTATTTTAATTTCTGAGACATGAAATTTTAGTCAAATTTATCCTATAACACCATTTTAATCAAAATCCATTTATTAAATTAAAGCAATTAACCACCAAACATATATATTATTTCTCAAGGCTTTTTTTTGTCGGTACGCCATAGCTTCCTTAATACTTCATCAAATTTCATGAATGAGGCATCATTTTGATGCTCCCTTTAACCGTTACACCGGAAAAATATACACACATAAGCACAATAACCGCGGTTTTTGCGAAAAAATAAAAATGGTCGTAAAGGTTTCTAAATCGTGTCAATCTTTTCAGGTTTTCAAGGAGAACATTTTCGGTTATACCCATTTTTTCGATTAACCCCTTCGTTTGCGAGTTGGAAGTGAAAAACTGCAGTTCTCAGCGAAAATAGTCACAGGGCTTTTTCGAAGATGTCATCGGGATGGCCGAGTGGACAAAGGCGCTTGCAATAGGTAATCAAAGTTAAGCAACGTCGAGCGTGGTTAGTACTTGGATGGGTGACCGCTCCATTCGGGTGACTGCCCACCAATGAACGCCACGCAGTCCAAGTCTACCTCCACCCCTGGGTATGTGAGGCCCGTCAGCCTACTGGAGGCTACTCACACCGACTGGGCGAAGGAGTGATGTACCTTCCCCGTGTATCCCATCGAGAATCGTGGTGTGGTTTTCCAGGATATCAGTAACCGCCCGGAGGTTTGTTACAAGGACAGTATGCTTTAGGGAAAGAAATATAGGTCCTCGGGGCCTGCTGACTCTGGGCTACCATAATCCTTGGACCTAGACCAGTTTGTCACTGGCCTTGAACCCGAGAGAGTTGACGCCATCGGTGGGAAGGACACTGCCAAAGTGGCCCCAATGGGATTGGTATGGAGCTATGGGCAGTCTGCCGCTGCACCATGGTGACGATGGCTTGCAGCAACGTGAGGTTGGGCTACCCCCTCCAGGCTGTCTGTGCTCCCGCAAGCAACACAAATATCTGAAAGAAGACCACACTGCGCGGCCAAAGGTCTCATTAGGCCTAATGTGCCAACCGGAAAAAAAAAAAAAAAAAAAAATAATTAATACAAATCACTGTTTAAAAAAATACTAAAATACATTTGGATGGTTTTAGTATTCCACTCTCAAGTTACTTTATCGTTTTTACATATTTATTTTATTATCTTATTCATTCCAATACTATACTATATTCCTCATTATCCTTATATAATGGCTGTTTCAAATTAAAACCGATTTAGTATTTTCTTTTTCAAATAGAGCTTAAATGTAGACAAAAATCTTAAGACACAAAAACATTTTTTTGAAGATAGAAATTATCAATATAACAATATAAATATATTTTATAATATTAGGTACTTCATCTTAAATGTTTTTCCTCCAGCAGCTATAGCTAATAATTGGTGACCGAGGCAGATACCGAAGATCGGTTTTCCAATTTGAATTGCCTCCTTGATCATCGCTATCGTTTCGGGAATGCTCGCTGGGTCTCCGGGCCCGTTGCTGATAAACAAGCCATCGTACGAATCGTCTCCCAGCGGGCCATTCCATGGGACGGTTTCGACCGTCACTCCTCTCTTCAGAAGACACCTTATCTGATTATATTTTAAACCGCAGTCAACAGCGCGGATCTTGAGAGAAATATCATTGCCAGGAAGAGGTTTGTACACTGTTCTATCCTAAAAATAAATAAATAATTATAATTAAGTATAAACAATGCAAAAAAATTATTTAATACTTAATTAAAAATATAACCACCTGGTGTGAAACTTCCGAAACTAAGTTAATCTTATATAGATCACAGAATTCGGCGTTTTGGGGAGGTACTTCACCGTAAAATATTTTTCCAAGCATTGATCCATGCTCTCTAAGTTTCTTTGTCAGTTCTCTCGTATCAATTCCGGTGACACCAGGTATACCATGCTCCGCCATCCAATCTGATAAGGTTTTAGCCATTTGCCAATGGCTTGGTTTTTCACAAATCTCTCCAACAATAAGACCAGAAAGCCATATCTTGTCGGATTCAAAGAATCTAAAAAAATAAACACAAAAACGACACGTTAAATATTAGGCAACATCAGTAGAACAATTCTTAAATGAAGAGGGCATTTAAAGGATAGATTGGACAGCTCGAAGCCCTGACCTCAACCCCATTGAGCATGTCTAGGACCAGCTCAAAAGAAACATTAGCGGAATTGCGAATATGATCAAAACCATGAGGAGACGTCTGGAAGCAGTAATCAAGTCCAGAGGAGGCAACACAATGTACAGACTGATAAAACTGTAATTTTAAGAAACAGATTTTAAACTTGTATTGTACTTTTTCTAAAACAGTGTTTTTTAGTTCATTTATAAGAAATAACTTTTTTAATAAAGAAAAATGTTTATTTTAATGTTTGATTATTTATTCCCGTTCTTCCTAAAAAGAAAGAAATGCTCAGTATTAATAATGAAATAAAAAAATAGAATTATCAGTATAAATATTGAAGTGGTGCGTTAATTTTGATCAGGAGTTTAGTTTACCCTTTTTTGAGAATTTTTAAATATTAAAATATATATACACCTAATCTGATTTTAAAAACAGTCATAGTTTTGCAATAAATGTAATAATGTTCTCGTTTTATAAAAGATTTGAAACAAAGCATTCATTTCTTTCCTGTACAAGTAAATTAAAAAAGAAAATGTAAACTGAATTTAACATTGTCACCTTAAATGCTTTTATTCCAGAGGAGAAAGTATTTTAATTAATATTTTAAACTATTTAATTAGAAGAGAAAAGATTCGACCATGGCTAGGAATCGAACCCAGGTTCTATTGATTTTAATCAATAATTAAATAATATTATAAGTAATGTTCGTTTAACTTGCAAAATTTGATTTTTCAATATGCTGCAGTGTATTTTTGTTTATTACATTTTTTTTATTTTTCTGATGTGTTCAGATGCGTTACATTAAACATTTCACAGTGCGTTAAATTTCCAAAACATTTTCAATGGTGAAATTTAAACGGTTACAATAAAAATAAAAAGGTTGACAATGGAGTTGTAAAGAGTTACATTTCCTTTGTTACAATTAAAGATTTACAACTCATTTGGAAAGGAATCCATTTGACTTGGATAGGGTTTCTTGTGACTTGGAAAAGATCATATTTGATTTTTGAAAGCTTACAGGTGACTTGAATAAGGTTCAAATTGACTTGGAAACGCTATATTAATGAGTCAACACCAAATAAATAATTCAGAATTAGAAAAATGAAAACTTTTATTGATGCTAACTGAATCATTTTCTTTCCTTTTTTTTTTTTTTTTTTTAGAGCTAGAAAATCTTAGGTAGAATTTAAAAAAAAACTAAATTCAAAATTAAGCAGGATATTTTTATAATGAACCTTTTTTCAGTTTTCACTTTTTTACAGGGATTAGGGCAGCTCATTGGTAAGGCTTTAAGGAGCTGTGTGCTCAAAGTCCCGAGTTCGTATATGGCTTGGCAACTGATATCTTTAATTTTCTGCCACAGATAGTCTCGGTCAACGAGAGACCCTCCTGTGGCAAACCCAGTCTCTAAAATGCGGGTACTCTTAATTGAAAAAAAATTAAGGGGAAAAAACCTGGCGGTTTAGCATGATCATGGTCAAATCACCTCCTTGCAAAACCACTGATCAGGAAACAGTGCTTCCTTACAAAGTACTGCACTCAAGACCCTTCAGGGATAGTAATAGGTACAGGTTTTTATTATATTTTTTACATTAAAGTCTAAAATAGAGGCAATTTTTTTCAAAATCATAACCTACTTTATTGCCTATACAAAAGTTATTTTTATAACATGAAGATAAATAGGAATATTTGGAAAACATATCTTTTTCTTTCTATTTTCCACATTCAAGTGGCCTACCCCAAGTGACGCATTAATAGTTGGTACATTATAAGAAGATAAAAGATAGGGCTAACTCAATATGAAGCATAAAACTTATCAGATGCTATAAGTCATATAGATATGAGTAAGAATCGCTAGGTCAGTCATTAAGATAAGTGTAGAGGATTCAGACAAGTTTAGTCATTAATTCCAACTTGGTAAAATAACAAGAAAAAAACTGTATCTATATTTTAAAATATATGTACAAATATTATTGATTGAACTTTATTATACTTTTTTTTTGGAAAGAGCGTAAAAAAAAGTATATAATGAAATCATAAATATGTATTTGCAAACAGCTTGGCAACTTCAATTCCTAACATGAACATTGCCTCTAGCTACCCACATTCAAATTGATTTAATTATTCGTTGAATGTCAAATAACTAAAGATTTTTACAATTATTTTTAAATAAGTACATATTCAATTCAGACGTTCTCAAATAGCGACACCTGTTAGCAACAGGGAAAACTAAAGTAGTACCAAACAGATCACATAGGTAGCGCTAGTTCAGACAGTGTCTGCAATAATGTCATTATGGCGGCAATTCAATTGTTTTCAAAATGATGTATTTATAATCAAAAAGAATTACACAAATGCCTCACATTTTGAAACTAAAGATGTGTTAATGCTATAAATTATTAAAAATATTTAATTAAAGTCAACATAATAGCATGTTCTAAAGGTCAATTTTAAATTAAGGAAATTTACAATGATAAATCTAATAGCAAGGATCAAGAATGAATGTAAAGCAAATGGAATATTCATTGCTACTTTATTTAATGTCATTTTGTATTAGTGGATTACAAATATAATCAAAACCCGAAACTATACTAAGGTTTCTTCTATACCAAAGAATCTATATGCTCTCAATAATTAGTTTGTATTCTATTGTCAGATAGTAAAATTAATCACAAAACTGTTGAAATAAATCCATCTCTTTATCAGAGTTCAAAATACTTTTAAAAAATATCTCAACACTAAAACTAACAAGTGATGCTTTCATTTTTATAATTACAACAATTACTTTCCACTAACTAGTAACACATTAAAAACAATAATGTACCATATTTCACAGCTAGCATCCAGTATAAAATGGTATATAATATATATAACCAAATGCGTTGGTATATATAACCAAATGCGTGTATACAACCTAATAATGAGCTTCCTTATTAAATAACAGAGGAAAACAAAGAAACATGTGTCAAAAGTTTTACAAACTTTTACACATTCAAAATAGTAACTTTATAACTCCGTATTGGGATCTATAATGCTGAGACATTATCCTATTTAAAACTTGCTAGTTATATGTTAACATACTTTCTCACTTTTAAGTTAGAAATTAAATTAAATTAAATTAGATCCCAACCTTCACAAACTAGCTAAATGAGATTGTTTACAAGAAGAATAACTTTCTTTTTGTTCTAAACGAGGAGTACATTAGAAAATTGGACCCAGGTACACGAACAATAACAGAGCTAGGAAATTCGATACAGCTGTCATATTAGGCTGTTTTCTTTTTAATTTAAACTATGGCTTAATAATTCAAAACAAACAACACTTACTTGGGCAAACCGAAACAATCTTTCTCATCTGATGGAACTCCATAGTTTCCAATGAGAGGGTAAGTCAGCACTAAGATCTGCCTATGGTAAGAAGGATCTGTCAGGGATTCAGGGTATCCCACCATACCAGTTTGAAAAACTAAGAAGAAACATAAAAAATTAGACATTTACATCGAAAAACGTCACTTCAAACTCAATTAAAATATAATCTTACCGACTTCTCCGTCGACAGGGTTCCTAGCCCCAAACATGTTGCCGGTAAAGACGGACCCATCTTCCAACAAGAGGCTGCAGACCTCTGATTTCGAAGACATATCCTCAGCTGACAATAAGACCTTCCCTGGTGAGCCCACGTGTTTAACTGGAGGTTCCCGCGACAATACAAACCCAACGTTGCCGAACCTACCACTGACAATGGAACCCATGCAAACAGGTTTCTTCCTTCACGCAATTCCTTATCTTTCTATTTCTTCCAATCATATTGAACTAAAAATAATCAAAAGTTTTTAATTTTTAAATTCTTTAAAACAAATTCAAACGACTCACAAATAAATGAGCATAAAAGATACCGAAGATCATGGTTTCACATAACAATATGCGAATTAAAAATAAAACAAATAACTTCTACATACAGCGATTGCTTTTAATAGACCAATTAATGGATTCACAACAATGGAGGTGCTATTATTTTGATCTTTGTTGTTTTCAAACTGTCAACAAACTTATTACTGTTTATTTTCTTTTTAAAACCGGCTTCTTTTCTTCCTCTATCTCGATCAGACTGAGCAGTCATTTAAAACTGAAACCGGTTGTTTAAATCCAAACAAGTCCATTTAAAAGCAAATGGAAGTTTTTACCAGTTTCTTCGATTATTTCTGTAATATAGAAATGATTTTGGGAAACAGTGACAAATTTTTTTAGGACAGTAAAGTTATGGAATGTCGAAAATTAATTTGAAAATCCAAATAGATGGTAAATTTGAGATCAAATATTTAACCCAAGTAGTTTCTAAAAAAAATAAAACTGATACCAACAGCTTTTATTTGCAGAAATTTGGATTTCATTGATGTAATTTTTATTTTTATCATAGATGAAAATTATTATAAAATGCCAAAAATTACTTGAAATACAGGGTAATAAACAGTAAGATAGAATTTTATATATTTCACCAGGAAACGTTTCTACCCAAAAGTGTGGGTCAACTTAAGACCTTTGTAAGTTCTGGAAGGGTTTCTCGAAAAATTACTAGTATTGATTTTTTTTTTAAATTTTAGGAAAATATTTTTGAACCATTAAATGGGAAATTTAGTTCTGATTATTGAAACTGTGAAATTTTGTTCTAAATTTTCAAGTTGGAAAGAAAATAAGTTTATGAATGAAAATTTAAATTTACTACAATTAGATTTAAATATACTACAATTCCATCTTTCGAAACTTGGGAAACATTTTAGTTACGTTGTTGAAGACTTCTGGTTTTTGTATTCGATCGTTTTCAAGGGGATGAGACGCCATCTCTATTGAATACATACCCCATAAATCCTTTTTCCAATTAATTAAGACATAAGTTTGAAGCCTTTTATCAATTGAATTTACGCACGAACAATAGAAAAATCATTTAAAAATCTTTCAATTTACTGAAAAAATATATATGCTAAACTTGATGCATTATAAGTGCCCCCTCCCTTCAGTTCCGAATCTGAGTTCGCGACCCAGTGTCGTACTAAAACCGTCCAGGGCCTAATAATTTTACGGTACTTAAAAAGTGTACATGTAAGTAACGATAACAATCAATTTATCATTTCTAAACTTAAAACTCCCCCCCCCCTCTCGTAAGTACGTCATATTTATAACATAATGCTTTTACTTTTTTCAAAAGATAACCCAATCGAGTGGGGTAAGGTCAAGGAACCGGATGGACCACTATGCCCTATCCTGAGTATCTTAGCAACAGTCTATCTTGAACAAACTGACATTGATATTCTCCAAACATCTTTTCTCATAAAGAAAACAACTTTGCCTGCTTGAAGCAATATTTCCTAAGAAATCTTTATCGTATCAGTAATCGACTGCAAATGAAAGCCCTCATAAATCAATAGGATTCACCATTTAAAGGATTAATAATAACTAAGGCAGTTAAATCTTTTAGTTCGTTTTTAAGGAAACTTGTTAATATCATTTTAAATTAATAGGTGTATAACAAAAATAAAAAATAGAAATTGAGGAAAAGTTTTCATGGTTAAATTAATAATTTTTTTTTTCTAACCTGCAGGACGTTAGGTACACCTTTAATTTTTATCATTAAAGTTAGTAAAATTTCACCAATTTTCAAAAGTCCAGTTTTTTTAAGAAACATTTAAAATTCTTATAATCAACTTCCCTTTCGTTATTTTAGAAACATCATATCAGAAACTTTTCCTTTTTTTTATTTAAAAAAATAATAAAATACTAAAAATATACAGTTAGTCATTATTTCCATAGGAAAAAATACATTAAAAGTATTATCTTATCTTAATGATTCTATTTTATAAAGATATCTGAATAATAATTAAGTTTAAATAAAACCCTAAAATAGTGTAAATCCTTTAATTATTGGAATTCGTTGCATTTTTTGTTTCTTTTTATTAAGTATAAACGATATTATTTAAAAGTAGATGCCATTTGCAAACTCATGATTTTCTTTTGGCGTCAGAGCTGAAAACAATTAGCGAATGATTAATGAAACTAAAGAAGTAGACAAAACTTTTTTCTTTAGTCCTTTGTTATTGGATTCAGTATCAGTCTCGGAAAAAAAATTCTGAGGAGGTAATGATTGGTATATAAAAAATGCATATAGGTATATAATGAAAGAAATAAAAAAAAAAAAAAACAACAAAATTATTATTTTACAGAAAAAAAAAAGAACTTCATTAAATTCTTACATACATAAACACTACTATACTGCAAAATTTGTAAGAATTAGAAGCATGAATTTGATCCATTAATATTTTTGTTATCGAAATTTCGGGGAGGGGGGATCTATCCCCCATTTCCACCCGTTGAGATCACTTCTGCTTCGATTGTAATCTTGCAACGTTCTAATTTGCCTTTAGTAGAACCATGCTACATTAGTCAATTTATTATCTCTTATATATAAGTTTATTACTTAGTTTCACATACAAAAAAAGTTATAAGATAGCATTTTACTATAGTTTTATTAGAACAGAAAACATTGGCCACGGGTGGGAATCGAACTCAGTCCTATGCATCTCCTTTTCTCTTCTAATAAAATTATTTAAAAATTATAAATTGAAATTTAAAAAAAATAATGACTAATTTTCAAGAAATAGCATTTTACTAGTATAGTTCATTAGTGAATAAAGTAGTTCAGCAAACGTCTATTGAAGTATAAAAGTAAAATATTAATTTGCATCAAAACATTTAATTTTTACTTTCACTTACCTATATATGAAATATATAGTAAGTGGAAGTATTGCGATCGTGAAAATTTTCGACTTCCGGTTTTCAACGGAAATACACGTTTTGGGGTCCCCTGAGTCAAAATAACCAAGTCCCACGAAATGGTCTGTGTGTGTGGGTGTCTGTGTGTCTGTGTGTGTGTGTGTTTGTGTGAACAGACTAGCTCAAAAACTATAAACCGTGCGAACCTGAAATTGGGTATTTAGAGTATGTATGTTCCCGCGATGTGACAGCAAAAATTTCATCAAATTTGCTCAAAGGGAGGGGGTACTTTATTTAATAACTTTTTAAGTTTTTTTCGATTTTATCAAAAACGGCTCTAACGATTTTGATTAAACTGAGTATTTGATCTATTTATATGCCCGAGATATGACTGTAAAAATTTCATCAAAATTGATTAACCGGAGGGGGGACTTTACTTAATAAATTTTGTATCATTTTTACGTGTTTTTTTTTATTTACTCAATAACGGTTTTAACGATTTTGATCAAACTTGGTATTTGATGTATTTATATGCCCGAGATATGACTGTAAAAATTTCATCAAAATTGATCAACAAGAGGGGGGACTTTACTTAATAAATTTTGTCTAATTTTTACCTTTTTGATCGATTATCTCAAAAACGGCTTTAACGATTTTTATCAAATTCGTTATGTTTAATGAAAATTAGTTGTTATTTAATATCAGGTAAGCTTTATCATTATTAAAATGTTCTGAGGGGGCTTAAATGGGGAAGGGGCTTTTTTTGTTTTTCTTTAAAGTACCTTTGTTTTAGTTTATATTGGGAAATTATCTGTCTCTCATCACGCTTAAAAATAAGAAACGGCTAAATATGATATATGAAGAAAATCAAGTAAACATATACAGGAGAAAAAAAGAAAAATATTCCGTCAACTCATAAAACACCTTGAGCTCACGCTTGCGCCGTACGCCTTTAATGACAAACCAATGCGTTATAATTAAACTGTTCTGTTCATTTGAGAAGTGGCAATTAACAAAACGCATTAATTTCTAATCTAAGTAAGTTGGTAAGTGAAAGTTGTGTGTTGCGCGCACGCACCAGATTTTTATTTATTTAGATAGGAAATTTATTGTTAGATTAACCATATTCGTTGTTGGCGATTATCAGGAAATGATTGAAGAATGAGCAAGCTTAAGCGTTTTATTTTAAATGTGAATTTAATTTTTCACTTTTTTTTATTGGGGGGGGGGTTCATTTGATTAAATATTTTACTAAGAATGAGTGACCTAAAAGATAAAACATAATGAAATTGTTTCAGTTGAGATTCGACCCTATTGTTTCCAAGAGACGCGACGGAAATTCCTAAATGATCCTATTGTTAAACAAAAGGTTTACTTCAATTAAAGCTATGTTCTTATTAGTCTTCATAAAACGTATTCCAGGATGCCTGTTATTTAAATCTAATACGATCTCAATTAGATGTTTTAAACAAGGATGTTTCTATCTAGATCTAAAATTAAACTTCTCTTGACGCTTATTCATGGCTTATCATTATGTATAATTTATCGTTAAAACTTTTTTAATTCTTTTTTATTCAAAATGAACTTTCCCTAGGGATATCGTAAGGAATTTTGTTTACAGCATTTGAGAATAAATAGTAGGCGATAAACTCAATTCGTCAATACTCGCGATTGTTTCCAATTACTGCCAACAGAGAGCCTTACTGAACTAATCGATGTTGACCGTTTCAAAAGATATATAATATTATTTGACTTCATTTTATTGTTGATTAAATTGAGCAAGTATTAATTTAAAAAAAGTGATTTAGCCTACATAAGTTGTCTAATTTTATTTTAGCCTTTTAACTATAAAATATTAGCATCTGTTTCATTAATCGATTATACTTTCTAAATATATGTACTGCCTTATATGTTATTAGATGTGCTGCATTAAATTTTGTTTTTTTTATTTCACCACACATACCGGTTAGTAAATAGAGAAGATAATTGTAGTTATTTCTGTTCGAAATGGTAGCAAATACCGAAGATGATGAAGAAAGTCAAGAGGATACTATTAACTACAAGGAGCAGTATAGATCATTTAAAAGAAAATTGAAATTTTTAATCTATGTAAGTCTTACCTTATATTCTTCTGCCCCATTGGCATCTCTTGTTTAGTGTTAATGGGTTTAATTTTAGGAAAATGAATGCTTTCAAGAAGCATTACGTAATAATCAGAGGAGAATGTTGAAAGTTACAAGGGATAGGAGTTTTCTTCTTGATAGATTGCTGAATTATGAGAAGGTAGAAGTTACGAGCAGTGAAAGCGATGATACCGAATCATCTGATGATGAAACTGGAAGGGCCGAAGCCAAGAGGTAAGATCCTATTTCAAAACAACCAGTTTTATACTGATAAGTGTTATTGTAAGTTTTGTGTTATTTTAGGAGAAAGATCGATATGGGGCTTGGTAGTTTTAGCAGTGGTTTGAATTCTAGTGGTCCATCGAAAATGTCATCTGTGAAGAAGAAAAAGCCGTCTTCTAAGAGTGGGAAATCCTCAAGCCATACACAGGTATTTATTTTGTTTGTTCTTAATGTTTAATATTTATTTATGAAAGGATTAACTCAATAAAATTATAATCGGCATCAGCATAATTATATTAGTATCTGGTCCATTATCTGCATGATGCACATGTTTGACTTTGAATTTTAATTGATATACCAAGGATACCTGCATATACAATCTAGTTGTGACCTATTTAGTTTCTGCTTATTATCCATTGTTTAATATTGATCAAATTTATTGTGTGGAGTTTACTTCTCTTTTTTTATTTTAAATTATTTTTATTTGAACATAATGCTCTTTATCTAGACTGATGTCAATAGATTACCTATTGTTTTATGTCATGAAAAATGTTAATTACCTAGTTATTCATTGGTTTTGGTTTTTATAGTCATGGATTAATTAAATGTATTTCCAACAAGCTGTAATAAACCTGTTATCAACCAACAGTCTTTCCACATGCCCTTCCCTGATTTTTTTTTCTAAATTTGATTTGTTTAATTAAAAAATGCTCAATTCAATGATCGATGAATTGAATGGGAATACCAACCAATCAAATTTAGAATCATAAGTGTGGGGGGGGAGGACATATGCAGTCTGTGACTTGATAGCAGGTTAGCCATTTCTGTTTTTAGTTAAGTAAATGTTTCGGAATGCTTTTTTTAACTTACAGTATAATGAAGGCAGTAAAATGCCTTTTTATTTTTACTCTCTTTGCCAAATAAAAGAGCAAAAGTTTGTTTGTTTTTCCTTTTTATGATTCTTATTTGTCCCATAAATATAGCATTGATAAAGAAAGCAATAGATAATTCATTCTTGCTAGATTATACACCTCAAATTTATTGAAACGTAATTTACATGTTACTGCTTTGCTTTGTCCTCACGAATCAAAAAAGTGAGTTTCAACAATTTTTTATCGGAAATATTCCAAAGATAGTAAAGTTTTACCAAAGAGTAAACAATTTTATCCGCTCTAGTATAGTAGTCAAGTTTTGTTTACATCAATTTTTTCCATAAATTGAAGCTTGGAAATGCATAAAGTTATAAGTGCCAAAAAAAATATATAAAGATTTTTTTTGCCAAATTGTTATGTGTGTCAAAACCATTCGTAAGAAATTGATATAATTATTTTTAGTTGTTAATAAGTAGTTCATTGAACGTTTGAAAGATAGCATGGATGTAAGTGCCGAATGTAGTTCACCTAGTCGGTATAAGTCATATTTCTGGAAAATTTTCTCAAAGGCACTTATACCCCTTCGCATTTCCATGCTTCAATTGTAGTATAATAATTTTTTTTTAAGTCTGACTCAAAGGAAATAAGCTATGTTTTATTTTATCAATCTATTTATTTAATTATTATTATTTGTTCCGTATTATTTAAAATTATATTTTAATTCTTCTTTGTTGTTATTTCCGTCTTAGTTGATTTGTTAATTAATAATACATAATGTACTAACATGATAAACACTATTCCTGCTTAGTTTTCCTATACTTATTCATATTCTTCATCTTTTCCCTTAATTTTAAACTGATAATACTTTTGTAGCTTACTTGAGCTGTGTAACAATGCTTGCCTTCCAGAGATATGTACTATTCATTTCATACTGTTATTCATAATTAGTAATTATCATCCTTCACTTATGATAATTACTAATTATGACTGGAAATAGGTAAAAGTATGCTATGAGTATCTTTTCGGAACTAATACTGTCAATCATTATAGTTCTTTGAAAATATACTACATTTATTACATATTATGATATTTTGATTGATGAAATTTTTTTAAACCTTTTTTTCAGCTGCAAACCATTCACCAGCCGTCCCTCTCTGTTAGCGATGGTCACATGACACCTGAGGAAGTAGTCGGTCACCTGGAGAGCAGCAGGCAGCGCTACATGGACCAACCGCCGGTGACCATTCCAACGGAGATGTTCAGCAATGATCCCTCGTTGGACAGGTACAGTTTATATTTTAAATTATTATTATTATTATTTTATTTTTTTATCAGACAACTCAAGAAAATATCCACAAAATGAATTTTCGTTCCATCATAACTTTTGACTTTTCTGGAGAGGTGTTTATTTATTTTTTTATTATTATTCTTTTTCTTTATTGAAGGCTAAATTTTTAGATTTGGTTGAGTATTAATGAAAATACTCTTGTACAAAAAAATTAATAAACATCTTTGAGCAAATATTTATTACAAATAATCTAATCATAATTTTTGGCTAGTCGCCACTATTAATAGATTAGTTTAAGTGAGATTTACTTTTTTTCACATCCAAAGTGAATTCACCCAAAACGTTCGTCCTTGTTTATATATTTTTATCCATTTCAGTGTTTTAATCTCACGTTTACTGTCACAGTTACTCAAATATGTGTCATTATTATTATAACAATCTATTATTATTATAAGATATCTTGTTCCAAATAAAATTCAAGAATTACTGGTGGAGGTCTGCAGTACACATTTCATCGAAAACTGGCCATAGTCAAAGACATTGGTCGGTGAAACCACGGGCTCTACAAGAGAAAATTCTGGGAGCTTGTTCAACGTGAATTGGCCAAAGAAGGTCCTGAGAAATATAAAAATCATTTATTGAGAAATTTATTAAGAAAGAACAAAGACGATAAAAAAGATATAAAATGACTAATACAATACCAAATAATGGTAGATAATACGGGTACATTGAGTGCACTATTCAGAATTTCAAGAAGTGTTTTCCCTGAGGTAAGTGAGGGAAAACATGTTTAATAAGATAATTAACCAAACACAACATATCAAATGCAAAAGATACTTTTGTGATTGTACAATTAATATTACTTATACAAATAATATTTTATATAATAAAATAATTTTTGAAAGTATAATGTTCATACTATGACTATAAGAATTAATCAGATTCACTTGAATATTCGCTAGTTAGATTATCTTCTCAGTTCATAACAGTGAACAAATGTAAACTTGTTTCTGCCAGCTTATTGATAGTTCGTTCAACAAATTAAATATTGCTCAATTGGAATGTCATTGTGTTTTACTTTTCTCTCAAATGTCTTTCTTTTAATTAATATTTTACATCACAATCATTAATATCACACTCCAATTCTAATTTTTTTGTAATAAATGAGACAAAATGGCATCGTTTTAAAACTAGGAGTGGCAAAAATCCACTTTTAAAAGAGTTCTCGATTTTTAAGACCTAAAAAATATACTCATAACTGTTAGGCCAATTTCATAAAAATTCAGTTCCAAAATTAAATGAGAGTTGTTTTTAATTGAAAAGTCAAATATTACTTTAATAGTGTACTGCAGTAAACACAAATTTCAAAATACATGCAAATAAAAATAGTAGCTACCTAAAATAGTACCTTGTGCTTGTCTGAGCACTTGAAAGACATTATGAAATTTAAATTTTAACAAAAAACATGCACTACTGCAGAGATTTGACTGATCGAGTGTGGTGAATAGAGCTGGAAATGAATACATCATTTGTTTATATTTTTCAATGAGCCGTCTGGATGAATTATAGTTCCAAGTAACGACGCTTTCATAAAAAATAGAAACAGTGTCAACTTGTTTTATCATTCACTTTTATGCTATGCTCTTTGGATGAAACGAAGATGAAATGGAATTTATACTAGTCAATGTTGGATGATTCATCCCTGATGAACGTCCAACATGACAAGTGTAAATGGGCCTTCATCCTCCTAAGCTAGATTCAAACTGAGATTAGATATAGAAAATTAAATTCGAAGTCTTAATTATCCTATTTTATTTCATTTGTTGAATATTAATTTTTTAATAATTATCAAATCAATTTTCTCTTCTGATACAGTTTTTTTAAAAAATAAAGTAAATGATATTTGATTTTTTAAAGTTTGCAGTAAATTACATGTCTTCTAACTAATCTATTGTTCCATCACAAACAGTTTCTTGTTCCTAATGATGTTTTGTATTTGATTTTTTTTTTATCTTATTATTAATATATAATATAGCTTATTCTGTTCCAGTGAGTCAAATGAGATCTGTGAAATGGAGACTTCACCATCAAACCTTGGCGAAGACTGTCTCAACAGTGAACTGATTCTACCCGACTGATCTATTTATTATATATTTATATTACTGTTAATTACTTGGTCCGATAATATATATATATGTGACTAATTTAATATATATATCTTTGTCGTAACAAGCGGTAACCAAAATTACAAACCCATCTGTGAGCGTAAGATATAGTTTCTAGATTCACGAACAAGTTTGTTCACTTCAGGTATCAATGCCAGTTGGATTTTATTCATATCTTTTATTACCAGTCCTTTTTAATTTATTATCTATAATTGCAGTATTATTTAGAAAGTCGTTTTATGAGTTAAATTCATTACTTTTTACATTATAATCAATCCAGTATTCAGTGGTAACAATTTTTATACAGAGAGAGAGTGGTGGGGGGGGGGGAGAGAGAAAAGAAGAAAAAACTATTCTAAAAATGTCTTCTTTTATTTGTCTTAAAATATTCATAATTACATAACTGTGTTATTAACTCACTTTGAAAGTTAATAAAATGTATTAGTACTTTATGTTACCAATAACACCCCATCTTCAACGGATGAAACTCAACATTTTTCTTTTTTTTAAATTCGATCATAATCATGGAGGCTATGAAAATTTTAATATAAGATTCCACTTATAAAAAGATACTCAAGGTAGCATTGGAATATTTTAAGTTTATGATATTCTTCAAAGTTATTCATATAATTTTATTTTTATTAATCTGAATAGAGATTTATTTTATTTATTTTTATGATAAAATTTATGTTTCAGTTTGTTTAATTAATTATTTTTGATATTAAAATGAGTCACTAATACTAAGATAAAGTCTAAGCTATTATCTTATGAAATTTTCTGTTTTGTATAAATATCTTTATATACCTTATTTATTTATATTGTTGTTATTTGCTTTAATACTTCGAAGACGATGTCGATTTATATATTTTTTTTTTATAGTCCAATTTTTAGTCATATTATAAATAAATAACTTTTTATATATTAAAATTATACCTGAAAAAGATTTTGTTTAACAGTGGCTTTGATCTTTATGGTATTATGGAACCTGATATGGATTTTGTATATTAATTGAAGAGCATAATGGATGAACATGTTATGTGACATTTTTGAAGACATTAAGATTTTGATGGAGATGAACAAGCTATTTTCTCCCTCGAACATAGCTTGTTTCTTTTATTTTGAATAACCAAATTAGAACTGCATTAAAAAATAAACAAAAAAAAAAAATAACTGCTGAATGTATGAAGCGGAAATAGAAAATAAAAAACTTTAAAGCTAATTTATCTTGACTTTACTATAAATACATATTCGTCCACTAAGCTCTTCAATTATAAATATCTTGAAGTATGTTTCCTTCTTACAGGGCGTCTAGCAAGCAGGAAATACGTGAATTATATGGCAATTATTAATTTTGTTCTGAAAATGCGGAAATTTTATTCAACCATTTTCTTAACATATTCTCAAATTATAATGATAAAAAATTCTGTTCAATTGTGACAACGTTGTGAGAAGGCGTTCTTTACTAAGATGCCAAAGTACTATAAATAATGTTTAAAGTAGTATATATAAAGAATTTTCTTTATAGCATTAACATAATATCTACATTTCTGGCCGTGATAGAACAGTCAGGATTGTATTGTTTTCAGGAAGATATTAGGCTAAATTTCCGTTTCAATGTAAATTTTCTATCTAGGAAGTTCAATAAAGAATTGAAGATATTTAATTTTTAATAAGGTGTTTTTTTATTTTATTAAACAGGGGAGTGATGCGAGTTTGAATTGCAGTAAATTAAGGCAGGTTTACTTTTATACCATTACCCAGAATAAAAATGGATTTAATGTTGGTTTAAATTAAATTAATCCAGGTAAACAAGAAGAAAAATAATAGAACAGGTGCACAAAGATATACCATTAAGATCTATTGACTCTGGCATATTATAATTTTAATATTGGATAGATGATAGTTGACCGGAAATAGAATTAGGTAGAAAATAGTCCGGGGAGGCGGTCAATAAAATACAAAATAGTATAAAACTATTTTATTGTTGCCGACGTTACCTTACGACCCTGTCATAAGGTAAGCTCCTTCATTTACTATATTTATAATCCATCATATATTAATCCCTCTTCAACTCTGCCCCATTTTGCCACCATATCTACCCATAGTACACCATTCTCATAACATATCCACTATTATGTACCTTACCCCATCTTATCACACCACCTATACTATCAGTATCAACAGTATCAGTGTCAATAGCCATATTACACCATGTGTATATAAATTATATGCTTAACCTTAAGTTTACAGTCATTTATTTCTTATATAGTCAGTTCATATTCTTTGTTTTTTCATATTTTCTATATTTTATCTAGCCAGTTCATATTCTTTGTCCTAATTACTCATATTGTTGTCAGTGTCTTGTTTATTTAGCCCTGACGAAGACCTGCATAGTTGGGTCGAAACGTCGGCAACAATAAAATAGTTTTATACTATTATGTATTTTATTGACCGCCTCCCCGGAGTATTTTCTACCTATAATCTTAATATAATTTTGTAAAAATAATCCATTGACATATTCTTTGAAGTGTTAGAACTTAGACCAGTCGATGTCTATTAAAAAAATATGATATTAGTTAAAACATTATTTATCACCTTTTTTGTTTCGCCTTCTTGCCATATTTATTTAACACCTTACCCACACATGTCTGAAATATTAGTATGATCTTACTTTTTTTTTTTTTTTTTAAATCTATTTATTATATTTTTAAAGATAACAGATTTGAAATTTGTATCTTATAAGAGTGTAATTGGATCTGAGATTAAATTTACGTGTTGAGGCAGTCATACCTGGTGAATAAAAGGTATTTCCTCTTCATATATCTCAAGCACACTGAATAAAGGAGAGTTTATATGAAAATATTTTTATTTCATAATCATACGTATACATTTATATGAAACATACCTTTTTATATATATATAAAATTATAATAATGATACAGATACCTTTTCATTATAATATTCTATTTCCCTTGCTGTTCGATGTTAAGATGTAACAATGGTAAAAAAGTTCATCATTATTGTACTATGAGATAACAGAAAAAATCAAAATTATATACACGTATGTAGATGTTCTATTCTGAAGTAATTGATGTTCCTAATAAAATATATTATAACTGATTGATATTTACATTTATTTATTTTTTTTATTATCCCTTCTTTGGCTGCCCCTTTAATGCCTATGAGCATTGGGGCATATAGAAATATAGCATCGGGGAGTTCATAGCCTGGAATTCCACTCTCTGTTCCAGGACCGATGGAGGTCTTCCTAGCATAGCAGCTTACAATGCTAAAGGTTGTGGGTTCACATCCTCCAAGGTGTACCAAGGATTATTTAAAGGGAATAAAATTTCCTTGGCTACGCAGTCCTTCGGATGGGACATGAAATGGTTGTCCCGAGCCTTTGCGATGTCAGGTAATTGTTAAAGATCCCTATCCTATTATACCTGAACAGGCAACATTTAGGACTCCCACTGTAGAATCGTCCGATTAGCCTTTGCATCTTAAAGGGACGTAAAACAATTCATGTTTCAGAGAAAAATCATCCTTAAGAGCTATTTTCTGATTATTTTAATCTGAATTGTGATACTCTTTTCTAAATTGAATTGATTCGTTCGCTTCAGTTTTGTTTAATTTTAAGATTTTCTTTTTTCACTGAATCCAAATCCAAGACCTGAATTGAAAACAAATTGTTAAACTAAGTTGTACAGACCTTTCTATTTTAGGATGAGACAGGAATGCTCAGAATTAGTTGGGTGAATTAAAATTTTTGAAGATGGGATAAACGGTATTTTTATGATACATAAATATGAAAGCGGGGGGGGGGGCGGTGTATTTTACAGCAGTATGAAGTTTCAGAAACCACATTTATGGGCAGTACTTATTTAAAGGTATTCAAACCAGCAAGAGGTTTGTTTAATTGCTTACCTTAATAGATATGGGAAAGAATTTAAAAAAAAAAGTAGTGAATTTTGTGCGTAATCATATCTCGAAGGCTACAAGTTCACTACTATTGATTAAAATTTGAAAAATAAAAAATAGAGCTATGGGTGGGGCACCTCAAATATTTATCTTTTATTTTAATAACCAAAAATGTTTCTTTTGATTCCTCTGTCAAGATCCTGTTTCGATATTTCGATTGACCCAGAACAGTCACTCTGATCATAGGACTCTTCTCAGCAAGGTCAAAGTTAACTTTTTACAAAGTCATTAACAGTTTATTTCTGGTTGTATAGGATTTGAAACAAATCTTGAAAAAAAAAAAACAGGTTATGATAAGTACATAGATAGATTTTACATTCCATTTTTTCATAGAAAGATTTTAATGAGTAATTCTTTTAAAATTGAGAAGATATAACAAATTTAATTATTTAATTATAACAAATTATTTAAGTTTAAATGTTAGAACCAATATTTTCCCCTTTTATTAATAAACAAAATTCCTCACGAGGTTCCTTGTTTTCAAATTTATTAATTCATACTAATGAAATAATGAAATCGTTGATTCTTATTTGTATATTAATTTAATGTAACCACATATCAATTTTATCTCTCTCTCTCTCTCTCTCTCTCTCTATATATATATATATATATATATATACTGGGTGTCCCAGACCTAGTGTAAAAATTTTTTTTGGTAATACAGTAGTCTCTCGCTAATCCGAACCTCGATAGTCCGAATTCTCCAGTAATCCGAACAGCCGCCCAGGGGTTTTTTCCCTCCCTCATTTTATCAAAATTTATTTTTTAATTAATTTAGATAAGTTCTAAATTAATTCAATTGTATGGGATTCCGTACAACCAAACCTTATTAGAGCATCTTGGAACAAACTGTTGGGGAAAAGAGACACGGAGGATATTTCAAATGGGTCTAACCTTGTTTTAATATCAAAACTTTTAAATACTGTCAATCCAGAAGTTGAAATCGAAGAACACGAAGTGAATGATTGGATTCAGGGGAGTGAAGAAAATGAGGTAGCACTAAAAACAGATGATGAAATTGTAAGCTCCGTTCAGGAGCCATCGGAAAGTGAAGATGAGGGACCGTCAACTGTGGTTCACATTGTGAAGCATGAAGATGCAGTAAAAAATTTCAACTACTGCATTGATTGGGCCATCGAAAACAACGTACCATGGCAACGTTTTATTACTTCGTCATCTTCGAGATGAAGCACTCCGAAATAGTTTAGAAAAATCGCAACAAAGAAAAATAACTGATTTCTTAAAAAAATAATTTGTTAACATAAGTAAAAATATTTTAATATGTATATATGTATATTTTGTGTTTTAATAAAATAAAATTTAAATGAATTTTTTTTTCCTTACTTTCCCTCTGTAATCTGAACACCCCCTGTACACTATTAGTTCGAATTAGCGAAACACTACTGTACTGCATGTTAAATGGGGTAGAATGGCACAGAAATGAGTTTCCTTCTATCTCTGTTGAGGAGATAGAATTTTTTTTGTTTTTATTTTTAAAATCTTACTTTTTTCTGAAAGATGACAGATTTCTCTACTTTGGTTGAAGGTAGAAAAAAAAAAGATGATATTTTCTTAATCAGCATTAAATTTTCTAAAAGATGAGATGGGTCTGGTTATTTTAAATACACTTTCAGTGGGACTTTTAACGCGCTAAACACAAAAGATTGATTAAAACCTAAATTTTTAATAGTTTTTGAAAATTCCTCACTCCCCATTGGAGCACCCTAGAAGCTGTCAAATTTCCTAAAAACTGCGGAATTTAGTTAGCTTTTCAATGGTGTAACCCATGATACAATTGAACTACACCTTTTGAGTCTAAAAGAAGTTTTTCTGATGAAAATCACGTTAGAGAATGTCACTGCTGGGGCAATGAGGAAGCCCGCTAGAGCCTGCATCCTAAGTAATGGATGCCGAACTTCCCATGAGTTAGAGTTAGTTTTACATTTAAGACTAGAAAAAAAAATGTATGAATTCTAAATAATATAAAAAGGGTAATAATCTAAAATTAAAAAAAAAAAAACTTAGTTTAAATTTAAAGAATACTTTCTTGAAAATAAATTAAACTTTTTTTCTTCTCTTCTACAAAAATTTGAAAAATCCAACATAAAAAATAATATTATTATTGTAGAACCATATTAAAATGGATTATTGCAGCGCGTGTTCAAAATTTCCTCCATTACTTTGGATGCAGGCTTATATTCAACAGGAAACTCGTTTCTGCGCCATTCTACCCCGCTTAACATGCAATATTACCCAATATTTTTTTTTTACAATAAGTCTGGGACACCTTGAATATATATTGTTTGTTCAACGTCCCTTTATGCTACTAGGCTAATCGGACGATGCTACAGTGAATCCTAAATGGCTATGCTAACCACTAGACCACATATGACGTAGTACATATATACATATATATATACATATATATAAATTAAATATTTCAATCATTTATTTCTAGAATATGTACATAATATTTTCTACAAAAAAATTATTGGAATATTATATTTTTTATGTGATCTGCTAAATCTTTACTACATCAAAATTCATCAGATCACATACTCGTACATAAACCAGAGAATGTCAGTTATTGCCATTAAGATTAAGGAGGAGGGATGTAACAAAAACAGCATCTATTGGCATATATTTTAATATATGTAAAAATTAATATGAAGCTTTTAATTTTGTTAATTCCAATTACTGAAAAATAATAATTTCTTTATAACTGTATATACAATCACCATTCTTTTTCACATGTCTTTATATTACGACCATAAAACGATAAAAAATAGAAAAGGTAAGGAAAAAATGATAGAAAATCACTTTAGAACAAGCACAGCCCATTTTTCTTTTCAATGTCACTTAGATGTCAGCCAGTGATGGCCTATTTACTAACAAATAAAATATTTCAAAAATTCAGACTTTTTCTGCTATCATTAGGGGAAATGATATTGAGATTCCATAAAACAACATGTTGAACTTAATTCATAAAAATGAAAGAAAAAAGAAAAACTTAAACAAACAATTTATATACAAAATAACAATAAATTATCATTTCATAATCTTATAAAATTAAAAATAACTTTTAATGAAGAAAAAAAGCTAATATTCAAATTAATCTGGTAAACATTTATAAATCTATTATTTAACAATTTGCTATTGATTAACAATTCCAGCCGCTAGGGTTCAGTAATTCTTTCATTATTTTTTATTTTAATAAATCGTAATGTACTCATCATAAAAATATGTATATAATCATATACTATATAAAAAATTATTACAGGAAATTATATAACACTTAAATATTCCTTATGATGCACAATAACAGCTGTTTTTATACTTGATAGGTTTTATATAGTTTTAATAATATATAATATAGAAAAGTTCAATCCTTAAAATGCCAAAAACCCAAATCGGGTCATAATAAAAAAAATAGTTACAAAGATACAATCTTAAACGAATAAAAAAACAATACATATGCTCCGGTGAAGAATATGCAGACGTGATAACACCATATCTATGAGGCGGTGACAATGTGATAATGATGCATCTATCCAAAATACAACTTCTATTATTATTTGATCTAAATAAACTAATTGGCACACACACATTGGGCAGTGATTAATCATATTTTGAAAATATTTAGTTATTTGTTAAATTTGTGAATATACAAACCTGATATTTTCTCTTAACATTATATATTTAGGTTAAATACAATGTAAATTTCAACATAGAAAATTTAAAACCCCCCCCCCCCAAAAAAAAATCTTAAGTTGAAGTGTTTCCTTGAATGAATGTTAAGGTTATTTAAGAACTTTTCTTAATACCTATAACCTAATTTTTTAATTGGGTTTATTTATTAAGTATTTTTAATATGAGGTTGTAACAATCCTTATAAACATGATATATTTTAGGTTTGTTCCAACAAGCTAGTCATGGACTGTCAATGTATAAAGACAGTCTATGTCTCTAGCTTGTTGGAACAAAGCTTTTATTTTTATCTATGTAAAATTCGGCCATTTTGAAATTTAAACAGTCTTTTAAATAAACATGGCTGAATAATACTCCAGTGTATCCAACCTTGAAATATAAAAAAAAAAGATAATCATAAAAACAAATTATTACCAGAAACATTGAAATTTTCTTGGAAAAAAAAATTAGAACCATAATAAGAAGACATAATACATTTATAAAAAAAACATTTATAAGTATATAGATACATGTTTATACTATTAGTAGATGTCTTTATGTAACAGGATGTAAACATTTAATACATAATTTAAAATTAAATTGGTTACATCTTATATTACGTCTTTGATCATTTCCTTTTACTTACAACTAAAAAAATTATTTCATCAAAAAATAAAAGCAATCATATTTAATTAAGCCATCCATGAATATTCCAAACTCTTCATGTTAAAGGTTCAAAGTATTAACTTTATTTTATAAGTAACCTTTATTTTAAGGTTACTTTTTTTTTTTAAATCAAAAAAATTTCTAAGTAAAATCCATATAATTACATTTAAGTTGAAAAAAATAAAATGTACTTTAATTTGTTAATTTAATTAATTAAAAAGTAAAGTAATGATTCCGCGACCGTCACAAACTACATATCCAAAATTTATTAATGTATATATGATTGTCTGATAAATATTTCAATATTTTTTATATAACAGCATTAACAGTTACATTTGCCTGTTGGTTTCAAAGAATACAAATTTACTTTAAAGGAATTTCATAAAAATCTTGCACAAGTTCGATACGAGAGAATGTATTACTCTAATATAGCTTTAAAATCTGAGAAAGAAATAACAAAAACAAATAAATCTGAGTAGATGTAAACTATAGATGAAGATAGTAACAGAAAATTCATATTAACCAATTATATTGCCTTTCATAATTACAAAATATGATAGTTACGATGAAAATTTCAACAATTTAATTAATCGACTAATCTTTTCCCCACTATATTTTTGGTCAAGTACACTACATACAAAAAAAAATTATTTAAAATACAGTTATGAAGAACAGTAAACCCTGGTTATAATAATGATGCAACTTTTTTTGATACAAGAAATATCTTTCTTGACCAGAAAAAAAATAATTATCTTGTTTGATATAAAATTTAATAAATACACTTGATACCAAGGTAGCTAAATTTCTCTCTGTATATCACTTGAACGCTTTCTTATTATATTAAATTCCAATACATTTATAATGATTTATATCAATGATAAAAATAATTTTCACATAAATTCGAATAATTCCTAACGCTATCAACAATTTTGTTAATCTATACTACAGTTGTATCAATCATCTCAATTGCATTACGACTTTTGGCAAAATTTATCAATTCGGCATTATTCAATAAATTCTTTCATACTGAAAATTCGATCGGTTTCAAACCTTAAAAAGTTGGCCGAAATAATAAATAAGTTATATTATACTTACACATATTCTATGTGGAAAAATTTTGAAAAAGAAAATAAATGAGGTGAATAACTGAAAAATTCCTTCTTAAAATGAAAACGATTGTTTTCATTTCAATGACAGATAACAGTGACTCTTTTCCACGACAAGATTGTAAACTAAATAATGGTATTGTATGTCTTAAGCGATTTTTCAAGATTTAGAACTGATTTATAAATTTAAAACATTATTATTTAAGAAAAGGATAAAGAAAATATGGGAAACATATAAAAGAAAATCTGATAAAAAAGAAAATAAACATGGACAACACAACTTCATGTTACATTTTTTTTTTTCATTTTCATAAAATTAGCACACAAAAAAAAAAAAAAAAAAAAAAAAAAAAAATTAATAAAAATAACTAATAGAGGGAATTAATTTTGAAAAATAACTAAAATCAATAGCTGAAAATGTGATATAAGATTTATGAAATACGTTTTCATTTAGCATGCCAATATAGAAACTTTTTGATAAGAGATGCTTGTTCGATTTAATAACATTTATAAAGAAGAAAACTTAACAATAACATTAAATAATGTAAACAAAAAAAGAAATTACCTAGATATTAATAATAAATATACATCCACACTAAAATACAAAACACATGCCAATACTCCTTGACTAAAGCTTCGAATCAGACTTTCAGCCGCCCGGTTGCAAAAACCCACGGTTTGAGCACGCCACAATCGCTCCGTTGAGCAGAGTTCATCAACCTCGTGAATGCCCTAAACTCAAAATGGATTTTAATACTAAAATCAATTTTTTTTTTTTAACAATAACGATACAAATTCATAACAAAATAAACCTACTGTACACAGTATAGAAAATAATTAGAAAATGTCATATATCATATCTTTTTTTTTTTTTTCTAAGCAAAATAATAAACTAACAGAAAGTTAAGATAAAAACATAAAATTAAGTGCAAAATTTGTTAAGACCTAAAAAAATATATATAAATCATAAATAAAATACACATAAATGTACATTATTTTTCAATAAATTATTAGAAGCAGTCTTAATGCATTTTTATAATCTTGATATACATATTTATAAATAGTAAAAATTTACTCCAGTGCAAACATAGGAAAAAACACTTAATCATTTATATATAATATATAAACCTCTATATAATATATACTCTAAATATATACTATATAATACATAAATTAACATGATATATCTTCTAGTCTCAATGTCATCTATCAATTTCAAAATTGACAAAAAGGATAGGGAAATGGGACTCAAAACAACCACTGAGTGGATCGTAAGCGATATTCAAGCTTCAACGATAGCTTAAGATGGGCTCGTGAAAACGGATACAAACGCCTAAGTAGTTTGTAAGAGTTAAAGTTAGCAGCTAGCGATGGTTAGCGGACCCGCCGCTTGTAAGAACTACCTCAAAAGCAACATCTGTAATACAATAGAGGTGTCCTAAAATTCTATTTGGGAGACAAAGAGCTCTAATAACAGGTGAGCTAAAATAGCATTCATTATAAATATTTTAATATAAACGGTTTGATTTTACCATCATACTACCCTCAGTAATACATTATAAGGGAAAAAAACAAAAAACAATAAGGATAAACATTAGACAAGTTATTCACTTGTGAGATGCTATTAAAATGAAAAAAATATTCCCAAAACAATTATATATATATGTTTTCAATAATTAACCAATCATAACCATTATCAAGAACAAACTGAATAAAAAAACCACTGGTGAAGTAACAAACGCCAGATTCGAAAAGTTTTCTTGAATAAATAAAAAATAAACAAAGCCTAAATGAAACGTAGAATTCCAAAACCAACCAAGTCCATTTCCAGATTTTTATTTTTAATTTTTTTAAAAATTGTTTTTCTATTAGATTATCATAAGATGGAAGGATTTCTTCCAAAACAGGTTAAATCATATTGAAAACGGCCCTAAAAAAATAAGGTATGTTCCAAATCCAGCCAGATAAACTATAGAAAAACTATTTAAAAAAAAAAATAAAACATAAAAATCTGGAAATTGGACTTGGCTGGTTTTAGAATTCTACGCCTCAAATATCCGTATTGATATTATTTATTTGAAAAACTCAATCAAAACAACGGTTGAAATAAACCTATTAATTAAAGTTAAAAGTTATCACTACTACTATAAGAGAGAAAAATTATAATTAAAACAAAAATATGAAAAATAAATATAATAAATACTTTATGAATGGGCTATTATAAAATGATATCCTTAACTTATTAATATCATCGAGGTGTCTTCTTCTTCTTCTTCACCAAAAGGCTATAATATTATTATACGATAAATAGAGAGCCACCTTCGTCTTCCTTCTTAAGGTTCTTCATCGCTTTCCGCTTCTCTTCGATCAGCTTCCTCCTGGCCTCGTCCCTCGCCTTCCTCAATTCCGAGTTGGCCTTGTTCGATTCGTTGCTGTTTGCGCTGGCTACTTTCCTGGCCAACGCTCCGGCAGCTTTCCTCTGCGGAGCACTGGCCGCTCTTGCAGTGCTGCTTGTCTCTTTTTGCCTTTTCTCCACCTGAAAATCATAAGTCAATCGATAGTTTGAATTTCTCTAATGCGGAAGAAGCTTGATCATTAGAGGAGTCAATTTCGAAGGGTGTAGTGGAGGAGTTAGGGAAAGGCAGAGCCTTTGACCAGTATACACTTATAAAACAACTTTTAATAAGGTCTTAATTGCCAATATTTTTTTTTTTTTTTTTTTTTTCTCCTCTTAAGAAATACAGAAATTTAGTGCAGTTTTAACACTTGAGCAGAAAGTTGCAGCGAGGAGCTAAGCGGATTTACCGGCCTTCTCCCTCCGCCACCGAATGCCTCAACGTCTTCAACTCCTCAATACCTTTATCATTATTTCAATAATTTAAATAAAAATTAAATTATCAATTGTAATTAAAGATTAAATGATTTATGAAGGTAATTATTAAGAAGATTATAATAATTTTATTACCTTATACAGTAAACCCTCGATATAGCGAACTGGTAGGGGGTTTGATATTCAGAGTTCGCTATATCAGGTTCGTTATAACCGAGGATTCTTTTTTTACTTTCACTTACCTATATATGAAATATATAGTTAGTGGAAGTATTGCGATCGTGAAAAAATTCGACTTCCGGTTTTCAACGGAAATACACGTTTTGGGGCCCCCTGAGTCGAAATGACCAAGTCCCGCGAAATGGTCTGTGTGTGTGTGTGTGTGTGTGTGTATGTGAACAGACTAGCTCAAAAACTATAAACCGTGCGATCCTGAAATTGGGTATTTAGTGTAGGTATAGGCCCGCAATGTGACAGCATAAATTTCATCAAAATTACTTAAAGGGAGGGGGTAATTTACTTAATAACTTTTTAGTTTTTTTTCGATTTTCTCAAAAACGGCTCTAACGATTTTGATTAAACTGAGTATTTCATCTATTTATATGCCCTAGATATGACTGTAAAAATTTCATCAAAATTGATTAACCGGAGGGGAGACTTTACTTAATAAATTTTGTAACATTTTCACGTGTTTTTTTAATTTACTCTAAATCGGCTTTAACGATTTTGATCAAACTGGGTATTTGATGTATTTATATGCCCGAGATATGACTGTAAAAATTTCATCAAAATTGATCAACCGCAGGGGACACTTTACTTAATAAATTTTGTATCATTTTTACGTGTTTTTTTTATTTACTCAAAAACGGCTTTCAGTATTGTGACCAAACTGGGTATTTGATGTATGTATATGCCAAATATGTGATAGCTAACATTTCATCAAAATTGATCAACCGAAGGGGGGACTTTACTTATTAAATTTTGTATCATTTTCACGTGTTTTTTTTATTTACTCAAAAACGGCTTTCAGTATTGTGACCAAACTGGGTATTTGATGTATGTATATGCCAAATATGTGATAGCTAACATTTCATCAAAATTGATCAACCGAAGGGGGGACTTTACTTAATAAATTTTGTATCATTTTCACAGGGTTTTTTATTTACTCAAAAACGGCTTTAACGATTAATAAAAATAAGATATGAATGTAGAAAAATGTGTGACTTTGGGAAATGATATTTAACAAAACACGTCAATTTCTTATCTAAGTAAGTTGGTAAGTGAAAGTTGTGTGTTGCGCGCACGCACCAGATTTTTTTTATCTTTTTTTTAGCCAATGGCTGCACTAATTTTATCATATTTAGAATGAAATTCATTCATTACATAATGTAATTTATTTTTAGTTAAACTACATATTAAATAAACAATGAGATTCATTAATTTACCTACCAAGTTCACTTGAGAGTTCTTTAGCTTTAGCTTATTATTCGAATAATACAGAATGGTTAATAAGAGGATCTAAGATTGGTATTTGAGATCTTATTTGTTTAAAGCAATTTATCATTTTATTCCAAATATTCATGAGCCGCAGAGCGCAGTCGTTTATTTGATGCTGAAGTTAATCCATGGGCTGCGGTTGAATCTATTTTATCTTTGTTGTTTATAATGGTTGAAAATGTTCATTTTGGAATTCCATATTTTTCTGCGATGGTTTTCTTACTTAGAATTCCCGACTCAATATCCTGGAGAATTTTTAATTTTTTCTCGATTGATAAGGATTTACGTTTATGACACACGTTTACCAACAAACTCATTGTGTATTAAAAAATCTGGTGCGTGCGCGCAACACACAACTTTCACTTACCAACTTACTTAGACTAGAACTTAATGCGTTTTGTTAATTGCCACTTCTCAAATGAATAGAACATCTATAGGTAATAATAACGCATTAGTTTGTCATTAAAGGCGTACGGCGCATGCGTGAGCTCAAGTTGTTTTATGAGTTGACGGATTATTTTTCTTTTTTTCTCCTGTATATGTTTACTTGATTTTCTTCATATATCATATTTAGCCATTTCTTATTTTTAGGTGTGATGACAGACAGTTAATTTCTCAATATAAACTAAAACATAGGTACTTTATAGGAAAACAAAAAAGGCCCCTTCCCCGTTCAAGCCCTCTCAGAACATTTTAATAATGATAAAGCTTACCTGGTAATAAATAACAACTAGTAAATAAAGAAAACACATGAAAATGGTACAAAATTTATTAAGTAAAGTCCCCCCTCCGGTTGATCAATTTTGATGAAATTTTTACAGTCATATCTCTGGCATATAAATACATCAAATACCAAGTTTGATCAAAATCGTTAAAACCGTTTTTGAGTAAATAAAAAAAACACGTGAAAATGATACAAAATTTAATAAGTAAAGTTCCCCCTCCGGTTGATCAATTTTGATGAAATTTTTACAGTCATATCTGGGGCATATAAATAGATCAAATACTAAGTTTAATCAAAATCGTTAGAGCCGTTTTTGAGTAAATAAAAAAAAACACGTAAAAATGGTACAAAATTTATTAAGTAAAGTCCCCCCTCCTGTTGATCAATTGTGATGAAATGTTGGTTATCACATCTTTGGCATATAAATACATCAAATACCAAGTTTTATCAAAATCGTTAAAACCGTTTTTGAGTAAATAAAAAAAACACGTGAAAATGATACAAAATTTATTAAGTAAAGTTCCCCCTCCGGTTGATCAATTTTGATGAAATTTTTACAGTCATATCTGGGGCATATAAATAGATCAAATACTAAGTTTAATCAAAATCGTTAGAGCCGTTTTTGAGAAAATCGAAAAAAACTTAAAAAGTTATTAAATAAAGTACCCCCTCCCTTTGAGCAAATTTGATGAAATTTTTGCTGTCACATCGCGGGCATATACATACTCTAAATACCCAATTTCAGGTTCGCACGGTTTATAGTTTTTGAGCTAGTCTGTTCACACACACACACACACACACACACACACACACAGACACACACACAGACACACACACACACAGACCATTTCGCGGGACTTGGTCATTTGGACTCAGGGGACCCCAAAACGTGTATTTCCGTTGAAAACCGGAAGTCGAAATTTTTCACGATCGCAATACTTCCACTTACTATATATTTCATATATAGGTAAGTGAAAGTAAAAAAACACTATAAACAACTACAGCACACTGATTTGAATAATACAGAAGTCGAAACAGAACTGAGCTAGTTTTGAGAAAAAAGTCAATGGAATCAGAGAGAGAGCAAAAGCAAATCGGATTAGTTAAGAATAAAAAAACACTCAATTCTAGAAACTTGAGCTACTTCGTCTTCCCGTGCTCATTCTACGTAATACAGTAAAAAAAAATAATAATAAAAATTCTAGCAGTTTGTTATAACAGAATATAATAATTCTCAGGCATCAAATTTAGTTCGTAGTTCGCACTAACTGAGGAATTTTGCTATAACGAGGGGTTCGGCAGAAATATAATGGTAATTTTGGGGGATAGTATTTTGGTTCCCTATATCGAGGTGTTCGTTATATCTGAGTTCGTAATAATGAGGGTTTACTGTATAGAACCTTTTTTTTGAAGTAATATAATGGGTAGCCAGGGGAGGGATAAGGGACAAACGAAAAAAATATCAGGTACAAAACGGTTGGGATGGGCTTTCCTCATTGGAGGAACCAGGTATTGGTAACCACAGCTACCAGACCGTAACAAATATTTCCCTAATAAACACCCCTGCAGCCTACCGGCCGCTATTTGTACTTATTTAGTCTCCGAGGATCGGCTAGGATATGCCGCAGTTGGGACAAGTCATCTTGTCAGAAGCTGGGGGCACAAAATATGTGGGAAACCAGTTGCGAGATATACCGTCCTCCACTGCCGGGGACTGGCTGCAGGCCAGTAGTAATCTCATTCTCTGGTGGGGATCGTCTTCATTTTCCGAGATATTTCATCCAGAGCCGTTAAAAGGTTAAAATTTAAATGAATATACATTAGTACAAAAATATCTTAAAATATTTTTAATTTAATGAATTTCTTTATTTAAGCTTTCCGATGAACAATGATAATAATAAGCAACAATAAATAAGTAAGAATAATGCAAATTTCAGGCTTCTAAAAAGTAAAAGTCTCCAAGTTTTTTGTTGTGACAGAGCAACTTTACAGTTTGCATTATGGGAAATCTGTCGAACACAAGGTCATAAGATTCAAAATCGAGATACTTGTGAGGAATTTTCGGTCTAATTTTCTTTGACAATCCTTGGTGAAAGAGTTCAAATGTCATGATTATTGACATGTTTATTTAATAACAAATGAAGATGAATCTTGTTTGAATCAGATTTGAAGGCTTCACGGGGTATGTAGCTAGAATGAAGGACAATGAAATCCTCAAGAAATTTCTAGAACAGAATATGCCAGGAAAAAAATCGGCTTGGTTTCAGTTCAATTTTTTTATTCTATAATAACTTCATTTTATTAAAATTTACCAACCTTTAAGGCCTAATTTAACTAAAGAAATCTCCAAGTTTAAGACATTTATATAATTATTTATTGATAAACAGAATTGATTTGTAACTATTATACATACAGGATCGTCAATCTTCCAGCCGTTATTCTTAGCCCTCTCTAGTTCCTCGAACTGAGCCAGTATCTCCTTAACTTGGAGAAGCACCATGTCCCAGAATCCAGCCAGATCTTCGTTGGTAGTGGGGAAATCATCCTTCTCAGATTGTTTCTACAAAAAAAAAAAAAAAAAAAAAAAAAAAAAAAAAAAAAAAAAAAAAAAAAAAAAAAACATATTAATTGAGTAGATATTATGTGTTATGATGTTTTTGGGTTAATTTCACAGGAATAAATTTACTTATTTCTCTAAAAATGAGAAACATGGCTTTTGTAGAGGTAACTATTGCTCCAATAATCTCGAATATTAGGTGAAGTAACAAGACCCATAAATCCTAATATTCCCAAAAATTTTACCATTTCCTCTCTGTCGGTTGGAAACCAATCATTTAGTCTGAATGCTGGAAGGTCCAATTTTTTCTTCTACTATACCAGAAATTATTACTTGTTCAGCATATCGGTTGGTTTCACGCACCATAAGATCGAGTAAGTCCGCCCCAACAAATAAATCGTAGAAATCTTGAGGCGAAGCCCCTGTCATACTCGAGATTATATCAGATTGTAGAGTAGGTTGAAGGGTATAAGTGAAAACTTGATTTCTTCCAACCGGTTCGGACCAAATAACATCAAATGGTTCAGATATCAATGGTGAGTCATCGTACGGAGGCAGTAGGTAAACGGGTTGTGGATCTGAGGAAGTTGATGGGCCTGGAGTAGGATTAGTGGGATCAGAAAACTCAAATCTAGTTATTTTTTCTGGCAAATATTCCTCAGAATCTGTTGTTACACTGCCAGAGGAGAAGTCAGGATCCTCCAAAAAATTGTCTCCGGTAGAGAAGATATCTCTTTCAGATTCTAAAAAAACAACAAACTAATAAATCCCCTGTTCAACAAAACAACAACTAAGAATTGTGAAACACGACTCACCAGATGATGACGGATAATTTTCTCTAACCAAATCCATGATTTTCCTGGTTCTGGAAGAAGCTGTTGGAAACATTTTCAAACGAGCACTAGTAAGAATAGGTCTGAACGCCAAGTAGCCAAGAGCTAAACTGAGGGATAGAGATGCAAGGAACAGGGAGAGGTATGATGGGGTTGACAAGGGTTGACGTCTCGGTCATAACCAGGCAGCCCCCGTACTACTACAGGTAGCGGGCTTTACCCTGGGGCCGGGTGATACATACATACCGCTCACAAAATTATTGTTTAATTGCCAAAATTAAACTTTTTATTTATTTCTTTTCAATTTTTGTATCATTCTAATCATATTAAAGTTATAAATTAGGAAAAAATGCTTTGGCCCCATGCAAAAATACATCATATTTTCCCTGGCGCTCAACGTGTTAAGGTCCGACCAAAACTGTAAAATGTCTAGTTTAATAATAATATCAATGCAAGCAAATAGAATGACATTAATTGAAGTTATTTATACAATTCGTATTGGTATAGAAGAGTAGAATAGAGTATAGAGGTATACCAGTAAGGTTATAAGATCGAATACCCGCCCCTATTTCCCTGCAGTACAGTTGGTCCTTGTGGGAAGTTAGACCATACTCCTTAACTAGTAGAAACCTAAAAGTTTAAATACCGATAATAAAATAAATAAAAAGGAAATATTGGAAGAGGGAATTGGGGAAGAAATTGTAGGGTGGTTAGCTTACAACCAGACGACAACTAAGTCTCGCAGCCTCTGACAAAAAATTGATTTATTTCATACAAAGTTTTGTACATGTAAAAAGAATTTATCTCTTGGCCTGATATGAAAAGTAAATCTCTGCCATGATAAAGCTGATCGAATACAAAATGGCAGCCTATTGAAAATGTAATTTGAAAAGATATATCTCAAAAGCTATTTAGTTTACTGAGTCAGTTTCAGTCTCAAAAGGTAGCAAATTTATTTAAATTTTGAAATGTATAGAATAGTTTTTTGTCAAGCATGTGCTTCTTTATGTCCAAAATGGAAAATATTGCAAAATTTTGAAGTATTGGGGATGCTTAAAAGCGATTTGTGGGGGTGCTGACGAGGTAAAAAACTTGGCTTTTGTATGTGAGTCACATCCCATATATGAACAAAGAACAAAACCTACTACCACCACTTGAAGCAACTTGAGCCTCCTTTTTAATGTCAAAGCTACTGGACTCAATGTTTTCTCTCTTATGTATTTAATCGGTGAACTAATATTTTTTTAGAAATCATTTTGCATTATTAATAAGAAATAATAAAAATAGAAAGAAAGGATTTTAACAATGTAGAAATTCTGCATGAAAAATATCCTTTCTTTAGATGTTAAGACTTGATTTAATTTACGAGGCATATCCCTGTTTCTCAATATCAAATTTTTGTCATCACAGCTAACTAAAATTATTTGATCAATAAAAGATACCAAAAGTATAATAGAAATTCATGTGTTATCGAATGATCATTCAAATGTAATTAACTAAAATAACAAGAGGCTACAAACTATTGAATTCAAGGGAGCTAATAGCAATAAACGAGATGGAGCTTATTCGTTGAAATCGTGTAGTCTTTCATCTCGAGGATATCAGAAATGAATGCAAGTTTCAGCTTGGCCGAAGGTTCAGCCCATTTTTAACCGAAACCGAAACTTCGGTCGGTCACGAGTAAATTTACACAGCTAAAGACTTACCAGATTATTATGGCAGAGACCTCTGAACTGATTGAGCTTCTCAGCTATGAGGAGGCGAGCCTTGCCAGAGGCCGCTCGCAGCATGCCACAGCCCTCGTCGCTGGGGCACTGTGGCAAGTCATCCTCAGCTCTTTGAGCCAACGCCTCAAGCTCCCTCACCTTTTCTTCCAGAAGCTTCAAGAACAGAACAATCATTTTAGTATATAATTGTTTTTATAATAAAATAAAACTCTAAATATATCAATAAGCATGCAAATATTTATTATACCTTCAGATAATACTGCCCATCCCTAATCTCTTCTAAAGCAACAGCATTAATTTTAGCAGCGAGTGTAGCATCCACTTCATCGTTTTCAACTGGTTTGGTTATTTCATTGGTCCTCAACGACTCAGTACTCTCCTTATGGTTATCATCACTATATCAACAAAAAAATTTAAATATTAATAAACATAAATCATAAGGAAAAAAAATACATTGAACACTTGGAAAAACAAGCTATTAGGGGGAAATAAAAACAACGATAGTTACACTCATACCTACATAAAACCCAAATACCAACTAGACACTTCTAAGGTGGCACCTTTAAAGGGGGAATCACAGCGCCATTTATGACACAAATATAAACAATAACTGCCTCCTGGGTGAATATTCTATCAATAGCATTAAAATGTTCTTAATACTCCAAATTAGGTAGCCAAAGCCAACCAAATCAAGTTAAAGCATTTTCTTTTTCTTTTTTACATTTATTAGAAATTCTTTCTTAATTTAATTATGAATTAAAGCATTGGTTCTCAAAGTAGGGACTGTTACCACCAATGGCGGTGTGAAGTTTTTAGGGGGGTGGAGGCACACAGCTTAGTTAATGAAAATATGTAAATAAACTTCTGTATAAGAAATAAATGTAGTGCATTATTTTAACATGGAATCCATTTAGTTACATTTGAAAATGTAACTTAAATTTAATCAACGAGTAAATGTGTTAGGAAAAATTGCACATTTGTAGACATACGGGAGGGGACCTGGATTGTATTGGGTTGTTTCACAATAAATGTCCGATTTCAAGGTAAATGGATTTTAGTAAAAATACAATACGAAAACAATATAATTTTATTCCAATAATTTACTTTCTTTTTCTAGACATTTTTCCCAACGTGACACCAACTTTTTTATCCTAGGACTGAAAAACTCTGAGCTTTGAAGTGTAACAAAATCTGAAAACCCATTTTGGACATCCGCATCATTTTCAAAATTTTTCCTCTGACAAGTTGTCTAAATTCCTGAACAGGTGATAATCTGTTGGAGACAAGTTGGGAGAATAAGGTGGGTACAGAAGAACTTCGTACACCAGTTCTTTCAATTTATGCACGGTAAGTTTTGAAACGTGGGGTCTAGCGTTGTCGTGTAGGAGTATAGGACCCTTCCGATTTACCAATCCAGGTTGTTTTTTCAATAATTTTGCGTGCATTTGGGCAATTTTATAGCAGTAGGTTTTAGAGGTAATGGTCTCACCTCTAGGCAAAAAGGAATAATGTACGATTCCAGGAATAATGTACCATACTGTAACCATCAATTTATTTTGGTGTAAATTTGGCTCGGTTCGTTATATTGGTTCATTCATGTCCCTTCCCCAAATGCTTTACAGATGTTTCTAGCAGCCTTAGCTGCCGAATGGCTGAGAAGTTTAAACTTATTACACGTAAATCGCGTGTTTCCATGTTCATATTTGGAGGTATACTAAAAAGTGTGTAATTGATTGGGAAGCTTAAGTTTATAAAAGAAAAGTAGAGGATCAGTAACTGCTTAATTATAATATTTAAACATTTGGAAGTAAACAACAAAGACCCACAAAATTCTCTATGTATTTCAAATCTTATAAATTCAGACATTTCATGTGAAACAACCTGATATTAAAAGGGTGGTTAAAAATTTTGAGAGCCCCTAACTTAAATGATTTACTTCTTCACAAATTTCAAATATTTTTGCCATAATAGTTAATATATGCAATCATTACTTACAAATAGGCTTGTCCTATTTTTAGAATCTTGATTAAATGTTCTCAAAATGACCACAAACAAATTTATTGTAAGAAGGATATGATATTGGCTATCGCTTAAGCTAGTTATAATTATTTGAAAAATTTGTCTTATAATAAATCATCTACTTTTATTAGAAATTTAATGTAAAATCAAAATAAGAAATATTGATTATTAGTAGATAGCAAACAAGATAACAATGAAATTTTTCCTTGACACAGTAAAACTTATTAGGCTAAATTATTTACCATTGTTTCTGTGGATATCCAAACCAGTATTCGGTAAAGATATTCCCCATAGCGTCGGATCTCACAATGACCATATCCACTAGTTTTGCTAATCACATTAATCAAAATAACCTTACTCGAAAAATTGTTTTCATAACCTATAATTAACCTACGTTATCAGTAAGGTATGATATAACAGTAAACATATGACAAAAAAATTATCTCATTCGACCTATACATCACCTGCATAAAATAGATAACACTTAAAATTTGAATTCTTCTAAAGATATCTATATCAACTCCTAACAAAATAATTAATATTAAGGTCAACTACATTTCTGGTCAATCCAACAACAATTTTTTGTTTGTTTATTTCTTGATATTTTTTTCCAAAAAAAAAAACTAAGGTATAAATTTAACAATAATGTAATAAATACATTTTAAGAATAAATATATAACCATCTACATTTTCTTTAAATAATAAATCAATAACAAATATGTAATCCTAATTCTTAAGAAATATTTATCAGAAGTAAACAAGATATGTTTATATAATAAAAAGGAATTTAAAAGTCAATAGCCTTAATATAGTAGTCCCAGTAGTGATATAAAACCAAAATTAATTTTTTTTTTTAAATTATAAATTAATCATTTGATGTGTTTTTTACATTTTTTAAATAATCATGGTATGAGTTTTTTTTTTAATATATAATAAAACTTATTAAACTAATACTGAAATTATTAATAATAATAATAAGCAAGAAACCAAATGAAAAAAATAGAATAAAATTATTTCATTGAACTCAATAATAAAAAACTATAATAAAGTAATCCAGTCAATCAAATTCTAAAAAAATTGGATGTATTTGGAAACGAAATTGCATTTTATTTATAGAAAATGAAATTATATTTTATTTATTTGTGGTTTTGGAGGTAAATTTTTAATGTTACTTTGTGTTCAATTTTTTCAAATAAAATTTATTTAACAGGGTCTTATTATTAATGAAGGAAGAAATATGATCCAACAATAAATATAAGTCCATCAAGTTATTGTTTAAGAATATGATGTAATCGAAATAGAAAAAAAATGAAAATAATTTTTTATTTTTTTTTTTTTTGAGATTAGCGTTATCAGCTCAGTTATTTAAAGAAAACTTAATATATTCATTTATGATCGATTAGTTATAGAAAGCATCTTTATATGGGTAAGTATCACAAACCTAAAACCCTCCTTTTTTGTGACCAACAGCTGCCTCCCCACACCCCCCCAAAAAAAAATTAAATAAATTCGTATTAATTTAATTTTTTTTTTGTTCGGGGGTTACTCTATAGGTTTAACCAACCTATTCTAACCATGTGGGGGGATGGATATTTGCTAAGCACTAAGAATACTTACAAGTTTTTATTCGCATCTCTAACAGTAATTATATAATTAAGGATCTATTTTTATGCGATATGTATTAATAAAGATGAAATTCTGTTTGTTTGTTGTTCTTTATAGAAAGTCATACCGTTTGTCCTAAATTCTCCAAATTTTGCTAAGTGGTTCTTTCATACCAGGTGCGAACACTTGTCCATATTAAAATGGCATAAGTTCAGCTAATCTCTGGGTATATTCTTTATTGTTATAAAATTCTTTATGATCTCGCTTTACATTGGTTATTAGAACATTTAGAAAATTTAGGAAAATAGGAAAATGAAATTCCCTGGGTAGAACCAGGATATACGAGGTGTGGCTATTAAATAACGAGACTGACGCTGTAAAACATTTTATTTTTATTTCATACATTTTTACTTATTATCACGTTCAATATAGACCCCTCCTCTATCCCTACAACGCTCCATGCGAATCTTCCATTGTTCGAAATAGTACTGGAAGTCTTTTTCTGTCAGCTCCTTCAGGACGCCTGCCGCTTTCTCTTTCACAGCTTCAACAGACTCAAATCTTGTTCCTTTTAATGCAGATTTCACCTTAGGAAACAGATAGAAGTCGCACGGCGCAAGATCCGGTGGATGGTCTAACACTGGGATGCTGAATTTGGCTAGAAACCTCTTAACAGACAATGCGGAATGAGCCGGCGCATTGTCTTGGTGGAGAACACATGACTTGTCCTTCCACAATTCAGGTCGTTTTTTCCTTATTCTTTTGCGGAGTTCAGCAAGAACGTGAAGGTAGTAATGTTGATTAATCGTTTGACCTTCAGGAACCCAGTGAAGGTACACAATCCCATGAATATCGAAAAAAACAATCAACATTGCTTTGAATTTTGATTTGCTCATTCGAGCTTTTATGGCTCTCGGTGAAGATAAACACGCGATAAACATTCATTGCCTTACACTTCTTTTAATAAATTATAAGTTTCAGTAGCGGTTTTTCCAAGTTTCACATGAAATTTCACAACAATTCGTTGCTCTACTGTTACACTTAACATTTTTCCGGCGAAACAAAAAAACAACTCTAATGCGAACGAAGGCTACGGCTGTACTGATTTGTTTACAGAAGCGAGAGGCACTACATTCGAAAGAGAAGGCTTCACGATAACAGCTGTTGGTTGCTGGCGTTTGGCGCATGCGCACTTCTTCCATAGCAGCGTCAGTCTCGTTATTTAATAGCCACACCTCGTACAGCTAGTAGTTAATAATCTACAACTTTCAAATGTAACAAATTTTTTTTTAAGAGGATTTTTTTAGAATTAAAGGTTTCGGAACATGAGTATGATTCGTCATCAAGTAGTACAAATTGCCTAGCTTCGGCACTCGATGTTAACTTGAAATAACTCCTCTAAGCGAAATAGAATATACCATATTTTAATTCCCTTGAAATACAGTAGGTCCCCCATTATCCAGGCTTCTATTAAACGGGGTTAAAATTTTTATGCCACTTATTTTGTATGTATAATATTTAATTAAAAAATTAATATGTAAATATTTTAACGATTTCACAATGGTTTATTATCTATTGTTCTTAGAAATTATGAAATAAAATAATAAATGGAAAACAAGGCAAGTTGGTATCATATGATGAGATGTTTCCGGTAACTATTACACCAATTTATATTCTAGGAACGGTATTGTTAACAAGTCTTTCTAGGAAAATCCTACTCTGGCCTGTTTGAGTAACTACCAAACAAAATATTCTCAGTTGTGATTTAGTCTCTATTTAAATAGGAACTTACAAAATGTCACAAAAAAGACAACCTCAGTAAGGTTTAACCCAAAAGTGCTTGCACTTCGGCGTTCTTTTCAAATTATGAAAATATATCGAATAACATTAAGTTTCCAATTAAAATGAAAATATTCGACCGAGCTCTCCGCGAGTAAATGGAACTTTTTTAGAAAATATCATAAATTATATTATATGTAGCATGCAACCATGCACGGCTGTTCAGAAATTTCGTTCAAAAATAATTTTATATTACTTTTATTGTAGTTGAATAATAATGAATTATTAATTAGAATTCTGGAATTCAGAAGTGATTGAAATTATTAAATGAAGAAAAAAATTACATGAAGATCAATCTTTATGTTTATTATGCATTATAAAAATACATACGTAAATATTACACAACAATGACAATAATAATAATAATAATTAGTAGTAGTAGTAGTAGTAGTAATAGTAGTAGTAGTATCAATATATTATATATATTATATATATTATATATTTATAATCATTGTGGTCCTATAACTGAATATTACGGTTAACTTTGTTTAGGTATTGACGGTATACTTACTTATTGTAAATAATAATATTTATGCATCGGAACTCTCATTTTTATCTTACAGAAACTTTATCGACGCGAAATCATTATAAATTGGTGTTGAACAAATAGTTTAGTTCTTGTTGCGATCAGTTCCTCTTTCAGTATATATAATATATTCAGTAAGTACAGAAAGTGATTAAATTAAATTATTTTTTCTAAAAATGGGCTTGAATCGTCATCGAACACACGAAGAAAATCGGTATATGGTGTGTTTATTATGTTCACGTAAAGGTAATATGATGAAAATTACAAAAAGTTTAGAGGACAAAATAAGCTCATTATTCAGTGATTATGATAAGAATGACGATTTGCTACCACTCGTTGTGCGTGCGTCTTGTTAACGGAATATGTATCGATCTGATATTAAGATTCAACAAAATTTTTTTATTTAAAAAAAAAAAAAACTGTGACAAGATCTAGCACCAATAAATTATTATGTGGCTGTTATGTATGTGAGTTAGCAAGACTTCCAGGGCATACAATTTTTCAACAAACGACTCTGCCTGTGGTAAAATTTTACCTCCTACGAATAACGTTTTAACTTTGAAACATGATACTACAAGCCCAAAGAAGTCTTCGCCAAAAAAGAGTAACATCACCGAAAATTTTTGTTGCTCTTGTTGCGAATTACAAATTTTCTATCATTATTATTAAATGACAATAGTCACAGCCATTTTTTGAAAAAAAATTTGCAATGGGCGAACTACCTAAAATATAATTTATATAGTATTTTTAAAAATCGCATTTACTTGCGGAGAGCTCGGTCGAATATTTTCATTTTGATTGAGAACTTAATTTTATTCGATATATTTTCATAATTTGAAAAGAACACCGAAGTGCAAGCACTTTTGGGTTAAACCTTACTGAGCCCCAGCGTGCTGTTGTTTAAAAGCTTGAACAGAAATTAACCATTACAAACCGAGTGGAAAAATGTGAGTGTTAAAAATTGTCCACTGAATTAGGAATCAGCGAGCAAACTGTTCGCGATTTTTTGAAAAAGAAAAAAAGACATTTACAACTTCTTTTCGAAATAATATTGTCGTTGGCCCAAACACCGTGTCCGCGGAAAACAATGAAGAACTTTACATTAAAAGAGGTCAATGGAGCTTGTCTATATGGAATGGTTCATGCAAAAACATGCGGAAGGAGTTCGTTTGTTGTTTGTTAAAACATTCGTTTGTTAATAAAAGTGATTTTCTGCAGTTTTCTTTTTAATTAATCTTCTTTTCTACCACCTTAAATCAATAAAATGTTGTAATTCGATTATCCGGGGTTTTCAATTATCCGTGGACCCCCATACCCTTCATTACCCCGGATAAAGGAGGTTCTACTGTATAGTATCCTTGTATTCTATTCAATGCCATTTCTTATGATTATTCATAAGCATTCCATCTTATTTTAAAGAGATTGTAATTTTCTCTGCGACGAGTCCTTTTCGAGTCATAAACAAAAAACTGAAAAAGTCATATTCACCATGTAACTTCGAAATTTTCATCAGGAAACCTGGTCGAACTGTGTGTCTTTTTTTAAATAAAAATTATGCTATCAGTCCTATCCTAAAAGATAGAATAGCTCCGTAATGGGAGATTTTTGAACAGAGAAAAAATACGAGGGGGGGTTTGTAATAATTTATTTATTATTAAGTAATATAAATAGAAATGTTTCTATTTTCGAGTATCAATAACTGAGCCTTACATAGAACACTTGCCCCCTTCCCCCTGTTCATAAGAATCTGCGGAGATCCACATATAAATCTGTGTAAGTAATTACTCATATAAGTAAAATATGGTCTCACTAAAGACAATAGTCTGATATAGATGATTGTCTTCTATTTTATTTAGAGAATTCAATTATATTTTATTCGAGTACGAATAGTATTGCAGGAGATGTACATTTTTGAATAATTGTTCCTCTTAGAAAAAGAATTTTTCAAACCCAGTTTCATCACACATCTACTGTATACAATTCAAAACTTTAACCTTATAGGCATTGTCATATTTGACAAACAGCAATTAATTTGGCAATAATCACATTTTTTTTTTAGAAACAAATAGAGGTACGAGGGGCGATCAAAAAGTTTTGCAACTAAGGTATAAACAAACCTTATTCCGTTAATACTTCTTTTGTCCCTTATAGCTTATCTATCAAGAGTAAACATGCCCACAATATTGAGTCCGTCAGTCCAGTCAGTATTTAGCAGTGCCTATGTAAACATGTCGATATCCAGTGACTTCAAGTTTGAGTATCGAAGCGTCATTAAATTTTTGTGTAAAGAAGGGCATTTTGTAAAAAATATTTACGACAGAATGGTGAATGTATATGGTCATGATTATCCCTCTTTTTCTACAGTCACTAGGTGGTTCAATGAGTTCAAACGAGGTCGTGTGAATGTGTAAGACGAAGCAAGATCCGGGAAACCAACAACTTCAACTGATTCTGACCATGCGACTCAAGTAGCGGCCTTGATCTTGGCTAATCGAAGAATAAAGGTGTCTGAAGTTGCTATGGGATTAGGCATTTCCTATGGAAGCGCTAGCACAATCATTCATGACTGTCTAAGGTGTCTACAAGATTGGTTCCCCGAAATGCTTCAGTTCAAGATCGGCATCATCGACTTTCGGCTTGTCAAGAGTTGTTGGACCTCTTTAACCTAAAGAGATTCTTAAAAGGGGCAAGATTTGATGACCTGGATTCCCTGAAATCAGCTACAGAAGAATGGTTTCAAGACCAAGAAGAAAGTTTTTTTTCCGGTGGTATCTGTATGTTGAAGGACAGGTGGAATTAGTGCATTGAGTCTATTTTCTTTGTAGCTTAGTTCAAAAACTTTTTGACCGCCCCTCGTATTAAGGAAATTAATTTGTTCCGATAAATATCATTAATATCATAAATAGTTAATTTACAACACAAATATTAATATATCACCTTTCTATAGAAGCCTTCAAATCGGAGGGTCCCTTTGACTTCCTTGAGGCAACAGTAAGCTGAGCTCTGAATTCCGGTCGCAGCAGTTTCAATACTGGCAACGATTCGGATTCGGAGGAATCAGTTCTGTCACAACCGTTGCTTAGTGAGGAACCTTTAGAATCCTACATTAAGAATATATAACAATTAGCTACATAATTCCTAATTAATAATTCAAAGAAACAAATAATAATAAAAAACATTATCTGACAATACTGAAAAAAAAACTTGTTAAATTTCATTGTTTGCCAGAGAATTTTACTAAAGTTAAATAGACAAAAGAAATTATTTTTACAGTAAACCCTCATTATTACGAACCCCTCGATATAGTGAACCAAAATACTATCCCCCCAAAATTACCATTATATTTAAAAGAATCCTCGGTTATAACGAATCTCCTGATAGCGAACTATGAATATCAAACCCCCTACCAGTTCGCTTTACCAGTTTACTGTAGTATTCATTAATTATCTAAAAATTCAAAACAAATTGAAACATAAAATAGATTATATCATATTTTAATCTCCTTGAAATATTGTATTCTTGTATTGTATTTAATGCCACATCTTATGATTAAGGCCATTGATAACATAACTTAAAAAAACAAACTTTAAATATAGCGCCTCTGCACAAGTATTCATTGCTTCTTTGAGCTCTGCCCATCAGAAAATTACTTATGAAGTCGACTTTTGGCATAACTCATTCAAATATAGTCAAAATATATTCACTTAGGTTTCATGGTCAATCTATATAAAAATTACTTAAGATGTTACCCTCGAAACTGTTGATATCCTACGAGGAGAATAGAAACCTTGAGCGAGGGCACCGGGACCGTAGAGCCTCTCGACCCTCTGAACGATGAAGGAGGAAGGGGAGACCTGGCTAGGGGCTTTGGTCGCAGCAATCAGTCGGGATCCTCCTGCAACAGGTATCAAGTGAGTCGTTCATTCATATACCGTATCAAGCTTTATGAGCTCACTTCAGCTCGCCACCAATTTCATAATAAAGAGACTTTATCTTAACTTGAAATAAAGTATTATAAAACATTATCTATATTATATTTTATTAATGTAGTTATAGGGTATAATAAATACTTTTTCTTAAAGGTAAGAAAATAATAGACTTCCTTATGTCATCATTGCTTAGTTGGTTAAAAAGATATTTTTTCAGGACACCATAAATAAAAATCAGAATAGTAAAGAACATATCAAAAAAACAAAAAGAAAAACATATATGATTATACTTTTTAATATATATATATTTTTTTTATTGCACGTCCGCAAGAAGATGGTTAAAACTCAAAAAACTTCACAATCGCATTCTCAATTTTATTATGTATCTCCAAACAGCGTCAGTGGAAGATAGTCTTTGATCACATGTAGTCTACCATTTACACTGAATAGTCTACCACGATTATCCCCTCCATAAAAGAATATGGTAAATCACGCTTTTTCATTCAAACATTTCTATATACTTTTATGTACATATTTAGATTTTTTATTTTACATGAAAATCTGGCATTTACTCATATGATTAATTTAATTAACTCAATTTCTTTTGGGAAAAAAAAAAAAAACATTCATATTTCATTAAAAGCTAATTTCTTACCATTTGTCATTTCTGTGCTATAAGAAGATGACGAGGAATGTGAGTTGGAAATCAGCTCCCGACTGTAGGAACTGGTTGCTGTAGCCGAGCTGCTCGTTGTTGAGAAATGGTGAGATGAATAATGGTGGTTATTGGTCGCTGAAGAGTTGGTACCGCTGTAGGAGGAATAATTCTCCGATATCATCCTAAAATGGAGACGATAATAGGTGACTTTAATATACAATGCTTAAATCTTCTCAAGTTTAAATCAAGGTAAGTTGATTAAGAGAGGTTGAAAATATATTGTTACAAAAACTTCAATATAGTTTCTATATCATTTTGAGGTCAAGGAACTGACAGGTAATCAGTTCTTTTTAGATTTATTTTCACTTACCTACATATGTGAAATATATAGTAAAGTATTGCGATCATGAAAAATTTTGACTTCCGGTTTTCAATGGAAATACAGGTTTTGGGGTCCCCTAAGACCAAATAACCAAGTCCCGCGAAATGGTCTGTGTGCGTGTGTCAACAGACTAGCTCAAAAACTATAAACCGCACGAACCTGAAATTCGGTATTTGGTGTATGTATATGCCCATGACAGCAAAAATTTCAGGAGAGGGTACTTTATTTCATAACTTTGTTTCCCATTTTTATGCTTATATCGATTTTCTGAAAAACGGCTTTTACGATTTTGATCATGTTTAATGAGAATCAAGTATTTTTTAATGTCAGGTAAGCTTTGTCATTATTAAAATGTTCTGATGGGAGCTTAAAAGGGGAAGGGGCTTTTTTTGTTTTCCTATGAAGTACCTTCGATTTTGTGTATTTAATTTTTATGTATTTTTAGGCAAGTGGAATGCACACATTTTCAGCCTACTAACGGGTTTTTTATCATAATATTATTTCTTTCAAAATCGTGATAAATATTGCATGATGCTATGGATAAATATTATTACTCAGAATATATAATATCTCAAATATTAACTTACGAAGAAGTGAAATTCCTCCTCGATTCTGAAGTGACACTCATCCTGAGCATATGTCTCGGAGAACTCAAACTTCCACAACCAGGTAAAACGTCAATTCCTAAAACAATAATTATACATTCAATTTTATAGACATTTATAATAATATCAGTGGATCTACTGATTTTCATAATTGAAAAATATTGACAATATCAGAATTTTTCACCATCAGTAATTGTAATTAGTCAGCTGTTGTTCAAAGATACCCGTGGAAATAAAATCTCCTTCGGAAACAAGAAAGTAACTTCTTAAGATAGTAAAAAAGTTTTTTATTCTGAATTGATATGAAACATATTTTTACCACTTGTCAACAGACATCTCTGTATAATGGAAAAAATAACTGACTCCACAGCTGTCCATTATAGAGAGATTTCGTTATAAAATTTTATTAGACATTCATTAGGGTCTGTTAATAATGAGATGGTAACCTAATAAAAAACTGTCATTTTTAAAAGTTGGCTTTATAAACTTTGTGGACTAGTTACGACAAAAAAAATTAAATATTATTAAAAATGGGTATTATCACTAAATAATAAACTAAGTCCTTATATAATTATTACCTTTTCCGTCACTCTGCATGTCGGAATTCAGCTCATTTGAATTTGGATGTAAATATATTCCAGTATCACTTTTATAAATGTGGTTCTCATTTCCTGAAACAAGATTTCCATATTCTGAAGTATATTTCATATATATTAGAAATGATTAAGAAGTAGAAATAGGGATGCTTTTAAAATAAGTTTACCATTAGTTATAGGTCGAATGGGGCTGACTGGATGCGACCTAAGGGCCTGTCTTTGTTTTGTGGTGTCGTAATGTAGAGTCGTATAGCCGCTTATGCAACAAGCCAAAGCTACGTATGACGGTTGTCTGCCGACGTCCTCACACTTTGGGCTAGATGTCAAATCCTACATAAAGGTATAGATTATCAAACAATCGTCTGAATGAATTCAGTCATAAAATTTAGGGAAGAGAATAAGAGACAAATATGATTATACAAATCATATATGGTTATAAAGAATATTTGAAATAGCCTAAAAATAAAAATGATACTGAGAAGTAATTTTAACAAATAGAAAAAAATTCAATGGCACCGAGAAATTTAAAGAGTAATTTAAAGGTAATATTATGAGAAAAAGTAACAAAATATATTGTTCGGAAGGGAAGTAATTTTTTTCTTAATTATAATAATTTGTTAAATAAACTGAAATGAGAACAAAGTTCAAAAAAGCGTAAATTTCCAGTTCAATTTCTATGATTAGTAGGCCTGTGTTAATAATTCGCAAACAGAAAAAAATAAAATAAAAAAAATGGACAGTCTTTGAGTTTTTTCTTTTTGGAACTTAAAAGGAAGAAACTCTTTCAAATGATTTTATTCAAATCATATTCTTCGTTCATGTCAAATTTATTATTCAGTATTATTAAAATTATTCAAATAATATCACATTCTTAATAGCTCAAATTTAATGAGGTATTAAGAATGATGACATAAAAAATACTAATAACTGATCCTTTTATAACTATAATTAACTCTTTGCACTGGGACATTACACGGCACCATTTCGGATGTTACCTACCGGAAACTCGATGCAACTTATTCGCGAAAACATAATATTATACAGTAAAATTTTATATATTTTTTATAAATTTATTATTATTATCATTATTATATATAAAAGCATAAAAAATCTAATTGGAGAAGTAAAAACAGTTAAAAAATTACGAGATGGGATCCTTTTAGATGAAGTTTTCTCAGATATCCAATCAGAAAAGCTCCTAAAATGTGAAAATCTACTTTTCTATAAAAATAATGAAAAACAACGCGAGCCGTGACCGTCATTTATCACCAAAAGCGAAATATCCTATAAATAGTTTTTATGATTTTTATGTTCTTATATGTTTAAAACTAAAAATTATTTGCATTGTCTCTGTAGCGGAGCCCTCGAGTTCAAAGGGTTAAATTAGACAAAAATACTAATAATAAATAATATAGGAGATAGTAATATACTAAGCATAGAAAAGTTAATACCAGAGAATTAATATCAAAACAATATTATTCCTCATTCGGAACAAACTAGGAGGAATCGACGATACCCAACTAATAACAAAAAATTGAAAAGAATATTTTTTTAAATAGTGCCTCTTAGTTAGCGATGACCTCTAAAAATATTAACGAGCTCTAAGACAATAACATTTTTTACTTCTTCTTATTTTAAATTCCCAGTAAAACATTTTCCTGCACAATGCTCTAAATTGAAAATCTTATGGACTCTCATGTTTAATTCATAAGTACAGAGCATATCATCATGCACGCATTAACATAAAAAATATGGGATATTTTTTTTAACCCGCACTTATAGAAAAGTATACAATCAAAATGATATATTAGACATTTATAATTAATTTTAAATACATTCATACGACACAAAAAAAAAAAAAAAAAAAAAAAAAAAAAAAAAAAAAAAAAAAAAAAAAAAAAAAACTGATTGAAGAGCTATGTAGAAAAATTTGTTTAAAAAAATTAGAGAAAAATTGAATTAGATCTTCTCCCCCCCCCCTATTTCAACTGTATTAATCATGAATGCTCATTTGACAATTATATATACTTGTGTATATTAGAAAAAAATAATTTTGAGGGAAAAATTTAACAAATAAAAAGAAATCAATATGAAAATTTAATTGACATATTTCTAAAAGGGTCACCTTGCGTGGCAGTGGCTAGCATAGCAGCCTACAATACTAGAGGTCATAGGTTCGCTTCCCACGGTAGCCCTAAGATATTTTAATGGGAGTAAAAAGTCCTTGGTTATGCCATCCCTTGGATAGGACGTAAAATGGTCAGGTACTCGTAAAAGATTGAACATCCCTAATTATACTTGAATAGGCAAAATTTAGGACTCCCACTGTAACATTGTCCGATTAGCCATAGTGGCATTAAGTGACTTTTAAATAAACAACATATTTCAAAATGAATTAAACTTGCTTAAATTAGGAATTCATATAAAAATGGCATATTATTCTTAAAATATGATAACATATTATTTAGCTCAACAATAGCAATTACTTTAAAACCATTAAGAAAGGAAATATTCTGTTGTAGGGATTTATATGTATTTAACATAAATAATTTAAATTAATCCTTGACTAAATTATTAACACCAAATTTAATGTAAATATATATAAACAATAACTAACCTTAAAGACAAAATAATTCTCAATAGATTTTTAGTAAGGCACAGCTATTTGGGCAAATAATGAAATATTGTCTATAATACTAAATTATCATACTTGACATAAATTTGTGATAAACAGAAGTAAAAGATATAAATGTTTGATTGAGCAATAAATTATAGCAATACAACATATTTTTTTTTCTTTCTAGAATTTCTTAATAACACTTTAGTATTGTAAATTAAATTATGTTTGGAATTATACAAAAAATATTCTAGTAATATATCATAAAATATTAAAATAGAAAGTAGCTCAGAATTCTTAGAAAATACTTTCTATCTTGTGAGAAATAATGCTAAAATGTCTTTTGTAAATTTAGTTTAAAATATAAACAAGCTATCATAATTTGTTTATATATTATACAATGGACAATTAAAAAGTAAATAAACTAAAAAAAAGGTTAATGATTTTAATCCTAATTCCATAATAAATTATTTCTTAAGAACCAAGAATTGTTTTTAAGAACCAAGAATAAAACGCAATAAAAATCAAGAATAAAATGGTGTTTAAAAGAGAATTTCATAGAAGGAAAAAAAAATATTTGAAAATATATAGAGAGGAGAATTCAATAAATTTCTGATTAATTAGAAAATTGAATTTATATTTATGCATATATGTGAAGTTATAAATAAAGGTAATAATAAGTATATAATATATAAAATACTTAGGAGATAAGAAATAAAAATATATTAATAAGTTAGGGGACATACCTGGTCACCAGTCCTATATTCTTGATTCCCATTAGTCACTGAGTTTGTTTGGTTGTCACTGGCACCTAGATAAAAGAATGTGTTATTTTTTATATGAAGTGATTTAAAAAAACAACTAATTCAAACTAAAAAATAAAATTTAAAAAATCTAGTTCAATATGCAATCTAAATGGAATACGGATGGCTGCTTTTGACTCACATGAGCACTCATGTATGAAAAGTAACACATATCCATCTTACGGATAATTTACTGCTCATCATTTGATCAGATGACAATTAAAGGTAAACTTCTTAAAGGAACAATAAAACTTATTCCTTGTATAGACTAGGTCTATTAATAAATTAATTTCTCAACAATGCACCAATTCCAAATAGTTTTAGCTAAGTTATTTATTTTGACACTAACATAAATATTCAAATCAAGCCTTGTTATTTACAGCGATAGTTAAGCAATTTTATTTAAAATGTAAATTGACCACACCAGCCAAACTAAATTGAGTTGGATTCATGTGTTATGTGCACTGTACATGAGCTGTGGCGGAAATTGCATATAAGGAAAGTTTCACAATATTTATTTTTGGATTAAGATATAGGAACAATTAGATTCAAATGCAACCAGATTAATAAAAAAATTATAAATTAAACAAAATAATATAAAATTGTGCAGCATGTGCAAGTTGGCATACCCTCCTCTAAATTATCTACACTATTCGGAAAGTATTTTCCTTATTATAAAATAAGTCAATCATTATAGTTAAACAAAACAAAAATAAAATAAGGTAAATGCTACACACATATATTGTGAAACAGGGTGGGTTTTAAACGAAAGGCATTTTTAAACATGCTGGATAATCCTAAAACCACTACATGCAACACCCATATGACTGTATCCTGTTCTAAACAGAACGCATATCGGTTCTGACCGATATACAGTTCAAAATAAACAGTACAATTCATAGGTGACATGTCACCTTTTGGTTCGCCTCTATCCATTGATGAATCCACCAGTTTATCGGGTGCGACCATGTTGGATGAAACTATTCCTAAACCAATAATTAGAAACTGTTTAAAGATATATACTAGATGAATGGAACTGTTAGGTTTTAAGGTATTAATGTAATATGACAATAACAATAAAATTTCACATGTACACAATAAATAAGGTTCCAATTTCTACATTTACTTGCTATCTTCTCTTGATATGAGAACAGAGCAAGAGAAGTTGTGAGACCACAGTTCGAATGAATGAAAAGTTAAAAACATTAAGATGAACTGAACAAATAATTGTTAAATGCGAATTATGAAATATATGTGAATAATTGAGGAAGGGAGTAACTATTTCAATGGTATATGTGGGCGTAAACAAATGTCTTGTTAGAAAATGGAACAAAGTTGATGAGGAAATATTACCTTCATAAATGAACTACAAAGGGGGTAAATGTAATTAAATGAAAGCGAAGAAGTCAATAACATATGGGTAAAGTTGAACTTGCAGCACCGGTGATGAGGAGTTGAACACATTCACAGAGGACGTACATTCAGGTGAGTAATAGAGGAAACGCCATTTTGAAAGAGCCTGGGCGTAGAAAGAGCTGCCCTGATATCTTTCTAGTTCATGGAGTGAATGCCGGGAGTGGCTTCATATCTCCGGCGCTAGAGTCCTCTGTACTTCTTTTATTTAAATATATATTTTTATAATAAACTATTATTGTTTTTATATTTAAATTTTCTTTTAACAAACTCACTTTTAATCTACATGTACTAAAAAAAAAAAAAACTGAATTTATTACGTTTTACAGCTATTAGTTCTAATCAGACAAGTTTTGTTGTCTCTCACCTATTCTATTTATGTATGTGCGTAGTTAAGAAGAAAAAACAATGCATTAAATTTAGTTTAAAATATTATTTATCAACCGAATATCACAATTCACCGATTTCTATCCCTATTGTATCTCTTTATCCCACTGAAAAACAAAAATATTATAAAAAAAAAAAGCCTATATAAATATATAAAAAAAGCCTGAATGATATGGTATTATGAGTAATAAAAGAATCAAACACACCCATAGCTCATGAATCGGAGTCTAGCAAGGCCGAAATTTAAATTATAATGCATTTGTTCATTTAATTGATTCGTCAATGACTCGCATTTACAGTCGGTGCACTGAAATTAGGCGAATGTCATGTCATCAAATGCTTTGCATTTATAAGCTGAAATAAGCTGTTCTTTTGTATTTTTTTTAACTTCATACGAAATTTACTGATTTTTTAGATTAAAAAAGAAAAGAAAAAGGTGACCTGTAATAATATGATCACGAAGGAAACAGTATTTTGTAAAGAGCTATTTCTAGGTCAAGAATTGTGTGCCAAGGTGATTTGACCGTAATCACGCTCAACCACGAATAGAAATAGAAAAGTAATCTGCCACAGCTTGGTTCGAAATCCGGTATCATTGATCGTAGTGACAGAATACTCACCAACTTAAATTTAAAATTTATTAATACAACAAATTTTCATTAAATGTGTTCCTGTTCAATTCACGGATCCTTGCCGGGCGGCCTGCTTATGGGATAATTAAGGGCATATAAAAAAATTAGGAATATAACATTTTAATTTATTTAAACCTCCGTATATAAAAATTCTCAAAAAAAGTTGTGCTTGTAAATTAAGTAAATATTAACATAGCTAGTTCCATACATATTAATACAACAATGTGAACTGGGTGAGAACATGGCACCGTTTTATAATAAATTATAAATTGATTAGAATTGTATTTTTAACAGTACTAGGTTTATATATTAGAAGTTGCGAAATAGAAAGCACAATTTATAGTTAATAATTTTTTCTATCAAGAAACAAAAAGTACTCATATTTGTAGGTTCGTGGTAATTTTAGCACTTCAATTTATGAACTGATACTATTCGCTTAGTTATGAAATAGGGTCTAATTGACGCTAATAATAAATAAATGTTTAAGAGGAGGTGCTTGGAATATATAAGCTTAAAATCCCGAATTTTAGATGAACAAAAATAATAATATCTTAAATTTATATTATTATTTTTACAGAGGAAACATATAATGAATGGTTTAGATAGAAATATCACCATATTCTTTCTCTTGTAGATTTTGATAAGGCGCGTTAAAATCATTCATTTTGCATTATATATGTAATATGGTTCATGTACTGCTATTGAATAACGAATGCATTCGGAAACAGACGACAATGTGTAAATAATTACAGAACAAATGATAAATCGCTTATCAATCAGATTCTAGTCAGTAGCCGCCATATATTTTTTTTATTCATTATTACTTTTTTATCATTCCCGTAAGAGATTCTTTCAGATGATGAATTTTAATTAGCAATGTCAAGGAACGGGTAATTTAGTGAATTAAATTATTTTAAGAATGATTTTGATCTCGTTGGCCTTCAAAGGAAGGGTCGTTCAAGGTTTCAAATGACTTTGTAGGTTATATTTGTTTGAAAGTTGTTTTTTATTTTATGGTGGATTTTCACCCCCTTTAAATTATTCTAGGTAGAGTTTACTCAATTTTTAAAAAAATGTGGAGGCAGTAATAAAAGTTTATTACATTGAACAATAAAATCATGGACGTTTTAAGGTAATTTTTCAAACATCTTTAGTATTTTTTCTATGATGAGATGAATATACCCTAATAATGATCTGTGGATGACGTTTTATTTTATATTTATATTTTTGCCTACCAATTTCACAAAATACATTTATTATTTAAAACATTTATGTTTTGAAAGATAAATTATATTTTTTAATGTTAAAGTTGAATAAAACTGTATTAATAATTTCTTAATATTTTAGATTGTATGTGATAACTTATAATGTAGCAACCAAAAGTCCTGAAGGAAAACTTCTAGAAATTTTAGGTTTACCTGAAAATACAAGTCAGAAAAGTAATCTAGCAGACTTCTATCTTATTGGGTAATGATTAACATTATATTAAAATGTTTATTATCTCTTTTTCAATTTTTTTATTTAATGAGTTGTTTTAACGCGTTCAACTTCCTTAATTATTCAGGAAAATCTCAATAGATTTTAAAATTAAAATATTAAATAGTCTTATTTGTGATGATCAGAAGTATCTAATGATTTTATAATTAATTGGGTGTTATGGTTATCATCACTTTCTCTACCTCTCATCTTATATATTTATTTTCTGAGAAAATTCTTGATTTTAATATTTGAAGAATATACAGGGTGTCCCAAATTTAAATTGCAAAACTTCAGGAACTTATAGGGGACCGAAAAACTAAGACAAAAAGTCTTTTAGAGATTTGCTCGTTTTTGCTTAGTTTTAGAGAAAATCGCAAAAAAAGAAACAAAACAAGTTTTCATTTTTATACTTATTTATTTACATTTATATTATACATATTGCTTGCCGCGATATTCTTAATGCAGCAGATGCTCTGGATGCTAGTCTCAGGATTGTTATCGAAGTCGTGTTGTACACAATTTCTTCTCTGATAATCTGCTCTTATTGCTGCCTTGAATTGGTCGCCTTCATTATGTATTAAGTATGACCCAGTCTCTCGTAGTCTATTAAAAGTTAACGAAAAGACTCGTCGATTAGGCACTCTCCTATTTGGAAATCGACGCGCATACTCCTGCACCGCTTCTAAAGCATTACCATTACAGAAACCATACACAAATTCATATCAGCGTATTCAACATTAGAATATGTACGCGGCATTGTGGCCGATGCTATTCACACAAAAATATCTGAGTAACTGACTGAAGACTGATTTAGGAATTATAATCCTAGAAGGAAGCCAAAATGTAAACAAATAAAATAATAAAAAGGATAACATTAAGTGTTTACATAACTCACTGCCTATCCTGACGAACTTTGAAAGGTGATAATCGCTACCTATAACATTTTTGTTTTGTTTCTTTTTTTGCGATTTTCTCCGAAACTAAGCAAAAACGAGCAAATCTCTAAAGGACTTTTTGTCTTAGTTTTTCGATCCCCTATAAGTTCCTGAAGTTTTGCCATTTAAATTCGGGACACCCTGTATAAATAGATATTTAATATATATAGAAGGTGAGGACTCAAATTCTTATATTATTTCCAAAACTCACCTAATCATTCAGATTAGTTGAATTTTCACCAATTCAGCCTTCTTCAGGGCCAAAAACGTTCCACAAGCTAGATAGAAACAGACAGAATTATATCTATAATTCTAATAGTCTCTTCCTACACACATGTTTACGAGATATTAAATATAAAAATATACTAAGACAAAGAAATAGGATTAAAATATATCAATTATATTTCAAGAAATAACAAAAACCAATTTATCAATGGTAGATATGTTAAATAAAGTTCATTCATATAAAATTAATGATAAGGGGAAAAAAATCAGATAGACTGAAATGTTGCTTCGAAGAATGGAAGGAGGTTAAAATAATTAATATTGGTAAAAAGGTGGTATAGTCTGAAAAACACACCGTACGGCATCTTATACATAAGAGCGATACAAAACAAAACTTTGTTTTTTTCTTTTAGTCACATTTTATTTATAATTAATAGTTTTTTAAAATTTCAATATCTATACAAATAGTTTTAAAGGATTTTCCCATCTTTGTCTGAATGGAGTTGAAAATTTGAATATGAATTGAATAGGTGTTATAGGCATGTCTTTTCGGTAGTCTGAATTTCTTTCCTTGCAGCTGTCTTAAAACTATTAATTGAATTGAGGTATTTCAAAACACAATTGAGGGGGAAATATGTCTTTAGTGACGTAGCTTTTTGACATGTATGTTTTCAATGAAACATGAATATTTTTCAGTTTACAGGAGGTGAAATCTCAACCTCATAACTATGTCATTGATGCCCTGTTTGACGACCCTTGGACAAATGCTTTCAGGTAAATATTGTAACCAACTATGTATTATATTTTATAATAAAAAATTTTTAATTGTTGTAGTTAATTTATATTACAATTTTTCTTTTTTGTATTCTTGTGAACTTGTTTATCTTCAATTATCTTCTTATCTCCTCTCGATTTACGTTTTGGGGTCTTTTGCCATCCACATCTGGATAATGTTTCTCCATCCATGAAAAATTTACATTTTTTTCTAGCTTTCTTCTTCCAAATCATTTCCTAGTGTATGTGAGTACAGTAGGACCTCTATTATCGATTATCGGCCTCGATTAACTGGGGATCCAATTAACCGGGGTGCCGAGGAGCCAATTTTTTTTTTTTAATAAGCTTTTTTAATTTTTATGCCATTTATTTTATTTTGATGTATACATAAATATTTAACGATTACACAATGGTTAACTATCTGTTATGAAATACAACAATTAATGGAAAAACACAGAAAGGGAGTATTGTATTATGAGGTTTTCGGTATCTAATATTCCAATTCAGAATCTAGGAACGGTCTTTCCAGGAAACTCCTACTCTGGCCTGTTTGGCTACAAAACAAAATATTGTTGTGATTTAGTCTCGATTTTAATACATACAAAGTAGCAAAATGTCGGAAAAAAGAAAACGTGTCGTTTTAACGCTTGAAGAGAAATTAACTATTATAAACAGATTAGAAAAAGGAGAAAGTGTTAAAACATTGTCCGCTGAACTAGGAAGAAAAAAGATATTTTCGATTTTGTATCGTCGTCGGCCCATAATATATAAAAACATACATTTACTTTTTTTGTTATTTTTGTACATTATAATTTAATGTATATAAAACGTTCGTTTATAAAAAAAAAAAAAAAAAAAAAAAAAAAAAAAAAAAAAAAAAAAAAAAAAAAACCTTTGTTAATAAAAGTGATTATCCCTTGCAAGTGATTTTTTTAACCTTCATTTCTATCACATTAAGTCAATAAAATGTTTTAATTCGATTGTCCGGGGTTTTCGATTATCTGTGGACCCCCATACCCATCATTACCTCGGATAACGGATTTTCTACTGTATTTGACAGTGATGGAAATAATTTGGATGAAAAAAAACTAGGACAACGCACAAAGGAATGTAGACCAAGAGGAGATAAGTAAATAATTGAAGATAAACAAGTTTACAAAAATACAAAAACAATAAGAATTATATTTTCTGTTTTTCAGGCAAGCTTTAGTTCCTTATGGTTATGTGAAAGTAAGGACGGTTAGGCTGGTAGGATTAGTGCTGTCAGTGTTCTGTTTAAGAAAACATGTTGTTCATCTGCGTGACATGGAGAGCCGTGTTACGAGGACTGGCCTCATGGGCTTTTGGGTAATGGCTTTTTTTATAAATCGCCTACTAAGGATCAGATTTTTTATTTTATTAAATTTTCAAAAAGATAATATGTTTTTAAGGCTTATAGTAAAAGTGTTATGATTATTTTACCGAAAATTCATTCTCCATTTGAAGATTTTTATATCAATTCAGTCAAAACTAAATGTAAAGAGATGCAGGGTTTTAAACTGGATCGGGGACCTTTTGACATAATGAGAGCACAATCGGCATCCTGTGATTCCTAAAACGCTACTTGTGTTTGATGGTGAAGAAAGAGGACCAAAGCTTTGAATTTGAAAAGTTAATATTTTCTAGTAGAGATGAGAGATGGTCAACTGTTCTTCAATTACGATATGTTAAATGATGGTCAGGATTTTCAGTTACAATGATATTTATTATGGTAAGTCAACGTTTCGATCCAACTTGTGGATCTTCATCAGGGCTAAAAGAAAACAAATATATGAGTATCTATGATCTATGATGATAACCTTTGAAGTCGGCAAACTAACCCCCTACCACTACCTCTCACCTTATTTTTACCTTTAGTCTTAGTATCCACCTGGACTCAGTAGGTAAATATCAGATTCTATTTTATCTTGTTAACCAGCCTCTTATTTTAATATTTATGTATACACCATCTTTTATATTCTTATCAGTTCTGTAATGTATCCATTTATTGTCACCCTCTAGCATAGATACTCATATATTTGTTTTCTTTTAGCCCTGATGAAGATCCACAAGTTGGATCGAAACGTTGGCTTACCATAATAAATATCATTGTAACTGAAAATCCTGACCATCATTTAATCTATCTTAATATTTTCTAGTTTTTATTTTTTTATTTTTAAGAATTCCATGTAAGTTGGATATAAACATGATTTTTAACGATAATGAATTCAAATTTGCTTATTTGAGGGATTTGTTGTTTTGGGTCTGTTTGCGAAGACCACCTCCAGGTACTTTATGACACAACTTCCAGTTACTTGATGACGCAACATCCAGTTACTTTTAGTAAACAGTTACTTTCAACAATCTATAGTGGTTATAAACACTGATAACCTTAATTTTAATTTCAGTGATAATATTGTAATTTCTTTTTCATTAATAAATATTCATAGCTGAAATATATTCTTGTTATTCTCATCTAGGCCATTATTCGCAAATACAGGTTATAAATATTGTTATCAAAGTAAAGGTAACGGTACTGAAGAGTGGCTGATGGGCGTAGCCTGTATTGAGAGGTTATGTGACCGTGATGTTATCGAACTCCCATCCCCTTTATTTCAGTTAAAAAGTGCTTTGATTGGCTTTAATAGATTCTAGCTTTCGACTCCCGCTCGCTGCGCTCACTCTTCAGAGATAAATAAACCCCCAAAAGGGTCCTTTTCAGTGGAGATCGGGCCTTACTTTGAAGGGCGCCTTAGTGAACGGTGCATAAGCCGCACTTCAGTACTATTGCCACAATAACTGTTTAAAAGAAGTAACTGTTTACTAAAAGTAACTGGATGTTGTGTCATCAAGTAACTGGATGTTGCGTCCTAAAGTAACTGGAGGTGGTTTTCGCAAACAGACCCCTTGTTTTTATTACCTATATTTCTGGATTATCCAGATTTTCGGTTATCTGGATTGCCTTTGGTCTCATTTAGCCTGGGTAAATTTGTAAATTTGTAGTGACACTTTTGTTTATTACCACCACGTTCCTCGAGAAATTCTAATTTTTCCACAAGCTTAAATTTTTTAGTCATACAGAACAGTAGTAATCAAGGTTAATTAATTTCAAACACACCAAGACATATTGATATTTTGACACAGGAAATTTAGTTGTACATTTAGATTTTTTTTTTTTTTTCAAATCACACTCATTTTATTTTTAATATTTAGGAATTGTCATTTTTTTCTTATTTCATAGATAGCCTTAAATTAAGATGCGAATCAATGATCATGACTATTTATATGTTTATGTTTTTCAGGGCAATAAAGGTGGCGTAACTTTAAGATTGCAGGTTTATGGGTGTTCTTTGTGCTTCGTCAACAGCCATTTTGCTGCCCATGACCACATGCTTAAAGAGAGGATTTCTGACTATAACACTGTTCTTAATTCACAAGGATTCAGCTTTTCGGAGACAACTTCTATATTATTCCATGAGTAGGTTGTATTACTATTGTAAAAGTTAAGACTTGTTTACACGATTATATTTTCTCTCTTATTAGTATCGTTACGCTGTCAACTTTTGCTCAATAGTTGACTACAGAGTAAACTCTAGCTGCCTTCCTTACCTAATCAAATACAGTACAATCTAGATAATCCGGCGTTTGGTTACTCCGGCGCTATGGCAGACACCCAAAAGAAATGGAACGTATTGCATGACCATCAAATTCAAGTTGCCCCCGAACACGAAACCTCTTGCAGGCCATAGATCAAAATGTAATCCAGCAAATAAGAATTAATTACAAAAATCTCCACATTAGAACAAAATAAAACTGAATGATCCAGTTTTTGAAAAAACAATAAAGATGTCGTTTATGATTTAGCTCACAGCTGGAATAAAGTTAAAAGTGATACCATCCAGTGATCTTGGAAAGAGATCTGGCCAATACACCCCATGTTTTAAATTTAAAGACGTGGTTGACAATTCTGACGAAGGTAACTCCTTAAGCTCATCTCTACAATTATCTTCAGAATTTTTGCAAGATTTTTCCAACAAATATGAACTGAGCGTTACCCTATCAAATGAGGACATAAAAGAATGACTTCAATGCACAAACGAAGAAAATTCGAACCCCTATCGTACGATGAAATCCTCAGCCAAATTCGGTCCACAGATAAATTGGCAGATTGAGATGACCAGAATGTTTCAACTCACCGTACTGTAACCAAAAACGACGACCAACGATTCAATGTTGGCCCAAAATGGTTAGTGCTCAAAAGATTCAAGAGTGCGTTTTTGATAAAATGTTTAAGGCAAAAAAGCAAAAACAGAATTAATGATTATTTTTATAATACATATGTATGTATTTTTCCCTGTTATTTTTATTTAATATGAACATATTCTTCATATTTACATAGTATTTTGTTTTATATGTACAAATGTACCAATATAAATATTATATTATAGTAAAAATATTACATTATAATACGTTTTTTTATTTTACTTCCGATAATCCGGCATTTGTCTGGTCCCATATGTGTCGGATTATCAAGATTGTTCTTGATTGACAGGACGATCTTGAAAATCCGAACACATGCGTTGCATGACCTTTTTAGACTATCAATCGTTTTGTTAATTCAATGTTCAATTTAAAGTTATGGGAAAATTGTGCAAATTATCTACATCATTATCATTACAATACATCATTACAAACAAAATAATTGTTTCTGAAAAGAATCATGTAATTTACCTTGTGGTTCTTACTTTATTGTTAAAGAAAACACCTGTACTTGCAAATTACTTGATGTACCATAGTTTGGTAGTCGACATTGGAATGTCACGTTGCACCCGTTTGCTTACTCCAAATAAGTATTAAATGCCCTTATTGCGTGTTTATAAATGATTGATAATGAAACTTATTTTTTTTTTATTCTATATTAAAAATATTTTTTTTCATTTGTTCGGATTATTGAGATCGTGCTGTATTATGATAGGTGGCAAAACAATGTTCTTCAACACTTCAGGGCAAGTTCTAGAGGATTCGTTAATTTATTATGAAAATGAGTCTTACCACTTTTGATTTTCGTAAACTGTAAAATGCTTTTATATTATTCAATTTTTAGAGGATCAATAAATAGTTTGTTTTTTTTTTCATTGGGAGTGGGGTGCAATTTTATTAGTTCCTTTAATTCCATCATAATTTATTTACCTGGGCAGCTTTTAATTAAATTAGTTGCAAGGTTGCGGAGGTCTAACCAAAGCTTTATATATATTACTTGATCTATGAAGCAAATATCCTATTTTTTGTACTGATAAATCTTTCCTCTTTGCGATTTTAGCTATGTCTTCTGGTTTGGAGACTTCAACTTCAGGCTGAACAATGCGGATACTCTCAAATCACCAAACATTGATGAGCAGGTGAAGACTGGTAATTTGTCGCCGCTGCTCAAGCAAGACCAACTGAAAGCGGTCATGGTTTCAGGAGAAGCTTTCAGCGAACTTAAAGAGTCTGAGATCAACTTCCCTCCAACTTACAAATACAAATTTCAGTCCAACGATTATGATCTCGGGTAAAATAGTGTAGTATTTATTCTAATTGTAATGTGTATTTCATAGTTTTAAAATTTGTTTGTTTTTTTTGGGGGGCTCTTAAGGCCCATGTTAATGAATTTCTGATGTACAATGTGGATGTATAATTGCAAAAAAAAATTGGTAAAAAATGAAGTAAAGGGAACCCCAAAACAAATATCCATTGAAAAAAAGAAGACATAATGTTTCACTATTGCAATATCTTGCACTAACCTTTATATGTAGGTTAGTGAAAGTTAAAATATTATTTCACCAATCTAGCACTAAAACTCTAAATTCAAATAATAAAGAAATTTATACCTATAACCTATTATAGACATAACCTATCTATAACTAATAATATCTCTGGAGATGTGTGAATTGAATTATCATTTAATTAAGATTTATGTCTACTTTTTGCAATTTCTAACATGTTAAACGTTCATTGCTAGTTGCATGTATTCCCTTAATGTCTTCTAATGCTAGATAATAGGAAATGATAATAGGAAATCTATAAGAATATAAGAAATGTTTGGTGATAGTAATTTTTTTTTTTTGTTAAAATAAGAATCGTAGCATGTTTTTTTTTTATTGTATTCCCAGACGACGACCTGCCTGGACCGACAGGATACTGTACAAAGTTAATGCCAACGTTTATGAAAATATCACGCTCGAAGCTGAGCAGGAAAGTTATTCTTCTATTCAGAATTTCTCTGTCAGTGACCATAAGCCGGTAGTAGCTGTCTTCTCCGTTAAGGTAAGTATCAGTTGTATTCATGAAAATGTTTATGAAATTAATAAAATTGTATTTGTAATTTTGTATTTTATTTTTTAAAGGTGTTCTGCAACTACGCCGAAAGAGTAGTCAAATTCTTGCCAATCCAGAATTGGTATACAAATCAAGAAAATATAGCCCATTGCATTATGGGATCAGATGTCACACCTAGCCCTTACGACTGGGTCGGCATCTTTAGGGTAAATAATATTATTATATATTATATTATATTTTCTTAATTTTTAAGTTACTATTAAATTCTTAAGTCTCCTTTTTTTTAGAATTAACTTTTTCCTGTTCCATTGCAAGGGCATACTTTGCATCAAATGTTGATTATATATCATTCATGTTTGGGCAAAAGGGGTTAAGTCATAAAAATTTTTTTTTTCTCGTTTTCTTAAAATTCATAATTGACTATAATTTATTCGTTATTCATAATTTATTTCAATCTCTGTTGAAAGAATATAGTTTCATTTATTAACCCCTTAACAGGCACATTTCGCTATTATATTTGGAAGCAAATTGGTGTTGTATATAATTCCCAGGGTACCTCAAATGATCAGTTTTGAAGAAAAAAAATGTTTGCCGGAAGTTATGGGCGATTTCCTCTCTAGAGGCTTATGCGCACACAGAGTATGCAAAATCTAAACCCGCCAAGCAGCGCCGCATGTAGAGGGCTGCGGAGGTTGAGCCCTCTTCCCTTCTTACTTCTCGCTTCCTAAAAGAAACCCCTGTCCTATTGCTATTCAGCAATTATAAGACGAGAAGTAACAATACACTTATATGCAATAGGTTGTGAAACCAACAAAACCTTTTTCAAACAAAGTTCCACACGAGTTTTATACTTGAGAAAAATCTTTATACTCCCTTGCCATCTGCTCCGTTATCAGGAACAGAAGATTCTTCAGATCCTCTTCGTCATCCAAATCAAATTCATAATTGAATGGATGCGTTCTATAAATGTTTTTATTGAATCTGCATTACAAAAATAATAATAAAAATCTGGTGCGTGCGCGCAACACACAACTTTCACTTACCAACTTAAATAGATTAGAAATTAATGCGTTTTGTTAATTGGCACTTCTCAAATGAACAGAACGGCTTTAATTATGAACAATGGTCTGTCATTAATGGCGTACTCCGCATGCGTGGGCTCAACGATGTCTCACACAGAATAGGTTTGGCTGCTCCGGGTAAGCAGATTAATTTTAATTGGAGATTTCCCTGTTTCTTCAAATTGTCGATTTCAGGGTCTTCTTCCTGTAGAGCCGCAAGTCTATCCAAATCGCCAGCAAGATGGATCGTTTCAATCCGTGATAAGGCATCTGCCACTTGATTGTCCTTCCCGTCTACATGCTGAATATCGGTTGAAAATTGGGAAATAAAGTTCAACCATCTCATCCTAATTGGAGATGCCGTGGAGGGCTTTTGATGCTTTGCGTACACTAGAGGCCTGTGGTCTGTCAATATCACAAAGCGCCTCCCCTCGATGATAGATCTGAAATAACGCACTGCTGAGTATATTGCCAAGAGCTCACGGTCATAGGCAAAATAAGTTGCTTGTGCTTCTGACAATGATTTTGAGAAAAATCCCAGAGGGGTCCAATGATCTTTCTCCCACTGCTGAAGAACGGCCCCCATGCAACTACTGGACGCGTCACAAGCCAATGACAACCTGGCGTCTTCTTTGGGATGTGCAAGTAGAGCGGCTGACTTCAAACTTGCTTTACAGCGCTCAAAGGCTTGGGTGCTCTCCTCAGTCCACTCTATTGGCGACCTGTCGTTCTTCTTAGAGCCATGGAGATATCGGTTGAGGATTTTCTGGACTGCGGCAGCCTTGGGAATGCAGCGTTGATAAAAATTAATCATTCCCAAAAATCTGCGAAGTGATCTAACGTCTTGGTGTTTCGGATAATCCATGATAGCCTGGACTTTGGCTTCCTGCGGCTTAATTCCTTCTGATGTAATATGATAACCCAAGAAATCGATCTCGCTTAAACCGAATTGGCACTTATCAGGGTTAAGAGTGAGTCCATTGTCGTTCAGCCTTTTAAATACTTCACACAGATGGACGACATGTTCCTCGTGGCTCGCAGAAGCAATCAGCACATCATCGAGTAGGACAAAACAAAAGTTTAAATCTCTGAGCAGATTGTCCATAAAACGTTGAAAAGTTTGTGCTGCATTCTTCAGGCCAAAGCACATCCTTAAGAACTCGAATAATCCAAATGGCGTAATGATCGCTGTTTTGGGGATATCTTCTTCCCTGATCGGAATATGGTAGTAGGCCCTGACCAAATCCAGACGAGAAAAATGGGTCTTACCATAAAGATTATTTCGGAAGTCCATAATGTTCGGGACACCATACCTGTTGGGCACCGTCTGCGAGTTTAGCTGTCGAAAGTCTCCACAAGGTCGGACCTTTCCATCCTTCTTTTCCACGACATGCAGTGCGCTCGACCACTGGCTCTTTGAAGGACGACATATGCCCATTTCTACCATATGTCTGAATTCTTCTTTTACTTTCCAATATTTATCTGTAGGTAGTCTTCTCGCTTTAGCTGAAACTGGGCGACCGGTCGTTTCAATGAAGTGCACCGTGTCATGCTTTACTGGTTCCTTCATGGAAGTTGGTCGGGTTATATTTGGGAATTCTCGAAGCAAGAAAGCATATGGATGTCCCTCAGGAACTGCAGAGATCGATGCTGGAACCTCCTTAATAATTTTGCCTCGCGAAGTCAACCCTGTAGTCTTATCGATCAGCTGCCGGCCTTTGAGATCTACCATCAAATCATAATGAGAGATGAAGTCCGCTCCAATAATAGGTCTGGGTATGTCTGCAATTACAAAAGACCATCTAAATGCACGACGAAGTCCGAGATCTAATTTCAAGGTCTCCTCACCGTAGGTCTTAATTCTGGTCCCATTAGCAGCATAAAGGGCAAAATCCTTCTGGACTGGCTTCATACTCTTCTTCGGAGGAACCACGAAGATTGCCACACCAGTGTCTATCAGCAGAGAGAGCCCTGTCCACTTATCTTTGACGAAAAGGCGGCGTTGGGCAAGATTACTGGCACCGGTACACGCCACTTCCGGGCCACCAGTTAGTTTCCCGAATTCTTTTTCAGTCTCTCCCAGGCGCAAGGTTGGATACATTTATTGGCTTTTTCCTTAAACCTAAAATGGTAAAAACACAACCAATCTGGATTTTCATGGGCTCTAGAGCGACTTCGGCTTCTTTGGTTCCTGTCGCGAGAACGAGATGAACGTCTTCGCGTTCCTTGGCGTCCCCTAGTCGACAGAGCTGCAACTTGCGCAGTAAGTTGCTCTATCTTGGCTTCCAGGCGCAAAGCTGTGTTCTGCCAGGAAGAAGAATCTGACTTGGCAACTGAACAAACTTCCTCCGGTCGAATCACTTCATGGATCTTGTCCGCTACTTCAGCCAGCTTCTCCACATCGGTGTGCCCAGCCGTAGTAAGGATCGCCTGCGTATTGGTAGGCAGTGAACGCAGCCATAAAGTCTTCAATATATCCTTGTTGAGCCTATCTCCTGCCAGTTGCTGCATATGTCTAAGCCACTGGGATGGTCTTTCCTCACCCAATTGTTTTCCTTCCAAAAGTTGTTGGATACGACGGCTTTCGGACTCAGCATAGCAGCCTATTAAACGAGACTTCAAATCTTCATACGGGGTGGCACTTGGATTTCTAACAATGTCCGAAACCTGTCTCATAACATCCAAGTCCAACATCGGTATGACAGTTTGAAATTTCGTAAGGCTATTAGTAATCCCCGAACGAGCGAAAACGGCCTCCATTTGGCAGAACCATAAATCAGGGTCAGACTTCCAAAAGGGTGGTGTTTTATTAGTGGCAGAAAATGCAGCCAGAACTTCGGGCTTACTTACTATTTCATCCGGCATTGTAAAAAAAATTTAAATATGAGCACTAATTTTAATCAGAATCTCTAATAAGAAAATTAAATTAAAACGACCCCAAAAAACGGTCAAAAACAATAATCTTAAACTTAAATGTAAATTAGGAAACAATGACGTCACCAGCCAAACTTTTTTTAATTTAGGGGTCACCACTTATTACCTCTTTGGGGGTAATAGGACGTCACTGGAAAGGTTTCAATGATTAAAACAAGTGCTCACCCTTGAAATTACATTTATTTTGCAAAAAATATTATCCAATTATCTGGCATGCCAAAAACTACAATAAATTAAATAAATAATGAATGCTCAGAATACACTACTCATGCAAAAAATATATACATAATTAATAATGCGTGCACTACTCAACTTGTTTAAATAAATAAATAAATCTATGAATAAATAATAAAACTATAAACGATCAACAATAAATAAACTCTAAAGAAACTGTAACAATCTAAAAATACATGCTTTAACCTAATAACTTAAAACTAATAATAAATAACTTAAACTAGGTACTACCATTATCACAGTCTATCATCCTCATAATTAACATCTTTTGTATGGCCATACTTACTTAATTACTAGAATATCACAGTTCATTTTAGAGTTTCAAATGCACATGCAACTGAGCCGTTGCCTAAAAACCTTCTCCCCTGGTTACACCAAAGAGGTACTGTAAGGCGCAGTTATTATAATTAATTAGTACGGACTGCTACAGTTCACATACTGTTGCAGGATGACTTTACCAGCTTAGACGAGTATTACGGATTCATTTATGTAATGAGGAACAGTGGAGATGGCGAAAACGGCCGCCCAGGATTGCAGATACCTTGCCCTAAACCCGGGGACAGATTGGAACTAAAATTTTATGAAAATATTATTAGGTTTCCTCGGAAGTACAGGCTCCTTTATTTCAGCCACGACTCAGGTAAATTTATATTTATTATTTTTTTTACTTTGTATTCATAATTAAAATAATGAAGGTAATTAGTTGACCATAGAATTATATGGGATGGGAATGGTTGACCGCACCCCCAACCATTTTCATTACACATAATTAAAATATATTTATTACAGAAAAATTCAAACATACTTTAAGGAGGCTATATATAGAAACGAGTTACTGAACAAATGACTCATATATAGATTTTCATGTAGTGTTCAAAGAAGTCTACTGGAATAATTGATATCAAAATACAGACACAATATCAAAAATTTCTAACACGCCAGAATTACAAATCAATATTCTCAAACATTTTAGCAGGCCATAGTTTTCAACATCCAATCTGTTAATAAAAATATATTAAGAAACTGTTATTTACACTTCATAGGTTTCAAATTCAGCCCAATACAAAAATTCCATGAATTGCGTGTTACTGTACCGTATTGTAGAATGCAGTACCATAAAACAATGCTTTTCGAATCCCTTAGCAATAGCAACATTATTTATAAGCAGCAGAAAGTATAAAGTAGAAGTAAAGAAAGTAGCATGGCAAAATATTTAAAATAAATTGAGCAATATAGTAAAAAATTAGCTTAAAATACTTTTATAAATTTTAAACGGGCTGTTTGAATTTATCCTCTGCAAATAAAAAATAGGGCAAAATAGAACAGTGACGGATCCGATCGATTTCTACTTTGCAGAGTTTTGTGATTTATCCCTCTACTTTCTTAAACCTTTCATCCTGTTAAAATTTTAAGTTCATCAGATAATCTTCCTAAAATCATGTTTTTGAGGAATCCAGATAGCAAATAAAACTATTAAATTGTTTTCTTAAATATGTTTTTAATTGTCCTTAGTTACAATTTAATATTCCATAGCCCATGGTGCATAACATTTTCCTGTCCATGTCTGTTAATAATGTGTAGATTGCAAAGAGTGCCCACCTTCATATACTTTCATATTGTGATTGATGATTTCAGAATAATCTGAAAGGAAGGGTGTTTGTTATGAAAATTTTTATTGTAATAGATAAATTATAACTAGTGCATTATTAACTGTAAACTGATGATTTCAGGAAGCGTGCTCGGTATGAGCTCCAGTTTCGAGCTGAAGGTTAGAGATCGGCAGGCCAGCACGCATCTGGATTGGTGACCATCACCTCACACCCCCGAACCTCGGTCCTAGTCTTGACTTCGGGTGGTGTGCTCTACACTCATATGTTTTACTATTTCAGGTAAATTATTCTTAGTAAGAAATTTGTTTGATCCATCCTTAATTTTTACTTGGAAAGTTGTTGTTTCTTAACCTCCATCCGGGCGCGCGCGTTTACCGCTTAAGGTTCTATCAGGCAAGCCAGAGGTGGCCGGGAGGGGCATGTATTCTCTAATTTAATCTTAACACTCACTGCAGAGTCCAAATTCAACATGTTATGAGAAGTGTCTTTTCTCTTTTAGTGTTTTAACTCCGAGAGTGCCGGGTGTCGGTAGACTACCGTCGGGCACCCCTTTACGTATCTAGCCATCGGAGCGAAATATAGGTATTAAAAATAAATAATTTTAATGTAAATATCTTTATTTGATATGACAAATGCTTTATTTATAATTTTAAGGACCACATTCTGACCATGATTACCTTTCTTTCGAAGTTTTTAATTTTTCGTTCATAATTTACAACCTTAATTTTTTTTTCCTAATTTATGTGCTTCTAAATTTTCCTACTAAGGTTTTTGTTCCTAATTTATGTGATATAAGTTTTATTTCCTTTCGAAGATTGTGATTTTTTGTTCCTAGTTTTTGTGATCGTAAATTTTCTCTTCCTAAAAATATGTCTAATTGATAATTTCTTTCTAAGTTAATTTTTATGATGAAGTTTAAATGTGTTATGATAGCAAGTTAAATTTTTATTTATACAGTAATTTTAAACTTATAATTTTTTTGTTGCTTACTTTTGTTCCTCAATGTCATAAATATACAGTTTTATTGCAAATAATATTTGTAGTTTGCATGTTTCATTAATATTTATAAGACATGTAAAAAACGGATTTTGAATTTTATCCAAGCCTTTTCTTCTTTCAATTACATTACTTTATAGGTCAATGTATTTAAAAAAAATGAAAATGCTGAAATTTGAATATTTTTGGCAAAGATTTGAGGCAAAAAGGCGTAAAACTGGTGATGCGGTAAATTACCGTCACGCTCCTGCTTACGTTATGTTAGGAGGCGTGCCCGGAAGAAGGTTAATAGTATGCACTGGCAAGAACTCTTATAATAAATACATTATATACTTTATCATTTTAAAAATTTTATTATTAAATAACAGTATTTTACCTTGTTACAGGTTGGGCTCTTCTGTATTATACCTATATTGTCTGCTATTTTCTTTCTTTACGAATGGGGAAAAAGACTTTCTTGTACTTGTTATGTACAAATATTGAGCTTCTATTTACTGTTGACTGCTGATTTTGTAATGGCTGTATATATTTTACTATCTATAGTCTAGTATATGGAAATAATCTATGGAGTTTTTTGTTATCACTGTTGTGCAATTGTTTATCGTTTCAGTGATGGGTCCTCAAAGTATTAGATTTAGTTGTTTGATTACATTATCGATTGTTTTTATTGTTTAAATTACGTTTCGTGGGGTTGAAGGAATTATATTTTAGTTATAGCCATGACACGTTAGACAGCGGAATGGATTGTAGAAACATCACTGTGTTTTTTTTTGTTGCTTTTTATTTGTGAGTGTGTTTTCCCTTTTTCCCTTCCATAATTATTTTTTAAGAGCTCCTCTATACGGTTCAACTGTAATCCATGACTGTAATCCACTTCTCTCACCTGTTATGTTAAAAATTAAAAATTTTTGAGAAAATGATAAATAAAGATTTTTTTTGTTTAGTTATTAAAGGCATGATTTGTTGGAATGAGAGAAACGAAATCCCAACATGTCCTATTCAGAAGGGTCATGGGGAAAAACCACGGTAGTCCAATCTAGTCCTTTCTGAGAAAAATGAAATTTTAAGTTTATGGTCCCCTTGATACATTTTCCAAAAGTTAAAATTAGTTTCAAAAAACATATTCCTCTCTTGCATTCCTAAATAATGATACGATAAATCCGAAAGCGATGAGTAAAAATTCAATTTTTGTTTTAAAAGAAGCCACAAAAACATCTCTTAAGGTGCTGACTACTGGGGGTTTTATCCTAGTGCAATAGTAAAATGGAAAGAGTTCAGAAATCAATTAAAATAAGGTACGCAGTTTCAGTCTTCTAACGCTGAAGCGGGCGGAACTGATATATCAGTCTAAAGGCCTCAGGGACTGCAGCGCTCGAACTGATATATCAGTCTACAGGCGTTAAAGGGTTAAGGAACTCGAAGGAAAAATAAAATATAGTCTTCAACTATCGATTGCTTTTTTCAGTTATCATTAATTTATTTTGGTTCCAATTTTTCGGTACACCAGAAAACATTGGTATGGTGTTAAGGGAAGACAATAACTCTATTGATTAAATAATTAAATTTCTTTCAACTCGCAAAATTTACCAAAATTTTAATAGTTTTTTTTTTTTTTTTTATTGTTTAAATTGTTAGTATCCATAGTAGAAAGTATCCATTTGAATTAACATCCTACAAGTTATTATTAAGTATTTATTTATTTTCCCCCAGCTTTGTATTTAGTTTTCTGTATTATGGTTATTTGTTTTAATTTTATTTTTTAATGATTTTCAACCTCTTAGCTTTATTTATAAACATATATATATATATTATTTTACTAGGCAGGTATCCTCTGTTCCCTTATCGATGCATATAATAATAATATATATTATTATTTTATTTCTTTAACTAGGGGGGTACACTATGTTCCCTTTATGGACCAAACCCCATTTTACCTTTCCATTCTATAGCAACAAAATACATCAAAGCTCCAAAAGATTTGCATTAAATTAAATATTATACAGTCACTATATGATAGAGATTCTGATGTTTTCCAGCAACAGATAGGAAAATAAAATATATCAGTCTTTTTTTTTTAATAATAAATAGCTGATATATAAATTTTTTTGGATAATACAGGGTGTCCAAAAAGATTATTCGGGGTTTGAAAGTTAAATAAAATCTCAAATATAGAATATCAAGTGGGATGTTTATGTTTTATTTAAATACAATGAACTGGAAATTTATTTAGATAAAACAATATTGTCTAGGTGTCCACCATAACGCTGCTGGCACTCCTCGAATCTCAAACGCAGATTTCTAAAAACGCGTTGACACATTGTTCCTGAGATTGCCGTCATTTCTGTTCTGATATTTTGCTTCAATTGCATTAGATTCGTCGGTTTCTGTTCGTATACCCTACTTCTCATGTATCCCCACAGAAAGAAGTCAAGAGGACTGAAATCAGGACTCCTGGGAGGCCAGCTAATGGTGCCTCTATGAGAAATCACTTTGTTTTGGAATAATTCGTTTACCGTAGCAATTGATAAGTCTGAAGTATGGCAAGTGGCCCCTTCTTGCTGAAACCATGTTCTAGAGTTATATCCTTTAAACTCTTGAAGTTCTTGGGCCAAAAAACCTCTTATCATTTCACAGTAACGCTCACTATTTACACTACTTACTGCGTTTGAGATTCGAGGAGTGCCAGCAGCGTTATGGTGGACACCTAGACAATATTGTTTTTTCTAAATAAATTTCCAGTTCATTGTGTTTAAATAAAACGTAAACATCCTACTTGATATTCTATATTTGAGATTTTATTCAACTTTCAAATGCCGAATTCTCTTTTTGGACACCCTGTGTATAGATTAGTGATATTTTTCATTTTATTTTTCTCTGTTATTATTTTTTTAATAAAGTGAACTATATATAAAAAACATATTAATATAAAAAAAAAAGCACAGAAGTTGATTACCAGGCTGTTTGGTCTATGCCCTTAAATTCCATTAAGCAGTTTCCAACTTTGTGCTGAACGATTTCACTCTCAAGCTACGATTTATAGTAGAAAAGCTATTAATTCAATTATTATATGAAATGAGTTGTTACTTAAGGTTTTTTTAAAGATTTTTTTGTTTTTTAAAACACTTTGATATTTCTACAATCTCGTTATATTACTGTGCTGTGGCAATAAACATTCCATATAGTATTGTACTTAATTTTTATAGCTACATCACATTCATAATTATATAGCTAGTATATTCAAGATTTGAAAAAAAAAAAAAAAAAATCAGAATTAATTTCCTGAAAGAAACCAAAAATTTGTTATTTAAAATGCGATTATTATTTATGTTGAAGCTTGCCAGGATAATCGCTGTTAAGGCATTGTTCGTTGTTAAGTAATTTACACTTATTTTTAAGATATTTTAAAAAATATACACATTTATTTTAATTGTATAACCTATTAGTAAATAATGGTGGAAGATTGGTTGATCGTAATGTTAATTAAAATGGTTTGACGTGAATAAAAAAATAAAATGAAAGACGCATTAATAATCTGCAGAACACATAATAATTTTATAATTGACATTTCGACCAGAGTTTTAGGTGTTCTTCAGGGCTGTATGGAGAGTAGTTGCGACCTTAATGCTATTTATCCTATTAAATGGCATTTTGATAGGAACATTAGTTTTATAACTATTATGGGTCCTGCATATTATTTAATTTCTCTACTATTAGTTTATAATTAGTTTATCCCATATGTAGTCCTTGTCCGATTAATTTATAAGCTGAAATGAGTCATTTCGTTATTATGTGGCATTATTGAAATTGGTGCAAATTAGTTCCTTTTGAAGAAAAATAATCCCATTATTATATTCTGAACATGTTATACTGATAATTAATTTTAATTTCTTTGAATTATAATAAAAATTATATATTTTTTTTATACATATAAATGAGAAAGTCCCATGACATACCCTGTACTATATAGATTTTCATTTAAAAAAATCGACATGAGTATCGAAGTCCCGCTTATTTATAAATAAACATTATTGCAAAATTACTAAAAAGTAGACTCCATTTGTTAATCAGAGTTTATTTGATTTACTTTGCATATCATAGGTATAATTGTTTGAGAAGGGATTTGAGAAGTTAATGTGTAAGGAATTAAAAATATTGAATAGAATTAGAAAAAAAAAGGTTGTTTTGTCTTTCTTTGTTGTTTTTATCTTGATATTTTTTTAGTCTAGTTTTGATCTTTTATCTATGGTTCCATATAATTGTATTAAATTGTATCTCATTATTGTTGAAAAGAAATACACTATATTTTATTTTTATTTTTAGTGCTTTATTTAATTTTTAAATATACCCTTCCTTCTAGTAAATTATCATCAACAAGTTATGCTTTTCCTTGTAATCATATGTTAAATGAAGTTCATAATTACTATAAATTTACATTTATAGAGCACTTACTATGTAAGGGAAATCATATTTTTACTAAAATATCTAGTAAGTAAATATCTTTTCTTACTAATTTTTCTTTGGATGATCCTTGTTATTTCATTTAAGCCCCCCCCCCCCACGTAAATAGGAATATATACCTAATTACATTCTTAAACTCGCCATCTTTTCTTGGACTTTAAGAATGCCTACGACAGTATTGATAGACAGGAACTGTATAAGGCTCTTGAGGACCTAGGCATACCCAAGAAACTAATTAGACAGTGCAGGATGACGATGCTGGGAGTAAGGGGCATGGTGAGGATCCAGAATGATTTATCAAGGAACTTCGACTATGGAAAGGGTGTACTCCAGGGGGATGCGCTTGCCTGTCTACTCTTCAACCTCGCTTTGGAAAAAGCCATAAGGGACTCCGAGATTGACACATCTGGCACCATATTCAACAAGCAAGTACAGGTGCTGGGATACGCAGACGATATAGACATCGTAGGAAGATCTTTCAGAGCTGTCAACGAGGCCTTTCAAGCTCTAGAAGGCCAAGCAAGAAAGCTGGGCCTAGTTATCAATGAGAACAAGACCAAGTACATGGCCACAGGGCAAGAGGATAGGCATGGGCAACGCGTTCAATTCGGGAACTACTCCTTTGAGCAAGTAGACAACTTTATCTACCTCGGCTGCCTTGTTAACTCTACAGGAGAAGTGGCAAATGAAATAAGCAGGAGGATCACATTGGCAAACAGATGCTTTTTTGGTCTCCGGCCACAACTGCGGAGTGGAATGATAGCCAGAGGTACAAAACTACAAATGTACAAGACCCTCATTCGCCCAGTCTTGATGTATGGCTCTGAGAGCTGGACCATCTCGAAGAAATCAGAGCAAAGCCTACTGGTCTACGAGCGGAAAATCTTGCGCTACATATACGGACCGCTTCGTATGGAGAATGGAGAATGGAGGAGAAGGACCAACCACGAACTAAGCATTCTCCTAAATGGTCCTGATATCGTTAAGACCATCAGACTCGGGAGGCTTAGGTGGGCAGGCCATGTTATTAGAATGTCAGAAGAGGACATCCCTCGGAAAGTCCTGTCAGGGCAGCTGTATGGCACAAGAAGGATAGGGAGACCTAAGCTTCGCTGGGAGGACGGTGTTGCAAATGACTCTCGCCACATCCTTAGAACCCGGAACTGGAGAACGGCAGCACTTGACCGGGACAACTGGCGAAGGCTGATTCAGGAGGCCTTGACCCAGTAATGGGTTGTTGAGCCGCTGTGTGTGAGTGAGTGAGACATTTAGGGGCTAAGTGATAACATTTTTGGTAAGGGCCATTCCACATTGGTTGGATATGAATAAGCTTTCATGATCATACCCAGAATGGAATTAAGATAAGTGACAAGTTCAGAAGTGTAACATCCCCCATTTTTTTGATCTGGATACACTGGAATTTGGCTTATCACTTACAGAACCTTGCCATACCAGCCTTAAAGGAACAGCCATTTATACTTAACTTGACCTTAAGGGAACTAATATGGCTGAAGCACCCAACACTAGCTTATAATGAAGAAAAAATCTCCATTATCAATATATTTTATACTATCTGAAAAATAAAAAAATAGGAGATGAATTAGAACGGCGCACTAATATCACAAATAACTTTTTTCACTTGGGAAAACCCAAATCAAAAGTGACACTAGCGCTATCCCCGAACACAGGCGAACAGATGAAGTACCTAGAACACCCGAACAGTCGACGTGAAGGCTGTTCGAGGGTAAAGCTCGTAGAGTGTAAAGGCACCTTTAAGTTTTGATTAGGGCTTCCATCAAAATTTTTATTTTTGACTTATACTCACTCAAATCGAAATAAAAATTGGTCCTTTTCATTGGAGTTTAGAACCGCACTAAATGGCACAGCCACCTCCTCCAATTGTTCCACATATTAGTCCGTTTGAGAATTAACACTACACACTAAGAATATAAAAAACTGTTCCTATCCCTTAAATATTGTTTTCTACAGACTATATCATTATCAATAACATGTTTTAATACATAATTGAATAATATTTCTTTAAAAAAAAAAAAAATCCTAAATTTTATAAAAGTTCCGTCATGTTATACTGTTACTTCTTACATCGAAAACTTATTATACCTCATTGATTCTGTGTTTATAACCTGGACGGGTGTACCTCAACAGACGTGCTGCTCAGCAGTCATTTTTTGAATTAATTTATGTGATTTGTTGAAATAAAATTATGAAGATATTGGAGTAATAATTAGATATCATTGTTTGTTTTTTCTAATTTTCTATAATGTTTTCAAAAAGGGTAAAAATATTTTATTATTATTTCATTAATCTTAACCACCAAGTACATTATTAAAGGCTAAATATATGAAAAATAATTGTCATAGTTATTGACTCAATTGCATGAGAGCTGCAGAGTAAGGAATTTGGCTCCGACCAGGCTTTTCTCAAATCAAGAGAAAGAAGAAAGACTTAATCTAGGAAGTCAGCGAGCTTATGAAAAAAGTATTTATATCAGAATTATTATTAGTGTAACTAGTATTCATGCCAATATTTTTTATACAGTCCTGTGAAAAAGTACAGGTACTTCTTCTGAAGTGTGGCTTATAGGCATGGCCTGTTCAAGATTTTATGTGACTGTGATATTATCAAACTTCCATCACATAGTTTTCAGTTAAAAAGGGCCTTGATTAGCTTTTCATTCCTGCTCACTGTTCAGAGATAATAAGCCCCCAAAAGGATCCTTTTCATTTGATATCAGTCCTTACTGAACGGCACTTGAGCCACTGTCCAGAACCTTCTCTGTAAAAGCATTTAAAGTTTATGAAAATGTCAGTAGAATTAAAATTGTATTGTTATGCATATGACATTGAACAAAATATTTGAATGAAAGGCTCTGAAAAAATATTTAAAAATAGATTGCTGGATGTTTTAAGCATTAATTGTGCATACGGTCTTCTTTCATGAGCTTGTGTGATCTGTTTTTAGCTCATCAATATTTTGAATGCTCCTGAAGCATAGACATTGGAAGCCATTAAATTTTTATTGGGGTTCAGGTCCAGAATAAGAGCTGGCCAATCAAAAATATTAAGTCCGTGATCTACCAACCATTGTTTTGTGGTTTGGGCTGTGTGAATGGGCTTTGGAACATGGTTTCCTCTTCATTCAATAACGTCATAACTAGTAAAAGCTGCTATCCCAACACATTTTGATAGCTAGCTGTATTTTTTCTAAACAAATGCGATCTGGGACTTGGCCTTTTCACTAAAAGCAACACATTCCATTACGCCACTACCCCAATGTGACCTTTCCTTTTTTTAAGTTATGTCAGTAATAACTGCAATCATTAGTGTTGTCAAGATTGAATTAATTTTTATTCCAAAAAATAATCCTGGGCCAGTTTTGACCTTCCTTAATATTTTTTCTGCTTACTGTATTGATAGTAAGTTTTTTTTGCTGAGGTTTTCCCATTATTTTATGATATTGTAAGTAAATGCTTTCAGCTGCCCAGTCGAAAGACCCACACTTTGATCTGAAGATTTGTTGGTTTTTTTATATTTTGTTATCTATACTAACTAAAATTGACACACTATTTTTAAGATGAAGATTTCACGGGACTGTATGCTTGTACTTCGGATTTAATATTGTAATGCAATAATTTTATTTATCATTATAATGTTCAATTATGTTAAAAAATCATATTGATTTCAGCCATAAACCAGGTCACCTTACTAGGCAGGGTTGGTAATGAGCCTCTTAAAAAAGGCACTCCGGAGCATACAGTTGTTGTGTTCTCTCTTGCGACACACAACAATTACAAATATGAAACTGGTAATTACCTATAATATAACTGTGTAATGTAACTGTCAATACCATAATAGTTTAAACATTAAGTATTTTAGCATTTATTAGTCTACATTTATTTTATAAAAGTAAATTTTGTATATGACAGACTTGTATTGGGTTTATGTGTTGAAAACGTGGATTTTCAAAAAGATTGAAATATTTTTTGTTTTCTTTAACTCTCTGATAGTGCCTTTCAGAATTGAGTTGATCTAACTTATTTTATTATTATAGGATATTTCTCTTTCTCTCGCAATGTCTTTTTTGTTGCTTGATCTGATTGCTTACTTACCAGTCTTGCCTACATAAATTTTTATTATACAGTATAATCTCGATAATCCGGCAGTTGGTTACTCCGGCACGTTTGGTAATCCGGCGCCAAAAGATATGGGGCCCACCCAAAAGAAGAGGAACTTGATCGCATGATCATCAAATTCAAGTCATCTACATACTCTTCAGCCCCCAAACACGAAACCCCTTCCAGCCCATGGATCAAAGTTTAATCCATCAAATAAACATTAATTACAAAAAATTTACATATTCGGACATAATAAAACAACCGGATGGATTCATTCATTTTTTGAAAAAAAACAAATATTTAATACGTTGTTTCTAATTTAGCGCACAGCTGGAATAAAGTGAAAAGTGACACCATCCAGTGTTCTTGGAAAAATACACAATACAACCCTTGTTTGATCTCTAAATACGTGATTGACGATTCTGACGAAGGTAACTTCACAAGCTCAACTGTACAATTGTCTTCAGAATTTTTACAAGAGTTTTCCAACAAATGTGAACTGAGCGTTACCCTATCTAATGAGGATATCAAAGAATGGCTTCAAAGCACGAGCTACAAAGAAATTTTTCTATGCCTATTGGACGGCAAAATCTTCAACCAAATTCGGCCTACGGATGAATAGGAAGATTGCGATTACCAGGATGTTTCAACTCACCTTACTCTATCCAACAACAAAGCTTTCAATGCCTGCACAAAATGGTTAGAGCTTAAAAGGTTGCAAGTGTGCGTTTTCGATAAAATGTTTAAGGCAAAAAGCAAAAAAAGAATTAATGATATCTTTCATAAAAGATATGTATGTATTTTTCCCAGTTATTTTTTTAAAATATTAACGTATTCTTAATATGTACATAGGATTTTTTTTATATGTACAAATGTGCCAATTAAATAATACATTATAGTAAAAATATTACATTATATAATAATTTTATTTTACTTCCGATAATCCAGAAATTATTGATAATCCGGTGGTTGTCCCATATGTGTCGGATTATTAAGATTGTACTGTACTTAGAAGGGCTAATTCTGCATATCTGTCCTAACCAGAGAATATTTCCAAATGTACTATATTAAATGATATTTATATTTTATTTGGATATCATTCTTACCGTTAACAATTGACCATAAGATAGCACGGAGATTTAATTATTGATTTTCCCCTTATGTGTTTTAACTCATTTCTGCAGCAATTATCATTATTCAAATCCATTATCACAGATTACAGTTCCACTTGATTTATAAATTGGATTTTTTTTTTTAAATTTTCAACAAGTTGTTTGAATATATATACTTTTGACCTGAAACAGCATCCTTAAATCTATTATGGCACCTTTCTCTTATTGAAGTCTTATACTGGCGTAAAAATAGCGCATCAAAGTTAACATATAATTGATAAATCATCCTTCATTGTACAAGCTGCCCACTAGTTTATTTAAACTAATTTTCAAAACGATCTTGAAAGTTTATTTGGACTTGAACTGTGAGGGATAGCTAAACCTTCTAAAATCAAGCACATCAAAACTTTCCAGTCCTAAGTCATTCAAACTATAGTCAACACTCCTTTCTATGTAACCAACAAAACTCTTCATCATGACCTCTGTATTCTGTTCCTAGACCCCTAGAACTTATCCTAAATAGATTCTCTAAATTTCACTGTGACCCTACACACCATCCTAATCCTTTCACACAATCCCAGCTCCTCTGATCCCTAAAACCATTCTCGAAGGTTTAAGTCGCAGTGAACATAAAATCTATTTTAAATATCGGAGTCCTGGCAATTTCCTGATTCTCCACTCAAGTCATGTGTCCTCTTGTCCAGCTGGGCTTGAGATTTCCCAGACTGCTGTTAAATAGTATATATGTCTGTATTTGTGAAACTTTCTTTAATTTGGTTTATTTTATTTATATCGCTATATTTAATATTTATTGAGAATTTTTGTAAATACTGTATGAATGTGATCAATAAGCATTATTATCATTGTCTTCCTCTGTGATAGATTGTAATATTATTCAAAAAAGAACTTTTATTTACAAAAAAATATTGTTTAACAGGTGAATTTAAAGAAAAGACAGATTGGCACAGAATATGCGTGTTCAAACCGTCTTTGCAGGATTTGACTTTCTCATATTTGCGCAAAGGTATGAGGATTTATGTTTCAGGAAAGATAGGTTATGGTTCGGTAACAGATAGCGGAGTCACCAAAGCGGTGACATCCATTATTGCTGAAGATATTATTTTTCTTCATCACGATGGCAGTGGATGATAAATATTAACTTTAGTATTTAAGTATATAGTTGTCTTAATTATAGTTGCGTCTATTCTATAGATTAATTGTAAGATTATGAACTTTAAAGTATAATAATTTTATTTAAGAAATAATGTATAATAAAGTTTGTATAGCATCAAGGAGGTACCAACACTATAAATTTTTTGTGCGAGGTTATAATTACATTGGTTGGTCACATTATTATTACTACTTTCTAAAAACAGATTATGTTAATAAATTGTAAAATTATTAAGTGCATTGAACATACTACTTTATAATAACATATGTTTATAACTTATTGTTAGACATCAGTATATTTTAAATATTTCATAAGTTGTTGATATGAGTTATGCTGATTGTTAGTTTGTTTGTATTGTTAGTTGTTTTTTTTTTAAATTAAATAATATGAACTGGAATCATAAAGGAAGTTATTAACACCTCAAATCATCCATTATTATGAAGAAAATGAATTATTTAAAAGTATAATCTTGGTTAAATTTAGTCCAATTTTTTTAGCTCATTGCTAAAAAATAAATGAGCTTCTAATTCCCCGTTGAATGTCTAACTTGCAGTTAAAATTGAGTTGGTCTTTTCGCCAAAATTCACCTATAAAAATCAACATTTTCACCGATTTGGCAGAAAAATATAAAATCGGAACTTCATTAATTCCCAGAGCAGAAGAAAGATGATTAGCCAAATCTTAACCAACTTTTTTTTTTTTTTATCACACTTAATTTGTAATAGACAAAAAATTCTGAAGTCACCTGTGGTGTAGTGGTTAGCATAGCAACCTACAATATAAAGGTCGCGGGTTTCCCTCCCGCAGTGGCCCTACGATTTTTTAAAGGGAGTAAAAAATCCTTAGATATGCTGTCCCGCAGATAGGACATAAAATGGAGGGTGTCAAAGATGGATGTACTCGTTAAAGATCCCTATCCTAATTATACCTGTATAGGAAAAATTTAGTACTCCCACTTTTTACAAAATTGTCTGATTAGCCTTAGTAGAATAAAGGGACTTTAAAGAAACAAATAAATTCTGCTTATCACAATCTTAAAAGTTTTTGAGGTTTACTTATCGAGCTAAACTTTTAGTTAGCTGGGCTTCTTTTAAGTTTTTCCTATTTCATGCACACAAATGTCACGAAATTTAATAATGATTTCTAATCAGCAAGGGGTATTTCTCTCCACCTTAAACTAATCTTTAAAAAATTACCTTAAATTTTCAAAAAACAATAATTTGAGTAGTAAACTCATTGTAACATTAAGAAAATCCTAATTCTTTCAATGTTTACAAGTGTTAGTTGACTTTTGTCATATCTAAAATTACGTTTATTTTGTTCCAAATATATTATAAACAAAATATTTTTTTACATAATATTTTCTTCACTTCAAACTACGTCGGAATCAGATAATTTAAATGTTTGAAAAGTGATGCTCTAAAATAATAATTACACATAAAAGAGGCCTCATCGAGGGAACATTGAGGAAGTCTGCCAAAGCCAGGGTAGAGGTTAAGGATTAAAAGAGGACATTTGGCTGAAATGTAATTAAGTCATTATTATCTATATATTCTTTTAATAATTATCAATTTTTAATTTTTTTTCATGATTTTAGTGGAAATAATCTTAACAAGATTAAAATAATATCATTAAGCATTAATTTAAAAAAAAAAAATAATAGACATAAAAACACAATAACAGTTATTGTTACCTTTATCAACCCTTTCCTTACTCCTCAATTATTAAATAGAGAGCCAAATTGATCATGAGAATAAAAATAAAAAAATCTTCATAAAAATTCTTTACATAAATTGACATTACATCTCGATTCAATAAGGAGCAAATAAATATTGATATTATCATTATTACAAATTTATTAATCAGAGATCATATGGAACTTAACATAAGAAAATAATTTTTAAAAACTAAAATATCGATTTGAAAGATCAGCAAGTGATAAATATATATATATATATATATATATATTTATTCAACTAAAATAAAACATTATAACACACCCAGTAAAATTAATTTCATATATTATTTTCAATTAATAAATATTAATAAAACCTATAATTCATATTTATATATTTAATTGACAAAAATAGTTGTATTATTAAATAAACAAAAAATATAATATATAAAATAAATAATATACACATGCACACGCTTGTATTCTAAATTAAATAAAATGCCACAATCATTCAGGTTTGAAACTGCCTCTGAGCCCTGAAACAAACAAATAAAAGTTTTTTTTAAATTAATCTAATCTTAGTTCGTGGCTGACCACCATTTTAAATTATTTTTAAATAATTTATTTTTTGAAGAGAAAAGATTTGGCTCTGCCGGGAGTCGAACCCGGGTCTCCTGCGTTACATGCGAGAATGCTAACTACTACACCACAGAGCTCGGCTCAAGGCAGAGCAAATCTTTCCTCTTCACTGATACCTACCACCTCCCACTACTACTCGCAAAACTTGTGAGATAGTGGGAGTAGGTATCAGTGAAGAGGAAGGATTAGCTCTGCCTTGAGCCGAGCTCTGTGGTGTAGTGGTTAGCATCCTCGCATGTAACGCAGGAGACCCGGGTTCGATTCCCGGCGGAGCCAAATCTTTTCTCTTCAAAAAATAAATTATTTAAAAATAAAAGTTTTATATGCAAGAGTACTCTATAAAAAAAAATCTGGAGCGATGCGCACAACACACAACTTTCACTTACCAACTTACTTAGATTAGAAATTGACATGTTTTTTTAATTGCCATTTCTATAAATATTATAAAAAAGATAACTTGATTTTGATTAATTTAATCAAAATCATTAAAGCCATTTTTGAGATATTAGAAAAAAATATTAAAATTTGAAAAAATTTACTAAATAATGTGCCCCCTCCGTTTGACCAATTTTGATGAAATTTTGGCTGTCGTATCGCGGGCATATACTTATATCAAATACCCAGTTTGATCAAAATCGTTAAAGCCGTTTTTTAGTAAATAAAAATAACACATGATAATGAGAAACATTTATTAAGTAAAGTGCCCCCACTAATTCATAAATTTTGATAACTTTTTTAATGTTACATTGCAGGCATATACATACACCAAATACCAAGTTTGATCAAAATCGTTAAAGCCGTTTTAGAGTAAATAAAAAAAAAACTCGTGGAAATTGGACAACATTTCTTAAGTTAAGTGCCCCCTCCAATTGATAAATTTTGATGAAATTTTGACTGTCACATCGCGGGCATGTACATACACCAAATACCGAGTTTAATCAAAATCGTTAGGGCCGTTTTTGAGAAAATGAAAAAAAATTAAAAATTAGACAAAATTCTTCATTGTTGTTTCAGGCTTCCATGGTCTGAATCCTTTATCCGCATTTCTTCTTCCAGGTTTGACCATGATTTATTAAGTTAAGTGCCCCCTCCAATTGATAAATTTTAATGAAATTTTTACTGTCACATTGCAGGCATATACATACACCAAATACCAAGTTTGATCAAAATCGTTAAAGCTATTTTAGAGTAAATAAAAAAAAAACTCGTGGAAATTGGACAACATTTCTTAAGTAAAGTGCCCCCTCCAATTGATAAATTTTGATGAAATTTTGACTGTCACATCGCGGGCATGTACATACACCAAATACAGAGTTTAATCAAAATCGTTAGGGCCGTTTTTGAGAAAATGAAAAAAAATTAAAAATTAGACAAAATTCTTCATTGTTGTTTCAGGCTTCCATGGTCTGAATCCTTTATCCGCATTTCTTCTTCCAGGTTTGACCATGTCACAGGTTTTCCAACAGCCAAGCTTTCACCCATCTTGCTGTGGGCTTCTTCAGGGCCAATACAAGAACAAAATCGTTTCTTGTATTGGCCCTGAAGAAGCCCATAGCAAGATGGGTGAAAGCTTGGCTGTTGGAAAACCTGTGACATGGTCAAACCTGAAAGAAGAAATGCGGATAAAATTCTTCAAATAAAGCACCCCCTACGTTTGACCTATTTTGATGAAATTTTCGCTGTCACATCACGGGCATATACATACAACAAATACCCAATTTCAGGTTTGTACGGTTTATAGTCTTTGAGCTAGTCTCTTCACACACACACACACAGACCATTTCGCGGGACTTGGTTATTTGGACTCAGGGGACCCCAAAACGTGTGTTTCCGTTGAAAACCGGAAGTCGAAATTTTTCACGTTCGCAATACTTTTACTTAATCAAAATCGTTTAAGTAAAATACTTTTACTTAATCAAAATCGTTAAGGCCGTTTTTGAGAAAATGAAAAAAAATTAAAAATTAGACAAAATTCTTCAAATAAAGCACCCCCTACGTTTGACCTATTTTGATGAATGTCACATCGCGGGCATATACATACAACAAATACCGAATTTATATGGTATACCGGGAAAAGATTCGATCCCGGCCGTGGTCGAATCTATTATCTTCTAATAAAATAGTTTAAAACATTGTAGTTATCGCAGATGAATAAAAGATTAATACGAGCCTCAAATTTATTCACCAAGCAATTTATTTTTTTGTTTTCTTTGGTCAATAAGAAGACCAGAAATTTAGATAAAGGTAACTTCTATTCTACACTGACGATTCAAACCGGATATATCCTTATATCCTTTCTGTCAATGAATAAAAAAAAGAAAAAGTTTTTAATAAATATTGCAGTGTAAAGCGCAGATGTAATTACATATTGTAGTATATTACAATATTACTATCGACATATAATAAAGCTATAAATGTCATCATTTTCTCAAAAAAAGTTTATTTTTAGCGCTTAAAAAAATTCTAGAGAACTATACAAAAAGATTCTAAAGAACTATACAAAATCTTGCCAGAATGCTCTGTACGGTTTAGAAATCTGAAAGTACCCAACAGCGATAAATAGCTATTTGTGTATACCATCAAATGAAACCCCTATATCCCAGTGATTGAAGTAAAAAAAGAAAATGGAGACCACATTGACATCTCATCGAGAGGATGAGGTTATAAAGGATATAAAAGTGCAATGAGTTAAGAAGTGAAAACATGCCATCCAGGGTAAAGGATGATGGACCAACAATTTGTGACTCTTTCAGATCAAAGGGTTGCCTAGACCTATAATGCCATCAAATAAGATTTTTAAGAAAAAATCACTTACTTGTTATACATGGCACTTAGAATCGTGATACTCTTCTTATACCGGCTATCATTTCTAGTAGATGCGTCCAGCCAGCTCTTACGAACTTTACTCCAGTGAGCGAGGTTGTCCTGGAGAATTTCCTCTTTTGATGGAGGTTCCACTCCTTCCTGAACATGTAATATGATATGTAATATGACAAAACATAACAAAAGTAAGGCTAATAAAATTATATTACTTCAAAGCTAATGAGCAGGATGTTAGGAATAGCATATATTTCAAAATCGACTATTTTTAGTTATGACTGTTTTCTGAAAGTTCCAAAAGAGAAGTAGTTAAGTCACATTAACAATGGCTCAATAAAAATAAGGCCTATCTACGATGACAGTAATTAATGATATTATAAGCCAGCTGTAAAAAATTTACAAATTTGGACTTGGCTGATTTTGGAACTCTACAGCAGATATGGTCGGTGTTATGCCAAAGTGAAGAACGCCACATCTTGAGAAAAATGAAGTTAAAGTTGAATTTTGTGATATAGGGTAGTGTTTACTTCTATAAATTTTGAAGTAAAACATATTTCACTTTGTCTTTTATATTATTTAAATATAAAGAAGCATGATTTAAAAAATAACAATAGGTAATTTAATAAAAAACATTTATAATTTTTTTTAAATTGGTTTAGAGCTAAGTTCACTATGGCTGTATAGCGACTATATATTACTTAAAAAATCAACAAACAAAACAACAAAAAGACCTGCTGCATTGAATCGTATTTGGTCTCGTATGGAATCAGATCAGGTATCCTCCATTGCATATCTCCGACAGGAGGATCTGGCTGCGGCAAACTGTAAGTGTCTCGGACGTTGTCAAAGTCATTCTCATCCTTCGGGTATTGGAATCCTGGTTCCTCTTTTATCTCCGTCAAAGGTTCTTTTTTTCTAAAAAGTAAAAAATTAATAGTTAAAAGAGTAATAATATTAACAAATATGCACTTTTAGGACAATTAACACACTTCAATGCACTTTTAATGTTTTTAGAATATATAAAAAACATCTTGGTTAAAAAGGAACAGGTAGACATCATTAACAAATATAGTGGTGAATTAGACGGAATTTGTAAGAATAAATTTAAATAATAATTAAATTACATACACAATATGGTACAAGTTGCATCTTGGGAATCTCACATGAGTATTCCTGATACACTCATATTTTGCCTATAAATATAGGTCAAATTATTTAAATCCTTTTTTTTTTTTTTTTATATATTGTCCAGAGCACATTTTTTTCAGCGAAATGATAATAATTGTTGCTTTCTACGATTGGTTGAAATACATGACTGAAAAATTACAACCAAAGCATCTGAAATTTTTTTCCCCCCTCCCTTGAAGATTGATAGAAAACAGAACTTTATTCTGGGACTAAATCGCAGGTATTAAGTTCTGTTATTAAGAACAACAGATGGTCATCATGCTACTCTAGTAAGATATAAAATATTTAAATTTGATGCCAAAAAAAAAAAAAAAAATAATAAAGAAATAAGGAATCTTCTTGATTTAAAAGATGAAAGGGTTTAGAAATTATGGAAATTTGAAGACTAAACCTAATTAAGTCGAACTTTTAAGCTTAAACATCATCAGCTTGTGAAGAAGAAAGCGAGAAAGGATCCTTCAAATTTTTTGGTTTGTGAGATGGAGTATAAAAGTTGGGAGGGCGTGATCTTGTTTCCTGTGAGTTAACTGAGGACTTGAATTTTAGAAGGGTGCGGGTGTAGATGGTTTGGTCTAGGAATGAACTAAGGAAATATATGATTGAGGATTATATTGGAAAGTTATAAAACGAACAAATAAGAACTCTCTTAAAATAAAATGATTTAGCAACAGTACTGTTCAAAAATAAAAGATTGAGTCATTCTAAATATACAGTCTTACATGCATTGAGTAAAAAAAAAAGGTTTCTCACATGCTATAGATCTTGTTCGGTTGATTGGCAATCCATGCCCTGCAGATCGGATAGAGAGGTGTATTTTCCGTGAATTGGGCCAAGTCAACGCTACGGTCGAACATTTTCATAACAAAAGTCTGTTGGCATTTGTTAGGATTGTCTTCAGGAGGTTTCTCAGTTTGCTGCTTCTTTTTATGGATATTGATACGCTTAGACCTATATGTATATATTCATTATTCAATAAATAATTCAATACAACAATAATAAAAATAATAATATAATTAAGCAATACTTGGAAGCCCATTGCTCTTCATCACTGATATCACTCTCTTCATCGCTGTGCGGTAGGAGATCCTGTAATGCTCCTTTAAACCTATCTCTAGCAGATATAATTTCATCACCACCTTAAACAAATAAAAGAAGTCACCATCATGAAAATAAAAGTATTGAATAAATTCAATTTTTTCTCAAGTATCAGATAATACTAAAAATAATAACAATTTAAATCATTGCTTTAAACAACAAAATAGCATCAGATATTAGTTGGTTGTATGGTCATTGATAAAATAATAGACAAATCGCTAATGGTAATTAAGTACTATTTCTTAACAGAAAATCTTTTATATCTACTAAAATTAAGGAAAACGGATCTTTTCCTTTAAGCTGAGGGGTCTTTTGCACTTAATCCCCGCAAATCTAAATAATCGATATTTCGGTTATAAATAAACATATGATTGCTGAGCAACGTAACCTTCATTAAATGTTATACATTTAATTATCATAATCAGTATTTCATATTATATGCAAAATGTCTTTGTTTGAATTGGTACGAAGAATAAATTCAAAAGAAAGAGGCATTGATTTTTTACAAGAGAAGGATATGTTACATAAGAAAAGAAAATGCGTGAATAATCATGATATGAAAATGTATATCAACGAAAAAGGTGAGCGATGGAGATGTAGCAGGACTCACTGTCGTTATGAAATTGGGTTGAAGAAAGGAACTTGGCTTGTTCCTTGTGTATTAGTACATTCTGGCCAACCAATTAATTTAAAATTCTTTTTTCATGATCTAATATTTTTGTTTTTTATGTAAACATTTAAGAATATTAAACGATATTGAATTTACTTGTTATCATTTCTGAGAAGGTTACTTTACCATAAACATGTGATAATAGCCTTAAAATATCGATTATTTAGATTTGCGGGGATTAAGTGCAAAAGACCCAAGCTGAGTAAGCTATATTAATTCTACTAAATAAGATGCTAGAAAATTCAGATGGTTTTTTTCTTTTTTTTATTAATCTTCGATAAGTTATTCTAGAGTGGAATTACTATAATTAAAAAGTAACACTTAAATATATGCCTGAAATTCAGGCCAATAGAAATAAATAAAATACTGATCCAGGTGAAAAATCATTATATTATTTAAAAGACAATAAGGATTTAGTATAAATAATGAACATATAGACAATAAGGATTTAGTATAAATAATGAACATAGAAATAAATATTGAACAAGAGTAATAAAGCCAATAGGCCATAGTTACAGAGCCAATAAATTCTTGGTAAAGAACTTGAAGAATAAAAAGATATAGTGTTGATAGAAGAAATTACTTCATATTTCTACAATATTCATACAATGCTGGAGAAAGTAATAATAGAATAAGTCAGAAACTAACACAGCTAAAAAAGAAACCCACCTTTATTATTGTCGAATCATTGTTTAAACTGAAATCATCCAGATTTCACAATGAAATGAGTTGTTCCATAATGAAGGAAAAAAAATTCATCAAACTGATTATTATTACTAAAATTATAATAATGTAAGAATATGAAAGAAACAAACATACTCTGTGGAGAACGGTCTCTAGATTTTACACCTTTAGAAGCACTCCCTAATCTTCTTTTCTTGGCCATATTTCCAAATTGGTAAATAGAAACAAGGAAAATTATTTAAAAGTAATAACTGTCACTTGGTAACATCCAGATAACTCCTTTTGAACTAGGTGCCAAAACTGAACCTCTTAGCAGTTAAAATAGCCAAAGAGATAGAAAAGAGAAGAATAGTGTCGGTTAAACCACGCCCCGTTCTAAAAACTAAGTTTGTTTTTGGAGTGTCATGCCCAACGTTCTTTGGATTCTAATTTTGATATATTAGTTTTCGAAAAAGACCCAATCGAACGAAAAGCCAATCAATCACACTTAAAATAAAAAGATTGGGGGCATAATAAACCAAAACTGCTTGTAGGTACAAACCTTATGTCACAGTCTTCATTTCGATTTAGATTGTATCTTTTATTTCTGTTTGGAGAAATTATGAAGCTTAATGGCATTATTTTTCTGAATGAATATGAATGGCCTATTTTATTTTCCATGACTAATTTTGATCTAAGACAAACTGCTTACATTTTGTAAGAGATGAAAAAACATTAATTGTCGCAAGGCCAAAATCCGTCCTTAATTTTTGCAAAAAAGACTTATGAAAATATAAAGGTATACCCTCAAATGCTGTAATTCCATCTTTAAAATACCAAGATCACCTTAATTCAATGGAACTGTAATGTCTTATCAATGATTTTTTAGGTGTTCGCTTAATGGTTCGTCACATGCTAATGGATTTAGACACTTAAATCTTAATATCGATATTATTTAATATAATATCATAATCATCGATTTTATATCGTTATTATGATTTAAGAAGTACTCGTATTCATGATAATGTTATAATCTAGTCGAATCAGAATATCTCACCGTGTCTTAATCCATCAGCATGTGACGAATTATTGAGCGGACACCTAAAAATCATTGATAAGACACTACAGTTTCATGTAAAACTTGGAAAGGGGTCTATTAATTCAATGAAATAAAAGTAAAATAATGCAATAACAGATGGTCCCAGAGTAAAATAATTGAATTATCCTAAAAAAAATATTCTAGTCAAATTTTCTTAAATTTTATTACTGATAAAAAATTAGAAATAGTTTGTAGCTTATATAAGATTCAAATACGATGACAACGAAAACACCAGTTGTGTATGTGTGGAGTGCTTCTGACCAACAGAAGTATAAAAAATATCAAGATATCGCTCTCTGGTTACTGGCACCAATAATAGTAAATCATAGCTAGTTCAATATTATTATGTTAAATTGTTTATTAATTAGAAATTCTTGCTTGTAGTTACCGCTTCAAAACAGTAGAATAGATATACATATAGAATGTACTTGACACTTTTATACATTTTTTAATATTTATGTCTTTCCTAACGTTCTTAACAAGGGTGGTAGCCTCTGCATAAGATCGCTAGCCTAGAGTTCTTATGTTGCCAAAAACATTTGATAGTTAGTACGTGCTTAATTAATCTTCAAGTATTCTGCCTTCAATCCATAGGTAGCCTACTGTCCAGTGGTTTCTCACGTGGTGGGCTACTTCTTCCCAGGTTTTCTTTCCACCCGCTCAAAAATCCTTTGAAGTTCAGATTGTTTCTTTCAACCATTAACTCAGGGAACTCGTAATTTGTCAGAACGTAGGGGCTAATAACCCTTAGTAGACCTCAGGGGATTTATGCGGTTTGGCCCGACAGATCCCATGCCCACTAAGGCGATACCGAATAGTTCGGGAGGACCTACTTCCTTTTAAATGTGCCCGGGCGGTATAAAGTGGGGAGAGGGGGAGACCCCCGGGGTTGGTTGGCAACGGTTTTCACTTTTTTGATTGTTGAGTCATTCCTGTGAATACAAATATAATCCCAATAGGGTTTATACCACTGTAACCTTTGAGTATTAGAGTTGTTAAAGCCGTTCTCTTCAACAAAATTTTATTTCGCTTTTTTATCCCTTTATTTTAACTGAGCATAGAGGAGTTTATTTTATTGTAAATTAATTTAATAAGTTATAATTTTATTGAAACGAGAGAAGAAAATGTTTTGTTAAATAATTATTTAGATGTAATATATTTACAACTTTAGAATTAGGTAGCCTGGAGTTCTCAGTGTTTGTTTACGGTTTGCGGATTAATTGTCTTCAGTTTCGTGTTCCCGCGCCGTATTAGTTCAGTTGCCTTTTGAACTTTGTAAGAGAAAGAGCTCACTCGTAGCGTCACCGAATAATCGACAGATCTTTAGTCAATCATCGATCTTCCACATCGACCTCACAATCGCTGATTGTGCACCAATAGTTCATCACTCCCCACCATTGGAACTGGACCTAGTCACGGTGATTGAAACAGTTATTTTGCAGGAACGGTTACATTCTCTCTTCAGTTCATGGTGACTGAAATTGCTCCGAATGGAACTGGTAACAGGTAACCGTTACGGCTCTTGATTATTTGTTGACTTTAAAAAAAAACAGCTCCAGCTACCTGCATTACTTATAACTTCAGTAATTTTCAATATTTTGTTATTTTTTTTTTAATTATCAATAGTTAAAGAAAAAAAAACAAATCATGTATTTTATTAATTTCATTAGTGTTAGAGGTTGTTTTTTTTCTATTGTTTAATTTACATTTTTTTTTAATTTTTATATTTTATTTTTAGCAGAAGTAATTTATTTTCAGTTATTTTTTAAATAATATTTTTTTTGTAAATCGATCATTTTAATTTTTGTAATTCTCTACTTTCAATTCATTTACAGTCAAAATCGTTTATAACGACACCGACTACAACGTACAATCGGATATAACAAACAAAATAATCGGCCCCATGAAATAACAGACAGAAAAAAAGCATTAATATCGCTTACAACGGACATCGGTTATAGTGAACAGGTCGGTTAGAGCGAACACTTTTCTTGGAACGGTAGCAGTTGAAATATCGCTTACAGCGTACAGTTCTACGATATGAAGAAAAAAAGTTTTGTTTGCTTTACATCAATGCACTCAACAGTGTCTCAATTCAGTTCTCTCTTGTCTTTACTTTATGTACGATTGAGGAACAGTTTGGGATAGTTTGCCGAGTCGATTCCGCGAGTACGATTGCCCGTGAATTAAAAACGATCTCGTTCAAATGGATATGAAACTGCAGTAATTGTCAAAGAATCTTTCTCGGTTTTCTCCACTTCAATCGAAATTTTTTTTTGCCGAACTACGAAGAAGGCGACAGGCAAGAATGACAGATTTTTTTATTCAAGTTACTTATTTATATGTAATTTTGGATTTGATAATATGTATTTTCACCCTTTTTTCATTATATATTTTTTAATTTAATTTAATTTTTTATAAAATTTTAAATGTCTAGTTTTTTAGAATACCAAGATTTTGACATTTTGCATTATGACTATTGTTTATTTAGTACCTTATTATGTACTTTAATTGTTATTAGTTATTATGCACTTAAATTGATGTAAGATTAATTATGTACTTAAATTACGTAAGATTAAAATATGTATCGCTAATGTTTAATATATAAAAGAACCCAAAATTAAGACGAAGTGATTATAGGGACCAGTTTAACACCGTTTACAGCGAACTGTTCGTTATAACCGATAATTCCGCTTAAAGAGAACACCGGCTATAACGTACAAAAACCTCCAGTCCCTTGAAGTTCGTTATAAACGATTTTGACTGTAGTTTGTTTATTTTTCTATTTTTCTCCACATACTTTAATACATATACTTTCCACCCGTATTTAATTCTTGTTAAGTGCTCAAAATGACCGGCAATTTTGAAACGGGGTCAGAGATTTATACTTGTTAATTTCTTATTTTTATAGTATCGCTCTCCCCAACAAGAGTACTTCAAGTATTTTTTTCTACTCATTATATTTAACACTATGATCATAGAAAATTGAAGAATTCATCAAGCCAATTAACCCCCTATGTGGGGCAGGTTGGCCTAGAAGGTGAGGTTGTTTGGCCATCTCATTTAAGTACTGCATGACACATCATTTGTATTAAAACTGGACTATAATGGTATAATGATTTTAAATCGGTTTTTAACAGCTATTAAGGGAAAATAGAATGGCAAATGACTGCATTTTACTATACGACTGCATTTATTTCAATTGAACAAAATTATATAACATTTCAAACAGCATAAATTAGAAAAATGTGATGGCTTAGAAGCATCATTGCGTTAGAACAATGTAAACAATTTTTTCATAAAACAAAACGAATTCCACACATCTTCAAAAATTTTAGGTTGGATCAATATTCTTAGGCGAACAATAACTCCTTTCTTAATACTTACCAGTCCTCAAACGCAATAAAGAATGTTTTTTTGTCATCACAGATCAGTTTCAGTAGCGGATTTCTTTTAACAACATCGGTGAGGGGGTACCGTATTTCATCTTTCTTTTTTGGCCATGACCAAAACTGGTGCTTGTTTTCCATTGTGCTGACTAATAAATCTGTATCATCAATTGCCGTCACGATTCCTGGGTACGTTTTGCCCTCGTAGTTCACATCAACAGATTCGCCACTGCGCCAACAAACCCCAGTGTAACAGAGCCAACTAACCCCACAGGAGAGATAATGTGAAAGATGGCTGCTAGGACGGGGACCAACCAAACAAGAAACTGGTTAATTGAAAGGTTAGGTTTTTCGAAGGAGTTTGGGGCTTTTTGTACAGAATCGGAGTCAAATGTTTTACCATGACTTAAAACCAAATTTACTTAAAATGTAAAAATTTACTTACATGTTGTAAAATCAATCAATGAAGCAAACTCTTCTCTACACTGTTAGCATCGGACTTACCATCATTACCATGTGACTAGCCATAGTCACTCGGTACAATGGTGGCGCCTTCACAACAGGTGTGACGGAAACTATAAGCCAAAGGCCAACCTACCCCCAATACCCACCAACCCCGCTCTCTCCTACTTTTTGAAAGTAGAACCATTGGTTGGGTGCCGGTACACCGTGTATCGCCGTTGACAGGCAAAAGAGAGGCCATGCTCCGGGAGTTGATATTATTGATGCGATAAGTTGAGGAATAGTATCTCTTAATTGAATAAATAAGTTTGGGAATCTACAATGATTTCATAGATAGACGATACCATCGTAAAAAATGGAAGGTTGCCGACTTGAGACTCTATTAAAAGGTATGAAGGAAGAACCAGCAGCTCCCAAAGCCATACAGACCCATATGTCTCCTCCGTGATTACTGGAGAACCTCATCGTGTCAGTCTTTCTCTATTCTTGCAATTGCAAGTCATCCATGGCAATATGGCTCTACAACAGGCAAGAGAACCTCTGAGGCAATGCTAAGAGTGCGTCTGGACGTCAAAGTACGAGGGGAGGTCTTCGATAATGTCTGGTGGCCAATCGTGCTCTAGCTGCTGGTAAGGTACGAAAATCCCACAACTCATACGCCTGTTCCGGAGCTACCTCTATGATACAAAAATCAAAGTCAGAGATAGTTTCTTCAGAACAGAATCATCTATATAAAAGAGATGCTCGCAAGGTTCTGGCGCAAGATTTTCAAAAACTTTATGATTTCATTGTCAAAGTTGGGTTCCATACGTCACAGTTTATTGGGATTTTACTGTTTATCAAGACTGATTGATTATAACTGAGAATAGCAATTTTGCCGGTATAGGCATTATAATTAAACATTTTCTTTACGCTAATGCAGTTATTATGATGAACCATGCGTATGGACATCTATAAAGAAACACGAGTATGTTTTTTGTTAAAGGTTATTCGAATGAAACAGTGAGGAAGTGATGGTTTTTTTTTTATTATTAAGAGGCATAAATTCTTCAGGTCATCAATATCTCTTATCTTGATTTTGTAAAAATCATTCTTTTCTTCTCCTTCATTTAGCTTATAGCTCTTGTAGGACCTTCAAAAAAGCCTCTCCAGCTCAACTTCTTAATCGGCCGATTCCTATCTTCTGGTTATCATTTCTCAGCTCGGTACAGCTTTTTTTCTTGCCATTCAGGGGCTAGAGATATCTTAGGCGGACTAAAATTTCTGCAATCGTTTGAGATAAATAAGCGTTTTTTTTAATTCGTAGGTTGGGTTTTAAAGATTCTACAACATGACGCACAACCCATATTTATTAAAATAATAACCTGACGCATGCGTTAAAAAAAATTCTTAGACGTTATAATGAAGTGTGTCATTTTGTAGGCGTTTTAGGGGTGTCAGGAGTCTTTAACTTCTTTAGGATTGATAATTATACCTCGGTTTTACTACAATCACTTGCTGTGAACTTCTCCTGAACTGATTAAAGGGATTTATAAAATAAATAAAAAAAAATAGGTTTTTTAAATCTGATATATTTTCATATTGCAGCTTTTTGGACTACTGATATGTATAGTGACAATTTGGGCTTTTATCGAGTTCAGAGACTGTTCATGGAAAGTTGCGCCACCAACAGTCAGCTATCCTGTCCTCATCATTTTTATGATTTTGTCAATTACAATCTTACTCTTATGCGCTTTTGGACTTTTAGTCTTAAAAAAAGAAGATTCTAAACAAATGAGCCAAGTATGTATGTCTACGTCTCTCTTCAAATCTTCAAACTTCTCGACAGTTTCTTAATTATATTTAATTTTTTACAGTTCATTAGGTTCATGATAATATTCTCAGTGCTCTCTGTGATTCTCATGATCGTCCTCTGGATTTACACTGTATATGAACAAGATGGAAGGCTTTCAAATGACACTTTGCAACTTTCCTACTCTTGCCTCACGGAGGTGGCTCAATGCTGGGATAGGATTCAAGAAATGGTAATCTAAGCAAAAATTAAAATATCATACTACACTTTGGTTCCGGTATCTTACTAAATCCTCCCGGTTGTTTATTAGAAATAGGATGAAAATGTCTATTATTATTCAAGAAGCTTATTAATAACAAAATTAGTTAAATAAATAATTAATTTAGGTACTGAAAGACTAATTCATAATTTTATTGTTTTTATAGCATGGCTGTTGCGGGTGGAATTCTGCGAGAGATTGGAAAACTATTCCGCACAGCTGCTGTGATTACTTTATGAACTACGGCCAGGTATCTTTATGTTTTGTTTCAATGTACCCGCACATTATGTTGCACCACGTTCTTTATATTTCTACAATATTACGAGGGGTGATCAAAAAGTTCCAGGACTGTTGAGATTGCGCGGCAATGGAGTTTCATAGAGCAGTGCGGTTGGCAGCATTGTTTAGCGTGACTCTTCCTGAGCTCAGCTGTTTATTCAGTTTGTTGATAACCTTCTTCATTGCAAAGTTACTGATGTTTTCGTAAAAAAAAGTTTTTTGTGTTCGGCGATTTCCAGTAATGACTTGTTTTAAGAAGTTTTCATTGTCATTTGCCATTTCAAGAAGTTCCTGACAAACTTGAACTCTGTGTTCTTTCTGCTGCTCAGTCAACAGTCTCGGAACAAACTTTGCAGCCACCCTTCTCATCTGCAAATTTTCTGTTAAAATCTGTTGACACGAACCAAATGAAATGTTCAATTCTTCAGCCATCTCACGAATGGTTAGTCGACGATTAGAACGCACGAGACTGTTCAATCTTGCAACATGATCGTCGTCAGTCGAAGTTGATGGGCGCCCTGAACGAGAATCATCTTCACACGATGTCCGGCCTTCCTTGAACCTTTTGTACCACTCATGACACCTTGACCGACTCAGACATTCATCACCGAAAGCCACTTGCAACATTTGAAAAGTTTCAGTAAACATTTTACCCAACTTCACACAAAACTTTACGCAAACGCGTTGCTCTTCCTTTACATTCATTTCACAAAATCGCCGAACACAAAAAACTTTTTTTTTACGAAAACAGCAGTAACTTTGCAATGAAGAAGGTTATCAACAAACTGAATAAACAGCTGAGCTCAGGAAGATTAACGCTAAACAATGCTGCCAACCGCACTGCTCTATGACACACCATTGCCGCGCAATCTCAACAGTCCTGGAACTTTTTGATCACCCCTCGTATACAGTTTCATTCAGTTTAGGGGTTGTGCCCCAATTTTCAAAAATTTATATTATCAATCACATGATTGAAAGATTTTTTAATTTTTTTTTTTAAATATAAATAGCTGTATACACCGGTTTCAACCGGAGAATTTCATTTTTTAAATTTATAAAGTGAGACTTTTATTGACTCAAACGGTCGATTTCGTAAAAACTAATTTAAAGCGAGATCAAAACGATTTTTATAACAATAAAGAATATACCCAGAGATCGGGTGAAATTGTGCAATTTTGATATAGGCAGGTGTTCGCACCTGGTATGAAAGAACCACTCAGCGAAATTTGGAGAATTTAGGACGAACGGTATGGATTTTTATAAAGAACAAACAAACAAACAGATTTTTATCTTTTATTTTCATTCATTCATAGTCATTCCTCTATGAGCCGCTTTTACGCAGTGTGAGGAGGAAGACTATATAGACTTCTCCAGCTCCGTCGGTCATCTGCTAGCTGCCTTCTGTTACTTCCATTGGAGTCCTCTTTTCTGGAAGTCCTTCTTAACTTCGTCTTCCCATTTTATTCTAGGACGGCCTCTTCCTCGCTTCCCATCCACTTTGGCTCGATAGACCTCACTAGCAACTCTCCTCTGCTCCATCCACAGAAGGTGTCCCAGTCATCTCAACCGGTTTTCCTCTATTAAATCGTTGGCAGGGTTAACGTCGAGGTTCAATCTGATCGTGGTATTTAGTACTCGATCTCTTCTTGTTCTCCCCTCTATCTTTCGGAGAAATCTCATTTCAGCTGCTTGTATTTTTGATTGATGCTTTTTTGTTAGCGTCCATGATTCCGAATGGGGAGAAATGTAGATCTGAATACAGCCACTTTCGTTTTCATTTCAACCTCTCTTCTATTAAGGACGCCTCTTTTAACTGCTTCAAACATTCTGCCCGCCGCTGTGATTCACTCATTTACTTCTGAATCAATGTAACCATTTTCGTTGAGGTGTGCACCCAGGTATTTGAAGTTTTCCACCTATCTTTATTTATATAGATAATATAATTGTCATATTCTAAATTCCTTTTCTTACATCATTCAATATTAACTCAAACTTGTCATAATTTTGTGTCAACTGATCGTTATTGAGAATGAGGGAGGCACAACCCCGAAACTCGAACAGTATGAAATTGTTGGGAAAATAAATGAAAATTACATGGAAGATGAGTTTGTTAATGTTAAACCTTTAATTAATTACTTGGTCTTCCAATTAATTTATAAGAAAAATGAAAATAATTCTTCCTATGCAAGTAGCTAACAAAGCACGGCAGGTCTCGATTGACTTCAACCGTGAAGTCTTTGCACCTTGGGGATTCTTTCGGGAGATCATTCTAGGACATTTTTAGATGAAAAAAATGCAAAAATTAAAATCCTAAAGGTGGCCGTTTCTTTCATTGAACGATTTTCGCATTTTCTAACAAAATGTGTAAAACTTTAGCACTCAAAACCGACTAACTTCTAATTGTATACTGATCCTGGAATAATACATGCAAATCCAACTAAGAGTAGAGAATAAACTGATATAGATATGTTTATTTATATGTCCTTCGTAGTATTTACCTTATGTGGGTGGTTTATTATTTGTTTTTATGAATTCATATCGGAAGTATATTTCACGAATGACAACATGTAAATGTAAATATTTTAATCATTCAAAATTTTACAATTATTCAATACTATTTAATACTCATCAAATATAGGTATATATATTGGACGTATTTAAAAGCCCTGAAAAAGGCTAATATGCAATTTGAAAAATATAGGTATATATTGAAAAAAAAAAACATTAGATAGAGAAATAAATGATTAAGATTACGTAATATATAAAAATAAAATTTTTGTACATTTTACTTTAAAAATGCGAAATTTGTTGAAATGAAAAAAACGGCCACCTTTAGGATTTTAATTTTTGCATTTTTTTTCATCTAACAATGCCCTAGAATGATCCCACGAAAGAATCCGCAAGGTGCAAAGACTTCACGGTTGAAGTCAATCGAGACCTGCCGTAAAAGAAGGAAAACAAGAGTCAGAACACGAAGGAAATAAATGAAGTAGATCATTATCTGCAACTGTCCCAAGTCACTTAAAATGTTGGTGATTTCATTACTGCCCAATTATTTGGGAAACGCCCGTTAAATATTATGTTGTAATTGTTTTTTTAAAAACTTCGAATGGTGGAGTTTTATGTGTTTCTAACTTGCAAACCTCAGAGAGAGTAAAACCATTGAAATTTCTTGATTGGCCGGGCAAGGCTAGGGTCCAAAGCCAGGGAATTGTTATTAAATCAAGTCCAAAACATGAAAGGAGGGGCGTTTTCCGAGTTTCTATCTTTTTTTAATAAATTGATTTTTTAAAAATAAATTTGAGTTTTCAAATATTTTTGTATTAATTAATAACATCAGTTTGATACAGAAACTATTGTAATACAAACACTTTTTTACCATTAAATTAGTTCTCAATTAAAATTTCTTTTGTCTAGCCTAGCTCTCTTAACAGCCCATAGGAGCGAGATCGCCCAAAAGATAAATCGCTGATCATTACAATGAAAACATCTACTGATTTGCCCACTATATATTTATCTTTTAAGCGTAAGATTACGGCCGTTTGAAAAATCAAGTGAAACTGATGCTATCAAACAATGGTTGCAAAATGAAACACAGATTTTTTAGGATAGTCTAAAAGTTTGATAAATTTATTTTTAAAAATGAAAAGTGGGCAAAGTCATCTTGTTTTATGGACCTTAATTTGCTGTACACTTATATACAGTCGACCGAACTGTATGGTCAATGAGAGATAAATATATCCGTATTAGTGGCGATAAGTATGGTTGCGAAAGTTTTTTTGGTCAATATTTTCTTGAAACTTGGAGATATTTTACAATTTAAAACATCTCTAATCTCTAGAGTTATTATTTCAATCAAAGGCAACTCTATTGCGAAATATTAGATACTTCAGTATTAACTGAGGTCAGTTATGAAGATTGCGCCATATAACACAAGGGATAAGCCAGGAAAACAATAAGGGGTGGAGTCAGGGCAAGTCGAGAGTCTTTACTGTTTGACCTTGCTGGCTAACATCTATTTTGTTTTAAAAATAATTTGTTGTTTGTTTCTTTAATTTCATATTCTATTTACAGTTCTATACAAAATAAAATCATTATTAACATGTAACTTTTAAAATTGAACTATTAGCAATATATTTTCCTTTTTATTTTCTTATAACTTCGTTTGCGTTTCGTGGTTCTGTCTCCATTCTCAAAACATATGATTGAATGTGTTGCATTTAAATAATATAAGATTATAACCATTGAAAATCATTATAATACATTCTCATATATTAGCTCATGCCAATCTTGTTATTTAATTGGGTGAACCAGTTGGAATTTTCAACAGTAATATTACATACAAGACATTCAATCATTTGAGAAATATATTTTTTTGGGAATGGGGACACAAACCCGAAACGTAAACGAAGACAATAAAAGAAAGGAAATAAAGAAAAATAATAAGGAAGATACATTGCTAATAATTCATTATTAAAAAACATAAAATTTTCCAACTGAATTTGAAGATAAAGAAAAAGCAACTTGTATTTATATTATTTTGTAAAAAAAATTATAAAAAAAAAAGTAAATTATAAAAACATCGTAACATTGTTTTTTTGGTTTTACCTGACCAGAAAATTTTCCTAAATGTAGGAAATCGTTGGTAACCCTAGTTTTACCGAGTTTTTGAACGATGGATATATGTACGTTGGTACGTATTCAAAGATCTTGTTACAAGTTACAAGATCATACGTACAAGTTCTTGAACGATGAATATACTTTGACATTTATGCAAATATAATATACTTTGAAGGGCACCTTAGTGAACGGCACTGGAGCCACCGTTCAGAACTAGTACCAAATTGGGTACTGTTTTGAGAAGTTATGTGACCGTGAAGTTATCCAACTTCCATCGCCTTTTTTTCTGTTTAGAAGAGGCCTTGATTAGCTTTAATAGATTCCAGCTTTCGACTCCCGCTTGCTACGCTCGCTCTTCAGAGATAAATAAACCCCCAAAAGGGGCCTTACTTTGAAGGACGCTTTAGTGAACGGCGCAGGGGCCACTTTACAGAACTATTACCTAAAATTGTGAGAAGTGTCTCACTCACCGTTCGGTAAGGCGACGTTCAAAGTAACGCCCTATCTCCACGGGAATCCAAAAGGACACTTTTGGGGTTTATTTACCTCTTAAGAGCGAGCGTAGCGAACGGGCGTCGAAAGCTGAGATCTATGAAAGCTAATTGGTCATAAAATTTGGTTTAAAAAAAAAAGTACTAGTACAGAGTGGGGCTGATGCGTTGTTCACTAAGGCGCCCTTCGAAGTAAGGCCCGATCTCCGATGAAAAGAACCCTTTAGGGGGTTTATTTATGTCTGAAGAGCGAGCGCAGCGAGCGGAAGTCGAAAGCTAGAATCTATTAAAGACATTCAAGGCACTTTTTAACTAAAAAAAAAGACGATGGAAGTTCGATAACATCACGGTCACATAACCTCTCAAAACAGGCCACGCCCATCAGCCCCACTTCAGTACCTTTACCAAAAAAAAAAAAAAAATAGAGGGAGACCGGTTCCGGAGATACAACTTTGTAACAGAATTCAAAAAACAATACAGTTCAAGCCGAAAGAAAAATTATAGAATTCATCATATACAATATGTCTGAAGATGTTTATAAAAAGCGAGACGGCGCCAATTTGTGAAAATAAAGTATCCGATGGAGAAATTCGGTATAATCAATTAATACAGTACGCTTTGATTAACTAATATTTTATATTCATATTTTATTAATATAATTATACTAGCATTCCCCATCGCGGCTTCGCCCGCGAGCCTTTAAAATCAATTCGGTGACCATTATCTTGGTATTGATCTAATATAATATGTTAACTGATGATAAGGAGATTTAGTAGAATTTGAGCTTCCGGTAGGTGAAATGTTGGAGGGGGAAGCTGCCGGCTCGGAGGAAGAGACGGAGACGCGCAATGGAGAGAGTTCACTAAAACCGCCGAAACAAAAAATGGACTTACTCGTCGTGAACGCTTCATTTTTCGGCTGTAAAACATGGTTTTCGACGCCCAATAGGGTCTTTCGAGTTAAACTCGTCGTATCAAATTCTTTAAAATGAGTCCTAATTAGATATATTTTCTCGAAGTTCGAAAATAGATGTCCGTTAGAGTTAAACGACAATTTCGCCATTTACATTTTAGATATTCTTAGGGGTTACATGTTTGATATTCCTTTCTTAGTGGTTACCTACATCGCTTTTAAAATCTAAATTCCGAAGTTTCTAATCATAAGTAGTTTTTGCTCTGCATTGATTCTGTCAGTCAGGACAAAGCCTCTTATACATATGGAGAAGTATATATATATATGTAGTAGTATATATATATATGGAGAAGTTTATATATATGGAGAAATATATGGAGAAGAGATCGAAATAAACACGCACCATCCCCAATCATGGAAATCACAGTGTGCATAATTTGATTACCACTAATATTTAAATAATCAGTAGCCATATTTTATGTGAATGTCTATTTTAATACTATTGTAACGTTAAATCGATATTTAAATAAAAAACATATGGTTTAAAATCTCAACAAATAGATTTCCGTTAGAGTTAAACGACAATTTCGCCATTTAAGCCCCTTAGGGGTTACATTTTTGGAATTCCTTTCTTAGTGGTTACCTATATCGCGTTTAAAGTCTAAATTCCGAACTTCAAGTTTCTATCATTAGTAGTTTTTGCCCTGCGTTGATTCTGTCAGTCAGGACAAAGCCTCTTATATATATAGAGATTATTGGATACACTCGGATAAATCGTAGTTTTATTTAATTTTATACATTGGAGTGGACAGGCTCCTCCTGCCAAAATATGACCTGCCCCCCCCTCCCGGCCGGTGACGCCCGTGCAATAATAATGTAAATAAATGTAACGCTTAATAATAATGTTAACAAAAATTTTACTTAACGTAATTAGAAAATAAAACAATTTTTAGCTTTTCTATTTAATCCCTTGTAGTATATCACAACATTATTTCTTTGTTTTAGGAAATATGCAGTAAGAGTAAGAAAAAGAAAGGGATTCCCATGGAAGCCGCCTTTCAGGAAGGTTGCAAAAATCATCTGTTCTCTCGTTCGTTGATTTATATCATTTTGGCATCTCTCAGCTGGGTCATCGTTGTCATATTGTTTGTAAGTGTTGTTATTCCATGTCCATCTTACATATGTTTATCAATAGTACATAACATTTTCTTAGCACGTTTTCCCATCCCCCCCCCCCACCTACCCTGGTACACCCCACACACAAATTAAAGTTTATACATATAAATACTATATAGTTTATTATATTATTATGTTAGTATTACATTAGTTAAACCAAAACTAAGTTTTTAAAAAGTATTTATTTTTATCCTTTTCAGCTTGCAGTCATCTTTGTTTCAATCCATCTTTTGAGAGGTCTAAAGATAAAGGATAAACTGTTACCAATGATTGAATAATAAAAAAAAAATAAAATATATTTGTGTAAAATTTCTGAAAACATAATTTTATTTATTATTAGCTGTATGTCCCGGTTTCACCCTAGGAATTTCAACTCGTCAAACGGTCGATTTCGAAAAAAACTAATGTAAAGCAAGATCATAACGATTTTTATAACAATAAAGAATATACCCAGAGATTGGCTGAAGTTATGCAATTTTAATATGGTCAGGTGTTCGCACATTGTATGAAAGAACCACCGAGCGAAATTTGGAGAATTTAGGATAAACGGTACGGGTTTCTATAAAGAACAAACAAAAAAACAGAATTTCATCTTTATTTATATAGATAATCATTGTCAGATGATATTTAATAGATAAATCTATATAAATAAAGTTGAAATTCTGTTTGTTGTTGTTTGTTTGTTCCTTACAGAAATCCATACCGTTTGTCCTAAATTTCGCTCAGTGGTTCTTTGATACCAGGTGCGAACACCTGTCCATATTAAAATTGCGTAACTTCAGCCGATCTTCAGCTGATATTCTTTATTCTCCGAATTTCGCTCAGCGTTTCTTTCAAACCCATTGCGAACACCTGTTCATATTAAAATTGCATAACTTCAACCGATCTTCAGCTGATATTCTTTATTGTTATAAAAATCATAATGATCTCACTTTACAATTTTTACAGTTTTTTTTACGAAATCGACCGTTTCTTTAGAAAAATGAAATTCCCCGTGATAAACCGGGATATACAGTTATAATCTATGTATATAAAGATCAAATTCTATCTGTTATTTATAGAAATACATACCATTTGTCCTAAATTCTCCAAATTTCGCTCAATGGTTCATTGTCATGGTTCATGGTTAATATGAACAGGTGCGAACACCTGTTCATATTAAAATTGCATAACTTCAGCTGATATTCTTTATTGTTATAAAAATCATAATGATCTCACTTTACAATGTTTTTTTTTACGAAATCTATCGTTTCTTTGGAAAAATGAAATTCCCCGTGTGAAACCGGGATATACAGCTATAATATATGCATATAAAGGTGAAATTCTGTTTGTTCTTTATAGAAATCCATACCGTTTGTCCTAAATTCTCCAAATTTCGCTCATTGGTTCTTTCAGGCCAGGTGCGAACACCTGGATTTTCCACTTTTAATCAACCCAAAAATGACTGTAACCGAAGCTAACCCAGGGATCAAATGTGGTGTAGTTGTTAGTATAGCAATCGACTAATGGTCGCGGATTTGCGGCCCGCGGTTGCCCTAGGATTTTTAAAAGGGATTAAAAAATCCTTAGCTACGCCGTCCCTCTGACAGGACGTAAAATGGAGGTTTCGAGCCTGTACGATGTCAAGTACTCGCTAATGACCCCTATCCTAATTATAACTAGATAGGCAAAATTTAGGACTCCCACTGTAGCATTGTCCGATTAGCCTTATTAGGCATAAAGTGACGCCCAACACACCGAAGCTTAACCGCCCATAACCCAACCAGGGACATTTCTGTTGTACCACGAAGAGTAAATGCACATTAATGTTTAATGAAGTTGATTCAAATTATAAAATTCAAAAATAGATGTAGATGCGTATAAACAACAGACAATTAAGGAGATAGTTTTAAATATACAATTATAAAATCAACACATTTTTGAAGACTACTTTATGAGCTGTGGATGTTTTGCGGAATTTGTCGAGAAACAGAGGAATGGGTAAAGATACTGAAGAGGGGCGGCTGGGCGTGGCCTGTTTTGAGAGGTTATGTGACCGTGATGTTATCGAACTCCCATCGCCTTTTTTTCAGTTAAAAAAAGTTACTTTACAGTTAATTTTACAGTTATAATCTATGTATATAAAGATCAAATTCTATCTGTTATTTATAGAAATACATACCGTTTGTCCTAAATTCTCCAAATTTCGCTCAATGGTTCATTGTCATGGTTCATGGTTAATATGAACAGGTGCGAACACCTGTTCATATTAAAATTGCATAACTTCAGCTGATATTGTTTATTGTTATAAAAATCATAATGATCTCACTTTACAATGTTTTTTTTTACGAAATCTATCGTTTCTTTGGAAAAATGAAATTCCCCGTGTGAAACCGGGATATACAGCTATAATATATGCATATAAAGGTGAAATTCTGTTTGTTCTTTATAGAAATCCATACCGTTTGTCCTAAATTCTCCAAATTTCGCTCATTGGTTCGTATAGATGCGTATAAACAACAGACAATTAAGGAGATAGTTGTAAATATACAATTATAAAATCAACACATTTTTGAAGACTACTTTATGAGCTGTGGATGTTTTGCGGAATTTGTCGAGAAACAGAGGAATGGGTAAAGATACTGAAGAGGGGCGGCTGGGCGTGGCCTGTTTTGGGAGGTTATGTGACCGTGATGTTATCGAACTCCCATCGCCTTTTTTTCAGTTAAAAAGTACCTTTATTGGCTTTAATAGATTCTAGCTTTCGATTCCAGCTCGCTTTTCAGAGACAAACAAAACCCCAAAAGGGTCCTTTTTAGTGGAGATCGGACCTTACTTTGAAGGGCCCTTTAGTGAATGGCGTATAAGTCGTACTTCAGTACTAATACCGCTATTCATCCTTAAAATTCTTGATATGTATTTTAGGTTACCTAATACTGACTCCAGCCAAGCCCGCGCTTCATTGGTGTTTCTATTGTGATAGGTTATAAACACATTGGCGGATACCAGTTGTTTGCGATTGGATTTTACTTACTTACGTACTTAAGTACCAAATTTTGCTTACTAATAACTTTTTTAAATAGTTTGACCTGTTAACAGGGCGGTACGTATAAATGCGTCCTTGAAATATGCGTTGCACCCTGGATCTGGTGGGACTTATATTTTCGTACAACAGAGGTATTAGTCATAGATAATTATATATACATATATAAATAAATAATGAATAATAAAAACAACATATATTTCAAGGACGTATTTATACGTCCCGCCCGGTTAACAGGTTAATGAGCAAACCCGTGTACCACCCCCCAGCTAGTGAATATGATGTTAGCCGAAAGATTATTACGTCTTCCATCGGGTATGAAAGTGCGAGACTGAAGCAAGTGGTGATATAAAGACAGCAGTGATTAGCCGCCGGAGGGGATTGGACAAATAGAAAAGTGTCTACCGGCTTAATATTTAATTAAACGGAGAACAAGGAGGTAGGGATGAGGGAGGAAGCCAGTAGTTACAAACACACACCCTGATTGTGGGAAGGGAGGCGCCACCTTAATAGGCAATCTCCTGTCTCCCACAGCGACTATTGTCTCCCCTCAACACCTAGCCAGTGATGGTGGGGGGTATTGGTGTATTGGGCACCAGCGAGGTAGGAGAACAGTGAGTGTCTCAGTACAGCGCCCTCCATCACTTGCGGCTCCTCATGGAACCAACACTGTATCCCCTATTCCCGTATCTCATCCACTGGTGAGTTGCTGAACTTTATTTATTTTTATTTTTCTCCCCAAGATTATACATGAATTTATAAGAAACTGAATTAACTGCAACATATACATGCATTTCTTGGCTACATGAAGTTTTAAAAATTAGTGATTACAAATACTATTATTATTTTTTTGGGTGTGTATAAGAGATTATATCTGTCATCCCAGTAAATAAGCGGTTAAGTCGAAATTAGCCCAAAATGAGTTAACTACCTAAAAAGAAGCATGGAATGGCTTCTTTGTAGTGAACAAGTCAGGCTTTCATTTGAAATGAAGTTGAAATAGTTGTTATAATTTGCGTTTAATCTGTTGTAATCGGTCGGTTGAAATTAAGAAAAAATACTCAACTATAATATCTCATTACTGATAAGATCTGTCCAGTTAGTTTAATGGCCAAAATCAGGGGTCACTATTTTGATATTTTTGATGAAATCTCAATGCTTGATAATGAAAACCTGATTTCATACCAATAAAGTTTAAACTTCAATATATATATACATAAATGGTAATGTAACGCAATCATAAAATTTGGTTGTTTTTTATTGTGAAATTATTAAACTATTTATTTTTTTGTCTCGCCATTTCCATTCTTTTTTTTAGTGTTTAATTCCATACATAAGTTTAGTGGAAAAGTGCATAACTTACAACTTCTCAAGTACGATCCACACATATTTTCCTACTACATTTTAAGTTGATAGTAATACAAAAAAAATCTAATTGTTTTTTTTATGTGCTTCCTGGATATATTTTACATCTTGTAGGCTTTGGTGAAAGTTGATCCAAAGTGTTCATATTCTTTGGGCAATTTAGTTTGTATTACATGAACCCGTTCCAAACGAAGTCGAAGTTCCCGGTAGTAAAGGGCGCTTGTCTGAATCTCATGGGGGTTCAATTAAAGATTTTGTTACAATCATGATAAACTTGCATCGTCATCTGAATCGAAATAACAAGTAATTTAAAATAAAAATTGTCTGGTAAAAAATAAAAAAAAACACACAACCGAACACGTAGGGTCTTCTCTATACCAAGAATAAAGAAAAGTATATTATTTCAGTTGAAAAGGTGTGATGTTCTGTATATGGGTTATTCTCCCAATACCGACAAATTCATGTCCAAATGAGATTATATTATTTGAGTGAAATTGCTAATAATTCAATTGCATCCACTGGTTAATTGAAAACCTCAGCTTGTTGTTCAAGAATTTTTATCTCAGTAACAATTTGTTTAGATTTTGTTTTCATACTTGTTAGAAGGTCTTAATTATTTGGTTTAACGGTATATTGCTATTTTCGTATAATAGAAAAAAAGTTATGATCCATAATCTACCTGTCCCATAGATGCAACCTATCTCCCTCACATTGTTTTGAAATCGGGCCTCAAAACTTTGGAAACCTTTATTTCATTATAATTCATCGCAGGCAACATTGTAACAGATTCCCGTCTCAACAAGGATATTTTTCACAGAAGTTCTGCCTTCGTTTTTATCGGTTAAAACAGTGAGTGTCGTTTCATCTCCTATCTCCCTCACCCACTGATATTTCCTAAAAGGTGAGTTTGATTCACGTTATATTACGGTTAATTTGTAGGTTTACAAGGGATTTCAATAGCCCATAAACGTTGTTCATAAGAGATTGACATGGAATAGTCTAACTTAACTTTAATATAACTTCAAAAACCAATCTCCCTCACTCGTGTGGAATGAGGGAGATAGACTTTAAGTGAGGGAAATAGGAACAAAGTGATGTTTGAGTTTAGTAGAACCTGAAATCTAAACTTATTTAAATATTTAAGTGAAATTGATTTTCAGGTTTGTTTTGAGCTCTTTTAAATAATATTTAGAGATTACAAAGACTTAATTAGTTGACACGTATTTGTTTTGTTTGTTTATTTAACGTCCCTTTATGCAACTTAGGCTAGCCGGACGATGCTATAGTGGGAGTTCTAAATTTTGCATATCCAAGTATAATTAGGATAGGGATCTTTGACGAGTACCTGACATCGCACAGGCTCGGGTCCTATATTTTTGTCCTATCCGAGGGACGTTTTTTTCGCTTACAACTCGCAAACGAAGGGATTAATCGAAAACATTTATATGGCCGAAAATGTTCTCCTTGAAAACCTGAAAAGATTGACACCATTTAGACACCTCTACGACTATTTTTTTTGCAAAAATCGCGGTTTTGCGCTTATAACTCGCAATCGAAGGCGAAATGAGTGATTTGTATATTTTTCCGGTGTAGCGGTAGGGAATGTTTTAAAATGATGCCTTATTCATGGAATTTGATAATTTATTAAGAAACTTATGGCGTACCGACAAAAAAAAGGCCTTGAGAAATAATATATATATATATGTTTCTATGAAGGCATTTTTTGTAAACACCATTAGCAGCCTAGCTTCTAACAATTTGTGGAAAAAAAACATTGGAAAATTTAATTTTTTCGCATTGAAATTAGAACAATGAAATATTGCATGAAATGGAAGAATGACCCATATATATAAGTAAATATATATAAGTTTATCAAAAGATTAATTTCGTTTTCGACGAAACTTTGGTAATTTTAAAAGACCATTAATTGAAGGGCAGGCTATTCTTGATGCAAACCAAATATTTACATGTGGAATAACATCTAAAAATAAAAAAACAGTTATTTTACAAGCCTCGTGCCTTTAAACTAACAATCTTAAAGGACTGCCCCATCAAATAAAAGTGGAAATCAAATTTATTAATAATAATAAGCAATTTTCTTGTCATTGTACGTGTAAAGCTGGTAGTTCTGGTAAATGCAAACACATCATTGTAACTTTACTCGACGTTTTTCGGTTAGTAATAACATTAATTACCTATTCACACAATCGTTGTTATGACAGCTTAGATTCTTTGTCATATTATTTATTTATTTGTCAAAACTTTCAGGCTTAGCATTGAAAACATGGAACAATTAAGCACAACGGATTTAATAGAAAAATGGGGAAAATTAAAAAAGAAAAACAAATCTATGACACTATGGTCTCAATGTTATTTGCATAAAACTAGCATTTTGGAATAATAAAATGTCAAATACTAATATTTACCTGGATAAATATAGTCTCTTTCTTTAAAATAAAGACTACATATCGTCATATGTTTCGAAACAGGCTTATCTATTCTTAATTTTACAATCCACTCTTTAAGAAGCTTTTTATTTTTTGGAAATAAAAGGGAATGACACGTCTTTTGATTTTTTAATTGAACACTGAGGGACCGAGCAATACCTATTAGATATTTTTCAAATGATTTTTTGCTCAATCGGGTTTTAATTATGGAAAAATAAATTAAAAACGCCAAAAAACCCTATGAATCCCAGGTAATGGCCCCGCTTTTATCCCCGTTTCTCTAGTTCCTGCAGCGCCGTCGCAGAAGCAGCACCGTCGCTTGCGCCCGCCTATAACTGTTACCGAAAAATAAAATTTGGATCGATCATTCATGTAATATAAACAAAAAATTATGAGCGTTCATTAGGGAATGAAAAGCTTTGAAGTCAAAAAACCTTTTAATTCGCTAATAGACGCCATATTTATTTTTAAATTAAATGATGCAATGTCAAAGCTCTTAAACTCTAAATGTAACACTTTTGGTTGTTTAGATGGTAGTTTTTCTTGATCCAACGAAATAATCTCGTAAATAAATTTGAAAACAAAAGTTCTGTCAGGAAATAGGTAACATATGAAAGTGAGACGGTGTGGTCGCAACCCTCTTAAAACATTGGCACTAAATCCGCCTCTGCTAGAAAAAAATCGTTCTCAGAAAACATTTCTATAACTTATGAAGTGGAGTAGTTATTCATAAATTAAACAGTGCCTTTTTGCAATTTGGTGTTTGACAGGAGGGTCATTCGCTGTCAATTCAAACGGGCTTGAGTCTCACCATTTCAGATTTGCTTGATATTTGGTATTTGTGTACTAATTGTATCTACTAGACCAATTGTGAAATATTACTGAGATATGTCTATCCGTTTTTCAATTATTGGCCTAGGTAATAAAAAATAGGTCCAGAAACACAAAAAATCATGATTAAAAACAGCTGTAGATGTTTTCCAAATTTGTCTAGGACTATGAGAATGGTGTCGTTTAACAGCCCATTCCATGCCATTTCATATGATATAAAACAATGTATAGGTTGGTACTAAAGAAATTTCCTTCAAACTAAATGTAAAATTTTAATTTAAATTTTATCAAAAAGGGCATTTTTATATATTTTTTGAAAAATAGTTAATATTATATCTATTCATAAAAAACAAACCATAAAAGTGGGATGAAAATTTCTTCAGTACTAAAAAAATTGAAAACTAGTGATAAAATTCCATAAATCTAGCATTTTATGATTAAAATTAGCTGTAAATATTTTCCAAATTTGACTAGGACTATGAGAATGGTGTAGTTTAACAGCACATTCCATGCCGTTTCATATGATATACAGCAATGTATAGGTTGGTACTAAAGAAAGTTTCTTAAAACCAAGTTTATAATTTTAATTTCAATTTTCAATTTTTTTTTTTTAAAATAGGTCATACTCATATGAAACGGCATGGAATGCGCTGTTAAAAGACACCAACCTCACAGTCCTTTGTCAAATTTGGAAAATATCTACAGCTATTCTTAATCATAAAATGGTAGGTTTATGGAATTTTATCACTAGTTTTCAATTTTTTATAGTAATGAAGAAATTTTCATTACAATTTGTACACATATATGAAATTTCAATAAAATCTGAGATGGTGAGGTTCAAAATGATGTATGTTTGTGTTGACTTGACGTGGAATGGCCCAGGAGTGTATTAAGGCTTGTTTACGCGGTTAAATTTTTTGATAAATTTGGAATGAAAATGTATTTCACCTATTAACCGGTTAAAAATTGAAATACAACATTTACACCCCAAAGAATGATGAAAAAAAATTAAACGTGTAAACAGTTCTATTAGGTCCATTGTAATCGCCCCTGGTGGTCAAAAAACCAAGCAGCCTTGAGTTCCAAAAACATAACCTTGTAAACAGGCCTTTAGAGATGTCAAGAAATCTTTTTCATTTTTTTTTTACTTTCTTGCACTTCAAAAAATTTTCTGTAGTATTCCAGAGAGAGTAAAATTTTTGATATGTAATCACCACTAAGATAATAGCACTGGAAATAAATGTTTTTACATCTTGAAACTCATTTAATTAAATCAATCTATATAGATATCAAATCAAGAAGTTTTGCATTGCAAAGTCTGAAATATTAATCTTCATACATTCTGATATGGACTACCGTTTGTCACACATAATTTATTATTTGATGAATTACCGAACAAAGGAACAGTTTAATTGATAAGTAAGTTATTATGTTTCTCTATGTGAATGAATATAAAATCTCTTCTTCTTCTTAGAAAACTCTTTACTTTAATAAGTCATAAGTATACAAAGCAACACTTAAATTGAGGAACCACTTCAACAGTAATCCCTGATTTTTTTGGAGGGGGGGGGGGGAGTGGATTGGTGGGTGGAAAAAAACGAGATAAAAACCACAAGACTAAACAAGGCAACAAGTTTTGAATTGTACATGGGGCAATCTCATTGATTTTTTTTTTTTTTTTAAATATTAATATTGTTAGTTTAAAGTCCCTTTATTCTACTCATGCTAATCGGATAATGCCTCAGTAGGACTCCTAAATTTTGCCTATCCATGTATAATTAATAAATTGGGATAGGGATAGCCCTGACATCGTACAGGCTCGGGACCTCCATTTAACGACCTATTCGATGGACGGCATAGCCAAGGATATGTTACACCCTTTAGAAAATCCTAGGGCCACCACGAGACGCGAACCCGCTACCTTTAGTATTGTAGGTTGCTATGCAAACCACTACACCTCAAATGACCCTTTATTCATTATATGTATTTAGCAAATCTCATGTGTTTTATTGTTATGTTAAATATTTTTCATATTTAGTTACTGATTTCTCAAACGTGTCTACATATACTGCCGGTATTTAAAATGAAAATCCGGTTATTTCTGATTATATATTGTTACACGAGATAAAACCATTTGACTTTGTCTGTTACACTAAAAAGAGTTTTAGACTTTTTTTTTGGAAAAGTTACCTAAGTGTTCTAGTATATGTTCTGGTTCTTCTAGAATCTTCGAGAATTTTCTACACCGTTCAAGAATGTTCTATTTCGGACTAAATATAAGAAGCAATGGACTGGAGTCCACCTTTTCTCTGAAAATCTAATCATATGGTTACTTTTGTGTTACTGTATAGTTACAAGTAGATACTTTTTCGTAAAATTGTTAATAATTTGATATTTGATTGTTTGTTTAGCATTGTGAATTATTATTTTCTTATAATAAAAATTATTTGACCCCAAAATAGTGTTATAATATGATAATTTTAATAATATTTTTTTTTGCTGCGGCATCATAAAGCCGCAAACATGTTTTTTTTAACCTTGATCTGTCATCTGACTTTTGATCTGTTGACTGAATCGTCATGGGTCTCATTGGATTTAGAAGCACAGAAACTATAAAAAACGATACCATAAACGCGGGTTACTTGAGCCCAGATTTTGAAACTTTTAACATTATTCTTTATAATAGGCACAACATATTGTTTTTTTTTTTTGACATAGTCACCTTACATTATTAAACTACAGTATATTATGAATACTTTAACATATAATATGCATTGTTTATGTCATAGTAAATATTTTTATTTATTTTTTTTAATTTGGGCTCAAGTTAACCTTAAGGTTGGGTTGGTTACTTGACCCCAGACTCAATTACCATTGGAAATTCTATTTGAAGGCAGTTTGGTTTCAAGTAAGAGGGTGGTTATTAAAAAAAAATAATAATTTCTGAACATCCAGTAAACATCAAAACGTTCATTTTAAAGACAAATATTATTTTAAAACATAATTTTAATAATGCTAGTTTTGAAAAATATAATTTAAACATTATTTTGAGCAAAACTTTAAAGATATTGTCCATACATTATTAGTTGAACATATAACAATGTTTAGAGTCCTGTCAAATAAAACAAACCTCGTTTTATTAGTTTTGGAGGACTTATTACAGCGAGGATGACACCTGGATACTCCTTCTTGTTCCATTTTACCAGAACGAAGTTGCCTATTTCTCGGGCATCATTGTCTTGATTTAGCAAACGGCTTAAAATCTGATTTTAATTTAAAGGCACTAATTCAGCTATATTGAAGCCTGCCATCCCTACTGAAAGTGGCTTTGCTAATTTTATTAAATCCCACCGCTCGCTGCGTCAACCTTTTACTCCTTACAGCTTCCAGGCATTTTTTCCAACTTTTTGGCAGTAACGTTAGCTATGTCCGGCTTACAGGTACCGGCCAACATAAAATTAGGATTTAAAAATTTTAAATGTGGTCACGGTCACTTCAATCCTTGGGCTCAAGTAACCCGTATTTTTAGATAATGTGTCCCAGCTTTGCTTCATAACATACTGTTCCATATATGAAGTATTTAGGACTTAAAAAAGGCCTCAATTTGCTTTGACAATAAACTTAGGACGAAATGTATGAGCTTAGCTTCAGTTTTAGGCTATTCCTGATGTCTATGTAGACTTAAGTTTGCAGAGTGAAATAAACGAACAACAGGTACATAGTTCGCAAAACTAGTTCTTTTCCTATTGGTGACTTCTCAAACCTCCTAAACTCGCACTATGGTCAACCTAGTGCTTCTGCCTACCAGTATAGCATTGAACTAGGGATGGGTCGTTCCCGATACTTAATGGATCTGTTCCAACCCGTTCCGTTCCACGAATGGAACAGTTCCAAATTACCGATACAGTTCCACTGTTCCATTGCTTTACACATGGAAATAGAAAAACTCAAAAATTATGACAGGGGGGGGGTATTTAGCGCTAGTTGATCAGGGGGACCAGGTTGATTAGTTAAACCTTTTTGTATAATTTAAAATTGAAAGCTAATTTTATTTTTTCATTAGCTATTGATTCTGATTATTATCATCTACAAAATTTTTTTCTGTTTAGAGTGTTACACTAATGCTGCCTTATTTTTATACTTAGGAATACTTTTTTTATAATGTTTGGTGTGCTTGGTGATTTTTGTAATGTACCTTTGCCACAGTTTACAACATTCAAGCAGCTCATTTGGCTTACAAAATTTTGTGTGTAATTATTATGAGCTATATATCTACATACATAAATTTAGGTATAGAGCTAATTATTGGGAGGCCTTTTAACAATTTAAATTTGTTAGGAACAAGTTTTTCAATAATATAATATATACTCTACATAGAACTGGTTAAAAACTCACAAATCGGCAAGGTCAAAACTTTAAAATGCAAATTTTATATAGACTTTTAATATTTGTTTAGTACTTTATTGTTTTCTCAACATTAACAGTAAGCAATTGTTCGAATTTTTAAATTACCAAAAACTTAATTTCCTCCCAACCCTTCAATTCTACTGCACGAAAACCCAATAAGATGGTGGTAGACAAATCGGCAAGACTTTCCATGGCTCTCACCAGTAGCAGAGGAACACCTTTGCATAACAGCTAAATCTTTTCCATGCCAACAGCTCTTTTCAAGAGCAGGCATGTTTCTTTCAAAGAGACCAAGCCAACTGTCTCCACAAAATGCCAGGATGTTGCTGTTCATCAACAACAATGAAGATTATTATATTTAATAAATAAATATTAATTTTATAATGTGTAAATAATAATTCTATATGAATTAATATATCTTTTAAACTTGTTTGTATATATTGAAGTATTAATATGTATACTTAAATTACTTAAAATTGTATAAATAAATTTTTTTATTTTTGTACAATTTTTTCAAAATGTTATATTTTATTTCCATCAAGCCTTTCTACTTTTTATACATTCATTACTTAGGAATATATGCATTATTGACCAATATTGGTGTTTTGTTTGGAAATTGTTTTGAATAATGTTGGTAAGGACTGGGAAATAAGAATTGTAATTAGAATTAGGCAAATTTTGTTTCAAAATATAGCTGAGATTAGTTGTCTAATAGCATACAATTATCATTTAGTTGAAACTTCTTTCTAAAATGATGCTTTAATAATAATTGTAATATTTTATATTCTTCTCATTCAAATATAATCTATAACCAAACAACATTACTGAGACATAGGTCATTAGGACTGTCAGTGGCCCTTATTAATTTTAAGATACTGTTTACAATTTCCTGAAAAAGATATATGTATATCCTTATTATAACATTGTACTTCCATGTACAAAGTGCCAAAAATGGTAATATGAAGATAAAAATAATCCCACATTTTCTAATAATCATTAGAATATAAATTAATCTCACCACAACACAGATTTTTGAGATCAATGAATTTTATATATATATATATATATATATATATATATATATATATATATATAATACATCTGTCACTGGTGGTGTAGTAGTTAGTATAGCAAATCCCAGGATCTCATTAGTATAGCAAGTAACAGGATCTCATCCCACCAAGTTGCCCTAGGATTTTTTAAAGGGAGTAAAAAATCCTTGGTCATGCTGTCCTTAGAAGGTAAAGTAAAATGAAAGTTGATAGCCTGTGCGATGTCAGGCACTTTTTAAAGATCTCTATCATAATTATATCTGGAAAGGCAAAATTTAGCTTTGTAGCATCGCCTGATCAATCTTAGTAGCATAAAGTGATGGTAAATAAATTAACAAATATTACAAATCTATTATATGAATTTCGTATTAAACTCCTTCACCAATCTACTTCTATAATGCCAGGCTAATTTACATTATTTCACTAAGGCAGGGAAGTTTTACTTCCTCTCTATTACATTCTCAATGTATAAAATTTCTTCATGATTTTTTTTTTTTAATTTCAATGAAATGCGACAGGCCCCTATAAAATGAAAATTATTTTTTAATTCTTAGCAACTGCACAGCAAATAAAGTTGTTTTGGACCCTCCTCTGTATATTTTATTGTTTAGTCTAAATGATTCTTATCTAGCCTTAAAATCAATCTTATACCATCTATTGTCATATATTCAAAATAATTTATTTTGTGTATGTATTTTGCATAATTTTACTTTCCTCTAATACATGTTTTACTATATTACCCAAATATTTTACAATACTGGGGTATTTTCAACATTAATGCCTAAGCCAATATTATGATCTTTAATAATTTTAATTAAATCCCAAAATAATATTGTTTTATTTTAAAATTTCTTTTGCTAAAAAAAGGGCTCGACTTCCCAAAAGATCGGGGAGTATCGTGAGTGGAATGCTAATGGAACAGTCCTGGAGCAGGTAATGGAACCGGCGGTGGAGCAGTACTGGAGCAGCTAGTGGAGCAGTTAGTGGAACCGGCGTTGGAGCAGATAGTGGAGCAGTAAGTGGAACCGGCGTTGGAGCAGTACTGGAGCAACTAGTGGAGCAGTAAGTGGAACCGGCGGTGGAGCAGTCCGTGGAACCGTCAGTGGAACGCTCGTGGATCAGACAGTGGAACCGGAGGTGGAGCAGTCCGTAGAACCGACAGTGGAACGCTCGTGGAGCAGACAGTGGAACCGGAGCTGGAGCAGTCCGTGGAACCGTCAGTGGAACGCTCGTGGAGCAGACAGTGGAACCGGAGCTGGAGCAGTCCGTGGAACCGTCAGTGGAACGCTCGTGGAGCAGACAGTGGAACCGGAGCTGGAGCAGTCCGTGGAACCGTCAGTGGAACGCTCGTGGAGCAGACAGTGGAACCGGAGCTGGAGCAGTCCGTGAAACCGTCAGTGGAACGCTCGTGGAGCAGACAGTGGAACCGGAGCTGGAGCAGTCCGTGGAACCGTCAGTGGAACGCTCGTGGAGCAGACAGTGGAACCGGAGCTGGAGCAGTCCGTGGAACCGTCAGTGGAACGCTCGTGGAGCAGACAGTGGAACCGGAGCTGGAGCAGTCCGTGGAACCGTCAGTGGAACGCTCGTGGAGCAGTCAGTGGAACTTTTCCTTACCGATCCGGGCACTCCCCACTCCTTACCGATCCGGGCGCTCCCCACTCCTTACCGATCCACCCGTATCGGTAAATCCCAGCAATTGGAACAGTTCCATACCGTTCCACAGCGAGATTAGGTTCTCGTTCCCGATCCAGTTCCACCGACCCATCCCTACATTGAACTATGTCGTTAAACTTATGCCGGAAATACCCAGAGAACCAAATATCATTTTTCTGGTTCTGGGCTCAAGTTACCCCCCAGGGCTCAAGTAACCCGCCTTTACGGTACATATAGACTCTTGACAGATTTGCAGCCTAATAAATTTTTCAGCCTCCTTTTTAACCCTTCTCAAAAAGGGTATAGAGCCCCCCTTTTCCCCCTAATTTGGGCATATCTGCAGATCTGGAATCTTACTTATCTACTTATACGAAGTTAAAATAGAAGTTATAATCTAATCATGTTTAATATAGGTCTATTTTACCTTATATTTTAAAGTTTATTCTGTTATTCAAACTGTCAGAGTTTGTCTTAATCACCCCTGGCGTTCAAAAAAAGAAGCATCGTTACTCCCTGGTAAGCATAAATATTAACATAAATAAGTTCGAGTTACCTTTACGAGTATTTAAGATTTCCTCAATTCTCTATCTGGTAGATCATTTCTTTTCCTGGATGAAGACCGTGGGCCGATGTTTTGACAGATGTTCCAAAAGGCCCTCTACACTAAATAACTAACATAGCATTAGATGAATTTTTTTTGTCAAGAGCTGGAGGAGTGGCATGAGGAAAAAGTGCTAAGAGGAAACAATGGACGCGTAGGACCTAAAGGACTTAAAATATTTTTCCTTTTATGATTTTGGAAATGGCAAAATGGTTTAGATAAAAAACCATAATAATTATTTAATCTTAAATAATTAAACCTTTTTTTCTGCCAGTAAGTCAATAAACCTTCCAACCAGAAGTCAAAAGTTCTCCATAAAAGAACGCAAGGTAGATTCGAACCCAATGCCGTATTTTGTTATAAACAAAATTTTTATACAATAAAAAACCGCCATTTATTTAAAAATATTGAATTTTGCAGTTTTTTCCAAGTTAACAACGTGGAACAAAAGTCTCAATATTTTTTTTAATCACAAAATAAATCGATGATTAAAACGTAACTCATATTGATTAATATAATATTATGTCAGGTCAGACAGGTCAGACACCAAGTAGCATGCAACACCATAAAATATGTATATATATATATTGGGGAGAGCGGGGTTGGTTGGCATAGGGGGTAGGTTGGCCATTGGCTTTTAGTTTCCGTCACACCTGTTGTGAAGGCCCCACCATTGCTCCATGTGGCCCGCTCGACCTCGGGAGTCTTGTCCTGAGTTTTCAATTCGATGCTAACAGTGTAGATAAGAGTGTGCTTCATTGATTGATTTTACAACATGTAAGTAAATTTTTAGTTTTTCAGTAAAGTTGGTTTAAAGGCATGGAAAAACATTTGACTCCGATTCTGTTCACCTAGCCCCAAAGTCCTTTGAAAAACCCAACCTTTCGACCAACCAGTTTCTTGTTTGATTGTTCTCCCCTGTCCTGGCAGTCATTTTTCATATGATCTCTCCTTTGGGGTAAGTTGGCTCTCTTCAACTATTTTTAGGCGCAGTAGCAATTCACAAAAGCAAGGTAAACATAATCAAAGATGAAACTACCAATTGTCTTTAGTTCCAGCGAGGAAGATGAGAGCAATTTTTCTTATGCAAAAAGTGACGACAGTCTAAACTTCTATCTTCTTCTATTGTCATTCTATTTTCCCTTAAAAGCTGTTAAAAACCGATTCAAAATTATTATACCATTATAATGCAGCTTTTAATAACAATAATATGTGCCAGGCAGTACTTGAATGAGATGGCGAAACAACCTCACATTCTAGGCCAACCTGCCCCACATTTAAGGGGGTTAATTGTCATACTCTGGATTGACGAATTATTCAATTTTATATGATCTTAGTATTATATATTATGTTGTGAAAAAAATACTTGAAGTACTCTAATACTTGGAGTTTACATTGGTATCAGCCCCATTGGAATTATATTTACAGGAACGACTCAACAATCAAAAAAGTGAAAACTGTTGCCAACCAACCCCACTATCCCCTATATATATATATATATATATATATATATATATATATATAATTGTTCATTCTAATGGAAAATTTGTCAAATATTGCTAAATTGCTGTTTTAATGTATATATATATATATATATATATATATATATATACACATTAAAACAGCAATTTAGCATTAGAATGAACAATTATTTAATATTCAAAAGAGAGGGTTGGTGAGTGTTCTAGCCATTTTACTTTTATTTATATTTTTATTATTATTTATTGATTTTTATTTATGTAACCTTTAAAATTGAACTGCTTGACATTCCTATATGTCATATTTATATCTATTTAGGTTCTATGTTTGTTAGGTTTTTATTGTTTACAATCGTAGAGGTGATGAATATGGACACACGTCCACCATATGAATATGGTCCGAAACGTCCACCAGATTGAAAAAATATAAACGTATATAACATGAGACTGCAATGGGATGTTGTTAGTTCATTATTGTATAACATTATGTTTTAGTCAAATAAAAAGGAAATCAAAACATTATTTCGAGGCTTGAACAAAATTTTAAAAAATTTCACTCAACTATGGTATGCCTATAAGGGTTTGATGTTTGCAATGCGTGCAGACTTTCAGAGGATAGGGTGTGCCTATTTAATTGATACAATTTTATGGTTACTGGAAATCTGCCATGACTTGAAGGCCGAAATGTCGGACATAAAATGAGTGTGGTTATAATTGAGGATAAACGTATTTCTAATTTTTGCCACAATGTTAGTAGACGTTTCACTTTGTCAGTTTGTAAAACCTATACGCACGCAATTCCTGATTTTCTTTTGGTTGTGGATGGTAGTTTTCCATATTATTCACCCGCCTTTGATTTCGTCATACTTTGTGCTGACATCAATCACCACACAACTTAAAACTAACGTCAATGATTACTTCGCTTTAACTCGGACAAGATGTTTTCGTCGATCGGTTCGGAATCAGCATTACAATTGAATACTGACAGGTGTGGAAACGCCGCTACAATCACGTATCACTCAGTGCAGCAGGAAATGAGCAACAACGTAACATATTATTATTCTACATAGTATATACATTATAATTTCGATATATAAATTCATTTGGTGTGATCCTTTTTGTTGATTTATTATTTTGGAGGCGGTGGTGAAGAGTATAACTGTTGGTTCGAGCTCAAATTATACAGGTAATAAATATTGGAAATAAAATTATAATTTTGTTTGAATATTAATAATTTCGTGAGTCGATATTTATTTGGTGGCGGGTTTACCGAATAAATATCGAGTTTTGAATTTTTGTTAAAAAAGGTTTACAGATTAAAATTCAGATCGACACACGACAGTCAGCGCCAAATTATAGTATGCTTATCTCTCTTCTGTGATACAGTGTTTTTTTTTAATTTTTTTTTTGATACTAAAACCATTTATTACATGTACATGGTTTAATGTAAGGGTGTCCAGGTAAACATTAACAGAATTCAAAAGACTGTAACTTGTAAGTAATAATCCGATTTTCAGGATTCTTTTTCTCATCTTGTCGGAAATACGGACCTTTATTTTTGCATGATTTTGTCATTGTAACCAGTTCACATTTTCTTAGCTTTTAAATTTAAAAAACATCTTTATTGGGGTCTGTTTGTAGTACACCTGTGGTGTAGTGGTTAGTAGAGATGCGACATCGAAGACAAAACGTCGATGTTTTGAACATCGATGTTTTTGCAATCAAAACATCGATGTCGATTAAACATCGACCACAAAACATCGATGTTCAAGAACATCGATGTTTTTTGACATCGATGTTTTTTAATTTATACAGTCTTTAACATTAACATATTAGAGCCCAAACGTAATTAAATCGATGTTAAAGTGTAAAGCATTTTATAATTCATATTTAATGTATAAGAAATTCGATTTTTTCGACATGTTTTGACAATTACATCATATTTGTTGTTTTAAACATCGATGCTTTTACCATAACAAATTGGTTTTAAACAAAAATAAATATTTTAAAACATCGATGTTTTGGAGAAAAACAAAGCTGTTAATAACATCGATGTTATGGACTAAAATAAATTTTTTTAAACATTGATGTTTTTATCAAAAGAAGTATACTTTAACATCTACGTTTTGACAATAACATCGATGTTTTGGATAAATATTTATTAACATCGATGTTATGGACAAAAACCAATTTTTTTTAACATCGATGTTTTTAACAAAAACAAGTATCATTTAACATCAATGTCTTGACAATAACATCGATGTTATGGACAAAAACAAAGCTGTTAATAACATCGATGTTTTTAAGAAAAACAAGTATACTTTAATATACAATAACATCGATGTTGTGGATAAATATATATTAAACTCGATGTTATGGACAAAAACATATTTGTTTTAACATCGATGTTTTAACAATAACATCGATGCTTTAGATAAAAAACAACAATATATATATATATATATATATATATATATATATATATATATATATATATATTTTTTTTAACATCGATGTTTTAGTTAAAACAAAGATGCTCTAACATTAACAAACTCGATGTTATGGACAAAAACATATTTGTTTTAACATCGATGTTTTAACAATAACATCGATGCTTTAGATAAAAAACAACAATATATATATATATATATATATATATATATATATATATTTTTTAACATCGATGTTTTAGTTAAAACAAAGATGCTCTAACATTAACAAACTTGTTTTCGACATCGATGATTTTACCATAACAAATTGGTTTTGAACAAAAATTAATATTTTAAAACATCGATGTTTTGGAGAAAAACAAATTTTTTTTAACATCGATGTTTTTAACAAAAACAAATATCATTTAACATCGATGTTTTGACAATAAAATCGATGTTTTTAACAAAAACAAAGCTGTTAATAACATCGATGTAATGGACTAAAACAAATTTTTTTTAACATCGATGTTTTTATCGAAAACAAGTATACTTTAACATCTATGTTTTGACAATAACATCGATGTTTTGGATAAATGTGTATTAACATCGATGTTATGGACAAAAACAAAGCTGTTAATAACATCGATGTCATGGACTAAAACAAATTTTTTTTAACATCGATGTTTTTATCGAAAACAAGTATACTTTAACATCTATGTTTTAACAATAACATCGATGTTTTGGATAAATGTGTATTAACATCGATGTTATGGACAAAAACAAAGCTGTTAATAACATTGATGTTTTGGACTAAAACAAATTTTTTTTAACATCGATGTTTTTATCGAAAACAAGTATACTTTAACATCTATAATTTGGCAATAACATCGATGTTTTGGTTAAATGGGTATTATCATCGATGTTATGGACAAAAACAAAGCTGTTAATAACATCGATGTTATGGACTAAAACAATTATTTTTTAACATCGATGTTTTTATCGAAAACAAGTATACTTTAACATCTATAATTTGACAATAGCATCGATGTTTTGGTTAAATGTGTATTATCATCGATGTTATGGACAAAAACAAAGCTGTTAATAACATCGATGTTATGGACTAAAACAATTTATTAACTTCAATGTTTTTATTAAAAGAAGTATACTTTAACATCTATGTTTTGACAATAACATCGATGTTTTGGATAAGTATGTATTAACATCGATGTTATGTACAAAAACAAACTTTTTTTAACATCAATGTTTTTAACAAAAACAAGTATCATTTAACATCGATGTTTTTAACAAAAACAAAGCTGTTAATAACATCGATGTAATGGCCTAAAAAAAATTTTTTTAACATAGATGTTTTTATCGAAAACAAGTATACTTTAACATCTATGTTTTGACAATAACATCGATGTTTTGGATAAATGTGTATTAACATCGAAGTTATGGACAAAAACAAAGCTGTTGATAACATCGATGTTTTGGACTAAAACAAATTTTTTTAACATCGATGTTTTTATCGAAAACTAGTATACTTTAACATCTATTTTTTGACAATAACATCGATGTTGAGGATAGATATATATTAAACTCGATGTTATGGACAAAAACAAATTTGTTTTAACATCGATGTTTTGACAATAACATCGATGCCTTAGACAAAAAAAACAATATATATATATATATTCTTAACATCGATGTTTTAGTTAAAACAAAGATGCTTTAACATTAACAAACTTGTTTTCGACATCGATGTTTTGACAATAACATCGATGTTTTGGATAAATATGTATTAAAATCGATGTTATGGACTAAAACAAATTTTTTTTTAACATCGATGTTATGGACTAAAACAAATTTTTTTTTAACATCGATGTTTTAATTAAAAACAAGTATACTTTAACATCTGTTTTGACAATAACATCGATATTTTGGATAAATGTGTATAAACATCGATGTTATGGACAAAAACAAAGTTGTTAATAACATCGATGTTATGGACTAAAACAAATTTTTTTTAACATCGATGTTTTTTTCAAAAGAAGTATACTTTAACATCTATGTTTTGACAATAACATCGATGTTTTGGATAAATATTTATTAACATCGATGTTATGGACCAAAACAAATTTTTTTAAACATCGATGTTTTTAACAAAAACAAAGCTGTTAATAACATCGATGTTTTTAAGAAAAACAAGTATACTTTAATATACATTAACATCGATGTTGTAGATAAATATATATTAAACTCGATGTTCTGGACAAAAACAAATTCGTTTTAACATCGATGTTTAACAATAACATCGATGCTTTAGATAAAAAACAACAATATATATATATTATTATTAACATCGATGTTTTAGTTAAAACAGAGATGCTCTAACATTAACAAACTTGTTTTCAACATCGATGCTTTTACCATAACAAATTGGTTTTGAACAAAAATAAATATTTAAAAAAATCGATGTTTTGGAGAAAAACAAATTTTTTTTAACATCGATATTTTTAACAAAAAAAATATCATTTAACATCGATGTTTTAACAATAACAGCGATGTTTTACCAAAAACAAAGCTGTTAATAACATCGATGTTATGGACTAAAACAAATTTTTTTTTAACATCGATGTTTTAATTAAAAACAAGTATACTTTAACATCTGTTTTGACAATAACATCGATATTTTGGATAAATGTGTATAAACATCGATGTTATGGACAAAAACAAAGTTGTTAATAACATCGATGTTATGGACTAAAACAAATTTTTTTTAACATCGATGTTTTTTTCAAAAGAAGTATACTTTAACATCTATGTTTTGACAATAACATCGATGTTTTGGATAAATATTTATTAACATCGATGTTATGGACCAAAACAAATTTTTTTTAACATCGATGTTTTTAACAAAAACAAAGCTGTTTAATAACATCGATGTTTTTAAGAAAAACAAGTATACTTTAATATACATTAACATCGATGTTGTAGATAAATATATATTAAACTCGATGTTCTGGACAAAAACAAATTCGTTTTAACATCGATGTTTAACAATAACATCGATGCTTTAGATAAAAAACAACAATATATATATATATATATATATATTCTTAACATCGATGTTTTAGTTAAAACAGAGATGCTCTAACATTAACAAACTTGTTTTCAACATCGATGCTTTTACCATAACAAATTGGTTTTGAACAAAAATAAATATTTAAAAAAATCGATGTTTTGGAGAAAAACAAATTTTTTTTAACATCGATGTTTTTAACAAAAACAAATATCATTTAACATCGATGTTTTAACAATAACAGCGATGTTTTTACCAAAAACAAAGCTGTTAATAACATCGATGTAATGGACTAAAACAAATTTTTTTAACATCGATGTTTTTATCGAAATCAAGTATACTTTAACATCTATGTTTTGACAATAACATCGATGTTTTGGATAAATATTTATTAACATCGATGTTATGGACAAAAACCAATTTTTTTTAACATCGATGTTTTTAACAAAAACAAGTATCATTTAACATCGATGTCTTGACAATAACATCGATGTTTTTAACAAAAACAAAGCTGTTAATAACATCGATGTTTTTAGAAAAACAAGTATACTTTAATATACAATAACATCGATGTTGTGGATAAATATATATTAAACTCGATTTATGGACAAAAACATATTTGTTTTAACATCGATGTTTTAACAATAACATCGATGCTTTAGATACAAAACAACAATATATATATATATATATATATATTCTTAACATCGATGTTTTAGTTAAAACAAAGATGCTCTAACATTAACAAACTTGTTTTCGACATCGATGCTTTTACCATAACAAATTGGTTTTGAACAAAAATTAATATTTTAAAACTTCGATGTTTTGGAGAAAAACAAATTTTTTTTAACATCGATGTTTTTAACAAAAACAAATATCATTTAACATCGATGTTTTGACAATAACATCGATTTTTTTAACAAAAACAAAGCTGTTAATAACATCGATGTAATGGACTAAAACCAATTTTTTTTAAATCGATGTTTTTATCGAAAACAAGTATACTTTAACATCTATGTTTTGACAATAACATCGATGTTTTGGATAAATGTGTATTAACATCGATGTTATGGACAAAAACAAAGCTGTTAATAACATCGATGTCATGGACTAAAACAAATTTTTTTTAACATCGATGTTTTTATCGAAAACAAGTATACTTTAACATCTATGTTTTGACAATAACATCGATGATTTGGATAAATGTGTATTAACATCGATGTTATGGCCAAAATAAAGCTGTTAATAACATCGATGTTAATACATATTTATCCAAAACATCGATGTCGAAAACAAGTTTGTTAATAATAAAGCATCTTTGTTTTAACTAAAACATCGATATATATATATATATATATATATATATATTGTAGTTTTTTTGTCTAAAGCATCGATGTTATTGTCAAAACATCGATGTCAAAACAAAATTATTTTGTCCATATCATCGAGTTTAATATATATTTATTCACAACATCGATGTTATTGTCAAAACATAGATAGTAAAGTATCCTTGTTTTTGTTAAAAATATCGATGTTAAAATAAATTTGTTTTTGTCCATAACATCGATGTTAATAGATATTTATCAAAAACATCGATGTTATTGTCAAAACATCGATGTCGAAAACAAGTTTGTTAATGTTAAAGCATCTTTGTTTTAACTAAAACATGGGCCATTCCACGTCAAATCATCCAGCCGAAATTCAAAATTTTACCTCACCCCCTCAGATTTTGATAAAAATTTGTAGGTATCAAGTACATATATAAATCAGAAAAAAATCCAAATTTTACCCAATTCCATCAAGTAGTTTCAGAGTTAAGGCCATTTGAACTTTTGAGATATTTGAAGTTCCGACGACGACTTGAGCTCAAAACCAACTTGTACATGTTAAGACTTTCCTCTGTAGAATGGTTACTAATTGAACTAGAGCCTTCAAAATTTATTCATTAATTCTGCCTTTCATGCAGAATCAGATGGCACCATATATATCAGAGAGATAATTTTCCTTCATGAAAAAAAAATTCTTAAACATAAAAATTTATATTTTTTCCAAGTTGTAAAGTGGTCATAGAAAAATGCCATGAGCAAAAATCTCTCTCCAACCGGCCTTACACACTATATATCAAAAGAAAGAGGAAGAAATTCTCTATCTAATGATGAAATAATATGAGTGGGTCTTTGACTTATAAGAGTTTTATCACGATTTAAATCTAACATATTAAAATTTAATTTCAAAGTCGCGCATACAAATTAATACAGCTGAAATCTCTCTTAGATATACTCCTTCAAAGGTATATTATTGAAAAGGGCATCTAATTTCCTTTTAAATGATATGATAATGTTTGTGAACTTTTGAGCTGAAATTGTTTTATTACAATCTAAATCTAATAAAATTAATTCAACTCGGTGTTATATGAAATTTTCTGTATAGCTAAAATCTCTCTCCAAGCCCATTAAAATATTATATATCACTGAAAAGAGAGTCTGGTGGAAGGTTACACCGAGGTTAATGCCGAATTTTAGAGCTCCTGAAAATTCATCGTTTTTAGTTGTTTTTCGCGTAATTATTCAGAAATTGTTTTCATTAATATTGAGTTTGGAACTACTAGACTTGGTAACCACATAAATAGTTTGTATAATTACTTTCGGACAGTGGAAACTCGAAGAAAGTCATAAGGGACAGTTAAAAATTTTCTTTTACCAACATTAACATCAATAGCGTGAGTATCTACTCAGTTTTATAATTACTAATGAATTCTTGGAGTTAAGGTATCCGGCGTGAGTATTATTAACTTTTTTACCAAACTAATATTTAAATAATTCAGTTTATGCTCTAGCCTGGAAGAGACCTCCATTTTGCATGTGACGTCATCCTCATAGTGGTCACTTGGCAAACTGTTAAGTTGCGGAATATAATACGTAACTAAAGTCACGACACAGAGCAGCAGCCCCTCCCCTTGTCTATTCAGTACTGAGGCAGCTCACCGTGCGTCTAGGCCCTAATCCTTCACTAATCCTCTCATACTGATATCTCATTGCCTTACTGTCAGCCTCACTACTTCGTGAATACAATTGTCTTATTAAGATGGGCATAGAAGACGAAAATAAATTTAAACAGCCGTCGCTGAATGATATTTTTGAAACTCTAAAAACAGTTAGTAGCGATGTTAAGAGAAGCAATGAAGAGGCCAAGATTTATAGAGAGGAGCTAGAACGAACGAAAGAGAGGGTTCAGGCCTTAGAGGATGGGCAGAATATAATTTTAACAGAGGTACAATGTTTAAGGAAGATGTATGAGGATGCTGATTTAAACAGGAGAAAAAATAATATCATTCTACATAATTTTCATGAACCAGATGGAGAGACGTTTCCTGAGTTACTCGAAAAGTTTGTGCAATATTCAACGGAAAAAATTGAAATTTCTATAACAAAAATAGAAATTGATTTTATAACACGTCTTGGTCGTAAAAGAAAAGACTCACCCAGACCTGTATTAATCCGTTTTATAAATGCATGGAGGAAATACGAATTTTTAACATCCAACCCCAAGCTAAAAGAGCACGGACTAAGTTTTTCGGATGATCTCCCGCTGAAAATACGAAAACGGAGAAAGGAGCTATTGCCCTATCTTCAAAGAGCGAGAGAAAGAAATTTTCGTGCCAGCATAAGAAGGGACCGACTTATGCTTAACGGCAGATATTATAGCTTAGAACAGCTGGAGAAGTCGGGAATTTTACGTGTGGATATGGAGGTGGAATTTGAGGACAGCGAGACCGGACCGTCTGGCACAGGTGAGGAGAAGATGATGACGTCAGTGGACCACAGAACTCCGGCGAAGAGAAAACACAAGCCATCGCCAGTAAAGAAGATGACAGAGAAGACGGCAACAAAGCATTCTGAATTGCCTTTTAGACCTCGGCTCTCCTCCCTCGATAATACAACGCTACGTAGCCCACCAAATAAATTCATTGCTAAATAGCAAACCCTAAATCTGGACAGTGATAAGGCAACAACATGGCGTGAAAACGGAATTAACATTCTCACATGGAATATTGCGGGTTTTCGAAGACTGCATCTTGCAAATTTCGATTTTGAAGCGATGAAAATAATAGAAAATACCGACATATTTTGTTTTCTTGAAACTTGGGCTTTAAAAATTAGTAGAGATGTACCACAATTTCTTAAAAACTATGAATATATGTATGTCGAGGCATTTAGGGAAAAGTCAGTTGGGAGGCCTAGCTCAGGAATAGCTGTGTTTTACAAAAAAGACAAATTCCAGGAAGTTTCCCTCCTGGATAAGTCCAACCTATGGTTATTTAAACCTATGGTTAAGGTTTAAGTTACGGTCTAAAGATTTTATCCTAGGTACGGCTTATTGGAGTCCTTCTGCTAAAATTGAACAGTGCTTGGATTTATTTAGGGATCAGCTAAATTCCATCCAAGAATTGTATAGAAATTCTAGATTAATTATCACAGGCGACTTTAACTGCAGAATTGGGAACATAGAGCCCTCGGTAGACCATGTGTTTGATAGGTCTACCATGTTATATCCTCGGCTGTCCCACGATAACATAGTTAGTAAGCGCGGACGATGCCTGATTGAGCTCCTCGAAGATTTCAACCTCGAAGTACTTAATGGTAGATCAATGTCTGACAGGCCTGCACATTATACTTTTGTGTCAACTCTTGGAATGAGCGTCATAGATTTGGCTGTTGTCAACCACCAAGCCCTGACAATCGTGAGGGATTTTAAAATAATCAACCTTTCTGATATATTTGATCACAAGGCAACTCATTTAAAACTATTCTCTAAGTCACCTGTTATAAAACACGTAAAAGAGAAATCATTTCTCAATAAAATTGAATTAAAAAGTGAAGTCATCAAATGGAAGTACTGCGATCCCCAAGTTTTTTGCGATTTACTTTCAAAAACTGATCAAATTTACTTTAATAGTGATGATCCGGGAGAATTATACGACAATTTTACTGCTGCAGTCAAGACTACAGCCCTAAGCTGTAATTCCTTAGCCAAATCAAGTCCACCAAAGGGGCAAAGAAATGACAAACCTTGGTTTAACAATGATTGCAGAGAATCAAGAAAAAATGTGAGGAGATTATATCGGAAGCTTAAGAATAGTGGATACAGATTAGAAGCATATTTAGAATATCGCTATGTTAAAAGCTCATATTGTAAACTACTTAAAGAATCAAAAAAATCATATAATGAAATAATTATATCTAGATTGTCGACGGTCAGAAATTCCCATGACTTTTGGGGTACTGTAAAAATGTTAAGCGCAAAATCATACCAAGAAAACCCAATTGGCGTTGATACGTGGTGTTCATATCTACAAAACCTTTTCACTTCACCTAGATTAATAATTGAAGAATCGCAATTCTCAAACATTGGGCATCCCTACTTGGATAGAGATATCACACTAGAGGAACTCGACCTTTGTATTTCTAAAAGCAAAAGTGGGAAGTCACCTGGTCTAGATGGCATACCCTACGAGATTTATAAATGTCTCAGTTCTGAATGGATTCACTACCTCCTGAACTTATTCAATCAAGTGTTAAGGACAGAGAAAGTGCCATCTGACTGGTCAAAGGGTATTCTGACGATGCTTTTCAAGAAAGGTGATCCTAACGATCCATCAAACTATAGAGGCATCGCATTATTTAACACTTGTGCAAAACTTTTTACCTCCATCTTAGCAGAAAGGATAAGGTTTTGGGCTGCGGAATGTTGCATCATACCAAAGGAACAGATGGGCTTTCAAAAAGGAAAATCTTGTATGCATAACCTTTTTCTTCTGTATTGCATAATCACCCTCTATGTGAAAATCAAGAAGCAGAACTTATACTTGATATCAGTAGATCTGCACAAGGCTTTTGACACCGTAAATCATGCACTGTTGTGGGCAAAGCTTAACTCCTATGGACTGAGTGGCAAAATAATAAGAATTATCCAAAACCTTTACTCCGGCGCAGAATTCTACCCTAAAATCAATACGAAGATAATAATTTTTAACGTTCTCATTGAGACAGGAGTTTTACAAGGCGAATCACTCTCACCTTCCTTGTTTATACTATTCATGGCAGATATTATGGAAGAATTTCGATCTGCAGGTCTGCATGGGGTGCAATTGGATAGCAGGACCGACTTACTAGGACTTTTATTCGCCGATGACCTTATTATGTTTGGAGACTCCAGGACTGATGCTCAAGCAAAACTCAATGCTTTGTCTGCTTATTGCAGGAAGAATCAGCTGAGGATAAATAAAAACAAAACTAAAGTTATAGTTTTTAGAGCTAGTCCTAGATGTAAGAGTCGGCCTCCCTTGTTGCTCGATGGTGAACCGATAGAATACAGCAACAGCTTTACATATCTGGGTGTTCCTTTTAGTTGCGTGGGCAAGTTCAGGCAGGCAGCGGACCACTTTGTCAGCCGTGGTAACAAGGCCTTGGGTAAGGTTAAGGAAATCCTTATAAAGGGAAAGTCAAGCTCTTGGGACACATCCGTGAAGCTTTTCAACTCCATTGCTGCTGCCACTGCACTTTACTCGGCGGAATTATGGTCACTGTGTCACATAGAGAAGGTGGAAGGCCTCCGTATCAAGTATATAAAAAGTGTTTACCATCTACCAATTAATACTCCAAACCACTTCGTCAGGCTCGAGTTCGGTGGGCAAGACCTAAGGGTAGCTATCTTGAAACGGATTTTAAACTGGTGGATCAATATCAAGTCTATGGATGTCGATGCCCTGGAGAGAAAGGGCTATGAGATGATTATTAAGAAAACTAACTTCCTCCCAGAGACCCTAAAAGATGCTTGGCTCCACAATATTTTGAGCACACTGGGAATGACGGAAGTGTTTCGGGAATCCACTCTCACCTGGCTACTCAAGAATAAAAAAGAGATAATTGAGAGCTGGAAGAATCACCTTCTCTCGGTAGATATCAAACGAGCCTTGAATTCTGAGTATAACCCTCTATTCCGGCGGCTGAGTTCTCTTGGTGTTGGCGAGGAGTATCTTCGCTTCGATGTGGGTATAGAAAAGAAGAGAGCTCTTATCCAGCTTAGACTGACGTCCTCCAGTGAAATTCGGCTATACTTGAACGGCACAGCTTACAAGCTGGATACCCAGGTCATCTGTAGTCTGTGTAACCTGCAAAGACTGGAGACGTTGACTCACCTTATCTTCGAGTGCCCTGTCTACCAGTTTCTAAGATCCCAATACCTCCAAGGCTTCAAACCTTCTGATAATGAAGAACAGCTAATTTGCCTACTTAACCCTCAAGAAGGACATTTATTATCAAATATTTTTTATTATCTAACTGGGGCCTTGAGGATTAGGTCATTTATTATTTTTGAATAGATTTCGATATAAGTACTTTTGTTCATTATTGTTAAAATGTAATGTTTATTTTAAACTAGGAAGAAAAACTTTGTTTTACTTATTATTATTATTATTATTATTATTTTATTTTTATTTATATCCCTGGGCCACCAGACCCCTGTAATTGTTATTCTTAAACAAATACAGAAATTTTGATTGATTGATTGATATCACTGAAAAGAGGATGACATTCTCTATCTAATGATGAAATAATATGAGTGGCTCTTTGACTTATAAGAGTTTTATCACGATTTGAATCTAACATATTAAAATTTAATTTCAAAGTGGCGCATACAAATTAATACAGCTGCAATCTCTCTTAGATATACTCCTTCAAAGGTATATTATTGAAAAGGGCATCTAATTTCCTTTTAAATGATATGATAATGTTTGTGAACTTTTGAGCTGAAATTGTTTTATTACAATGTAAATCTAATAAAATTAATTCAACTCGGTGTTATATGAAATTTTCTGTATGGCTAAAATCTCTCTCCAAGCCCATTAAAATATTATATATCACTGAAAAGAGGATGAAATTTTCTATCTAAAGATGAAATAATATTAGTGGCTTATTGACTTATAAGAGTTATATTTCGATTTGAATGTAATGTAGTAAACCTAACTTTAAAAGTAGTATATACAAATTATTATCGTAAAAAGTATAATTAAAAAAAGTAAAAAGAATAATTAGAAAGAAAAATCTATAAAGTTTATCAAATAATGATCAAATAGTAAATGCAAAGCAAATGCACGAATATTGTGGTAAGATTTTTTCCAAAATAATTTTTTTTTTTTTTTGAGCAAAGAAGAAATCGAAATCAATAGAAAAGCTTTAAGTATTCGATTTGAGTCAGGTCTAAGAATTACCGGAACCAGGAGTTTCAATTATTTTCAGCCTGCATCAACTGTAGAAATAATAGCAAAAAGGGTAAGCTCAGAATCTATTATCTGTTTGCGACAAAATGTTTTTCGCTAAACAGGACCAACTGTATAACCAGAAGTCAATTTCAGTTGTGTTCATGACAACAACTGGTGGATCGGAATAGTCCTTAGTATAAATGAGACAGAAGGTGATTATGATTTGCTATTTATGCACCCCTCTGGGCCAACAGAAACATTTTTTGGCCTAAAAATGAAGACCAATGTCCAGTTCCACCATCTCATATACTATGTGTAATCAATCCCCCATCCAAATAATTTTCCCGTTCAGTGATACTTACAAGATCGATTGCGATTCTGCCAACAAAATTAACAAGGCATACAACACCTTTATGAACTCATTATAGCCTAATGCTAAGATTTTCACCATTATAATTTATTAGCTTAAATAAAAATTTTGAGTTGATTTGATATTATTATTACATTTAATTAAAAAAAAAAAAATTTTTAAACTTAAAAGCCTGCATATATTATTAAATTACATTACAGTTAAGTACATGATCTTTTCAGCAATAAGTATATGGTGATTTGAGGATATTTGGAAATAGATTTCAGATGTATTAATTTGTATGCGCCACTTTGAAATTAAATTTTAATATGTTAGATTCAAATCGTGATAAAACTCTTATAAGTCAAAGAGACACTCATATTATTTCATCATTAGATAGAGAATTTCATCCTCTTTTCAGTGATATATAATATTTTAATGGGCTTGGAGAGAGATTTTAGCCATACAGAAATTTTCATATAACACCGAGTTGAATTAATTTTATTAGATTTACATTATAATAAAACAATTTCAGCTCAAAAGTTCACAAACATTATCATATCATTTAAAAGGAAATTAGATGCCCTTTTCAATAATATACCTTTGAAGGAGTATATCTAAGAGAGATTTCAGCTGTATTAATTTGTATGCGCCACTTTGAAATTAAATTTTAATATGTTAGATTCAAATCGTTATAAAACTCTTATAAGTCAAAGAGCCACTCATATTATTTCATCATTAGATAGAGAATTTAATCCTCTTTTCAGTGATATATAATATTTTAATGGGCTTGGAGAGAGATTTTAGCCATACAGAAAATTTCATATAACACCGAGTTGAATTAATTTTATTAGATTTACATTGTAATAAAACAATTTCAGCTCAAAAGTTCACAAACATTATCATATCATTTAAAAGGAAATTAGATGCCCTTTTCAATAATATACCTTTGAAGGAGTATATCTAAGAGAGATTTCAGCTGTATTAATTTGTATGCGCGACTTTGAAATTAAATTTTAATATGTTAGATTTAAATCGTGATAAAACTCTTATAAGTCAAAGACCCACTCATATTATTTCATCATTAGATAGAGAATTTCTTCCTCTTTCTTTTGATATATAGTGTGTAAGGCCGGTTGGAGAGAGATTTTTGCTCATGGCATTTTTCTATGACCACTTTACAACTTGGAAAAAATATAAATTTTTATGTTTAAGAATTTTTTTTTCATGAAGGAAAATTATCTCTCTGATATATATGGTGCCATCTGATTCTGCATGAAAGGCAGAATTAATGAATAAATTTTGAAGGCTCTAGTTCAATTAGTAACCATTCTACAGAGGAAAGTCTTAACATGTACAAGTTGGTTTTGAGCTCAAGTCGTCGTCGGAACTTCAAATATCTCAAAAGTTCAAATGGCCTTAACTCTGAAACTACTTGATGGAATTGGGTAAAATTTGGATTTTTTTCTGATTTATATATGTACTTGATACCTACAAATTTTTATCAAAATCTGAGGGGGTGAGGTAAAATTTTGAATTTCGGCTGGATGATTTGACGTGGAATGGCCCACATGTTAAGAATATATATATATATTGTTGTTTTTTGTCCATAACGTCGATGTTATTGACAGATTTGTTTTTGTTAAAAACATCGATGTTATTAATAGCTTTATTTCTCTTAAAAACATCGATGTTAATGTCAAAACATCGATGTTAATGTCAAAACAAAGATGTTAATGTATACTTGTTTTTGTTAAAACACATCGATGTTAAAAAAAATTTGTTTTTGTCCATAACATCGATGTTAATACATATTTATCCAAAACATCGATGTTATTGTCAAAACATAGATAATAAAGTATACTTGTTTTTGTTAAAAACATCGATGTTAAAATAAATTTGTTTTTGTCCATAACATCGATGTTAATACATATTTATCTAAAACGTCGATGTTATTGTCAAAACATCGATGTCGAAAACAAGTTTGTTAATGTTAAAGAATCTTTGTTTTAACTAAAACATCGATGTTAAGAATATATATATATATATATATATATATATATATATATATTGTTGTTTTTTGTCTAAAGCATCGATGTTATTGTCAAAACATAGATGTTAAAGTATACTTGTTTTTGTTAAAAACATCGATGTTAAAATAAATTTTTTTTAGTCTATAACATCGATGTTATTAACAGCTTTGTTTCTGTTAAAAACATCGATGTTATTGTCAAAACACATGTTAAAGTATACTTGTTTATGTTAAAAACATCGATGTTATTAACAGTTTTGTTTTTGTTAAAAACATCGATGTTAAAAAAAAATTGTTTTTGTCCATAACATCGATGTTAATGACAGATTTGTTTTTGTTAAAAACATGGATGTTATTAACAGCTTTATTTCTCTTAAAAACATCGATGTGAATGTCAAAACATCGATGTTATTGTCAAAACATAGATGTTAATGTATAATTTGTTTTTGTCCATAACATCGATGTTAATACATATTTATCCAAAACATCGATGTTATTGTCAAAACATAGATGGTAAAGTATACTTGTTTTTGTTAAAAACATCGATGTTAAAATAAATTTGTTTTTGTCCATAACATCGATGTTAATACATATTTATCCAAAACATCGATGTTATTGTCAAAACATCGATGTCGGAAACAAGTTGTTAAAGCAAATTTGCTTTTTTTAAAAACAAAGATGTTATTAACAGCTTTGTTTCTGTTAAAAACATTGATGTTAATGTATATTTCTAATGTATTTATTCATTTATTCATTCATTCATTTATTCATATTTATTATATGTTAAAAACATCATGGTTATACCTAAACCATCGATGTCAAAACATATTTATTATTTTGCGCAAAACATCGATGTTTCAAAAACATCGGCATCGATGTCGCATTCCTAGTGGTTAGCACAAATACTAAAGGTCTCGGATTCACGTCCCGAGGTGGCCCTAGGATTTTTTCATGGGAGTAACAACAAAAATGGGGAAAATTAAAAAAGAAAAACAAATCTATAACACTAAGGTCCCAATGTTATTTGAATAAAACTAGCATTTTGGAATAATGAAATGTCAAATACTAATATTTACCTGGATAAATATAGTCACTTTTTTTAAATGAAGACTACATATGGTCTTATGTTTCGAAACAGGCTTTATTCTTAATTTTACAATCCACTCTTCAAGAAGCTTTTTATTTTTTGGAAATAAATGGAATCAAAACACGTCTTTTGATTTTCTAATCGAATACTGAGGAACCGAGCAATACCTATCAGACATTTTTCAAATAATATGTTGCTCAATCGGGTTTTAATTATGGAAAAATGAATTAAAAATGCCAAAAAAAAACCCTATGAATCCCAGGTACTTGCCCGGCTTGTCCCCCTTTCTCTTTTAGGATTTTTTAATGGGAGTAAAAAACCCGGTACAATTACTGAAGTGCGGCTTATGCGCCGTTCAAGGCAACCTTCAAAGTAAGGCCCGATCTCCACTGATAAGGACCCTTTTGGTGGTTTATATATATCTGAAGCAAGTGCAGTGAGCGGAAGTCGAAAGCTAAAATCTATTAAACCCAATCAAGGCACTTTTTAACTGAAATAAAAGCGATGGGAGTTCGATAACATGACGGTCACATAACCTTTCAAATCAGGCCACGCCCATCAGCCGGTCTTCAGTACCTTTTCCAAAAATCCTTGGCATAGCCTTACGTCCCTCGCATAGGACGTAAAATGGAAGTCCCGTGATTGTACAATGTTAGGTACTCGTAAAGATCTCTATCCTAATTATACCTGGATAGGCAAACTTTAGGAGTACTACTGTGGCGTAGTCCGATTAGCCGTAGTGGCAGGCATAAATGATGTGTATTAAATAAACAAAGCCACAATAAGGCTGTTGTCTATTAAAAGACACATTAAATTTTCATGATTTGTTTTTTCAATTATTAGGATATAAAGAGACGTTTCACTAATGCCCTTAATTAACAGCTAATCTTTCTTCTATTCTAATTTGCGGGTGATGATAACCTTCGCTGTTTTTCACCCTGTTTAAATAAATAAATAAATAAAATAAAATATTCGGTATTACTTCGGATGAGGCGCTCCAAGATGGCCGCCGCCGTCAGTAAACAACAAGGTAGTCCAATCACGCCCTACACGAGTTCCTCGGTTCACTTCGGCTTTGCCGAATCTTCCCGAGATCCGATGTCGGCTTTATCCACATTTTTGGAGGGTTATTCATTCGTATCTTACTTGATTAGGTTAGGTATGATTCAGTCACCACCATCTGTACCTATATCCAGATGGCATATTTATATAACGACTTTCCAAAAGCTCGTCGAAACTGGGAACTATTGATCGAAAAAATATTTACTTATACATATAACTTTTGATTTGGTTAGGGTACAATAACATTAAAAAATATAAACCGTTAATTAAAAAATCTGGTGCGTGCGCGCAACACACAACTTTCACTTACCAACTTACTTAGATTAGAAATTGACGTATTTTGCTAAATATCATTTCCCAAAGTCACACATTTTTCTACATTCATATCTTATTTTTGTTAATCGTTAAAGCCGTTTTTGAGAAAATAAAAAAACCCCGTGAAAATGATACAAAATTTATTAAGTAAAGTCCGCCCTCCCGTAGATCATAGATAGATGGTGCGTGCGCGCAACACACAACTTTCACTTACCAACTTACTTAGATTAGAAATTGACGTATTTTGCTAAATATCATTTCCCAAAGTCACACATTTTTCTACATTCATATCTTATTTTTGTTAATCGTTAAAGCCGTTTTTGAGAAAATAAAAAAACCCCGTGAAAATGATACAAAATTTATTAAGTAAAGTCCGCCCTCCCGTAGATCAATTTTGATGAAATTTTTACAGTCATATCTCGGGCATATAAATACATCAAATACCAAGTTTGATCAAAATCGTTAAAACCGTTTTTGAATAAATAAAAAAAACACGAGAAAATGATACAAAATTTATTAAGTAAAGTCCCCCCTCCCGTAGATCAATTGTGATGAAATTTTTACAGTCATATCTCGGACATATAAATACAGCAAATACCAAGTTTGATCAAAATCGTTAAAACCGTTTTTGAGTAAATAAAAAAAACACGTGAAAATGATACAACATTTATTAAGTAAAGTCCCCCCTCCGGTTGATCAATTGTGATGAAATGTTGGCTATCACATATTTGGCATATACATACATCAAATACCCAGTTTGGTCAGAATCGTGAAAGCAGATTTAGAGTAAATAAAAAAAACACGTGAAAATGTTACAAAATTTATTAAGTAAAGTCCCCCCTCCGGTTAATCAATTTTGATGAAATTTTTACAGTCATATCTCGGGCATATAAATAGATGAAATACTCAGTTTAATCAAAATCGTTAGAGCCGTTTTTTAGAAAATCGAAAAAAACTAAAAAGTTATAAAATAAAGTACCCCCTCCCTTTGAGCAAATTTGATGAAATTTTCGCTGTCACATCGCGGGCTTATACATACTCTAAATACCCAATTTCAGGTTTGCACGGTTTATAGTTTTTGAGCTAGTCTGTTCACACACACACACACAGACACACACACACACAGACCATTTCGCGGGACTTGGTTATTTTGACTCAGGGGATCCCAAAACGTGTATTTCCGTTGAAAACCGGAAGTCGAAAATTTTCACGATCGCAATACTTCCACTTACTATATATTTCATATATAGGTAAGTGAAAGTAATTAACCCTTTCTTCAATCTAATAAATCATGTACAATTTGTTCTTTTTCCTATGGAGTCATATAATTTAAAATCATGATCAATCATTTTAAAAAAATATCCTTTTTGGTTATTTAAATAAATTTTCTTGAAAAAACCAAAAAATGATAACCTGGTGGTTAGGAATATTTGGATTCTTATGCTACTAATTTATTTGTACCTTTTGCATTTAATGTGACTTTAACTTCAACCCATTTAAACAGGACAATAACACATCTTTAAAAAACAAACAAATAAATTTACAAAACAGAGGATTAAATTTATTTTTTAAATATTGCTAAAGAGTCTATCAAATTTAAAATTTTAAGGAACCATCACAAGAAATTTTCATATATTGAAATAGTAGTTCTACTCATATCTATTGTACTACTTTAATTATATTACAGAAACATTTCTACATTATGATGGTTTTTGCCATGTGCATGATTATGCACATAGTATTTATAATTATCAACTTTTATTTTTATAATATCTATTTGCTTTGTATCAGAGTAACACTTGCTCCAAAAGTTTTTTCTAATTTGGATATCTTATATTCTGACATACCTCTTTTTTTCACTTTCCTACGTTAATTTGTGAATCTAAAATTTTGGAATACCTCTCCAGTCTAATGGTAATTGTCCATGGCATTTTTAACTCCTTTGACTTTTCTGATTTATCTTTCTGCATAAAAATGATCTAGAACATTTCAAACCAAAAAGTACCCAAATTGGTCCAGTACTTCTCACAAGATGCACTTCACTAAGCAAAAAAATTTAATTTTTATTAAATGAATAATGCATTATGCATCATAACATAATGTAATATATAGCATAAGGCATCAAACTTATTGTTCCTTCCACTAGCAATATTTGTTTTTCTTTTCTTACTTCCACAGACGATATTTCCTTCACACACATCCAATAGGAACCCTCAGTCTCTCCGCAAGGGCAGGTCAAAAAGTTCTCGGCCAGACAGGAAGAAGGGAATTAATATAAAGGATTAATCCCTAATCATGTTTACCTACTCAATAGTTATATGTACTCAAACTTTTATAATCCTTTTGTGTCTTTTCTATTATTTATAATACTTTTAGTTTTACCAGTTTGCTCTTGCCAATAAAATGAGTAACATTGAATACAGAGCTGTGAAGAAATTTTTAGTTAAAGAGGGCATAAAACCTTTAGGTTTTTGAATGTTTAAAAAATGTGTATGGGGACTTGTCCCCTTGCTATAGCATTGTGAAAAGCCACCTGTTGAGTTTAAAGTCACACCTTCAGTCTGAAAAATCATGCCCAGAATTTTTTGGGATTCAGAAGGAATCCTGATGACTGATTACAAAGACAAAGGCATAACAATCACAGGAGAATACTATTGTAATGTTTTGACCCACTTAAGATAACAATCAAGGAGAAGAAGAGGGCAAAGCTGAGCCGAGGAGTAATGCTGCTTCATGACAATGCCTTTAACGATATCCTCTTGTCAAGAGGATATCGTTACAATGATACTACTACTGCTGTTACAGTGATTTCCATGATAAGCCTTAGGGGGTGCCTCAATGATCTCTTTTGGGCCTGATTCTATTTTTATTTTATGTAAATGACCTTTGTTCGACACCTTTGAATAGTAACCTTACAGCATTTGGTGATGACTTGGCGTTCTCTTACTCTAATAAAAGCTGGGATACTTTTCAGTTTCATAAACAGCATGATTTGGTTTTCATAAGTCACTGGTTCGATAAATATTGAGCCATGAAACTGATTTGTTTTTTTTTTTATATTAGATTACTTTTAGAATAGGATTCAAATTAACATTTCATAAAAAGGTTTATTTAGACATAGTAAACAACTATAATAGTAAATAAATATATAAACAAATAATTACCGTTTAATTTTATAATTAAACAAATATTTCAGTTTAAATATTTAAGTATAATAATATAATTGATATTGGGCTATAATAATAAATATAAAATAATAATATAAAAGGCTATTTTGGAGATCATATATTTGATATATAACAACCGAATTAAAGATACGGCTAACAGAAATTTACTTTATACCGAATAAAAGTATTATTTCTTTTTTGTTAAAATTTATTATGCACCTTGTCCTTCTGTTTTTAGTATGGAATTCTCTGTTGAGGTACTACCTATGTCAGTGTAATTAAACTTTTAATAACTATGCAAAAAAATAATTATAACTATATTGAAGAAGAGAACTAGAGAACCTTCTTGCCCGCTTTTTTAACTTTTAAAAATATTACCAGTTAATTACTTATTTTTGTATAAAAGATTAAGTATCTTTGTCATTAGAAACACTGGCACTGAAGCCTACCGTAGATGACACAATGAACCTTTATGCTCACTAAAATCACATACTGAATTAACTCTAAATTTTAAGCAGCACTTCTTTATTCACTTCATGGTCAAAGAAGTAATATTACATTTTTTAATTGATTGATATAGTGGTATATTTTTTTTTTCTAAAATTCAATAAATAGATTTAAGACCTCCCCCCCCCCCCCAAGGTAGTGATCTTGGTTGAGCCACTATATAAATTATATTTCAGTGACTCGTAGAACTAGTCACTGTACGGGTCTAGCCACACATGTCCGCACCGAATCCGCACCGCAGCCTAAAGGTCAGGCCACAGGCCACTTTAGGCATAACTAAAGGTAATATGCAAGTTAAATTAAAAATATCCTGAACATAACCTATATTAGTGCTGCGGTGCGGATCCGGTGTGGACATGTGTGGCCAGACCCTAATTTGTTTAATTTACCCAAACCAAATTAAATTTTTTTCAATTCTTCATTTTGCACCAAATAATTTTAAACGTCTTCCTGACAAATATAAGGATATTATCATTTAAAAAATCATTTTTTCTGCCGTAGTACGATATATTTTTTCATAAAAAATTTAGATTATTTTATTCTGCCAAAAAATTGTTTGTATGGCACTTCCTTTTTTAAAAAAAATTCTACAATTATATTCTTATGTTTAATTTAATATACACTTTAATCAACACAGACTATGAATATTTCTTTGTGATGTGAGGGTGACCCTAATAGAGGTAACAATTCCATGGTCCAAATGTTAGCCCAACTTAGATTATTTGGTAAACAAATAAAATTACTTATAAAAATTCTATATACATTATTAAACCTGAATTCAATTGCACTATCTGTAATCTCCAAGCAAAAGAAACCTTGTACTATATATATTTTTTTTGGCCTATATATTCTAATACTCAGAAAACACTATATTCCCCTAACCGAAAATATAAATATTTCATTGATAGTATGTAATAATTCATTGAATAGCTAAAGGAAAAAGACAAGATATCGTTAGTAAACATTTATTATTTGTCTCGCTTCTGAAGTCTTTTGTAATTAATGAATAATTTACTAACTATATAAATGTTTCCCTACAGACAATTTAACAAATATTAAGGCAAATTAATTTATTTTATGGGTATAGTGGCTGTTAACCGTATTTGAGCAATCACCAGGGGAATCTCATCTTTACCATTTATTGCTTATTTACAACGTTTCGGCTATGTCGCCATTTTCAAGTCTAAAAATTAGTTTAATCCATTAAACATTATTAAATAACAAAACTTCAAATATAATGAATAACAATATTAAAATTGTAAAAATCTTTTTCCTTAAAGAAGGAAGCACTATTCAATAATTTAACCATTTACTAGCAAAATTGCTCAAGAATGTATTTTCAATTAAAATCTTTTTTAAAATATATAATTCAAAAACTTAATTTAAAAAAAATTATTATAAGGTTCACATAATAAATAATTACATTAAAATACAATAAATTAAAAATTAAAATACCTCAATCTGAACAAAGATGTAATGCATCCAGCTTTAAACAATGCCTTCATCAACTCAACATAAAACTTCTTTTTTCATAAATTAAATATATATAAACCATCAACTGGTGTCGTCATTTAAAAAGTTGAAAGACTTAAATTGTGTTAATGTTGGCCACGCAAATCCCTTTTTAACCCTTATTTCTTAATACCTCCCTTATTTTAAATAAACTAGGAATATGTAACTATCAAATTTAATAAAGTTTCCTTACTGCTGTTTCTATTTTTCAAAATATTCTGACAGAATTATTGAAGAGAAAAAAAAAAGAAGAAAAAAAAACCTATAAAACTTGTTTTTTACATTTTTTGTTATATAATATTGTATTTTGTTTAATATTTCTGTATAACATTTTCCTAGATTTTTGGTATCTGTTTTAAAATTTACCGCTTTGTTAATATTTTGGGTAATATGTATCGCCTCCTTCAATTTTCTTTTTTGGTTATTACTTTCTTTATGCACAATAGAGACCTCGTCAAAATGAAATTTATGTTTAGTTGTAAAGCAGTGCTTGGCTGGGGCAGTTTTTTCACTATTATTTTGTAAATTATTAGTGTTGCTTATATGTTGTGAAATCCTGTCTTTTAAGTATTGACTAGTTTCCCCATAGTACGAACCTGGGCAATGCAGGCAATTGATCTTATTTATATACTACCCCAGTCATCAAATCTTTGGGTATTTTATCTTTCATGTTGTTGTGCATTTTTTTAATTTTATTTGATGAGTTTTTTATTATTATCCAATTTAAAGTTATCTATATCATAATTAATAAAGGATCTATTAATATTTTCTGACAGGCCTTTTATATAGGTGCATTTAAAAAATGTTTTGGGTGTCAATGTCTTAGGTGTTATTGATTGTTTTATCAATCAATGAAATTCCATTATTTTCTTTTATTTTTATATTTATTTTCCAGTATTTTTTTATTAAGTTCCTAGGGTTGACTACATTAAGTCTTACTTTGTCTGTTATTTTTATTGCTGTGTATATAAAATTATTGAGAACATTGAAGGGGGTGATTTGATAAATAATTCAAAATTATATCTTTGCTGGTGATTTTTTTGGCCCATTCTGTAATTATTTTGCATCCGTTCCTAATTATATTCATGTCTAGAAATCTAATGTTTCCATTCTCTTCCTCTTCTTTTGTTAACTGAATTCTATCATTATATTTATTTAATTCTTCAAACAATGGCTTTATTTGTTTTTCATTTATTACACATAATATATTGTCCACATATTTTATAATTAACTTTGGTTTAACGATTTCTTTATTATTATTAATTACTTCATCTAATAGCATATTCATAACTATACCAGACAATGAAACTGACAGAACCCCACCCATAGCTAAACCTGCTAACTGCCTGTATATTTTGCCATTGAATTTGAAAAAAACATTTTCACAACAAAGCTTAATTCCTTCCAAAAATACACTTTTGTTTTTTATATCAGTATATGGTTCTATTTCATGCCATTTTTCATTTATACATTTAATAATGAATTTGATTGGTACTGAAGTTAAAAGTGCAGTGACATTAAAACTTATTAACTTGTCTCCTTCTTCTAAGATGATGTTATTTAATAACTCTTTTGCTTGAACTGAATTTTTTATATCATAGCAGTTGTTGTTATTTAAGTGATCTAATGCATGTTTTATAAATTTAGAAAGTTTATATGCAGGGCTATTGATGGCGTTTACTATTGGTCTGAATGGTTTGTCAGGTTTGTGAAGTTTTATTAAGCCAAACATTCGGGGGTGAATTGGATGCTTCTCTAATATTCTTTTATAAATATCAGTATTTATATATTTATTATTTAGTAATTTTTCTATGTATTTCGTAACATTATTTTTATTTTCATTCAATGGATCTATTCTAATTTCCCTGTAAGTATTATTATCATTAAGTAGGTGATACATTTTATCTAGGTAAAGATCTTTATGCATTACTGCCACTTGTTTGGTTTTGTCGGATTTAACTACTATTATATTAGGGTTTCTTCTTTTAAATTTAATAGTTAATTCTATGTCTTTTTCCCAGGCTCTTATCAATGAATTAACTTTACTTTTCCTTGCTTTATTTTTATCCAAAAAATGAATTAAAAATTGTTAACATTTTCCCCTAAACTCAAAATATTAATCATCCCACTGGGAACCTCGATTTCGCATAAATTTTCTACTAAATTTTTCTTATATAGATTATTATATCGGTCTAACATTTCTTTGTCATTATTATTATTATTATATAATCTTAGTTTAGAATTTATGTTATTAGCATATATATATATGCAATATATGTGGAGGGACTATGTTATCATTTTTGCATCTCTTTAATTAAAATATCTTACCTTTTGCTTTTACAACTTTGATACTATGATAAAATTCAAAAAAGTTGTAAAAGCAAAAGGTAAGATATTTTATTTAAAGAGGTGCAAAAATGATAACATAGTCCCTCCACATATATTGCATATGATAGTCCCTCCACATATATTGCATTCTGCAATAGGCTTGGAAAAATGCTTTAATAATAATATTTTAACTAATCAAAAGAAAACTAACCATTTTAACAATTCAATTGACGAAATCCTAAGTATGGATACCAAACAAGGTTATTGGCTTCTTAATAATGCACAAAAAGAACTGGAGAAGATCAAATTGGAAATTGTTCAAAAATATGCGAGCAAGAATGAGAAATTTGTTAACTTATGTGATAAACATATGAATATAATAATACACTGGCAAACAGTAAAATTAAAATCAAAATTAAATAAGATAATAGACCTTTCTATTACCAAGCCATATGCAATTAAAGGGGATAGCATTCAAAATAACCAAACATCTATATATGCTAATAATATAAATTCTAAACTAAGATTATATAATAATAATAATAATAATAATGACAAAGAAATGTTAGACCGATATAATAATCTATATAAGAAAAATTTAGTGGAAAATTTATGCGAAATCGAGGTTCCCTGAGGGATGATTAATATTTTGAGTTTAGGGGAAAATGTTAACAATTTTTAATTCATTTTTTGGATAAAAATAAAGCAAGGAAAAGTAAAGTTAATTCATTGATAAGAGCCTGGGAAAAAGACATAGAATAAACTATTAAATTTAAAAGAAGAAACCCTAATATAATAGTAGTTAAATCCGACAAAACCAAACAAGTGGCAGTAATGCATAAAGATCTTTACCTAGATAAAATGTATCACCTACTTAATGATAATAATACTTACAGGGAAATTAGAATAGAACCATTGAATGATAGATAATTGTATTCTCTTTTCAATGATACAGTGGCTCACAGTCCAAATGATGCAAACAAATATTTTTATTTCAAATGCTAATTACTTCTTCTTTGTTAAAATTTAAAAACCAATGCATATGAGGACATAATGATACACTGTCGTACATTAAATTTATATAATCAAATCAACTCAACGGCAAGTATAGAAGTAGGAAAAAAATTCTTCATTAAAACTTGTAGGGATTGAAGGTCACAGTGAAAAAGATGCAATGTTTATTTCCGTTTAGAAAAAAATGAAAGTAACAAGTAGCCTTCAATTATCGGGTAAATCAGTTATTAACCTTTTCATTCTTTCAATGAAAACAAAAATAAACAATACGAAAAGAATTAATCAGTCTAGTTAGAGTTTTTGCTTAAAATGGGTGAGCATAAAACTATTCGTGAAGAGAAATAGTGATTAACAATTTTAAAATGGACAAAACACAATGAAAAATCACCTCTATTAACAATTGGAGTTATGTCTTCGTTCAACATATTATTGAAAGTTTTAAAAAGGAAAATATAATAATAAGGAAAGCTAGGGAGAGTGCAAACAGTTTTTTGCTGGTAACGATGAGCGTTGGATTCAGCGTCAAATAACAAATAATCCAAAATTAAGTGTTCCAAAGTCGGCTATATTAGTTAAAAAACATTTCAATAAAATCGTTTCAGCTGAAACCATTCGAATGGTCTTAAGAAAAAACCAAAACAAGGTAGAGTTGCAATGCAAAAACCTTTTATGTGTGACAAAAATAAAAAACTTCGAATCAATTTTGCTAAGGATTGTTTAACAAAAGACATGGACTTCTGCTAAAGTGTTCTATATTCAGATGCGTCAAAATTTAATTAGTTTGGCTCTGATGAAAGAGGTTCGCCTGGAGAAAGTCAAATGAAGAGCACCATGAAAAAAATCTTCGCCTGTCCTACTAACTTGAAGGTGGTCATGTCATGGTTTGGTGGTGTATTGTTGCCTCGGGGGTAGGAAATTTTCATTTTATTGGGGGAACAATGGATAAACATTTATATTGTCACATCGTGAAAGAAAAATTTTAAAGCAAGTGCAACCGAACTTGGAATAATAAATAATTTTGATTTTTATAGTGATAATGATCTCAAGCATCCTTCTTATCTTGCAAGAGAATGGTGTTTATATAATTCCCATAAAACTATAAAAACGCCTCCCCAATCACCAGACCTAAACGTGATAGAGAATTCATGGAGTAAATTATAAACAGCACTGAGGAAACATGAGATTTCAAATAGAGGAGATCTAAAAAAGGTGCTTCAAGAAAAATGGGACAAGATAAGCCCAACTTAAACAGAAAAGCTTTTCCAATCCATGCCCAACTGTTTGAAAGAGATAATAAAAAATAAAGGCTTAACTACAAAGTACTCAAATTCAAAATATTTTCGATCTTTTGGATGTTTTTATTTTTGCATCCTTTTCACTGTGACCTTAGAAGTGTATATTATTTATTCATGAAGCTTTAGTTTAATTTTAGGATTTGATCTCAAATAAACTTTTAAGTATTGTCAATTCTACCCTAATGTTTTTGCTTAATATTTGTAAACAAAGATTGTTGAAAATAAATTTCGGCTTGGTATAAAATAGTTTTTTTCAAAGTAAATTCCTTGCATCATCTTGACTTTGAGCCACGTATATGGTAGATTCATGCTTTTAGAGAGAGTTTGTAGCTTTAAATAATTGTATTTATAGTAATTGTGTTATTGTATAATAACACTAGGTTGAATTAATTGTATTAGATTTAAATAGTAATAAAACATTTTGAACTCAGAAGCCCTCAAATGTTTGTTATACCACTTGAAACGTATTTAACTGCTGTCCATTAACACACATTGGTATGAGGATATGTTTTGCTATATTTTAACTATATTTATTTTTATGCGGAACTTTAAAATTTAATTTGAGTGTATTGAATATAAATCTAATTAATTAACCTTATAACTCAATAACCCAATCACTTTATTTCAACATTAGACAGAGAATTTCATCTTCTTTCTATTGATATATAGTTGATTAGGCTGGTTGGAGAGAGATTTTTGCTCAAGGCATTTTTCGATGAATGTTTCACTACTTGGAAATATATATATGTTTCTTATTCTGTACTTAAACATCTTATTCTGAGTGATATGTTGAATAAATTAATAAATTTGGAAAGTTCAGTTCAATTAATACTCTTTCAACAGAAAAAAGTCTTAACATGTACAATTTGTTTTATACTCAAGTCATCATTGGAATTTCAAATATCTCAAAAGTTCAAATGACAAAATTCTCAAAGTAGTGGTTGGAATTTGGTAAAATTTGGCATTTGTGTATGTACTTAATACATACAAGTTTTTATCAAAATGTGAGGTGGCAGGGGATAATATAGAAATTTGGCAGGATGATTTGATATGGAATGACGCTACCTAGTGTTGTTTTAAAAGAAAAATACATGTCATTCCAGCATATTGCGGTTAAAGATGAGCTAAATTCCAAATGGGTTCACAAGATAAAAGTTGTTCACTTTTCATGGGTACACTAAGAACATACCTATTCTTATCTTGTGAACCCATGATTTCTCTACTTTGAAATTTTGCCCACATTTAACCACAATATGCTGGAATGACATATTTTTTAATGGAAGGATTTTTTCTTTTTAAATTAAAAAAACAATTTTAATTTTTTTTTTTAAAAGATATATTTTTAACCGACTTCGAAAGAGGAGGTTACTCAATTTGATAAGTATTTGCCTTCTTTTTCAATATTTAGTCTGATAGATTAAAAAGAAATTACACAGAACACTGAAAAGGATGATATCTGTTCCAGTTTTCTAGCTTCAATAGTTTTTGAGATATATACCAAAAAAATTTTTCAGAAAACCACATTATTTGTTTTCGTTTTTATTACTTTAAAAATTTGTATCTCTAAATCTGTGTCAGAGAAATCTAAAATTTTCAATTTTTTATTACATTCATACATGCTACAAACAACCAAAAAATTATTAAAATTTAAGATTAAACTGATTGATTTGATATGGAATGACCCTTTCAAAAGTAATCATCACATGAATGTTTGGCTGAAGGTTTCTTTTTCAAGCTCCAACTTAATAATTCCCAATATTATTAGTTATGATTGAAGATGGTTTTCCATGCAGATTAATTAAGTAGAAATGATGGGTGTGGTAAAAAAAAAGTAATAATTCCGTTATTTCCACCATTCACTATCCTTAGTCTGATTTCCTATTGTTCAACTTTATGCACCAATAAATCTTATTGTTTATATTAAATCTATTTATTTCATTTAACTCATTACATTTCCATAGCCTCGTTTATTATTATTATTCCATACTCCTACTAACTTATCCTAAACATTTTCTCATACCTATTATATTTTGAGATAGTAAAATATTTTTTTTTGTTGGTCCTCCCCCACCTTGAAGCTTTTTTTTTTTTTTTACGCTATACCTGGTTTCCCAAGCCAGGGGAAAGGGTCAGGGATTAATGCTGAGTATGATAGTAACATTTGATGTATATGAATATATATATATATATATATATATATATATATATATATATATATATATATATATGTATATGTAAATATGTGTGTATGTATTCATCTTAACTTGTTGTTACAAATTATTCTTTTAATTGAAACAATATGACATAATATTTCCCACGTTTTGTCCCCTTATTTCTTTTTCTTCAAATCCATCAAACCATATCTTTATTTGTCACACATATCTTTTACTTTTTGTTTCTATAAGTTGCATACTTTTTGAGATATGTATTTATATTAAGGTTTTGTTAGGATTTAAGTATTACACATTATTAAAAATGTAATATTATGATATCTAAATATATATGAACCCTTAATTTGAATTTTGTACTCTGCAAATGTATTTTTCATTACCTCTTTAATAAAATATTTAGATGTCAAGTCAAATAATATGTATATAATAATAATATAGATTATGTTCCTTCAAGTTTTTAAATGTGTATAATAAAAGTTGCTTAATGTAGTAGGTTTTTTTTTTAAACATAAAATTAATAGAACTTGTTTAATACCTTTTCCTATAAGAAGTTAATTAGGAATTTAATAGTTATTTCTAAAACCATTGGCATATATTTCATTTTTCTTTTCTTTTTCATAAATTGTAAATGCTTTTATCAACCTGTTTTGAATTACCATCATGAAAGAAAACATTTTATTGTAACAAGTCCACAACAGGATTGCTGAGAGAAAGTTTCATTCATTTTATTCATAAAGGTGTAAATGCAGTTAATGGTGCCTGTATTTTGTAGTTACAAAATATTTACAATTAAATACCTAACAATATGTATTATAACAAAGAAGATTATGGTATTTTAATAACATAAGAGTTTGTACCAAAATTCCTTATATTTTATTTCAAATGTCATTACTATTTATTTATTCATTATTTTTTATTTTTTTTTTTTTTTTTTTGGTGGTGGAATATATGGCTTAAAATAATTGTGTATTTCTGCTTCTATGTGTTATAGCTAAAATAACTCAAGTATGTCAAATTGTCTGTTTGTGATTAACTTTGCTCCTGGATGAAATGTGTTGGGAAATTGTTAATTTATGTTATTATAAAGAAAAGATAATATACTGAATAAGTTTTGATGGTTGAAAAACATGGTTTTGAAAACAACAAAATAAATCGTTCAAACCACAGGTCTTTATTTATACATACATAAATAACAGAAGGCCAGGTCATGCGCCATGCCTGGTAAGTACAAGCCTTCACTGGAATTAACTATATCTCTACATCTATATAACTGTGTTAATTAAATAATCAAAATTATCTTGCGTATAGTTAAAACCTTACAATATAGTTACAAAAGTCATCATTCATAACACAAACTTTGTTAAGCAACCAATCTGCAAATTTAAATGAGCTAGTTAATGTATTTTTATCTTTATATTTCATTTAATTTATTAAATTTAACTTGTTAAATTAAAACCTTAGATAATTTCCTCTATTTTACACTGTTTGAAGTGGGAAAAAAAACCTTAATTATACTATAAATGTATTGTATTGAATACAATGTAAATATAATATGTATAATATGTATGGATGTATGGTAAATATTGTTAAAGTATGGTAATCTTCTAAACATTGTCACATTAAATACCAAGACTATTCTTCTTAAAACATTCAAATAAAAATATTAGTGCATAACACTAAAAACACACTTTAATTGCCTGTCGCAACCGGAGAAGTAGGGCTGTATAATACTCGCCAAGTATTTTGATATTTCTCTCTTTAATATCAATGTTTATTCCTTTACAGTTCCAAAATATTGAGGCCATCATCTTTTTTTGTTGACTGCATGTGACTTTTGCCTTTAAAGGTGGCCCTTCTGGTCTCAATTCCATGGAGTCCCTTTTGCTGAGTGAGTCATTATAGAGAACCACTGTATCACTTCCAGTTATAGTAGACCCCAAAAAATGTTTTGAACCGACATTATACACCATAAAAATTCATTTCGGCAGATGGAAGAACCTGAAAAATTATATATTTACTAACAGAGTGCTAAAATTTAAGAACTTTCCTTAAAATAATTACAAAGTAAAATGATATAAGATTGAAATTTTGTAAAAATGATTAAATAAGTCAGCTTCACAACACAAATAATATATACCTGATTGAATTTTTAATCAAAATTAAGTGAAATCACAAATATCAACTGCCAAGTATTTTGATATTTCTCTCTTTAATATCAATGTTTATTCCTTTACAGTTCCAAAATATTGAGGCCATCATCTTTTTTTGTTGACTGCATGTGACTTTTGCCTTTAAAGGTGGCCCTTCTGGTCTCAATTCCATGGAGTCCCTTTTGCTGAGTGAGTCATTATAGAGAACCACTGTATCACTTCCAGCTATAGTAGACCCCAAAAAATGTTTTGAACCGACATTATACACCATAAAAATTCATTTCGGCAGATGGAAGAACCTGAAAAATTATATATTTACTAACAGAGTGTTAAAATTTAAGAACTTTCCTTAAAATAATTACAAAGTAAAATGATATAAGATTGAAATTTTGTAAAAATGATTAAATAAGTCAGCTTCACAACACAAATAATATATACCTGATTGAATTTTTAATCAAAATTAAGTGAAATCACAAATATCAACTGCCAAGTATTTTGATATTTCTCTCTTTAATATCAATGTTTATTCCTTTACAGTTCCAAAATATTGAGGCCATCATCTTTTTTTGTTGACTGCATGTGACTTTTGCCTTTAAAGGTGGCCCTTCTGGTCTCAATTCCATGGAGTCCCTTTTGCTGAGTGAGTCATTATAGAGAACCACTGTATCACTTCCAGCTATAGTAGACCCCAAAAAATGTTTTGAACCGACATTATACACCATAAAAATTCATTTCGGCAGATGGAAGAACCTGAAAAATTATATATTTACTAACAGAGTGCTAAAATTTAAGAACTTTCCTTAAAATAATTACAAAGTAAAATGATATAAGATTGAAATTTTGTAAAAATGATTAAATAAGTCAGCTTCACAACACAAATAATATATACCTGATTGAATTTTTAATCAAAATTAAGTGAAATCACAACTATCAACTGCCAAGTATTTTGATATTTCTCTCTTTAATATCAATGTTTATTCCTTTACAGTTCCAAAATATTGAGGCCATCATCTTTTTTTGTTGACTGCTTGTGACTTTTGCCTTTAAAGGTGGCCCTTCTGGTCTCAATTCCATGGAGTCCCTTTTGCTGAGTGAGTCATTATAGAGAACCACTGTTTCACTTCCAGTTATAGTAGACCCCAAAAAATGTTTTGAACCGACATTATACAGCATAAAAATTCATTTCGGCAGATGGAAGAACCTGAAAAATTATATATTTACTAACAGAGTGCTAAAATTTAAGAACTTTCCTTAAAATAATTACAAAGTAAAATGATATAAGATTGAAATTTTATAAAAATGATTAAATAAGTCAGCTTCACAACACAAATTACTATTACTGTGACTACAGTAAAATCACAACTATCAACTGCTTACCTATAAATTATTAAAAAATCATGGATTACTCAGACAAATGATGTTTTGCCCATACTGTGTATCACGTTGTAAGGAGATCAATTCCAAAGCCATCTTCAGGTATTAATATTCAGTTGATATCTTAGCTTTTTTTTAGCTCCAAGGAAAGATCTTAGAGGGAAATCCAATTACAAATTCTTAAATTCAGAAGAAATCATAATCACAACCTACAAAATGACATATTTTATTTAACAGAGGGATAAATTTTAGAAATTTATAAAAATAAATTATTATTAAAATAATAAAAATTTATAAAATACTTACAAAGTAAAATGATACAATATTTAAATTATGTTTAAATGATTAAATCAGCCTGATTTATAACAACTAATATATATCTGACTAAATTTTCAATCAAAATTAAGTAAATACGCAAAACTAAACTGCTTACCTATTCATTCGGATCATGTTGCCTGGCGATTTCTAATAAAAAATTATGAAATCTGCTATTAAGGTCATGATTCGATTTCCAATAATATTCAGCTAAATAAGTGCCATTATGGTATCTTTTTCTTCCAAATCTAGGAATGTTGGATCTGACTTCCCTCCACGATCTTTCGATGTGCTGAGTGTGAGCACCAGTAACTGGGTCTACAAAATTCATCCTGTGATTCACTGTTAGGTGTAGGAACTGTTGGTGGTTTGTGAGAGGCATGTAGCCTCTCCACAGGTCTGACATAATAGTAGTACCCGAAGCTATTCTTCTTGAAATAACTTCAAGCAGGCTTTCAGCTGAACGATCCTCGACTGTCTCAAAGAAACACCTCTTTGATTCTCTTTCAAAAGCCCCGAAAATCCAGGATCCTTCAATTAACCGCCCAACATTATATTGGCTTTTACCAAATTTAGCTTCGTCAACTTCTACGATGCAACCTGGACCACCAATCGTTCCAACATCTAACATATCGAGAGAATTTAAACAGATCTCTCGACAATAGTTGGACCAGTCTACTACCGCCTCAGATGACAAACCCAACACCTTCATGATGTAATTATGACGGGGATGCGGAATAGTCAACCAGGCACATAAAAACTGGCACACCTTTTTGAACGAGAGACGTGTTCCACGAAACCAAGTACCAGTTCTCATACTCTGACGAAAATTGCATTTTATTCTTATACCATCCACCACTCTTGTCTTCTGACATCTAAAAGTATTTGACGATTAATTTCATTAAATTTTATTAGTTAAACATATTTTTGTTATTTCTACAATAATTTTATGACTATATATAGTATAATATATTATATTACTATCTACTATAATTTTTATTGTTAGTTCAGAGATTTCAATAAAAATTCAGATGTTAATGAATTTTTGGAGTTGTAAAATATTCAATTTGTTATATTGTTTAAATTTAAGATGATTTTTATAGTTCATTAAAGTTTTTAAAAATGAAAAGAGGTTTGATATTATGAGCTAAATTATTTTTATGAACTTAAGACTTTGGAGGAAGTAAGTGTTAACTCACATGTAACCAATTCAGAATGTATTAAGTTAAAATTTATTAACCTTCTTATAGCAATAAAACTGATAAACATAGAGATTTCTCTATAAGTAAAAGTTCTTTTTAATAATATAAATATCAGATTTTGAAAAAAAAAATTCAAACATAATGTGATACCATAAAACATTAATAAAGAGGATTGTTTTTTGAAGTGAGTAACTCTTTCTTCGATTTTGAAACAACTTACTTTTTTGGAATAACTAAAATGGATAAAATCAGACTTGGTATAGGAAGAAATTAAATGTTTACTAATTTACATGGGAATTTGATGAAGTTCAATTTAGGATCCTAAGGACAAACATTAAGGTTTTTTTTTTTTTTTTTTTTTTTATGTTTTCCCCATTCCAATAACCCTGGGCAAGGGGGAGTTTATTGTTTACTTAAAGTCTTGCACGTTCCATGGGGTGATACTGCATGCAGGAAAATAATTTAAATACTATTTTCCAGAATATTTTTACAACAAAATGAAACAACAAGGAAAAAACAAAATGCAAAGTACAAAATACGAAATTCAAAACCTAATACAAAATACAAAATTACAAAATACTGTAAGTATTCCTAAATGTATACATTACAATAAAATAATAAATAGAATAAGTATTCAAACAATATCAAAATAAAAAATGAAAATAATAAATAAGAAGAACAAAAATATGGTTATATCATGATGTCCTATGTGGTGTCACCTGTCCAATCCATTTTTTACTTTCACTTACCTATATATGAAATATATAGTAAGTGGAAGTATTGCGATCGTGAAAAATTTCGACTTCCGGTTTTCAACGGAAATACACGTTTTGGGGTCCCCTCAGTCCAATTAACCAAGTCCCGCGAAATGGTCTGTGTGTGTGTGTGTGTGTTTGTGTGTGTGTCTGTGTGTGTGTGTGTGAACAGACTAGCTCAAAAACTATAAACCGTACGAACCTGAAATTGGGTATTTAATGTAGGTATATGCCCGCAATGTGACAGCAAAAATTTCATCAAAATTGCTCAAAGGGAGGGGGTACTTTATTTAATAACTTTTTAAGTTTTTTTCGATTTTCTCAAAAACGGCTCTAACGATTTTGATTAAACTGAGTATTTGATCTATTTATATACCCGAGATATGACTGTAAAAATTTCATCAAAATTGATCAACCGGAGGGGGGACTTTACTTAATAAATGTTGTCCCATTTTCACGTGTTTTTTTTATTTACTCAAAAACGGTTTTAACGATTTTGATCAAACTGGGTATTTGATGTGTGTATATGTCAAAGATGCGATAGCCAACATTAAATCAAAATTGATCAACCGGAGGGGGGACTTTACTTAGTAAATTTTGTATCATCTTCACGTGTTTTTTTTATTTACTCAAAAAAGGCTTTAACGATTTTGATCAAACTGGGTATTTGATGTATGTATGTGCCAAAGATGTGATAGTCAACATTTAATCAAAATTGGTCAAACGGAGCAGGCACTTTCTTTCATAATTTGTTTCCAATTTTTACCTTTTTTTCGATGATCTCAAAAACGGCTTAACCGATTTTTATCAAATTCGTCATGTTTAATGAAAATTAGGTGTTCTTTAATATCAGGTAAGCTTTTTCATTATTAAAATGTTCTGAGGGGGCTTTTTTGGGGGGGGGGTGCGCCTATTTTGTTTTTTTGTTTCCTATAAAGTACCTTTGTTTTTTTTTTACATGGAATTATTAACCCTCTCTCGTTACGCCTAAAAATAAGAAATGGCTAAATATGATATATGATAAAAATAAAGAAAACATAAAGAGGAGAAAAAAAAGTCAATCAGTCAACTCATTAAACTCGTTGAGCCCAAGCATGCGGAGTACGCCTTTAATGACAGACCATTGTTCATAATTAAAGCCGTTCTGTTCATTTGAGAAGTAGCAATTAATAAAACGCATTAATTTCTAATCTAAGTAAGTTGGTAAGTGAAAGTTGTGTGTTGCGCGCACGCACCAGATTTTTTCATAATGTATTGTGGTTTATTCTACTATTTAAGGTTTAAACATTAAGATTTATTAATGTTATTTAAACATTAAGGTTTAAATTTGAATGCAAATTTAATTGATTTTAGATTTGTGAAATATGTAAATTGTTATGTTTTATCAATTTAAGATGATTGTTACACTTGATTACATTATAAAAAAAATTCATGTAATTTTTAATTATCATTTTTTTTCTATATGTGAATTTTTAATAATTAATAATTACATTTTTTGTATGAATTTATGCCTTTGATGGAAAGTGTTAACTAACTTCTAAGCAATTGAGAATTAATGAATGACCTTAATATTTTTATTTTTATTTTATTACTCTTTATATTATTTTTTATTTTTATTACTCTTTATTCTCCAATTCACAACTGTGAGTACGACCTTAATATTGATAAATGAAATTCATTTATTGATAATAAATGAAGACCTTAAAAGAATGAAACACACAAACACAGAAATTTCGCTGTAAGCATAAGTTCATTATAATAATTTAATCATGAGATGTTGAATTTTTATTTTCTAAAACGAAATTTGTATCTTAAAAACTTATAAACATAATTTTGTTTTTAAAATTGATTTGACACCTAACACTCAAAAGGCTTGAATTGTGAAAGGTCCTTTTTTCACAAATAACTAAAAATTATAAATTGAATATAGGAAAAATTGAAATGTTTAATAATTATAAGGAAAATGTTGAATACCTGAACATGGCTTTAGATGTGATCTCCTTACATTGGGATCCACAATCAGGGTAAAACATCATTTGCCTAATACATCCATGATTTTTTAATAGTTGTATAAAATCCTCTTCATCCCCAATGTCTCCAACATTGCAACTATTAATTTCGCAGTAAAGGCAGTTCATGATGGCGGAGATGAAATGAATTTATGCGGCCACAGCGTCTATAGCGTCACGCTAATTAGTTTCTGAAAGGGCAGTTTTCCGAATTTCTTAATTACTTCTCGAAAGGAAGTAGAAAACGGGAAGGTGCCCGAAGTCGGAGTAGGGAGAAGCGGGCTTTTTAAATTTTTAAATGGAGGGTTGGGGGGAGTGGTGGGGGACAACAGCTGATTATTACTTCCCTCCCCTCTTTTGAGTGAGGCGGGAAGGTTACCTGGACTAAATTTGCTCGGGAAGATTCGGCAAAGCCGAAGTGAACCGAGGAAATCGTGTAGGGCGTGATTGGACTACCTTGTTGTTTACTGACGGCGGCGGCCATCTTGGAGCGCCTCATCCGAAGTAATACCAAATATTCTAATAATAATACCGGAATAAGAAGATTCTAATAATACACCGGAAAGCATAAATTAAAATTGTTTACAGCAAGATTTAATAGTTAGATTGTCATATGGTTGTGTACAACAGCAGAATGCGAAAGACACCTGTAATTTTCAATACTTTGAAGTATTGAAGAAAAAAAATTATAATGGAACTTGAAAAAAAAATGCCTGATTGTTTTGAAATTATTTCAGTGAACATACTTCTTCGGTTAGTTATTCCATTTACCATGATTTGAATTAATAACTCATATGTCACCTCAAAATTTTTGTCTTTTATCATAAATTCAGGATTCAGTTCTTATATACATTCGCAAATTAATAGGAAATATTTTCATTTCCTAACATTCATAACTTACTGAAGGAAAAAATTTATATTATAATTTTTTTTTTTATTGCTCGAATTTTATGACCAGTCCTCCGCCATAAACACATATGGTTTTGCATGAGATTGAAAACACAAGTGTATAAAATATTAGTGCACGACAACCTATATATTTGTGTATTAGATAATATTTTCTATAAATTCTTATCAGAAGTTGATATTTCCGAAAAGGGAAGGTTTTATTTCTGTTTCTTATCAAATAAAAGGTATGTGGATAAATTCAACAAGTTAAAATAAAAATGAAGGAATGTTAATGATACTTGTAAAGAGGTTATGCATTTTTTTTAATTGTTAAGAAAAATAAATTACATAAATTTGACGTGGAGTTTATTCAAATGTATACCCAAATTTTCAAATTTCTCACATGATGTATTCTGACTTATTTATAATTATAAAGAGTTACATTTTCATCAATGTAAAGCTCGTTTGGAAAAAGATTGCTACAATCCATACAATTTGTACCTTATACTATTGCAGTTCCTCAATTTTATGGGAGACTGCTTCCCCCCAAAAAAATAAAAATCTGGTGCGTCCGCACTACACACAACTTTCACTTACCAACTTACTTAGATTAGAAATTAATGTGTTTTGTTAATTGCCACTTCTCAAATGAACAGAACGGCTTTAATCATGAACAATAGTCTGTCATTAAAGGCGTACTCCGCATGCCTGGGCTCAACGAGTTTTATGAGTTGATTGAATATTTTTATTTTTTTTTCTCCTCTTAATGTTTTCTTTATTTTTATCATATCTCATATTTAGCCATTTCTTATTTTTAGGCGTAAGGAGAGACAGTTAATTTCTCCATATAAACAAAAACGAAGGTACTTTATAGGAAACAAAAAAGCCCCCTCAGAACATTTTAATAATGATAAAGCTTACTTGATATTAAAGAACGCCTAATTTTCATTTAATATGCCGACTTTGATAAAAATCGTTAAAGCCGTTTTTGAGATCATCGAAAAAAAGGTAAAAATTGGAAAACAAATTATGAAATAAAGTGCCCGCTCCGATTGACCAATTTTGATGAAATGTTGGCTATCACATCTTTGGCATATACATACATCAAATACCCAATTTGATCAAAATCGTTAAAGCCTTTTTTGAGTAAATAAAAAAAACATGTGAAAATGATACAAAATTTATTAAGTAAAGTCCCCCCTCCGGTCGATCAATTTTGATGTAATGTTTGCTATCGCATCTTTGGCATATACATACATCAAATACCCAGTTTGATCAAAATTGTTAAAACCGTTTTTGAGTAAATAAAAAAAAACACGTGAAAATGATACAAAATTTATTAAGTAAAGCCCCCCCTCCGGTTGATCAATTTTGATGAAATTTTTACAGTCATATCTCGGGCATATAAATAGATCAAATACTCAGTTTAATCAAAATCGTTAGAGCCGTTTTTGAGAAAATCGAAAAAAACATAAAACGTTATTAAATAAAGTACCCCCTCCCTTTGAGCAATTTTGATGAAATTTTTGCTGTCACATCGCAAGCATATACATACACTAAATACCCAATTTCAGGTTCGCACGGTTTATAGTTTTTGAGCTAGTCTGTTCACACACACACAGACACACACACAGACACACACGGACACACACACAGACCATTTCTCGGGACTTGCTTAATTGGACTCAGGGGACCCCAAAACGTGTATTTCCGTTGAAAACCGGAAGGCGAAATTTTTCACGATCGCAATACTTCCACTTACTATATATTTCATATATAGGTAAGTGAAAGTAAAAATAGTATTATGGCACTTATATTCCAAACGAGCGATTTGCATAATTTTCTTATTTTTTTTTTTTCAAATTTCAGAAACCAATAAATTATAATTGGGCAATATAATTTATTCGAATTTCAATATTTGTATTCAAAATTATGATAAATGTAGTATAGAATAGAATTAATAAATAAAATCCATCTCTGCCATGCCATTTGGGCAATACGGATGTTTGGAGTTGTGGGGTGTTTATGACGGGGAAATCTAACGCTTTTTTAACTAACAAAAAAAAAAGCGTTGGATTTCCCCGTCATAAACCTTTGAAGTCGGCAAACTAACCCCCTACCACTACCTCTTTCCTTTTTATTTTTTACCTTTAGTCTTAGTATCCACCTTGACTCAGTAGGTAAATATCAGATTCTATTTTATCTTGTTAACCAGCCACTTATTTTAATATTCATGTATACACAAATCTTTTATATTATTATCAGTTCTGTAATGTATCCATTTATTGTCACCCTCTAGCATAGATACTCATATATTTGTTTTCTTTTAGCCCTGATGAAGATCCACAAGTTGGGTCGAAACGTCGGCTTACCACAATAAAATCATTGTAAACTGAAAATCCTGACTATCACTTAACCTATCGTGATAAGATCTATCGTTATTGCGGAAATACGTGTGGTAATGCTTCAAAGAGTGAACCAAAACATCAGGATAAGGAGTTTCAGTGTTTGATGGATGAGGAGCTCCATTCGTGCAATGTTTCATTAAATAAACTGTGTAAATAAAAAGTCTTAATTCGCAAGACCAAGGCTAAAGAAAGTTATTGCTTCAAATTCAAATAGAGCGACTGCAACTCACAGTTGAGATTCTATTCCGGCTGGCGTTGAGTCGCAGAGGATCGGCACACTCGCATGAGTGGCTGCGACGATTTCAGCCGATTTTGGTATTCGTAATCATACCCTCAACAGTATGAATCAACATCTTGTCATCGAGGGAGCAACCACCGTTCAATCAATTAAAATATATACTTTTCAAAATATAAACAGATAGAACGCCTGCTGATTTGAACACAAAACGAAGTATATTGTGTTGCAAGCACTTATTTCAAGCATTGTCTTGGATCTTGCATCCGTGACTTGTTGCTGCGAATTATAGTTTTCCTAGATTTTTAATGTGGGTTGGCCTATCTAGTGGTAGCATGCTGGCGCCTAGATTCCCTGTAGCAGTAGAGCCGCAGGTGCTATGCAACTCATTTTCCGTTCAGAGTCTCTAGTCGCCCGTGTCAAAGTGTTTCCATTGAAATCAATTGAAAGGGAGGAGTGCGACTCATCGCCAGTTGGAGTCGTTCCATGTTTATCCCCCCTTAACGCAGCATTGCTTCATCAAAAAATTCTTTTCTCCAAAGTCTGAACCTACGTACAATTTGGTATTTAATTTTCTTCCAACTGGATTATCTTGAGAACAGTTGTCTCTCTTGGAACATGCATAGAAGCATTTTTGAGAAGATTCACTAGTAATGTTTTTTGGGGGACTAATGAACTTATGGGACGGAAATGGGGGAAGCGCTTCCCCTCAGAAGGGAAACTGTTTCTTATTTCTACATCTGATATAAGAGTTTTTTCGAAGTATTTTTTACCTGGAATGATATGCCGATTAATAATTTCTTCAGCATATAGTTTTTCATATAGACCATATTCTTTCACATTGGAATATATTTTCTAAAGAACCACCTCATTTGTGTTTTCAGATGCGGTGGTGGCTGGGAGTGGTGGCGCTGCTAGCCCTGCTGAGAGGAGAGGAGGGGGCCCTGGTGTCGCCGGAGGAGCAGGGCCTGCGTGGGGCGGGGGTCTGGGGGCCGGGACCGGGGCTGATCGAGTCCTCGGACCCGGCCACTGAGCCCTCCCCGGAGGACCTCAACACCACGGACCTCATGACAAAGCTGGGGTCCGCCTTTGATGTCCACTTCATGAGTGTCGTACAACCTCCCGAGGGGCTGCAGGCCATCGATACCTCGCAGTTCAGTTTCAGGTGTGTGTCTATTTGTACTATCTCTGTTTGCAAAAAAACAAAACAAATAAATAAGCAGTAATGGACTATTATTTTAATCTATTTAAGAAATGTGTAAGTAAATTCAACAGGGTGATTCGAGAGAAAATCAACAGGGTTTAATGGAAAACTCTGGGAGGAGGTTTTTAGACACAGTTTCAACAAATAATTACATTTGATGCTTTTTCCGATTTTTAACGTTAAAGAAATAAAGTCCATTTCTGTGTTTTCTCAAGTTCGTCCCAGGTTTTATTGAATAAAAATGTTGCTCAAACATGTTGAAGATAATGAGTGTCTTCTAGGAGTACCATCAAGGGCGTCCACAGGATTTCGTCTAGGACCTGGCTTGTAAAGTTTTCGTTTAGGCGGGGGGAGGGGGTCGAGGCATTCTGACTATGTAAGGCTCAATTATTTTTTCAAAAAACTCTATAATACTTTATATTGATATAAATAGATAAAATACAATTCAAAGAAAATTAAGCCAAAAATGCATACAAAACAAAACAAAAGGGACTAACATAACCAACAAAAAAAAAGAGGGGGAAAAAAAAAACAAACAAAAAAGGGTATTGAAACAAACTAATAATTTAGAAAAAATGATCAATAAATTTCTCTTCTTTCTTCTATCTTCCTCCAATCTATTTCCGGCTGACATGAGATCTTCCATCTTCCTGATTCATTCCAGGCCCATTGCATCCACTTCTCGGCCTAACATCGATCAGTGACCCCGCAACGACGCACCCCCATTACCACTCGAAGTGGAAGGCCCCGGCGATGGTCGCCCTGCATCTTCTTCACCTAATAGCGGTGGAGCGGCTGGCGCGATGTCATCCGGTTCCCGTTCATCTTCGGGCCGGTGCCATCGATACGGACGTTGAATCCGGCCCGATAGGTGCTCCATGAACATGCATCGCGACCAAGCAATGGTTTCACATGTAACCAGCCGCTTCATCTTCTTTAGGAACGCCCTTGTTGTGATCCCTTTGAGAAACTTATCATTTTCTGGATCCCACGTTCCCAAGGCGCCCACCACTATCGGGGCTATCTTCACTTCCCTGTACCTGTTACGTAGGGAAGTCTTAAGGGCGGCGTACTTTTCTTCTTTTCTTTTCCTTGCCGACTCTAGAGCCTCTTTGCGGTTTTCAAAGGGGACAGTGACATCAAATACTAGGGCTCTGTCACCCTTCGTCACCACAAGGTCCGGGCGTAGGCCGGAGTCGTCAACGGCCTGATTGACCGCGGCGACCCCGTAACCTCGGTTCCTCGCCGTCTCTTCCAACCGTTTCACGATTGCATCATGTCTCTTCTGGCGAAGAACCGTGTGCACGTTGCATTGACCCAGTACATGTGCCAAGCACTCATTCGCAAACGTGCACCGCCGACAACTCTTGTCCTGGTCCTCACCATGTCTTCGATGTCCATTCAGGGGGACCAGTTGAAGTCTTGCCTTGTGGATGAACCGCCAGTCGGCAAAGGAAAGAAATTCGCCGGTATGGAGGAAGTGGCTGGAGTCAGGGGAGTCCTTCAGGCACTCCGGGACTCTTCCTTGCACTGGCTTACGACGAAGCGCCTCTCCCCTCTCCATCTGCTTCTTCAGGCGAAGGTTCCTTAGTAATCGGCGTCTGTCGTGTGCTTTTACTGTGACATCCCTATACTTTATTTCCGGGTCGTCCTCCAGGAAATCCCATTTGACGCCCATTCGCTGAGAGGCCTGTCTGGCTTTAGTCCAGCAATCTGACACCTGGCTGGACCTCTCCAACATTCCTTCTGCCACCAACCCTGAAAGAAATGATTGTGGATCAGGTTGGTGACCAGGCTTCGTTCGAGACAATGTTGAACTTTCGAGGTCCATCCATGCCATCTGACGGAGCTTAACATCATTCGAAGTTAGTAGCTTGAAGGCTCCGTCAATTAGTGCCAGATCGCTTTCCTCAGCAGCGATAGGGATGCCACAGAGCCCTTCAGACCTGGCCCCGTAGAGGTACTCGTTGGAGGCCTCTGATGGCAGGTCGAGCACTCTCTTAATCTCCGCCCTGATTATCTCATCCACCCCTGTCCAATCCCCTTTCGGGTACTGGGCATTTCTCATTGGGAAGTTCAGGGAGGGGTAGACAAAAGTCCTCAGGGCGTCAATTTTCTGCCACGGAGCCAGCTTTGAATTTAGAATCGCCTTCGCCTTAGCCACTATTTCCTCCAGATCTGCCTTTGGGGGCACCGCCCGAAAACCAACCGGGACGCCCAAGAAACTCTGCACATCGCCCTCTTTCAGCCTTTCCAATTCTTTCCCGTCTAGCCAGAATCTGGTTTCACGGATGCCCACAGGCGTTTTCCCAGATAAATGCATCGTTTTACATTTTTTAGGGTTGATCCGGAAACCGATCTTCTTAAGGGCCTCCGCTGCTTTGTAGATCTGTCTCTGGAGGCCCTCTGGACTAGGGGAAAGTAGTGCAATGTCATCCGCATAGGCTAGGACCGTGTGCTCATCACCGGAGTTCAGTTCCTGAATGACGTGGTCGATCCCGAGGATGAATAAAAGCCCACTTAACGGGCATCCTTGCTTTATGCCTCTTATCATCCTGATGGGATCGGACTCTCCAGAGGGGGTACTTACGCTGGTGAAAGAATCTGTGTAGAGGTCTCTGATTATCTCCACCAGTGTACTTCCGGCCCCTCTCTTTTCTAACGCTCCGGTGATACAAGCGTGCGGAATTGATCCAAACGCGTCTGATATGTCCAGCCATGCGGTGCAGAGTTCCTTCTTGTTCTTCCTCGCCGACACCATCCGCTGACGGAGCACATAATTGTGTTCAAATACTCCGTCATGAGCGGTGAACCCCTTCTGGTAGGGAGACAGGACCTCATGAACCCTACACCAGGACGTAAGGTAGACTCTATAATACTTTATATTGATACTACACTTTGATCTTAGCCAATAGGCCGAGAAGCGATATATTGTTCAATATTGTTCAATATGTATTTATTTACAATAGTTAAGAAGAAGTTAAGCTGCAAATTTATTTTAGATTAGATTTATTTTTGTTTTTTTTTATGTTACAATCAATGAAACCTTGATGAAGAACCTTTTCATTGCTTTCATTTATATATTATGATATAGAAACAAACGTAGGTAATTTATGATATCTGTGATATGGGTTTATAATTTGTTATGTATGCTAGAGGCTATTATTTTAATTTCTAAAATGGTGTATATATTGTACCTTTGTAAGATGTTTTATATATATATATTATATATATATATATATATATATATATATATATATATATATATATATTTATATTATATATATCTATATATATATATGTATATATATATATATATATATATATATTTTCAATGAATTTATGTGTATGTATGTATATCAATTGTAAGTTGCATATCTATATAAATAAAGTTGAAATTCTGTTTGTTTGTTCTTTATAGAAATCCATACCGTTTGTCCTAAATTCTCCAAATTTCGCTCAGTGGTTCTTTGATACCAGGTGCGAACACCCGTCCATATTAAAATTGCATAGCTTCAGCCAATCTCTGGGTATATTCTTTATTGTTATAAAATTCGTCATGATCTCCCTTTACAATGGTTTTTTTTACGAAATCGACCGTTTGAGTCGAAAAAACGGCCTTAAAATTCATTTTATAGATTTTGAAGAGGCCCACAAGGCCCGGTAAGACCGTCCCTTGGCAGGTGTCGAGTTCTGGGATTTTTAAACCATATGTTTTTTTTTTTAACATTACAATACGTTTATTTACATGTATGGTGAATTTATTTTTTATAAATGCCTCCAAAGAAGCGAGCTTCAATAGGAGTAGTGAGCTCAAAAGCCAAAAAACACAACTTCAAATACGAGCAGCTGAAACTCTCGACGAACATCAAAATAGGATTGAACAACAGAGGCTTAGACAGGCAGAAACGCGGGAAACTGAGTCTGCCCAGGAATACGAGGCCCGCCTTGCGCCACAGAGGCTTAGGCAGGCCGATTTGCGAGAAGCTGAAACTGCAGGGCAATATTTCTGTTTGTTTGTTTGTTCTTTATAGAAATCCATACCGTTTATCCTAAATTCTCCAAATTTCGCTCAGTGGTTCTTTCATACCAGGTACGAACACCTGTCCATATTAAAATTGCATAACTTCAGCCGATCTTCAGCTGATATTCTTTATCCTAATAAAAATCGTAATGATCTCGCTTTACAATGGTTTTTTTACGAAATCGACCGTTTCATTAGAAAAATTAAATTTCCCGGGTGAAACCGGGACTTGCAGCTAGTTTTCAATAATGGCCAACTCTATTTGTATGGGGAAAAACCCCGAATGCAAATAAACTTCTATTCTATTCTATTCTATTCTATTCTACTTTATATTAATATATATTTTATGTAATAAATATTGTAAATTAATGCTAATTTACTTTATTTATAGCTTTTTTTTCTCATATTTTCTGGGTGGCAGCTGCACCCCCTTCCGGAATTTCATGAGCACCATCGTAAATTAGATAACATTTTATATGAAAAAAACTTAGTTTATTACGTTATTTAGTTTATTAAGATGGTTGCATTAAGATAGTTCGTTATGGTGGTAAATGGGACTTAGTGGATGTCGAACAACCCATAGTTTTATATTTCCATAATTCAGAAGTTTTCTATGAATTATTTAGTACTAGTATCGTCATATTACTTCTTGGCATTTCCAAGATGGCACCGTTTGGTGAGGACCCGATCTGAACAGCATAAATTAATCTTTTGGGGTTTATTTGTCGGTGAAGAACGAGTATAGTGGCTGGAATCGAAAGCTGGGATTTAATAAAGCGTTTTTGACTGAAAAGGATGCGATGGGAGTTCACTTAGGTTAGGAAAATTAGGTCACATAACTTCAAGAAATAGTATCCGCCCAGAAGTAGCCTAGCGATAGCTTCCTTGACCTAGAGATGGAACCCCCAATTCTCTACTCTTAGGAAAACTTTTACATTTAGTTCGTTAATTTATTGGAGGTTTCAGGCGTAAAACCCTATGGTTCATTAGTTGAATTATAATTTATTAATGAAAATAATTATTGTTTACTTTTACTTTAACTTAATCGAGACCTCTTTTACCGCTGAGCAGTGTGAGGTTCTTTCAGGTAGAGCCTGACCCAAAGATCTCTATTCTGGGCCAGCTGCCTTCTCCTACTACATTCTATTCCTCTCTTGTTTGAAGGCCTCTTTCACTTCTTCCTCCCAGGTTTTCCTAGGTCTTCCCTGTGGCTTCCTCCCGTCCACTTTAACCTCGTGGGTAGTCCTGGCGATTATTTCTTCAGCCATTAGCGAGATGTGTCCAAACCACATAAGCTGGTTCTCCTCGATAACTTCCTTAGCTGGCCTCAGATCCAGGCTTGCTCTTGTTGTAGAGTTCCTCACTCTACCCCTTCTTGTTTTCCCCTCTATTTTTCTTATATAGCGCATTTCCATAGCTTGGATTTGGCTCTTATGTTTGGTAGTAAGGATTCGCTGGCTTATGTTAGAATAGGGAGGAATGTGTTTTTGAAGATTACCTTTTTAGTTTCCTTTGAGACTTCCTTCTTGTCTAGGAAGCCTTTCCTGAGGGAGTAAAAGCACCTTCCTGCCGTTTTTTGCCTTTCTCTAATGCCTCCGCTGACCCTTCCGTATTCATTGAGTATTCAATAATTATTGTTAACAAACTAATATTCGTAAATTTTTTAACGAACTCTGCATTCTTACATTACAGGCGAAGGAAGAACGGGAGGCTCGTACCAATGGGCCCCATGCCGCAGTACATACGAGAAGTGGAGCTTGGGGTGGTGAAGCTCGCAGACGGCTCCAGGCTGAAGACGCAGGTTCCGGTGAAGCTTAAGAGGAAGCTGCGGCAGCTGCTGTGGGCGCTCACCGCCTGCCCCGTCGGGTTCAAGTGGCGGGACCTGGGGCCCCGTTTCTGGCCCCGGTGGATACGGGAGGGCCTCTGCCCCCGAAGCAGCTGTTCGGTGCCAGCGGGGATGAAGTGCCGTCCCCTCGCGGCGCAGCACAAGACCCTGCTCCGGTGGCACTGCCGCTCCCCGGCCTGTCAGTGGATCAAGGTCCAATACCCGGTCGTCGTCCAATGTTCCTGTGCCTGTTCTTCACGCTCGCCTCACTGACATCAGCTCTAACGAGGCAGATGAGAACCATTTATTTAACATTTTTTTTCGTTTTTTTTTGTTTTGTTTTTTCCAAAAGCTAAATAATATTTAAGGGGAAAAAAAATAATAAGCGAAGTTACCGACGGAATAGCGCAATATTTTACCCGAAAGTAAATTTGTAACTATGGACAATGCACTTGTAATCTTTATAAAAGCACACCGATGAAATGATATTTTAACCATGATAAGCTATCTTAAATTATTTTCAGTAACCAAAGAAAACGAAGTTCAAATATAAGGTCTGCTCCAACACGAGTTTTGATGTTCATCAAACTGTCAGCTACATGCTCATTACCATTACTATTGCATTGCATGAACCTGACAGTTTGGAGATGTTAAAAATCCTGTTTGAACTCACAAAAAAAAAAAAAATAGTAGTCACGATAAGATCGTTGTAGGTGTATGCGCTACCTATGTATCAACGGCACAGCTTCGATCATATTAAAAAATATGATTGTATTTACTAATTAAATCTAGCACACATCATTTAAGCTGCATGTAGAAGTATATTAGTATATTTTTAAAATCAACTGATTCCATTAAGCGCGTTTTGTCGTTTTAAACTGTAGTTGGTCATTTTTTGCAAGACTGAATTCCTTATGCAGTTTTGAAACAAAGCCATTATGAGATTCGTGTTATGAAATGTTTCTCTTATAATTGATAAGTATGGAATATGTTTTGATCGCTTATTGCACTGTATAAGGAAGTCTTTCCTATTTGATACTTATATTTGAATACGAGCGTTCGGTATGACTCCAGAATAGAAATTAAAAATTCAGTGTATTCAATGAAAATTGTAGTATGCAATTTGATTAACTTTAATCATAAATTTCTATTGTATGCTGTATTTATTAAAATTATATAAGCTTATTTAACTTTTGTATGTATTAAATATGTGTGAATTATTTTCTAGTCAGTAGAAAATTAATAGTACTACTAATTTGTTACCTTAGGTTAACAAAATGTATTTTAATTTTATTACATTTTATATGAACAGTCATATTGTTGTTTGTTTTGTTTTTTGTATTTTCGTTTTAGTTTTAAGTAATATTTTTGTTAACGATTTTACTATTAAATTATGTACGTGCTAAGACTCTCCTATAAAAATTAATATCTTACAAATAAACAAAGCAGATTAAATGTTTGTTTATAATGAATATATTTCAATAAATATTATAATACTCTTAGATTTTTTTTTAAGCTTTAATTTATTATTAGTTCATGTAATCAATTTTTGCAAATTGAATATTGTAAAGAAATACCTGTAGCCACAAAGAATAAATTGACAAATCTGCAATATCAACTCTTTGTTTACAACCTCTTCGTACATAATAGATCTGTTCCAACATAAGTTATGACAGTCAGGAAACAGTCAGACACATTAAAATTTCCCCGTCCTAAAATATACACCCCAGTTAGTGTAATTAGCCTATCAAGTGGAAACAGGTCTAAATGATTATTTACACGTTTAAGTTTTGGATCGAAGTTTAAAAAAAAAATTTGCTTAGCTTCTTGACGCCAGCCTTTATAATGGACATAATAGACTCGTTAAAGGTCTGATCACACATATCAGGTGTGTAAATATGAAACCGGAATTCGCCAATGATAGGAGTTAGCAGTCAATATAATCTTCTAACTAATCCGTCAGTGGTGTTATCTGCTTTTGCCTACATGTAATAAAGAGATCCAATTGATACCAACATCAGTTTCATTCTATAACCGTGTTTTTAGTGGCGTTGAACATGTCGACTTTTGTGCCAATAAACCAAGATTTGCGGACAGCATTTATTTTCCATTTCCTTCTGAAAAAAATTGGAGCATTATCACATAGGATGCTTGTTGAAGCTTACGGGGAGCATGCCCTAGGCGAAACCAATGTTTCGATTGGTTCAAAAAATTTAAAGATGGATTTCGATAGAAGAAACAAAGACCGTGGAAAACCACAAAAAAAAAAAACTTTGAAAACGTTGTTTCGGAAGCGTTTGTTGGACAATTATTACATGTGACACCGTCTCCATTTGTTTGAAAGGCATGGAAAAGATCCATAAGGTCGGTGTAATGATTAAACCTTCTAGTTGTAAAATAAGGCTTTATTGCAATCATAATTACACTAGATGTGAATTGTATAACATTAGATATAACAGTGTATAAAGGTAAAGGAAGCATATGTTTACAAGTTATAACAGTGCATAAAAAGGTAATATTTCACCACATTCTCCCCCACTTCATTTACAGACATAGTCCTGAAGGTATCTTGGAGCTCGGGTTGTTCTAGATGATCTCCAAACAGGACGTGGTGGACTAGGCTTAGAATTGGCCGGCGATGTAATAATTTCATTCCCTGGAGTTAGCGATTCCTTTGGAGGAACAGGTAGTGGACTTGGATGAGAGCTGGAAGGGGCTGGGGGACAGCTAGTTCTTAGTTCATCTACAGAGTCAAGAGAACTTCTCAAATACGATTGCCGAGTTGCTTCATGTTCAGGCCTTTCTTGAATAAGAATAAAATCTCCTGATGATATAGGAGTTTCTGTAGGATTTTCTGTTTTTTCTCCTTCGGGTTTATAACCAGCTGGCGCTAGATGCCTTAAATATACAGTCGTTTCCTTCCGTCAGGTAGTTCCACCAGCGCGTAGTCAGGATTAGCATGTAGTAGTGTGACTTCTTGAACCAGAGGGTCATATTTGCTCTGACGTACATGATTTTTCATCAGTACTTTTCCTTGAGTTGTCAGCCATGAGGGAAGCGCCACTCCAGAACTAGATTTCCTTTTATGGAAAAACATACGTTCATGGGGAGTTGAGTTGATAGTTGTACACAGCAATGAACGTATGGCATGTAAAGTTTCAGGCAGCACTTTCTCCCACTGAGCCACCGCCAGTCCTTTGGATTTTAAGGCCAATGAAATAGTTTTCCATATTACTCCATTGTAGCGTTTCACCTGACCATTACCACACGGGTTGTATGGAGTTGTAAAGCTGGTTGCCACGCCATTAGAATGAAGAAACATTTGGAGTTCTCTTGAAATGAAAGAGGTTCCTCTATCTGAATGAATGTAGGAAGGATATCCAAATATGTAGAAGATTTGGTTTAGTGCCTGAATAACGGTTGTTGATGATAAGTCTGCACAAGGTATAGCGAACGGGAATCTGGAGAATTCATCGACCACTGTTAAAAGATATTTACGAGGAGTGTTTGAGGGTAATGGACCTTTAAAATCGATGCTTAGTCGCTCAAAGGGGGATGTTGCTTTGATAAGTGAGCTTTACCTGTAATGAAAACGAGGCTTCACTTCGGAGCAAGTCCTGCAAGAAGAAGTTACCGTCCTCACTTCATCAATTGAATAAGGTACCATAGATTTTGACTTTTTACCCAATGGGCCATCCGTGTAACGCCAGGATGACAGAGGGCATTATGAAAATACACCAGCCTGTCAAAAGTATGTACTGAGCTGCAAGTCCTCGATAATGCGTCAGCAGCATGATTCTCCTTCACTGGTCTGTAGACAATGTCGTAGTTGTATGGTGCAAGTTCAAGACGCCATCTAGTAAATTTTTCATTTTTTATTTTTCCAGAATCTCGAATGTCAAACATGTAAGAAATGGATTTTTGATCCGTTATAAGTTGGAACCTCCGACCAATTAAATAGTGGCGCCATTTTCGAAGGGATTCCATGATTGCGTAGGCTTCTTTCTCAACTGCAGGATGGTTCCGCTCACTCTTGGATAATGTTCTTGAAAAAAAGGCAACAGGACGTTTATTCTAAGTGAGTACAGCTGCTATTGCTATATCCGAGGCATCTGTTTCAACGCAAAATGGTAATCTTCCTCGATATTGAAAACGTAGGATTTAGCGATACAGGAACGAATATTATTGAAGTCTTGAACTAATTCTGTATCCATAGGAAATTTTCTGCAGTTAACTTGTCTCCGTATTTTATCTGAAAATTTTGGAACCCATTTCGAGTAATGCGCAAACATTCCAAGTGCCCGCTCCAGTGAAACTCTATTTCTCGGAATAGGGAAATCGATTAAAAGTTTTCCTGCAGCCTCAAAAGCAGTAAAATGCCTCTCATCCTTTCTGATAGGTATCTGGTAATATGCACTTTTTAGATCTATAGTGCTATGAATACTATACTTGGCGACATTGGAAGCTATTTTTTCAATAGGGGGGACGGGATATGCATCCAACATAGTATATTTATTAATTGTTTGTGAGTAGTCGACAACCATGCGTTTTCTGTGGGTTCCGCTTACTACCAACACCTGTGCTCTCCATGGTGAGTTACTTTCCTCAATTATACCATCAGAAAGTAGTTTTTTAATGAGTGATGAGATAAATTCTTCGTCTTCTACTGAATAACGCCGGGATTTGATGGCGATCGGCCTACAGTTTGGGGCTAAATGCTGAAATAGTGAAGCAGGACTGACTTTGGCACATGTTAGGCTACTACTGATCTGTAAAAAAGGTTTTTTACCACCAAATTGTATGGATAATTGAGAATGTTGTTGTAAGATATCATGTCCCAAAATAATATCTGCACAACAATCTTTCAGAACGCTCAACTTTGTGTTAGCATATCGATTATTTGATATTTGTAAATTGACCAAATAATAAGCTTTAATTGACATGGCCAAGGAGGATGAAGCCATGGCAACTTCTGAAGAGGTAGGGTACTGTTGAATATTGTGTTGGGAAGCGAACGCATCGCTGATATAGCTTTCAGAGCTTCCGGTATCAATTAGCCCCTCTGCTCAGAAATCATTTATTTTTATCTTAATAATAGATTTGGAAAGACTGAGAGGGGAAGCTGCTGAAATCCCTGAACACCGAGTTACCTGGGATGTAAACGTTTTACCTGGGAGACAAGCCACTGTTCCAAAGCTATTAGTATCTTGCTGCTGAGGCGAATCGGGACGGGAAGATGTGGCTGCATTCCGGTTTTGAAGTTTGGAAGATCTGCAAACTTTAGCATAATGGCCTTTCTTACTACAGAGCTTACAAATAGCATCACGAGCAGGGCATGATATCCATGAGTGTCGATTAAGACCACAAAAGAAACATTTAGAATTAACAGCTGCAGTTAATGTCGGAGTTGAAGGCATCCTTAAAGTATCAGTTGTTGCAACTTGCGAATTATTGCTTAAATATGTCTCAGAGAATGTTTGTGCTGATTCTAACGAGCGAGCTTTCAATAAAGCATCGTCTAGAGTTAAAGTGAAATTCTCAAGTAGCCTTTGTCGAATGTTATGGGAGGAAAGACCGCTTATATAGGCATCGCGAATGTATTCGTCCCTGTAGACTTCAGCCTGGACCGTTTTGAAGCCACAATCAACACTAAGTTGACGTAAGGATTGTAAAAATTGATCTAAAGTTTCACCAGGCTGTTGTTGCCGTGTCATTAATTTGTGCCTAGAATATATCTCATTTTTAGGTTTAATGTAAAGTCCATCTAACCTAGTAATAGCCGCCTCGTAGGACATACATTCACTAATAAGCTCATAAATAGGGTGACTGATATGATTATAAAGTAGTAATAACTTATCTGCTTCAGAGGCCTTGATTGATGCTGTGAAGATTTCGAATGTTCTCTTCCAATGATTCGACTGAGAAGTGCTTGATGCAGATGTGTGTTCAGCTTCAAATCTTTCGGGTTTAAAATACTTATCCATCTTGATAATAAATGTTTTCAAATAACTATTGTTGAAATGATTGCAATAAATTGTAATGATTAAACCTTCTAGTTGTAAAATAAGGCTTTATTGCAATCATAATTACACTAGATGTGAATTGTATAACATTAGATATAACAGTGTATAAAGGTAAAGGAAACATATGTTTACAAGTTATAACAGTGCATAAAAAGGTAATATTTCACCACAGTCGGAAAATGGGAACCTCACCAACTGAATGACAGGCAGCAGGAAGCTCGAAAAACCTCATGGCAAATGCTGCTCGCCAGGTACAGAAAAAAAGTCATTTCTTCATCAAATTGTGACTGGTGATGAAAAGTGAATTTACTTTGAGAATCCTAAGCGTAAAAAATCCTGGGTAACTCCTGGTGAACCAATGGCATCGCTTGGGGAGGAAGAAAATGCTCTGTGTCTGGTGTGATCAGATGGGTGTTACCTACTATGAGCTGCTGAAACCTGGGGAAACTGTTAATACGGAACGCTACCTACAACAGATGATAAATTTGAATAAAGATTTGCGCCAAAAAGTCCCAAATATCAAGAAAGGACACACAAAGTGATCTTGCTCCATGACAATGTCCCATCACATTCGGCTAAACGGACCAAGGAAACGATCCAAGTGTTTGGTTGGTAAATTCTTCCGCATGCGGCTTATTCACCAGATTTGGCACCATCCGATTACCACCTATTTGCATCGATGGGACACGCACTAGCTGAGCAGCGCTTCACTTCTTATGAAAATGAACGAAATTAGTTAAGTGATTGGTTTGACTCAGAAGAGGAAGCATTATTATGGCGGGGAATCCACAAATTGCCTGAATGATGGGAAAAATGCATAGATAGCGAAGGACAGTACTTCGAATAAAAAAGTATGTATCATTTTTACACAATCAACTCTTATTTGCTATTTGAAAAATCTGGTGCGTGCGCGCAACACACAACTTTCACTTACCAACTTACTTAGATTAGAAATTGACGTGTTTTGCTAAATATCATTTCCCAAAGTCACACATTTTTCTACATTCATATCTAATTTTTGTTAATCGTTAAAGCCGTTTTTGAGTAAATAAAAAAAAAACCATGAAAATGATACAAAATTTATTAAGTAAAGTCCCCCCTCCCGTAGATCAATTGTGATGAAATGTTGGTTATCACATCTTTGGCATATAAATATATCAAATACCAAGTTTGATCAAAATCGTTAAAACCGTTTTTGAGTAAATAAAAAAAACATGTGAAAATGATACAAAATTTATTAAGTAAAGTCCCCCATCCGGTTGATCAATTTTGATGAAATTTTTACAGTCATATTTCGGGCATATAAATAGAACAAATACTCAGTTTAATCAAAATCGTTAGAGCCGTTTTTGAGAAAATCGAAAAAAACTTAAAAAGTTATTAAATAAAGTACCCCCTCCCTTTGAGCAAATTTGATGAAATTTTTGCTGTCACATCGCGGGCTTATACATACTCTAAATACCCAATTTCAGGTTCGCACGGATTATAGTTTTTGAGCTAGTCTGTTCACATACACACATACACACACACACACACACACACAGACACACACACACACAGACCATTTCGCGGGACTTGGTTATTTTTACTCAGGGGACCCCAAAACGTGTATTTCCGTTGAAAACCGGAAGTCGAAAATTTTCACGATCGCAATACTTCCACTTACTATATATTTCATATATAGGTAAGTGAAAGTAAAAATTCCGGTTTCATATTTACACACCTGGTAACCGCACTGCAGCACGGGCCTATATGATTATAAGGAGATTGGTTTAATTATTCCAACTCATCTTTATCTAGTCAATCATCGCATAATAGAAAATATATATATATATATATATATATATATATATATATATATATATATCCCAGAATTTGTTAACTGATTAACACTTGAACGAAAATTGGAGTCAGATTCAAATACGAAGGATAGATAGTAACGGGTCGGTTGACTCGGTGTCGGGCATGTGTGACCAGACCTTTACACGGTTAGATCGGGCTTGGTACGAAAAACTTTTCTTAACTTAATAACCGGTTAATGAATGAAATACAATATTGTCATCTCAAGATTGATTTAAAAAAAAATATATGCTGGACAGAAAAAATAAAAAACAGCTATTTATCATAATACGGATGCTAAAGAGTCAAAAGGGTGGTCGAACTGCATGCTGGAACAAACCTCAAGTTACCCTTAGTGCCGCTTAAAATATCACCCTGAAAAATAAAAAAATCTTTTATCTATAAGTTAAGACAGGAGTACGTAGGTGTTTAATTTAACGTTTCTTTTTTCACTAATAAAAACATGTGTTGTTAGATAAGAATTACGATTAAGTAGGTTATACGTTTGTTGTAAATTATTCTTGCTGTATTTATTAATAAAACCAGCTTATTTCATTCTGTATTAGTTTCCTCTTAACTTTTCTTTGACAAATATTCATTCTGAACAAACCAAACACTAACTGGTGCCGAAACCCGGGAGATCGAGTGATCAGAAGCAGAAAGCAGTGTAAGTGAGTTAAGCAGATTTTTTTTTTCTCTTTTTTTTTCCCTGTAAGCCACGAGAACAGAAAAGTGCGATATGCCAGAAGAATCTGCAGTGTCAAAGATACCTACAGTGCCTAAAGATACATCGGCAGAGGCGCATGCAAATACTATAGCATGGTTGAAAGTACGAGCGGCGAACTCCCAGGATTTGAGGAAGGCGGTCTCTGATTTAGAGAAATTCACTGGAGAAATAGGTGAATTGAATCATTTCTTGAAAGGTGGTGATCGACTTATGGCATGTATTGAGGCAAAGAGAGCAGAAAAGTTGATAGACCAGAGGGATGCAGAATCGCTTAAAGCGGATTTGGTGTGCCGGGTTAAGAGAAATGTACTCAACATTATACAAGCTGATGAAGATACCCCATGGTCGGTTGTAAAGGAAAGGTTGAAGAAAGCGTATGGAGGAGGTAGATGGACACCGGAGGAGGACATTTTTCAAATGTTTCGGGAAGTGAAGCACCCGCGAATGACCAGCGGGCAATTCGCAGAAGTACTTTTAATTAAATTTAATAAGATAACTGAGAAGTTAAGAGAAACTGAGAGCGCAGCACACGTAGAATCTAAGATGGCATTCCTATCAACCATCTTAAAAGTCCAATTGGCACGAGAAACTGGAAGAAAAGAAAGCTTTCCTAAAGAGCGCTCATTTGTCGAATGCGCTCAAGATATGATAGATTCTAGTGCGCGCGATGAGGAGGCCCGGATAGAATTAGAAGAGTCCGGTTGGAGTAGGGTAAGCTACAGAAGGCCAAGAACCACACCAGTAGCATGGAAGAGAGAAGGACCTGATTACGTTCGAAAAGAGAAAATACCAATGGACGGGAGGAAGCCGGACCAGAGGAGATTAAAACCAACTGGGAAACGAGAAGACCGGAGGTGCCACGGATGTGGGAAAGTTGGACATCTAGTAGCACAATGCCCCCGCACGAAATGCTTTGAATGCGGAATGGCCGGGCACATCGCCAGACGGTGTCCCTACATTTACCGACGGAGAGAAAAAGAGACAATCGAAGTTAACGCCCAGAAGGTATGGAGGAAAAATAGGTCACAGGTGGATTCGTCGGAAACTTCAGAGACTTCCGAATCTGAGGAAGAAAGAGAAGGACCAGGGATCAGTGGAGGTGAAGAAGGAAGTAGCGGCCGAAGGAATGGACATCGACTTGCAACAGCCGGAAGGAAGGATCGAGCAGAGGCCTGAGGTGGGTGTCAGCTGAGAGGCGACCGCACTCTAGTAAACTGCAGCGTGAGGAGTGAGTATGGCGGTCTGCCTATTATTCGAGTTGCGGGAGTAAGATATCTGGTGGATACCGGGAGCTCTAGCACAATCGTAAGCAAAAGAGCTGCGGAGGAGCTGCATGTTGGCGAGGGAAAACTCCAAACGCAGGTATGTAAATGTAAATTAATCACCCTGGGTGGTCCTTGTAAAGTAGAGGGGGAAACAGTGATAGGGCTGAATAGGTGGGGTGTAAAGGGGAGTAATTTGGAAGTTCATGTAGTTGGGAATATGCCTCGTGAATATGAGGGAATAATTGGTTGCGACTTACTGGGGAAAGTAGGCGCACAAATCGAGAACAACGGCGGGCGGTGGAGAATTCGAATCGGTAAAACGAAATACAAATGCCAGAAACGTGTTAAGGGTAATGGGCAGAGAATAGGTGCAATTAATAGAGCGGAGGATTGGAGGCTTATTCTGAAAAGGGAATACAGGGATATATTTTTCAAGGAGGGAGATAGGCTTGGGGTAACTGGTAAGGCGGTCCATGAGATACCTCTAAAGCAGGAAAAGGTCACCTATGTTAAAGAAAGGAGATACCCACAGGCGCTGAGACATTATATTCGCGAGGAGATAGAGGATTTAAAGGCCCAGGGTATCATAGTGGACAGCACTTCACCGTATAATAGTCCATTGTGGGCAGTAAAGAAAAAGAGTCAGGCGTATAACCATTCAATTCACTCAGCAACAGGGTTTACGCCTTTCGAGATTCTTTTTGGACTCCGAGTTCGCTGTAGAGATATTATGGCCACGACAATAAATGAAGAACTGTCTAAACGCGTAATCAATAATAGGGCAGGGTTGATTAAGTTATGGGGAAAGGTTGGGGAGAAAATGGACCTGGAAAAGAGCAAAAGGGTAGCGAAAGAAAATTTGAGGGTCCGGGATGTAATGGGCGATGTTAAAATTGGGACGGTAGTATGTAGGAGAAAGGTGTCTAATAGGGGCAAGGAGTTGGTGAGGTACGAAGGGCCATTCAGGGTGGTCTCCATCCGCGAGCATAACGTCGTGACTATTGAGAGTATGAAAGAACCCAAGAAACGGAGAACAGTGCACATCGAACAATTAAAGGTTCCAATAGAGAAGCCATAGTTGCCCAGAGTGATCTCTTCGATGGATTACGGAACTTTTTATAGATAGAGGACGAACCATTTTATTTTTCCTTATTACTTAGTTTTGTTTATTTAGCTTAGAATTTTTATTTTGGGGTTCGACATAAACCACTTTCTGTTTTTTTCTTTTTCTATTTCCTAATTATTGTATTTTTTTAATTGTATTTATTATAGCTTAAGTACAGATCTTTCTCACTCCTGTATAATAAAACAGACCTGTAGGAGTTTACGAAGAATGTTCGTAAACTGGAAGGGGGGAGTTAAGACAGGAGTACGTAGGTGTTTAATTTAACGTTTCTTTTTTCACTAATAAAAACATGTGTTGTTAGATAAGAATTACGATTAAGTAGGTTATACGTTTGTTGTAAATTATTCTTGCTGTATTTATTAATAAAACCAGCTTATTTCATTCTGTATTAGTTTCCTCTTAACTTTTCTTTGACAAATATTCATTCTGAACAAACCAAACACTAACTTATATACTAATACATAGTTTAAATTAGGTCCTTCATTATTCATGAAATGTAAAACAAAGAAAGGGCGCTCCCCTCCAGAAACTTTCTGGATCCGCTACTGTTCCACGGCCAAGGAAATTTGCCAAGGAAACTTGCATTCTAAGACAAGCTATTCGCGGGCGCAATCGACTATAGGGTGCGCTAGTAGTTTTGCAAAATGTCGGAAGGAACGGGGATAAACTTAGTTGATGTGATAGAGATAATTGGCAATTTTAAAAGACCATTAATTGAAGGACAGGCTATCCTTGATGCAAACGACATAATTATATGTGGAATAGTATCTAGAAGTAAAAAAAACAGGTATTTTACAAGCCTGTGCCTTCAAACAAGAGATCTTAAAGGACTGCCCCATCAAATAAAAGGGGAAATCAAATTGATTAATAATAATAAGCAATTTTCTTGTAATTTTACGTGTAAAGCTGATAGTTCTGGTAAATGCAAACACATCATTGTAACTTTACGTTTTTCGGTTAGTAATAACATTAATTACCTATTCATAAAATCATTTTTATGGCAGCTGTCATTGTAATGACAGCTGCCATCAAAATGTAATAACATTAATTACCTATTCATACAATCATTTTTATGGCAGCTGTCATTATAATGACAGCTTAGTTTCTTTGTCATATTATTTATTTATTTGTCAAAACTTTCAGCCATCGCATTGAAAACTTGGAACAATTAAGCACAACGGATGTAATACAAAAATGGGAAAAATTAAAAAAATAAAACAAATCTATGACACTATGGTACCAATGTTATTTGCATAAAACTAGCATTTTGGAATAATAAAATGTCAAATACTAATATATACCTGGATAAGTATAGTCACATTCTTTAAAATGAAGACTACATGTCGTCATATGTTTCGAAACAGGCTTATCTATTCTTAATTTTACAATCCACTCTTTAAGAAGCTTTTTATTTTTTGGAAATAAATGGAATGACACGTCTTTTGATTTTCTAACTGAACACTTGTTGTAGTAGAAACATCATTTCCTTTTAATATCGAATGTTATTAATTTTAAATATTTTTTTTGTAACCTCCGGGTTAATGAGTGTGATTATAGTTAACATGTGTGATACATTGTTGTTGAATTCTTACAATATTTGTTAGTACATAGTGTTCAATAAACCTTTAATATCAGTGGGAATTTTATTCTAATTACCTAAACAGGTTATGGGCCCTGCATGAAGTTTAAAGGAATATTATAAAAGAAATAAATAAATGAAGACTTGTAAGACGTTAGTGTTCTGAGGTAAGTTTTTTGTTAAGATTTGTAAGACGTTAGTGTTCTGAGGTAAGTTTTTTGTTAATATGGAGTCCAAATCAATCATGATACCTCAGATTGCTCTGTTAGAAGGGAAGAGCAACTGGGAAAATTGGAAGGTGAAAATAAGAATGGGATTGAAAATGATACCTAAGGCAATAGAAATAATAGATGGAACTTACAAATGTCCTTCAGAACCTTCCGATAAAGCGGATAAAGAAGCTGTGAAAGCTTACAATACTGATTTAGCTACATTTAATAGAATTGACAACCAAGCACTGCTGATTATGTCTAATAACATGACAGAGGAGATGTTTGAAAAGGTGAGACGCCATGAGTCTGGTAGAGATATGTGGTTGGGGCTTTGTCAACTTTTTGATACATTTTCAGAAGATAGAATTTTTGATTTGTATAATAAATTTTTTGAAAGTAAGTGGATGCCGGATGATGATGCTGTTACATTTATTACTAGAATTTCTAATGCATGGAAACAGCTACGAGAGGAAATTGATAAGCAGCCTGCTGATAACAAAGATATTTTACTAATATGTAAAATTTTGAAGTCCCTCCCTGATAAATTCAAATCGTTTACTGCTGGATGGAGACTCATAAATGAAGAGAACAGGAGTTTAAATAACCTTACACAGAAATTATGTACTTTTGAGAGCAACCTGGGTGATAGTTGTTCAGAAGAAGTTTTGGTTGCTAAGGGCAACACATCTCAAGTTCATTAGTATGTTAGAAATAAAAATACTAATTCTCATAAAACCTCAATAATTTGCCACTACTGCGATAAAAGGGGTCACACAGTACAGAAATGTCGGTTTTGGCTTGCCGATGGCAAACCACCTAAGCCTGCTAAAGCTAAATTTGCTCAAAATAATTCAAGCGAAGGTGCAACTCTGTTAACAGTTACCTCCGAAATTTTTGCACTGGATACTAACAATGAGGCTTGGTATGTGGACAATGGGGCGACGCATCATATATGTAGCAGAAAGGAATGGTTCACAAGTTTTGAATCATTTACAGATGACCATGTAATTGTTACGGCTGATGGTTCTCAAGTCAAGGCGCTTGGTAAGGGATCCATTTTAATTGAAGCTGCATCTAACGGCCATTGGAAGAGATTTGAGCTCACTAATGTCTGGTTAGTTCCGGGTATCTCTAAGAATCTTTTTTCGCTTTTAGCGGCTCAAGATCATAGACCACGGAGTAAATTTGAATCCACTGCAGTTTGCTGTAAATTAGTTGAAGGTAAAGAAACTCTTGTGTCAGGAAATCGTCAAATTGGAGGTGGGCTATATAATTTGGCCATTAGGGTAGTACCCACAACGGTGAGATGCCAGTCTGAAAATTACAATTTATCTGCTCCTATTAAAGACCATAATTTATTACAGCTTTACCATGAAAGGATGGGTCATCAAAATAAACGGCATGTGAAGGAAGTAATTAAAAGAGAACTCAATTTGGACTTAACTCTTGATGGTGAACTCTGTGAGGGCTGCATTAAAGGAAAAGCTCATAGACTCAAGTTTGGGCGTCGTAAAACAGCTGAGAAGACTGGTCAGGTTATAAGCACTGATGTGTGCGGTCCTTTTATCCCTTCAAAAAGTGGTTTTAAATACTTTCTGGTATTTAAGGATGATTTTTCAAAATTTAGAAAAGTATACTTTATTAAAACCAAGGACGAAGTCTTTGAAAAATTGAAGGAATTTTTAGCGGAAGTAACCCAATTAGGTCATAAAGTAATGTGCATTCAATGTGACAATGGCGGAGAGTTTAAAAATGAAAGAGTAGAAAACTTCCTCAAATCAAAAGGTATTGAAGTGAGATATACTATGCCATACACACCACAACAAAATGGCTGCGCTGAGAGAGAAAACCGCACCATTGTAGAAACTGCAAGAGCCCTCATGCACTCAGGAGAAGAATCTCTTCCTAAAGAACTTTGGGCAGAAATGATTAATACTTCAGCCTATCTATTAAATAGAACGGGTCCATCATCAGAAAAAGGTAAATCTCCATTCGAACTTTGGATGGGTATAAAACCAGGAATCAAAAATCTTCGTGTAATAGGATCCAAATGTTGGGTCCACGTACCTAAAGAAAATAGGAAAAAATTTGATAAAAAGGCTACGCCAGGAGTACTTGTTGGATATGATGGGGACAACGGGTACCGAGTCTTCTCAAATAATAAACTTATTAGATCAAGAGATGTCATATTTCAGGAGTTACTCAAAGCACCAATATGTGAAAAATCTTCATTTCGTCCAATTGAAGGAAAAGGGATTGACATATATTATGAAGAGAATCCGCGAGAACACAAGGAAGATGAAGAAGAATCTCAAGAAGAAGAGAATTCAGAAGAATATGAGAAAGATCAAGGAGAATCCCAAGAAGAAGAAAATGAAGACCTTGAAATAGAAGATGTAGGGTGGAAAAGAGGCGTAAATCTGAGGGCTCAGGATAAACTTAATAAACCCAAATCTATGAATGATTACGTCAACACTGTCGAAGGAAGTGAAATTGTGCCGTTGGACTTGCACAATGCAATGAACAGCGAGGAAGCTGAGGAATGGCGAAAAGCCATGGAAGAAGAGATGACTTCTCTAAAAGATAACAAAACCTGGACTCTCTGTGCTTTGCCTCATAATAAAAGGGCAATTCCTTCGAAATGGGTTTTCAGCAAGAAATATAAACCTAATGGAACTTTGGAAAGATATAAAGCTAGGCTTGTAGTAAAAAGATTTGCACAAAAGAAAAGGTTCAAGAGGGAGAAATTCATATTAGGAGAGTGGATACCCAAAACCAACTTGCTGATGGTTTAACGAAGCCTGTGCTAAGCCCAAGACTTAAGAAGCTAAATCAAGATTTAGGACTTTTTTAAACATCCTTTTTACCTATTATATTAATTTCAGTTTCAGTTATTTTACAAGTAAATGATGAAGGAAGGTGTTGTAGTAGAAACATCATTTCCTTTTAATATCGAATGTTATTAATTTTAAATATTTTTTTTGTAACCTCCGGGTTAATGAGTGTGATTATAGTTAACATGTGTGATACATTGTTGTTGAATTCTTACAATATTTGTTAGTACATAGTGTTCAATAAACCTTTAATATCAGTGGGAATTTTATTCTAATTACCTAAACAACACTGAGGGACCGAGCAATACATATTAGACATTTTTCAAATAATATTTTGCTCAATCGGGTTTTAATTATGGAAAAATAAATTAAAAATGCCAAAAAACCCTATGAATCCCAGGAAGTGGCTCAGCTTCTATCCCCGTTCCTCTAGTTCCAGTCAAGAAGCAGCACCGTCGCTTGCGCCCGCGAATCTAATAAAGGTACTAGAGTTCTATTAGTGGTCCAAGGAGGACTTGCAGCGCCATATCATATTTACATATATTGGAGCACTGTCAACTTATGGTACAGTGACCCTAAGCCTATTCATTCGCAGATCCATGGGGAGGCCTGCGGGGGCCGCAGTCCCTCTTCTGGGTCATTTTTTGCTATTAAAGACGGAATTGAACAGTTCTAAAAGTAAAGAAAAAATGTAAAGAACAAATAATATGCAGAACAAGTAGACTTTTAGTTGTGGGAAAGGAACATAAAGGTGAATGAGCTAGTCAATTCTCCCCCGTGTCCCCTGGAGCTCCCAAATTCACAACCGGATGAGCCGATTAAAAACATCAAAAAGAACGGATCGATGTCTTATTTCAAAGGCTTTTTATGAACAAGTCATTAAGTAATGGACTGTACAATTCATTAGATTCAATTTTCTTTACAATCACATATAGGTCTCAACAATCATTGTTTTTCAATTTTTATAGGTGTCATTGTAGTGACATTCAATTAATCAAATTATATGGATTAAACAACTTGGGTATTTTTGAACCCGAAAGACATTGAATGAATACTTTCTTTGAAAACGTCCCATATTTAATAGCATTTATAAGGTATTTTTAAATATATTATTAATTTAATCATCGTTTTGCCTTTCTGAAAATTTGGCAATTTGCCAATAAGTTTAAATATACATGTACAAGTACTGAAGTGTGAAATACTGTACTGTAAGCATTGGCGGATCCAGGGGGGGGGCTGTGGGGGCTGCAGCCCCTCCCTTTGGAAATTTTTTCGTCATTAAAAGATTGAATTTGACTTTCCTTAATGTAAGGAAGGAAGTTAAAGAACAAATAATATGCACAAAAGGTAGAATTTTAGTTGTGGGAATTTGTGTTTTGGTATTGATTTAATATAATTTGTTATATATTGACTACATATGTTATATATTAACAACATAATAGGGATCGGAGCTTCAGGTAGGTGGAATGTTGGAGGGGGAAGCTGCCGGCTCGGTAGAAGAGAGGGAGACGCGCAATGAAGAGAGTTCACTAAAACGACCGAAACAAAAAATTGCTTACTCGTCATGAACGATTCATTTTCCGACTTTAAAACATGGTTTTCGACGTCCCGTAGGGGCTTTCGAGTTAAACTCGTCGTATAAAGATCTTTAAAATGAGTCCAAATTAGATATTTTTTCTCGAAGTGAAAAAATAGGTGTCCGTTAGAGTTAAACGACAATTTCGCCATTTAAACCCCTTAGGGGTTTCATTTTTGAAATTCCTTTCTTAGTGCTTACCTACATCGCGGTTAAAATCTAAATTCCAAACTTCAAGTTTCTATCATTAGTAGTTTTTGCTCTGCGTTGATTCTGTCAGTCACGACAAAGCCTCTTATATATAGTTTTATGTATTCAGAAAAACTTAAATTGGAAAGCTCTTTATTTACTACAGGTTATTCAAGTAATAATGAATGATATTTATAAACATATGGTATCTTTCATATATCTCATATAACACCTCTTCACTTAATTAGGTTTCCATCGCGAAGAATTACTGTTTTTGTTTTTCTTTCGTAATTGGTCAGCATGTTTCTTCATGGTTCTTCCACCTATATTTACTAACCAAGTGTTACGGCCTATTTGCTTCTCAATTACTCCTGTAGTCCAGGATGAGGGGTTTTTCCCAAAACTCCTAGCCAGAACCTCTTCCCCTGTACTAAATTTTTTAAATACAGTTCTGTCCTCCACCTTCTCTCTTGAATTGTATGGACGTAGTATATCCAATTTGTTCCGTAATTTCCTTCCTAAAAATTTTTCGGCCGGGGTTGTTTTGGTTGCTGGGTGTATCGTAGTTCTGTAGTTCAACAAAAATTTTTGAATTTGTTCGGATAACTTTCCCCCTCTTATAGCATCGCGAATCTTATATATAGCTCTCTTGAATGTACCCACATAACGCTCGACTTGTCCGTTCGATTGAGGATGATAGGTAGGTGTTGTGATATGCTGTACTCCCCACTTCCGACAAAAATCCGGAAATTCCTTTGACGTGAATGTGGTTGCATTGTCTGAAACTAATTTTATGGGCGGGCCATATCTGTAAAATAGTTGATTTAATGCCACAACAGTATTAGTCGTGGTGATCCTCGACATCGAAATTATTTCTATCCATTTAGAACAAGAGTCGACCACTAATAAGAACATTTTATCTTGAAAAGGGCCGGCGAAATCAACGTGAATTCGAGCCCACGCTTCGCTTTCTTCTGGCCAAGAATTCAAATACCTTTCTTGTGGTTCTGCTCGCGCATAGGTATTGCAAGAAGTACAATTATATACCAGTTCTTCAATGTCTTTACCAAGACCTGGCCACCAAACAGCTTCCCTTGCCCGTGATTTCATGCGTACAATACCATCGTGAACCTCATGAAGACATTGTAACACGTATCTCCGAAACTTGTGCGGGATTACTACCCGAATACCAAACATCACGCATCCTTCGTGTAATGATAAGGCGTTCTTTATCTTAAAATATTCCTTAACTTCAGGATCACCTTCTTTATTCAAATCTGGCCACCCAGATACAATCCACTGTGAAACTAATTTTAGTACTGAGTCGTTATGAGTTTCTTCCGCAATTTCTGAAAATGTTACCGGCATTGAATTTAATGAATCGTTGTTAATAGCCGCAAGAATTACGTTCTGGAACCTTTCTTCATCCTTATCGAATTGTACATCTTGAGTTACTGTCAGACGACTTAGTCCATCAACTTTTCCAAAATTTTTCGTAGGCACGTATTCAACAGTAAATGTATAGCATGAAAGTAAAAGTGCCCAACGTTGAATTCTTGCAGACGTCATCGTGGGAATCCCTTTTTTTGAGCCAAATATTGTGACAAGTGGTCTGTGGTCTGTTTGAAGAATAAAGTTCCTTGCCAGTAGGTAATGTCGGAATTTTTTTTACAGCATAAATAATAGCCAGGGCTTCGCGTTCAATTTGTGAATATTTAACTTCAGCCGACGTCAGTGTTTTGGATGCATATGCGATGGGACGCTCAGATCCATCCGAATACCGATGCGATAGGCTACAACCTATTCCGACCGAAGAAGCATCAGCTGCTAAAACTAATGGCAAGTTTGGATCGTAGTGAGCTAATACCTGAGTAGATTTTAGGAATTTTTTAAAAGTTTCGAAAGCAGCATCGCAGTCCTGAGTCCAATTCCAAGGAACTCCTTTGCGGCGTAAACGATTTAGAGGGTTGCAGATTTCAGCAAAGTGTGGAATAAATTTGGAATAGTATGTTATCATTCCAATATACGATTCCAATTTTTTCAAATCGGTAGGTTTTGGCATATCTATAACAGCTTGAACTTTATCCTCCCCAGTGCGGATACCATCAACTGAAATATTGAACCCCAAATAATTTACAGACGCTAAGAAAAACTGACACTTTGCCCGATTCAGCCTGAATCCAAATTCTTTTACACGTTGTAGTACATTTTGTAAATTTCGAAAATGCTCCTCATCGTTTTTACCGGTAACGATTATATCATCTAAAAAAAATCCCACGCCTTTGATTCCACTGAGCATTGTATGCATAACCTTTTGAAAAATAGCTGGATCTGGAGCGACCCCAAAACATAACCGTTTATATCTGAAAAGTCCTCTAATTGTATTAATCACCAATAATTTTTGAGAATCTTCATCGATTGGAATCGATAAATACGCATCAGTGATATCTAAAACTGTAAATTTTTGCCCTCCGTTTAACTTAGAAAATAGTTCTTCAGCGGTCGGTAAGGGAAAAGTTTGTAATTCTAACGCTTGATTAAGTCCTGTCGAGAAATCTGCACATAATCTAATTTTCCCACCAGGTTTCCTAACAATGACACATGGTGCCGCCCATTGACTGTATTCGATAGGTTCAATTATATTACTTTTTAAAAGCCGATCTATCTCATCATTGACCTTTTCAATTAGTGCATACGGCACGGGCCTAGCTTTTTTAAAAACAGGCTTGCTGTTGGGTTTAAGAAATAAATGCGCCACCGCCTTAGAACTGGGTTCGTTTTTTGTTTCAAAAACGCAAGAATATTGTTCCAACATTTTATTTAATTCAAAATTACTACTTTTATTTACATTGGAAACACATGATTTTTTAAGATTTGATCTTTTCCACCATTCACTAATTGGAACGGTATCCAACTGCAACTGCGTTAACCAATCTCTATGTTCCGAAGTGCAAAGCTTGAATTCATTAAGATATTTCCAAGATTTTTCTGAAATCACAGTAACTGCACTTCCCGTATCCAGTTGGAACTTAAAATCCTTTCCATTTACGACTAATTCGACAAATATTGGAGAAACCAAATCGTATTTATTTGAAATATTCAAAAGATCTATCGTTTCTATACATGTTGAATCATCTTTACATTCCACAATTTGTATGTTACCTTTACATACTTTTTTAATGTGCCCTTTTCGACCACATTTATGGCATATAAGTTCTTTGAAACGACAGGTTTTCCGTAAATGTGGCCCCCCGCACGAATAACATTTGTAATTCTCACGTTTTGTTCTTGGAACGACATTTGAAATTTCTTCAACTTCGGGAGATACCCTCAGAACCGAAAACAAAGTTTTTGAATGTTCAACGACCGTCGCAAAATCGTCGTAATCTTTCTCTAACAAGGCTGAACGAATATGAAAATCATCGATCCCCATGACAAACGCCGTGATAAGAGCATCTTGGAAAAAATCAGATGGAAATTCTCATTTAAGTGCCTTTTCTTTTACTTTTAGAGCAAATTCTGAAAGGGAATGGCCGGACTGTTTTTGACTGAAGAATTGGACTCCTTCAGTTCAGTTCAGTTCAGTTCAGTTCAGACACCTTAATTGGTTTTGAACATAGATTTGTCTTTAACTTTTTGAACAATTCTTCGTACGAAAACGAATTTAAAGAATCCGGTGCACATAATGTTATCAACATTTTTAACGTATTAAGCCGCAATCCACTTATGAACAATTCGCGTTTCCTTTCCTCTGATGTTATACGATTTAACTTTAATTGATTAGTAAACATGACATACCAGACTTCGATGTCATCGCAAGCCACATCCAACTTATCGCAAGACCATTCTCTCTTGCAAAATTGGTCTCCTTCATTTCCTTTGACATCGCTTTCCTTTGGTTTAACCATCCTCGTCGCCACTTTTATGTATTCAGAAAAACTTAAATTGGAAAGCTCTTTATTTACTACAGGTTATTCAAGTAATAATGAATGATATTTATAAACATATGGTATCTTTCATATATCTCATATAACATATAGAGAGATTATTGGGTTGTCCGGAAAGTTAGATAGAAATTTGGACAAAAATTAAAATTGATGAACAGCTTAAAATTTATTTATTTAATCTACAAAACAGTTACTACCGTTAGCGATTACCCTTTCCCAACGGCTTGGAAGGCCCTTTTTTCCAAAAATCACTGTCCTTACTCCTGAAGAACAATAAAAGGTCCGTTCATCTTCTGAAGAGTAGGATTTCCCTTGTAGAAAATTTTAGAGGGAACGGAAAAGATGGAATTCCGAAGGAGCAATGTCAGGAGAGTACGGCGGATATGGGAAAAAAATAAAGGAACATAAAGGTAAAAAAGCTGATTGGCAGATACAAATGAAAGGCTATGGGGCTGCAGCCCCCCCTTTACAGTCTGGATCCGCCCATGACTGTAAGTACTGAAGTGTGAAATACTGTACTGTAAGTACTGAAGTGTGAAATAATGTACTGTAAGTACTGAAGTGTGAAATACTATACAAGTACTGAAGTGTGAAATACTATGCAAGTACGGAAGTGTGAAATACTATACAAGTACTGAAGTGTGAAACACTGAAAATATACAAGTACAAGTACTGAAGTGCGGCTTATGCGCCGTTCACTAAGGTTCCCTTCAAAGTAACGCCCGATCTCCACTATAAAGGACCCTTTTAGGGGTTTATTTATCTCTGAAGAGCGAGCGCAGCGAGCGGGAGTCGAAAGCTAGAATCTATTAAAGGATTCAAGGATTTAAGGATTAAAGGATCCCCCTGGAAGGCTGGATGCAATAATTTTTTAAGCTTATAACCTGGGAAGCAGTAATAGATTATTTTTTTTTTTCAAGCAAATAATTGTAATAACTTAGTTGATAAAGCACTTCTATAATTATACATAATTTTGGTTTCATTCACCTTTTCCGCGGTAAGACGTTACAACCTGAACGACCATAGCTTGCCCCGCCTAGTTTTGATCCTGGGTACGCCCTTGAAACCAGGTCCTCCTAAGAGGGCTTGCTTGCTCTTTATTTTCCTAAATTGTAAATTATGGTTACCAAAAAGAGGGACTTCGTCATTATAAAATGAAACGGAAAGAGGGGTATTGCGCTTGTCCCTAGGGATGTGGTTTCAAAATTAAAAATTACAGAACAAAATTTATACTTATTTAAATTATGAGAAGGTATATAGGGATATATTTCTATTATATTTTTAATACGAAACATCATATAATAGAAATATATCCCTATATACCTTCTCATAATTTAAATAAGTATAAATTTTGTTCTGTAATTTTTAATTTTGAAACCACATCCCTAGGGACAAGCGCAATACCCCTCTATATTTTTAATACGAAACATCATTGGGGTCACCTGTGGTGTTGTGGTTAGCATGGCAACCTACAATACTAAAGATCGCGGGTTCAATTTCAGCGGTGGCCCTAGGATTTTTTAATGGGAGTAAAAAGTCCTTAGCTATGCCGTCCCTCGGATAGGACGTAAAATGGAGGTCCCGAGCCTGTACGATGTCAGGTACTCGTTAAAGATCCCTATCCTAATTATACCTGGATAGGCAAAATTTAGGACTCCCACTGTAGCATCGTCCGATTAGCCTAAGTAGCATAAAAATGGACGTTAAACAAACAAACGAAACATCATTAAAATGAAAATTTTATGTTTTGCATCAGCTGTGTAACGGGAACCACAGACCGTTTCACCTAAGCTCAATACGCTTCTATATAACTTTGTACCTTCCAAATGAAGTTTCACTTAAAAAGCGGGACTGTACCGCCTAAATTGGGAAGCCTGGTCTATAATAGTGGTGTGGTAATTTTAAATTATCGCTTAAAACTATCGATAGCCTACCGATGGTCTCTACTATCGATAGTATCGATAGTATTATAGATAGTTTCCCATCCCTACTCTTCAGTACCTTTACTGTCATTTCTATCATAACTTAAATATGAGATCAAATTATTGAAAAAAAAACTGGGTACTACTTCTGAAGAGTGGGTCATGGGCGTGGCATATTTTGAGATGTTATTTCACCGTGACATTGTACAACTCCCATCGCGTTTGTTTTTTTTCCGTTAAGAAGGTCTATGATTAGCTATAATAGATCCCAGCTTTCTCGCTGTTCAGAGATAAATAAACCCTCTCTAAGGGACCTTTTCATTGGTGATTGGATATTACTGTGAAGGGCGCGGCGCGTGAGTCACTCTTCAGAAGTAGTAACAAAAACTGTTTTTAAATGTCAGATAGTCTCTTAGGAATGTATTTCGATCTCTTTGGTGGCTCCGCCCTGAGACAAAGGATTGTTATGGCTCGTGTTGTAGTTTATTTGTGATGGTTGGCGCCTCTGTTAGTGCAGATCTGAATCTGTAATGTGCGAAATATTAAGTCTGGAAATAACTGACAATTCGGTTCATAATGCGGTGTGTGGTGGTCTCAAGAGACTCTATTACGAGAACAAACTTTTCGATGTTCTCCTTGTTACAAGGGATGATCAAATACCTGCACATAAGATAGTTTTGGCGTCTGCTGCTACATTTTTCAAGTGAGGATCTGTAGCAACATGAACTTTCCACTTTGGGGCATTTAAAATAATTCTTACTTTTCGTTTTTAGACTCTTTTTTACCTCAGAATTGACATCCAGGAGTGTTTCCTCAGTTGACATATCTTTCTGTGATTCGAAGATATTGAAACAACTTGTACATTTTATATATACTGGAGAAATAAGTGTAAGTTAGCTTGGCAAGTATTTGTTTCAATTCTCTGAACAGTTGTTTAAGGTAAAGCTCATTTAATAACTATTTATATTGTTTACCCATGTCATGCAACATTGTTAACAATATTTGATTTCCTTTAGAATTGAATTTCATACTCAATATAATGACAAAATACCTCCATAGAACAATTTCAATACTTCCTAAATATTTTTTAAAAAAATGTTCTAATTATATGATTATTCTCAGTGAATATTTGAAATTCTTGGGCATATTTTTAGCTTTAAAATTATTAGTCCTGATTAGGTACTTCAAGATGTATATTTATTGTTCTTACAGAACATTTGCCTTAAAAACTGCCCTTCAGAGAAAAATAGATCCCCACATAGGTCTTTTTTTGTGTGGGATTGGTGTCATTGGTTTTGTCCAGAAGTTACAAAAAGAGAACTTGTGTTGATGATATTTACATTTTTTTATTAGCTAAGTGTCTTTTCTTATGGTTCTTATGGTTCGTATGCGGAAAGAAAGTTATAAGAAAAAAGTGTTGAGACTTAATGGTCGCCCTGATCCTCAATTTAAATCAGTTGGAGAGTCTCAAGAAGAGGAGAGTAAAATTAATAACTGATGAAAAATTAGGTTTCTTTTGTTAACCATAATCACATTCCTGCACGTAATCGGAATTGCAGCTTGAGTGTGGTTATGACATCTTGTGCCCATCACTTAGGTTTTGTTTGTTTGTTTAACGTCCCTTTATGCTACTAAGGCTAATTGGACGATGCTACAGTGGGAGTCCTAAATTTTGCCCACCCAGGTGTACTTAGGATAGGGACCTTTAACGAGTATCTGACATCGTGTAGGCTCGGGTCATCTTTTTTACGTCCTATCTGAGGGACGGCATAGCCAAGGATTTTTTATTTCCATTAAAAAATCCTAGGGCCACCTCAGGACGCGAACCCGCGCCATCACCTAGGTATTGTAACAGTTATGTAGTAGTATCTTGATTATTAACTAAATCATCTAGGATATGGCATAATGTATTTAAGATAAAAATTTTAATTTGTATCGCTGATATTAATTTTATTGTATAATGAACGATACACCATAGTCTAATGTTATGATTAAATTTCTGAATCATCAAAATGAATGTTGACTAGCATTGGTCGGTTACCTAAAAGTTATATATATTTTTTTTTAATATGAATGATTTGATGGATAGCTGATTGACATTTTGTTAAGGTTAATTCTCTCATACATTTTAAGGATTTGTTGTAAGCTAGCCTATAGCTAAGCATTCTGCTTAGAAGGGTGTCGCTTGTCATCTTTAGGATATACTGCCTTTTATTGCAGGATCCCATTTAGCTTTTCCATTATTTGAACTTGGAACGAGCTGGAATCTCTGAGTAGTTATTTAGAAATACATATCAATTATTCTTATTGTAACTGTAATTTTAGTCTAATATGAATCATGAGGGAAAAAATTCAGGTACCTTTTGTCTAGGTTTGAGTCATTCACAACTTTGGAGGCTTTGGAATTATTTTCACCATAAACAAAATTCAACCATTAGTTATTGTTAATTTTTTTTCTGTTTTCAAGTATAAGATAATCAGGTAATGTTATATGTTTTATAATTAATATTTATTTTTAGTTATCTCAAAAGAATATTGTCAGTTTGGTCGAACTTGAAGATTTCTTCGGTGTTGGCCTGTTACACCATCACCTATCCCATTATATGCTGACAACTATCAACGATTACAATTGTTGGTCATATCACGAGATCGCAGATAGACACGGTTTCTCCGATGTATTTGTTAAAGTCGACTGCTACATCAGAAAGAACTTCATTCGCCTCATCTCTACGGGGAAACCTGAGTTCCTCAGCGTTCCTCCAGACCAGCTCTTGTCATTCTTCAGTTCTGACTTTCTAGCAATATCCGACCATGAAAGGCTTCTCCTTGTAGGTATCATATATTATATTCAAAATATCTTATGAATGATTTGTGTTTATTTATGTTCTTTTTTATTGAAGTAGGTATTCAGAATAGTTTTCTTTAGAAATAATTACTGCTGAGCAACTTTTATTTTTGTTTGTTGATTCATGCTCTATAAAGCATTCTATTATTAAATAATCAGATAAGAGAGAAAACGTGGTGGTTAAGATTGATTCAGTGAGACCACTTTTCAAAGGTGCTAACCAAGAAAAAATAATTCCTTATCACGTATTATATCTAAGGCCCTCCAACAGTTATTGTGTTATAAGTTATGAATATAGTAATTATTATTTTTTTTTTATTATTACATAACGTCGCTGCCACCTAAAACTGCAGAATATAAATTTTTTTTTTAGATTTCATTGTTTTCTATTGCATTGAGCACTATGCAAACCTTATGAATGTTAATACCATTTTAAAGAAGATTAAATATTTATAAAAGAAATATAAAAACTTGCCTTATTGGAAAAGATTGATTTTGGGTTCGCCATTATATGCTGTTTTTTTTACTCCCCTGAAAAGTATTGATTGCCACATTAGATACATTATACATTACAGCCACATTAAATATCACGGAGGTCGAATTCAGCTAGTACTGTAATTGTTTATCGGGTAGCAGCATGCTTACACAGTAAAATATCACACAACTCACTAAAAAAAATTATACATTAGAGGTATTTATTTTATATTTGTTTAGAAATGGAGGATCAACTCCAGCCAGCTTAATGGTGGGCCTATTTTATAAATTATGCAACACATAATTTAATTTTAAAATAAATTCCTAATCTTTATCCAACCATTTTGATTTTTCCTTCTTTTATTTTCCATAAAATTCTAAATGAAATAATAAAATATTGCACTTCAAATTTCTGTATATAATAGGAAAAATTTAAATAATGATCTCTGTTTATTATTACATAACATGAAAATGATTTATTATTTTTATTCAGGGACTATGCCAGTGGATGGGCTCTGCTCCGGAGGAAAGGCTGTGCTACTTGGAGGAACTGCTTGGTCATGTCGATGTCTCTAGCATCAGTTGCTGGCGGGGTATGTCAGATCGCCTGGCGGCCTACTTCAGCAGCGATTACCAAGCACCCGTCACTGAATGGGCTGAGAAGATCGGCTCGAAGAGGGACATGCTGGACAGGAAGACATCTCTTAAAGGAGTCCTTGTTGAGGCTAGTATATGATATATTCAGGGCAATATTAAATTATTCTGTTTAATTATATTGATAATGCATATCCATAAATTGTATTTTACCTTCTGTAAAATCTTGCTTAGCCGACTTCCGATAGTCCGACCCTCTGGGTAGCCCGACTGTTAGTATGTACTTAATGTTAACTCTTAAGCAATCACGTCGGGTCAATATGACCCGACACATAATTCTGCTTCAATTATTCATATCACCGTGGATGTTTTGAAGGTAGAGCTTTTTACATATCGTCTATAACAATATTTTCATTTTAAAACATCGGTACATCATTACGAAATAAAGTTAGAAATAGTATTTCAAGCAAATTTGACCTGAGGTGACTACATTTGTAACATGGCGCTTCCTTATTTGACCCGAGGTGAGTGATAATGTAAGTCTTTGTTTACCAGTTCTGTTTTTAAAACCAATTGTTTATAGGAAAATTTTCTTTTCAAGTAGCCGACCTCGCACATCAGCTGATGAAAATTCACTTTGTCAAAAGATCCCAAAGCCTCATACTACCTAAATTACTAAAAAAAAAAATTAATATGTATTTAGAAGAGAATGAAATAATAATAATTAAGGAAAATGCAGAAGAAGAATTATCAACCCGAGGAAGAAAACGGAAAAGGTGCAACATTTGTCCTAGCACAAGGGACACAAAATATTCAACATTCTGCTCCAAGTGTAAACAGTGTATTTGTAAAAACCATTCATTAATTATATGTTTGGAATGTAAAGACTGAAATTAGGCAAATATAACATTAGATTTTTTCTATATTACACCATTAAATATTTTTTTAATGTCATTTTTGGAAGAATATTGTTACCTTTTCTACATTAATAAACATATGTTTTTTTAAATAAATAAACCAATCAAACTAATCGTTGGTAATAATGAATCTTTTTTTTAATTCATTAAGTACCTTTTTCATTATATCTTTTTATCGGGTCATTATGACCCGAGGTGACGACTCATTTAATTTCAAGGCAGGTGATTGCTGAAGGGTTAATGGAACACCAGAACTCTCTTCAATACATATTTCCATTACCAATCTTTTAGTTTTGTCATGCGCTTTGGTGAAGTAATGTAATATTTTCTTTAAACACAGATATTTCTTTGCCTAAATATGGCACTCAATATTTTATGAGAAAACACTAGACAATAATCTTAAAGGAAAATATTGCTCTCCTTGGGCAGCTCATAGAGGAGAGTTTTTTTATTTTAAATTTGTATTTATATATGACCCTTGCACAATTTTATAAATTAAGTATTGTTGTGGCCAACATGTAATATTTAGATTTTAAATTATAATTTTATTTGTTATAGACAATATTTTGATTTATATGTAGTGTTGCTTTATATTAGCGTGAATAATATTTTAATTTAAATTTCATGTATATATTTACGGCTGTAAGATGCCTACGTTTATATATACAATGACAGATGCCGTGTTTTTAAATTAAGTATTAAAGACGCGTCCTTATCTAATGCCACAGCAGTACGGCATTTTGCAGTGGTGGAGTAAAGTTGTTTATTCTTCACGTGAAGAGATCGCAATTTATGCCCACATTTGGGTCATTCTTCAGGCAACACATCTCACACCGAATGTGTAACTATGAACATTTAATCATAAAACTAATCAGTGGTACTGGAACAATTCCACAACGTACCTAACTTGTAATAAATGTAAAGTAATTTACATATTACGTATGAGGATGAATGTCTCTATCGTTACTCAAAATTCATTATTTAAATTGTTATTCAAGCAAAGGCAATAAAAAATAACCCTTTTGTAATTGTAAATATTAATTTTGTTATGTTTTCTCTTTCACAATTTACAAGAGTTCAATTTATTTTAATTAATGTTAGGAGTTTTAAATTATTATTTTTTTTTGAAGTTCAATTTTAAGTTTATGTGTATTTATTTTTGTTTTCATTATTCATCACTTTTATAATATTGTGTATATAGTTAAAATATTTGTTTTTTTTTTTCATTTCTATGTTATTAAAGTCTTTGTTTAGTACAGTTGCTGCAATCAGATTTTTTTATTTTATTCTTTGCCTAACTTATTAAAAATTAATTTTTTTTCTGATTTTACTGGCGCTATAAGGCTGGCAGATTTGGTTTTTTTTCAATTTTGAAAACCCGCTGCCGCCACATTTTGGTCCTCCGGGTTTCGGATTGCAGCTGTATTGTATTAAATAATTATAATAACATATATTTAACTTATGCTAATATATATAACAGATATTTTATATTTTTTGTAAACAGTTGTCCACAGCTTATATTCCTTAACGTTGATAAGGGTTTTAGTTGGTTTGTTTTCTTTTGGCTCTTCCCTAATTTTTTTTGGTCTGTTTTCTACTAGTCTTTTTTCATTTCATTTTAAATATTTCCTCACCATGGATTCTCTTGACCCAGCAGTCAGAAAACAATTTGATAGTCTTAAGGAAAAACTCAAGTCATCTGGAAACAAAATAAAGGCTATTTTGGAGCAAGGTAGGGCCATTTCAACCGACCCTTCTCAATTATTTTTATTTAAAGGAATGTTTAGAAAGTTAGATGCACATTATGACAGTTTTACAGAAACATGGGATAGTATTCTTGCATTAGTATGTGATAAAGGCGCATCGGCAGTTTTTCCTACTAATAACGATAAAGCTCTCATGTCCACTATTGAGCGATATTATAACGAGGCATGTGCCATTTATGAAGATCACATGAACCCCACTCCCTCTACTGCACAGAGCATGACCGTACCCGCCAGCGCTACTTCTACAGGAATAAATGAAAGCCGCCTGGTACGAGCTCGACTTCCACAAATTAACCTACCACAATTTGGAGGAAATTCTCAAGAATGGCCCTTATTTAGAGACACTTATAAATCTCTCATTCATGAGGAGCCTACTCTTTCTAATATGGAAAAATTTCTTTTCCTCGTATCTTGTTTACATGGACCTTCTAGATCATTAATTTCTAATGTCACTTTGACAGAAAATAATTATGCTCAAGCCTGGAAGTTATTAACAGATCATTATAACAACAAAAGGAAGCTTGCATATTCATACTTGAAGCAAGTAATGGAATTCAAACCTCTTACAGGAAAGCCTTCTTCTTCTTCACTAAAAGCCCTGCTAACCTCAGTAATTGAAGCCATTGACTCATTTAAACATTTAGGTATCCCAGATTTAGGAGATTTTCTTCTCTCTTATTTGGTTCTTCGTTGTTTAGATTCTTCAACCAGGATCTCGTTTGAAAAGAAATTTTCTGAGGTGGAATTCCCTACATATTCAGATGTAGTTAATTTTATTAAGTCTGAATGGAAATCTCTAGATATCCAAGATGTTGAGCCAGAGCAACAACATATAAATAGAAATAGGAAAAATTATCCTCAAGCTCCTGTTTTACGTTCTCTTAATCAAGCGAGGCACTCATTACTCAGTGGTAAAGGGGATCGAAATGATTTGGCTCAGAATCGCACTTCGCGAAGCCAGCAGAAATCAGATGTTAAACCGAGCCCTCCCGCCATTTTATGTCCAGTATGCAACATGGCACACACTTTATATCAATGCAGGCAATTTAGAAATTCATCTGCTACTGAGAAAATCAATCTACTAAAGAACTGGTCGGGGTGTCACAATTGCCTTTCAAGCAAACATCATACCAGCCAATGCAGCTCTCTACGACGATGTTCTATTTGTAATGGATGTCATCATTCGTGGCTACATTCAACTCAGGCACAGGAAACTAGCCCTTCGACTCAGGAAAGTAGCGGTCTCTCATTAGGAAGTGTATCAGGGCAGGGAGAAGTTCTTTTGGGTACTGCAGTTGTCCAAGTTCAAGATGCACAGGGAGTCTACCAGCCAGTAAGAATAGTTACAGACAGTGGAAGTCAATTCTCCTTTATGACTTCAGACTGTGCTAGGAAATTAGGTCTGGTGATCGTACCATTTAAGCAAAGTATTTCAGGTATTGGACAGGTGAGCGTTTCTAGTGCCGTGGGGAAGACTAATTGTTCTCTAAGATCTTCATTACCATCTTTTGGGTCAAAGATATTGTCTACTGAGGCAGTTGTTGTTCCCATGATCACGAGTCACCTTCCCCAAGCTCCCCTCTCTCCTGAAATTCAGAAGATTTACAAAGGTTATTTGTTAGCGGACCCGGAATATGGGAAACCTGGCCCTGTAGAGTTTCTGCTTGGTGGAGATCTTTTTATGGACATCCTCACTGGACAGCCAGTCAACGTTGGTTCTAATGTACCGAGATTGCTTCCTACTATTTTTGGCTTCATTATTTCAGGTCCTATAGGTTCCGAACGCAATTTTCAGAGGGGTTCAGCATTTTTCCTTCACACTAATGAAGAGTTGAAGAACACTTTGGAAAAGTTTTGGGAAATGGAAGAGGTTCGACCAGTAGATATGACGTCGGAAGAAGATAGATTATGTGAAAAACTTTTCCAGGATACCCATTATCGTCTTGAATCAGGGCGTTATGTTGTCACATTACCTGTGAAAGACACGATTAATCGTCTTCAAAACCCAAAAGGCCAAGCCTTTAAACGTCTTGTCAACCTGGAAGCAAAACTGGAAAGAAATAGTCAACTAAAAGAGGAGTACCATCGATTCATGCTGGAGTACAAGGAACTTGGTCACATGAAGATGGTAGATTCAAATTCCATTGCTGCTTATACTCTACCACACCACGCTGTCGTGAAAATTCATGACAATTCAATGAAACTCAGGACGGTGTTTGATGCTTCGTGTAGAACGCCGAATGGATCTCTCAACGATCACCTATTCACCGGACCGAAGCTGCAACTCGACATTCGGGACATTCTCACAAACTTTCGAGTTCACCAAATAGTTTTCATAGCTGATATTGTGAAGATGTATCGGCAGATTTTGGTGCATCCACCAGATAGGAAATATCAGCACATACTTTGGCGCTTCGATCCTAAGGATGCAGTCCAGCAGTTTGAACTGTGCACTGTCACATATGGCACAAGTTCGGCACCATTTCAAGCTCAAAGGACAATCATCCAATTGGTACGGGATGAAGGAGAAGCCTATCCAATGGGATCAAGAGCATTGCTCGAAGACATATATGTGGACGACATCGCTACAGGCGCTGCCACCGAAGATGAAGCCAAGAAGCTGGCATCAGAGCTCATTTCATTATTAAGTAAGGGTTGTTTCGAGTTAGGAAAATGGGCGAGCAACAGTCCGGAGCTCCTGAAATTTGTAAAAGGGACCGAGGGAGCACATCAAGCAGTCTGCCTCTCCGCTGATGACGAGCCTAAGATTAAACTTCTCGGCATGCATTGGGTTCCTCATCAAGACTACTTTTCCTACGAAATCACCAATCCTTCTTGGCATCCTTCTAAGCGAGCCATTTTGTCTGCAATAGCTAGAATTTATGACCCATTGGGATTTTTGTCTCCTGTGGTATTTTACGCCAAGACAATATTACAGGATCTGTGGATCTCCAAGTGTGGATGGGATGATATTGGCCCACCTGAAACATGTTTGAAATGGCATCAATTCTTATCGCAACTTAATTCAATTGCAGACTTGAAGATTCCGCGTCGCATTGTTGATATGAATAGTGTTTCATCAATCCTTGTAGGATTCTGCGACGCATCTGAACGAGGTTATGCAGCCGTAATATACCTGGTAGAGAACACGCCTTCAGGATATAACAGTCGTTTAATTCGGGCAAAAACCAAGTTGGCTCCTATTAAACCGATAACTATTCCTAGACTAGAACTCTCAGGTGCTCTACTGCTGAGCCGACTTTATCAGTCATGTTCCAGCCTGCAAGGTAAGTTGCCCATTCATTGCATCAGGCTCTTTACGGACTCCACGATCGTCCTCGGATGGCTTTCAACACCAACACAGCGTTTAAATGCCTTCGTTGCTCATCGGGTCACTCAAATACTTGAGATGACCAACAAGAATGATTGGCATCATGTGAAGTCTGAAGAAAACCCAGCAGATTGTAGCTCACGTGGACTTCTTCCTTTAGATTTAAAAAATCATCCGCTATGGTGGGCGGGGCCTTATTGGATGACGTCATCATTAAAATCATGGCCTAGATCAGATTTGCGAGCAGCAGAACTACCTGAATTAAGGAAGGTACATTTAGGTGTAGTAAAGGCCGAAGTAACTAATGGTCTAGAGTGGATGGAGCGGTTCTCGTCGTATACCAGATTACTTCGCAGCGCGTGCTACATTTGGCGATTTATTGGTAAATGCAGAAGGTACCCAAATGTACCAACTGGAAGAATAGGCCTGAAGGAGTTAAAAGGAGTCACCAAAGGCTGCATTAAATTAGTGCAAACCCACTGCAAGATTGATGCCAACCACTTGAAAAGTCTTCGCCCGTTCATAGATGAGGAAGGATTGCTCAGGGTGGGCGGCCGCTTGCAAAATTCGAACCTGGACTACGATGCCAAGCATCCAATAATCATTCCAGGGAAAAGCCATTTCGCCAAACTCCTAGTCGACTACTTCCATCGAGTTCACCTTCATCTGGGACCGTCAGCATTGCAGTCAGTATTGCAGTCCCAATATTGGATTGTTTCAGCCAGGGCACTGATACGCAAACGGGTCTTCAATTGTCTTCGTTGTTACAAGGCCAATAAAGTACCTACTCCTCCATTGATGGGTAACCTACCTGCATTCAGACTCCAAGAGGGGCTGATATTCCAACACGTTGGTGTCGACTTGCCCTTTCATCATCAGGGAATCTAAACGTCGTAAAGCAGCGATGGGCAAGGCATACCTCAGCCTCTTCGTTTGTATGTCCACGAAAGCTGTACATCTGGAAGTGGTGTCATCATTAGAAACAGAAGCGTTCCTCGCAGCACTTGACCGGTTCATCGCCCGCAGAGGAAAACCTGTACGCATTTACTCAGACTGCGGAACCAATTTCGTGGGGGCTTCTAGAAAATTGAAGGAAATTCAACAGTGGTATAGAGTCCAATCTTTACAAGACAACATCTCCGACTACCTTGAGGAAAAATCCATCGATTGGTCCTTCATACCACCTTCAGCGCCCCATTTTGGTGGCATTTGGGAAGCAGGAATCAAGGCTGCAAAGACATTGATGTATAGGATCATTGGCGAGACTCCTCTTACCTTCGAAGAGTTGAGTACCCTATTTAGCAGAATTGAGGCAGTACTGAATTCTCGCCCTTTAGTACCTACTAATGCTGACCCTGATTGCTTCGAAGCCCTAACACCTGGGCACTTCTTAATCGGAAGACCTCTCACAGCAGCTCCTGAAGAAGATTTGACTGGCGAAAACGTTGCTCCTCTTAAACGATGGAGCATGATTAAGCAAAAGTCACAGCACTTTTGGATCAGGTGGAGAAATGAATATCTAAACCATTTACAGCAGCGGAAGAAGTGGAACAAGCAGGGGGAAAACCTCAAGGAAGGAGACCTAGTCATTTTAAAGGATCCCAATTGCCCTCAGCGTACTTGGCCATTAGCCAGAATTGTAGCCGTGCATCCTGGCGATGATGGAATTGTTAGAGTTGTGTCAATCAAGACAGCTTCTGGAATTTACAAACGTCCTATTGCGAAAATTGTACCATTGCATCCCATAAATCAACCTACTTAACTATTGAGCCATGAAAAATTTTAATATAAATTTTGGTGGGCGGAATGTTGTGGCCAACATGTAATATTTAGATTTTAAATTATAATTTTATTTGTTATAGACAATATTTTGATTTATATGTAGTGTTGCTTTATATTAGCGTGAATAATATTTTAATTTAAATTTCATGTATATATTTACGGCTGTAAGATGCCTACGTTTATATATACAATGACAGATGCCGTGTTTTTAAATTAAGTATTAAAGACGCGTCCTTATCTAATGCCACAGCAGTACGGCATTTTGCAGTGGTGGAGTAAAGTTGTTTATTCTTCACGTGAAGAGATCGCAATTTATGCCCACATTTGGGTCATTCTTCAGGCAACACATCTCACACCGAATGTGTAACTATGAACATTTAATCATAAAACTAATCAGTGGTACTGGAACAATTCCACAACGTACCTAACTTGTAATAAATGTAAAGTAATTTACATATTACGTATGAGGATGAATGTCTCTATCGTTACTCAAAATTCATTATTTAAATTGTTATTCAAGCAAAGGCAATAAAAAATAACCCTTTTGTAATTGTAAATATTAATTTTGTTATGTTTTCTCTTTCACAATTTACAAGAGTTCAATTTATTTTAATTAATGTTAGGAGTTTTAAATTATTATTTTTTTTTGAAGTTCAATTTTAAGTTTATGTGTATTTATTTTTGTTTTCATTATTCATCACTTTTATAATATTGTGTATATAGTTAAAATATTTGTTTTTTTTTTTCATTTCTATGTTATTAAAGTCTTTGTTTAGTACAGTTGCTGCAATCAGATTTTTTTATTTTATTCTTTGCCTAACTTATTAAAAATTAATTTTTTTTCTGATTTTACTGGCGCTATAAGGCTGGCAGATTTGGTTTTTTTTCAATTTTGAAAACCCGCTGCCGCCACAAGTATCATAAACAAATAGGAGTCACAGAGCATTCAATCAAATATTGATGTGGTGAAAGAATAGAATTAGAATCATGACATCATGACTATCTAATGAATTGTATTATCTTTTTTATTAATGTGAAATGTACATTTTATTGTAAATACATACATTTTATATGATGTAAAAGGGCAAATAAATGTTTTATCGTCGCTCTTATTAATCCGACTTTTTTTGTCGTTCCGACCCACTCCCTGGTCCCATCAAGGTCGGGCTTATGAGGTTCCACTGTATATAATAAGAGAAATTAACAGGGTAATGGTATTTACTTTAAATAAGAGGTCATGTTTCTCAATTTATTCAAAATCCGGAAGAGAACTAGGAATTTTCTTTTGGATTATTAAGAAACTAATTTTCAAAAAAAAAAAAAATACCATAACACTTGATAGATTAAAAAACAAAACAAATGAATTAGATCAAATAAAACATTTTATTTTTTAAAAAATAATAATGTAGGCATAGTAAGTTTAAAGGACATTTTTTTTTATTTGAGACTGGAAATCATCCTTAACTGTCACAGAAATAATGATAATTATATACATTATCATTATTTCTGCGGTAAAATAAAAAATGTTTTATTTGATCTAATTCATTTGTTTTGTTTTTTAATCTATCAAGTGTTACGTTGTTTTGTTTTTTTAAAATTAGTTTCTTAATAATCCAAAAGAAAATTCCTAGTTCTCTTCCGGATTATGAATAAATTGAGAAACGTAACCTCTTATTAAAAGTAAATACCGTTACACTGTTAATTTCTCTTATGTTGACAATACAGTCAATATATGCTGTAATTCAATATATTTATGCCCTTTTCGTTATAATGATTTGGATAGTGTAAATGCAAGGGTTATATACTTAATGTTTTTCCTTATTACCATTGGTTCTTCAGGATATTGATACCAATTTGCTATATTTTTATACATATATATAATGACCTAATGTCTTGTGCTAGAAATTTTCTCAAGCCTCTGTCTCTTCCATAGGTGATTCTACTGATTGGTGGAATGATGGGAGGATCAGTAGTTCCGTCAGTGGATACGTTCATCCCTCCGATCCTGTTATCTCGTGTTCTTCCTCTGTCAGTTGATCACAAGCGCTTCACCATCATTCCCCCGATGTTCGAAAGGAGGTACAAGCCATCTGCTGCTACATCAGAAAAAGCTGTTTATGTCATAGGTTCGAAACATATAATTTATAAATTATATTCATTTATTTTATCACATGATTAATATTATCTTCAATAGTTAAGTTTTATATATATATTATTTATTTTTATATGAAATAAGATATTTTTAAAATTTACTTCAATAATTTATGGGTAAATTTAAAGGTAATGGACTGTGGTTTAATTATGACATCAATTCTATCTTAGTATTTATATTACAAAGTTATATTTGAGGCGTTTGGTTTCAAAACCGGCTACATCCATTTTCAAAAATTTTTCAGGACTGATCAAAAAAAGATCAATTAAAAATTAATCAATTTAACAAATTTTTTTCTGTTCTTTTTCGTCGATTTGCTAACAATTACCTTCAAACAAAAATTTTTGACAACTTTTTATCACATTTTCTTTTTTAAATCTCATTCAACATTAAAAAATATGTTGGATGTACCTGACTTCGATAAGAAAATATCAATTTTTGGTTAAATTATGAATAGACATTTTTAAAAACAAATCTCTTTATTTAATATGAACAATATATAGATAGTTTTTATTTTTTAAATATACAAATTTTCATTTAAATCTTGATGTTGACCCACATCCATATTGGTATCATGCATATTTATTTGGATAGGTGACATTGTACTGTCTATTAGAACTTTGTATAATTCTAGGGTACCTATTGATCTCCAGTCTTCTCCTTAATGTTTTTCTTAATAGGGTATCAACATCATCCAACTGTTTGGAAACATGGGATTTCGAAAAATTGAAGATTTTCTGAAAAGTGAAGCTTGGATGGAACAGCTTTTGATAAGAAATAGAATCTTTAAGTATTGATTTTCGAAGGATCTAGACGTCTTATTAAAAAAACGCTTCTAACGCATTACTTCTTACATTAAAAACTTGAAAAAAAATGTTTTTGGAAAAAATGGATGTAACCGGTTTTGAAACCAAACGCCTCATTTAAATATTCACTCCAGATGTGATTGACTGACGCCATAACATTTCTATTTGATCTCTCTCTCTTTTTAAAAAACTTAACTCTCTGATTTAACATAATAATTTCACGAAATGGCTCTCCTAATTCCAAGAAAACTCCTTCACCTTACAGTTGGTTGCTGATTCAACAATATTAGATTTACTTCACTAGTCTCTTCTCCCTCCCCCCAATTATTCAATCTAAAATTAAAATCAAAATATATTTTTTAAATTTCAGGTGGCACGCATAACCACGAAGAGCTGAAAACCAATGGTATTTCTTGTGAGGTGTACAAACTGAAAGAGAACAAATGGATCCTGTTACCGAATCTTCCGCAGAGCAAAACGTTAAAGATTTCCACCAACAGGAGGCCACCAGCTGTGTTCGTCGAGGGCAACCTCTATGTGGCGCTCCCGTCGCCTAAGCCTTCCTTTTGGGTCAGTGATGGGTGTTTTTGTCTATCTCACTGTTAAGCTATTTTATTATCTCTTTTTTAATTTATTTAAAAATGGTTTCTATTGGATCCACAATATCTAGAAAGTCTTGGAGTTTTATTTAATTACATCTGAAGTAGGTGTATCTTGCATCGAAGATATGGGAGTGTGAATTTGTTATTATTCTAAATCAATAGTTGTAAAAGAAAAAGTTCACGTTTTATTTTATTTTTTTAAACATTTTTGGGAGCCTACCGTCCGGCGTGGGCCTCCTTTCGATCTTCAAAGCATGGTTTTCAGGATTCCACTCTCTTTTATGGAATCCACATGTCCGATCATCTCTTACCCCTTTCTTAACCTACATCTGAGCGTGCGCGCCGTAATTTACCGTCACATATAAAAAATCTGATGCCGGTTTTATCAGGCAAGTCACAGGTGGCCAGGAGGGGCATGTATTCTCTAATTGAATCTTATCACTCATCCCAGAGTCCAAATTCTACATGTTCTGAGTAGTCTCTTTTCTGTTTTAATGTTATAACTCCTTAAGTGCCGGGTGTCGGTAGATTACCGTCGCACGCCCCTTTACGTATCTTTTTTATCTCTAACCATCCGAGTGGAATCTAAGTATTAAAAATAAATAATTTTAATGTAAATATCTTTGTTTGATATGATAAATGCTTGTATTTATAATTTTATTGACCATATACAAAAGGAGACATTATTGGAGGTTTAATTTTGACAAATTTCTGTCCTCTCTTCAAAAATTTGACCAATATTCTATTAGGCTTATTTCCTTTTGAATTTTGTGATATTTTGTTCCTAGTTTTTGTTATGCTAAATTTTCTCTTCCTAAAACTATGTCTAATTTATAATTTCTATCTAAGTTAATTTTTATGATGAAGCTTAAATGTGTTATGATAGCAAATTAAATTTTTATTTTATACAGCAATTTTTAACTTTTAAAATTTTTGTTGCTGACTTTTGTTCTTCAATGTCATAAATATACAGTCATATTGCAAATAATATTTGTAGTTTGCATGTTTCATTAATATTTATAAATCATGTAAAAGACGGAGTTTGAATTTTATTCAAGTCTTTTCTTCTTTAAATTACATTACTGTATAGGTCAATGTATTTTTAAAAAATGAATATGCAGAAATTTGAATATTTTTGGGAAAGTTTTGAGGCAAAAAGGTGTAAAACTAGTGATGCGGTTAATTACCGTCACGCGCCTGCTTACGCTACGTTAGGAGGTGCCCCCGGAAGAAGGTTAATATTGGATATCAGATGAAGCTCTCCGAACAGACTTCGCAATTCAACATTTGTTATTATTAATAATTGGAATATTTGTTAAATAGTAATGGTTTATTATTCTTTAATAATTATCCAATAATATTATCTGAAGAGGACAGATTGGTCATTGCTGGGGTTTGAACCCGTCTCTACAATAACGTTGGAGCACTATTAACCACTGAGCTACAAAGGTTCGTATCTACTGCTATGTAAACCTTCTCTCTTAACGATCCTACTACAATAACCTGTGGCTACTGGTACAAATGGTAGGATCTAATTGATAGACAATCTTTTTAGAGTGTTGCAAAGGTGATGAAGGGATTCAGGTTCGAACCCCCAGCCATATTTTGTATGTATATCTTTCCTCTTCAGAAAAAATATTTAATAATTATTACAAAATTAATGAGCCATCAATATTTAATATATAATGTTTAACAATGATTATCTGTCGATTATATCCTAACGTTTGGAACATGGTCCAGCCACAGGTTGCTTGCCTTCAATGTGACAAAACCTGTGGATTAGGATTATCGAAGAGAGAATGTTGACATGGCTGTGGATATGGTCCTTTGTAGCTCAGTGGTTGAGAGCACTGTAACGGTGACCCAGAGACCTGCTTTCGAATCCTGGCCGTGGTTAATTCTTTTATTCAGATAATATTAATTAGAAATTGGAATTAGGGTAAATCATACATTTATTGACACTCTTAAGACTACATTTCTGTGGTGAAATTAAAAAAAATACTTTTTATGAAGGGATCAAATTGAAACTTCCTATAGCTCCTCTTTATCTATCCTTATAAAGACTCAAGAGGTTTATTGGGTCAAAAGTTCAATAGTTTTACCATATGGCAATATTTATTGTTAAAAGTGCAAAAAGTAGTTATTGACACCCTTTGGATTTAATTGTTAAATCTTCCCTATGGTTAGTTTGTTAAAGTCTTACTTCATAGATGACTTAGAGGCAGAGTTGGGCAAATTGTAATCTGAATAATGGTTCATGAATATGAATAATTGGTAATCATATAATAAATGATAAATGAATAACCATTATTCATAATCAGTACGGAGTATTTTTAATGATTATTGAGTGTTTATGGTATTCATTTGAAATGAATAATGAATAACTGGTAGTTATTTATTCATTATTCATTTCAAATGAATACCATAAACACTCAATAATCATTAAAAATACTCCGTACTGATTATGAATAATGGTTATTCATTTTTCATTTGTTTTATGATTACCAATTATTCATATTCACAAATCATTATTCTGATTACAATTTGCCCAACTCTGCTTAGAGGACCCTTCAAACATTAGATTCATGTATATCTTGAAATAAAATTAGGACTTGTTTACTTATTTCTTTAAGTTTTTGTTTGTTTGTTTTAAGGTCACTTTATGCCACTAAGGCTAATCAGACGATCTTTAAGTTAAAGGTGGGGTTTCAATAACTGTATGGTTTACCCTATTCATAGTTTTTTTTTTTTTTTAATTTGATGATTGTTTTGCCTATGTGGAAATATGATTTTTGTTTTTTGTTGTTAGTATGAAGGCGTAAAACCACTTGGTCATAAACACTCTTGTTTATATCTCTATTATGTTGTTTAAATTTATTGATTTTAAGTTTTTAATGATTTAGATTGGAAGCATGCTTTCAATGAATAGAATCGGTTATAGATAAATAAGTAATAAAAATACAGATTGAGAACAAAATTAATATCAGAATAAGAGACGGAAAGAGAGATAGAATCTGATCTAGAAAAATTTAAAGATAAATTAATTTAAAAAAAAAGGTAGAAGAAAAAAAAAAAAAAGAAAAGAAAAAACAAATTCAAATTCTTTTGAGAAATCGTTCCCTGGAGAGAAAAGAGATGACCCTATTTAAGATCTTTTCTTCATTTCCCAATGCGGTGGATATGTTTGCTGGTATAACCAATCTTGTAGCCTTCTCTTGTAGTACAAACATCAAAGATGTGAGCTACTGTCAATCTTTCATCATACTTAGGACATCTGGGCGGAATTTCTTTTGTTATGAGGTGGAGGTGCTAAGCCTCGTATGTCCTATCCTGAGTCATGTCAGGACCACTTCCTCTCTGCGACTGCTGCGGCTGGAGCGGCTCCATGCTCCAACTTCCTTTTTGATAGCCTTCAATTTATTCGGAGGGCTATTGTCTCACAATATCTGCCAATCTTGAAATATGGTTTTTCTTAGTGGTCGTGCTAATTCCGACGCTGTTAGGAATGTCCTGGAAGAGCAAGAGCTTCTTTCGCCGCCTTATCTGCCATTTCGTTTCCTCTAATTCCTGTATGGCCTGGAGCCCAGATGAAAGATATAGATTTTCCAGCATCGTGTAGCTCTTTTATTAGCCCTAGAACCATATTTATTCCTGGGTGGTCAGCATACATGTTGTTAGAGAATTTTTAATATTAGCGAACAACTTAAGGAGTATTATAAAATCCTTTTTCTGGTATTAATACTTTTAAACTTTATCTGTTTTATTATAATTTATATTATTTAAATTTTTTTCTATAGATGCTTTCTCGTAACGAGAAGTACTGGATGCAGCTTCAACCACCGAAGTGCTACGAAGTTTACGACCTCGTAAGCTGCTGCTCAGCAGTCTATTGCATTGGGAGACAGTTCGAGGACTCATTATGTAACACCAGTCTTGTAGATGTTCTTTGTAATTGTCATATTTTCCCCTACCGATCGAAGATATTATTAACATCTTTTCCTCATATTCAGGTTACCTTCTCGAGAGATACGATGCCTACTCAGATAGTTGGGTCGAAGTGAGTGTGTTTTCTATTCACACTTCGCAACAACACTTGAAAGGTCTCTGCCTCGATTCCTGGGTCTGTATTGCATCTTGTCATGAATGGCTCAGGTATAATTTTATTCTGGATATTATTTGTACAAGATATGGTTCTAAAAAAGAAAGGAATAGTTTGCTATTTATGATTAATTTTCTTATTACGTTTAAAATATGAAAACTGGAAATCAATATTTGGGCTTAAAGCAAAAAAATTGAATTAGATGATCTGATAAAGTGTTCTGAATTGCCTCCTCAAGAAAAATTTAACTCTTTTTCACAAGGTGCAATCATATTTGTTTTGGCCTAAGTATATCAGGAATTATTAGTGTTTTTATTGCAGAGAGACTAGTGTTTATTTTCTAACCGCAAAATTGATTCCTAGAGTTTGGAAATTTCGGACGAGTCCTGTATAATAAAAGATTTCTTTATCAAAAATCCATTCTACATTTCTTAAATCTGTCAACGGTACTGGTTGATCAGCCTACCCTCACTACTAGCACTCCTAGCGGCATTATTATTAACTACTATCAAAATGTCAGGTTATAAACACCATGATAACAGATATGCAGGACTGAAAAAGAGAAGGAAAAGAGGAAAATGAAATGCTTTTTATTTGATAAATATTCTTATTATTTTATAGTCTAGTTCCCTCTAACCACATTCCTTTTCTGATACCTTTTTCAGAATTGCAACTTCTAATTCTGCAACGCCATCTAATATTATTATTATTAAATTGTAACTTCATGTCATGATTGTTTTGACACAACATTCCACCTGGAATAATATCAAAGTTTTTAAAGAACTCCACTGCTTCTTTGTCATTTGATACTTTTCTAAATATTTTTTTTTTTGGTTGTACTCATCCATTTTGACTATAATAACACTAAAAATTAACTCAAATCTACAACTAATTAACTAAAATTAACTTTAAAATAACTAAAATTAACTTTAAAATAACTAAAATTAACTTTAAAATTAACAACAATAAACAGAAACACTAAATCATAAGATAAGAAGATGGCACAATTGAACCTCTTGACTAAGTATAATGTTTTGCCACTAGGAGCGCTAGTAGTGTGGGGAGGCTGATGAACCAGTAACCTGTCAACCAATCCCTCATTAAACTCAAATAGTCCTATTCATAAATGCCCTTTATTAAGTAGAAATATAAATTTCCTGTTTAGTGCTTTTAAAATTTTATTACCTTGACCAGTTTATGAAAACAGTAAAATGGACTGTTCTATATTTTCATTGGAAATCAGACCATTCATCTAAATCAAAATTTTTTTGTTAGAAATTATAGTCTACAATATAGTCTATCCATTAAGAACGGAATCACCCCATACAGTGAGCCATTGTAGCCCACTGTTTTGATTAAAACCTGTTATTATCGTGTCTACAGTTTGTTTTAGTTAAATTTTTGGCACTTGCCATTGATGTCCAGTCTTCATACATATATTTTTAATTATCTTGAATCTAATATGGAATAATTTACTTTTGGCAGATTTGAGCCCTCGACTGGTCGATGGGAAAGAATGAACATTATATTAAGCGAGAGTGATAAGATACCTGCTTTCTGCACGTATAAAGATAAGCAGGTAGTGTGAGATCATAAAATTAGATTACATTTAGATTTAAACTATTATAACTTTGTTGATATAAATAGATTTTGAATGAGGTTTAAGATCACATTGAGCATACTGTGGTCTAGAATGCCAAATGTATTGGCTTACATTATTACAGTAGACTCCCGCTTAAACGACTCTCTGGATTAACTTGCAGTTCACAGTAAAAAAAAAAAAAATCGTATTAACATCCTTAAATGTACTTGTAACTTTTTGGGATTATCAACCCCTGGTTATAAATTTAATGTTTGTTCTGTTGCAGTTCGATAGACTTCAATTGGATTGAAATGTATGCAAAAAACTTTTTGTTTATTTTTTTACAATTGGCTGAATCTTGTTTAAAAAAATCTATTTGAAGCAAAATTGATTCTTGAAATAAATTCCTTAACCTTCATTTATTGCATAGAAAAATGAAAAATCTGGTGCGAGCGCGCAACACACAACTTTCACTTACCAACTTACTTAAATTAGAAATTGATGTGTTTTGTTAATTGCCACTTCTCAAAGACACATTTTTCCACATTCATATCTTATTTTTGTTTTTATTTGCTCTATAAAAAACACTATTTCTTTTATTATTAGTATTGAGTAAATAAAAAAAACACGTGAAAATGATACAAAATTTATTAAGTAAAGTCCCCCTCCAGTTGATGAAATTTTTACAGTCATATCTCGGGCATATTAATACATCAAATACTCAGTTTAATCAAAATCGTTTAAGCCGTTTTTGAGAAAATCGAAAAAAACGTAAAAAGTTATTAGATAGAGTCCCCCCTCCGGTTGATGAATTTTGATGAAATTTTTACAGTCACATCGCGGGCATATACATACGCTTAATACCCAATTCCAGGTTCACATGGTTTATAGTTTTTGAGCTAGTCTGTTCACATACACAAACGGACACACACACAGACCATTTCGCGGGTCTTGGTTATTTGGACTCAGGGGACCCCAAAACGTGTATTTCCGTTGAAAACCGGAAGCCGAATTTTTTCACGATTGCAATAGTTTCCCTTACTATATATTTCATATATAGGTAAGTGAAAGTAAAAAAGAAATAATTGCATATATTACTGACATCAGACGCGATCGATATGACGACAAAAAGAAACTCACTATTTTTGTGAAAAACTAATAAGATCATTATTAAAAATATTTGTAAATCGTTAAAAAGTGAATTGGCCCAATAAAATTATCTTCTTGAATTAATATGTTTATTACCTTCATAGATTACATTGTGTGTCGTATTTTGATTATTCCGCAATGTAGAAGTTAAAATAATATTGGATTTTTTTCCACATTCCTTCGTGACTGGCTCTTCAGATTAACCGCCGAAGTTTCTAGGATTCATTTGCACAGTGTAATCTATGTGATCATGAGCCTATTGCTATCTTGGAACATGTCTATGTAACTAGTTTTCTTTAAATAAATATTTAGTTGTATTTTTGAACAATTTTTTCCAGGTTATTAGCTTGAAAGACGTGCCTTGCTTAGAGGTGGCTTCCGTGAATGGAACATCTGAATTTTATCTCCCTGGGAGGAGTTCTTCAGCTCTTGCATCATTAACGGTTCCGGTTTATGGACGAGAACCGATATAGGAGAATCGTTCTACCTAAACCTGTCGAGACTGCTACTAGATTTAATTGTTTTATTTTTCCTTTAAAGAAGATATAATTTAGTTATTAATTTAGAAAAGTGACTGATCTGCCTGGTATCTTGTTGAATACTTATTGGTAAGTAGAATAACCTTGATTTATTTACGCAAGGGGGCGTTCTCTGTTATGTTCAAAGAAGAAGAAGAAGAGGAGATATAATTTTCTAATTAAATTAAGATGAATAATTTGGATGTAAATATGAAGATATGAGAATATATACAAATATAATTCTAGAGATTATGAGACTTATGAGAAAATTTTTTTTTATTTATCCATCATTTTCACCTTTGTCCTGCTTCTTCCGAATCATCTCCTTGGTAGTTTTTGGCATGTGGTGTTTTTGCATGCTTTCTGTTAACCGTCCTTCCCCCACCCCTTTTGATTTAACATTAATGGATCTCGTTTCCCAGTGGAAGAAGAGCTGAGCTCTCTAAGCCCGTTGGCTGTGATCGTCCTCCAAGAGGAGAACGTTCAAGTTGACCTCAAAGAGGAAGTGGTGCGGGAGGAGGTAGTCGAGGAGGATGATACCAGCAACGTGGAGATAGAGCAAATTCAGTCGATGATAATCTGTAGCTGCGGCGCAGAATTCGCCGAAGAAACCGAACTTGAAAAGCATAGGTATTTGGATTAATTAATTTTCATCTGTATAAATAATAAAAAATTCAAGTGTCAGAATCTAATCCTTATTCTGTTTTTGCATTTTAAGTGCCAGCTGTTCGATGAATTTGGAATACGAGTGTGTGTTTTGCTCAGCCTCGTTTTTATCAGAACAAGGGCTGAGGGCCCACGTCAGGATACATTCGGATGGCAGCACCTGTGAAAAATGTGGCAAGCATTTCAGGTGAAATTTATATTCGAATATTGAAACTTTTAGTCCAGTATTTTTGTGATCCTTATATTTACACCTCACTTTTTTAATTTTTTGTTCAACGTTTTTGTTTCGGCACTTACACAACATATATCCGTGACCTTAAAATATTTTCAATTAAATAGGCTGATTGCCCTTGTCAGATAAAAATTTATTAGTCAAAAAACAGTCTTCTCTATTAAAGCTTCAAAGTCAAAATCTTTTGATTTTGTCATCTAGATTTTGTCTTATCCTGTTATTAACAGTTCCTTAACTGTTATTGAAAAATTAACTGTTATTTATAATAACCAAATATTAAAAAAAAAAAAAAGATTGTTTAAAGGAAAACTTAAGAAGAGAAAAAAAAAAGTGATAAATTTGCTATTGTTACTAATTTAACGACACCAGTGTCGGAATAAGGTAACGGATGAACGCGATCAGATTACCTTTTGCGAAATTCGGCAATTTAATTTAATTTAATTTTTATCTGACTAGGGCATTCAGCCTATTTAGTAGAAAATATTTTATGGTCAAAGATATTGTTATCTTGATAATGGCGTAAATGCCGAAACGTAGAACAAAATGTTAAAAAATTTAGATTTAAATAAAGGATCACAAAAATACTTGACTAAAATCTGTCTAGCCTCAAATTAATAAAATAAAATTCAATTGTTTGTAAAACTTTTGTTTGTATTTCTGGTTTTGATTAATTCGTTTAAGGTTCTAAATTAGTAAATAAAATATAAGTATTGAGTATTCTACACCAGAAATCTAAACAAGGATCTCATATCTCATTTATAAAAATGCAAGGGCTGTATGGTTGTAACGAACATAGCGGGTGGATAAATCTGAGCTTGTACCGAATGTTGCTGTTTAGCAACATTATTATTAGCCTAATAACGGCCATATCTAATTTTTATGCTGATATGTCCTATAAAAAAAATATTATAAAGAACTGAAAAATATTTTTTTTTTTCGTGTTTTGTCCATTATTTTTGTGCAAAACTATATTTTTTCTTTCTTCAGTAGTCCCTGTTAGCCTTGTTATCATATTGCAAAAAATATTAATATTAATGTGTCTAAACATATTACTGGGACTAAATGATTTGAAGCTACACTTTAATTTAGGGCTCAAATTCCTTTCATTACTATGAAGCATTTGGCTATTATTTCATTTATGCCCTTCTCACTCATTAATTTCTTAAAAATATTCCACAGACAAATAGTCAACTTGGAGACACATCAGCGGGAGGAGTGTGGTCAAGAACCTTCCCAGGAGTGTCCATTGTGCGAATTGCGTTTCCATTTCAAGGCTCAGCTCAATGCTCACCTCATCGACTCCCACAGCGAGGCGAAGCTCGTCTCTCCTCAGCTGGAATCGGTTCAGTCACAGTCTTCCGATGAGCAGTGAGTGGTCTTAAAATTCATATATACTTTTTTTTATCTACAGAATAAATATCACCCGTTAGGAAGACGAGTGCCAGCATCCAATAAACTGAAATTTCATTGGAGAAGCATCCATTGTGATCATTATTGAGGTTTCTCAACTTTATGGAAGACTCCTTGACTGCTTTTCAGTATTAAATAAAAGTCAAACATGTCTAACCCTACCCAGGAACATATACAAACACTTGCATTTTTCTTTATATTTAATGGTCAGCATCAGGTTTGTACACATTTTTCAATGTTTTCTTAGATCCTGTTTATTTTTCTTCATTAAAAATAAAATTTCAATAGTAACTTTTATACTGCGAGGTATAAAGTCATGACTCCTGCAAAAAGAAAATATAAATTTATATCCAGTTTGGAAATACTGAAGACCCACCCTGGAAAGGATAGATAAAGGCAAAAACATGTCAATATACATAGCCAGCAATTTCACAGTTGGTTTAACTGTCGTGAAAGACTGGAAAAAAATCATGAATATTTAATTTCACACTGTGTAATATATAAACATAGGACCATCAAATTGTAAGAAAAAGACTTGAAAACCTACGGTTACAGTCGTTTGATGAAGCTTTGTGGCCTTGGTTTTATTAAGGAAAAGCACAAGACCCTCCTATTATTTTTTTTTTATGATCTGTCTGTTTTTATATACTTAATACATCCATTTAAAAAAAAAACAAAAAAAAAAACATAGTACAGTAGAACCTCCATTATCCGGGCCTCGATTAACCGGGGTGCCTAGGAGCTACTTTTTTTTTTAATAAGCATTTTTTAACTTGTATGCCATTTATTTTGTATGTATAATATTTAAAAAAAAATGAATACGTAAATATTTAACGATTACACAATGATTAACTATCTATTACGAAATAAAACAATAAATGGAAAAACACAGAAAGTGAGTGTTGTATTATGAGATTTTTCTGGTATCTAATACTCCAATTCATATTCTCGGAACGTTATTGTTTTCAAGTCTTTCCAGGAAACTCCTACTCTGGCTTGTTTGGCTACAAAACAAAATATTGTCAGTTGTGATTTAAGTCTCGATTTAAATACATACGGAGTAGCAAAATGTCAGAAAAAAGAAAACGTGTTGTTTTAACGCTTGAAGAGAAATTAACTATTATAAACAGATTAGAAAAAGGTGAAAGTGTTAAAAAATTGTCCGCTGAACTAAGAATCGGCGAAAAATCTGTACGGGATATTTTGAAGAAGAAAAAAGGCATTTTCGAATTGGTATCGTCTTCGGCCCATAATATATAAAAACATATATTTACTTTTTTTGTTATTTTTGTATATTACAATTTAATATATATAAAACTTTCGTTTGTTAATAAAGTGATTATACCTTGCAAGTGATTTTTAACCTTTTTTTCTATCACATTAAGTCAATGAAATGTTTTAATTCGATTATCCTTGGACCCCCATACCCATCATTACCCTGGATAACAGAGGTTCTACTGTATTTAAAAATATCTGGTATTTAATGGCAGTTATTCCAAACGAACGATTTACATTAAGACTCTGTAATGGTAATCAGAATTCTTTTATCTTTGCTTTGCCATTTTCCCTTACAGGAGTTTATTGCAATTTTAGATGGAGTAAATAAAATAAAATAAATGCTTAGTCTAACTTGATGGCTGACAAGAATAACTAATATTGATGTACATCGTTAAGTTTGAGATTGATCGAATTGAACTCAACATTTCAAACTAATTCATGATTTAATCCACTTCAAACCTCTTTCCTGTACTTCATTACTCTTTTTTCATAACCCTATGTTTCCTTTCTTATTTTTTGATGTGATTTTAAATTTTTTTTGTCTTTAATGTGTCTAATTTCATTTTATAGGTACCAATGCAAATTGTGCCCTAGATCGTTCACCAGGGTTGGCTCCCTTAACTACCACGTTTCAAGAAAACACTCTGGAGACAACAAGCGTAGTGCTGAAGATTTTCCTTACCTCTGTCCGGACTGTGGCAATAGGTACAAGTCTACGACACAGCTCTGCAGGCATCGCAGGTATTGTATAATTAAGGAAACATTTTTGTTTTGTTTTTTTAATGGTATTACATAGGTTCTTGATCCTTAGTATTTGCAACCCGAACCAGCCTCCTTTTTCATCTATTTCAATTTTGAACGTTTCCGATATGTTTAATGGAGCGCGCTATAGCAATCATAGATTTTATACATCCATCTACTTAATTTTTTATTTTTTGACCGAAAATGCAGGACTTATCAATTTGGAAATTAAATTAATAAAAATGTTGATCCTGTTTTGTAATATCTTTTAAGGATTGAAATAAAAGCTAAGATTGTAACGACATTGTGGCATAATATACTAGCTGCTTACTGTCAAGTAAGGATGTGTATCAATAGCTAAAATGTCGAAGTTTTCCACCGATATTATTCCTATTAATAATGTGAATGAATGAAACCTTTATTGCAAAGAGTACAAAAATAAAAAGACAAAATAATGGTTTACTACTGTATACATATTTGTAACACTTATGTGGGTTAAACAATTTTTATTAAACAAAAATAATAACTAACAATGCCACACAAACCATGATAACACAAATATTAAGGTTACGAAAATGATCACTTTGTAACACAGAAATAACTATACGACTTGAGCTTCAGAACAAGACTAATTCTCCAGTCTATTGCTCCTTATATTTAGTCGTAAGAAGAGCAGTATTGAATGTCCTAGGCCAGCGTAGATGATACTCGAACATCGTAGTCAAAAACACTAACCATGACAGTTTGTTCTGACAACAAGTCTAGAACTATCTAAACCATAAGTTTTGTATTTAGTTACCCGTTAAAATATTTTCAAGTGCACTAACTTGTAGGTACAGCAACATTAATAAATAATAATGAGAAATAATAAAGTTCTTCTTGTTAAATATATATTTTAACTAATTAAATAGTAAAGTTGGTACTCTTTATAGGCCTTCCCACTAACATATTAAGAGCGATTCCACCTAGATACATTGTCCTGAACAAGTTTTGTTTTGTTTTTTAATTGAATTTTTCAGTTTATAATCATACATTTAGTATTCTCTTAATTTATTTTAACTGTTAAGCAATACACATCCCTACACAGTTTCTTAAAATATATTTGTGTTTAGATTATAAAAAGTATCTTTGGCGTGTTGCACACGAGTGACAAAGTAATCAGAACGCCAGAATTGTGCATTGGCAATAATTTCAGGGCTATTCTAATTTTTTCTACTTTTAAAAACCTCTATAATATATGATTATATACCATTGCAACCGCAACATCTAGTAGAATATTGTTATAATTAGTCTGGGCCCATTTATTATCTTTACGGCTATAAGACATAAATCCTAATATGTTCCATAGGATCAATGTTTCCCTCCATTTGTGTCAACAAATATTTATAAATATCTTAAATTTAGGTAATATTTTAAAATATTCTAGTTTTCCAGTTTTTAGACCAGTAGCAGTGGTTTCGAGAAAAAAAAATTTTTTTGTATGTCTTATGGTAATGTTATATTGCATATATTTCATTATTCATTGTTGTAAAGTATTAATCTTCAAATAGAAGAAACTTAAAAGACAACTATAATGATGAAGGAAGCTTCACAAATTATAAGCTATAAGGGTCTCGAAAATATTTTCTTTTATTGACTTTTATACAGTCATAGTCAAAATTTATAATGGCTGACGTTTCGCTCGTATGTGAGCATTTTCATAGCTAAAAGGAAGATCACAGCCTTGTGGTTAAAATTATTTTTACAATTAAAAACATTATGAATAAAAGTACAAATTTAGGAAACATAATCTTACCACATTCATCAACAAATCATAAAAACACAATAAAAAAATTGTGTCATTTGATACAATAAGGAGAAAAAAAAATGTATAAGGAAGTAACATAGTGGTCAAAAAATATCTTGCTTTGACCAATATGTTACTTCCTTATATATATATTTTTTTTTCCCTTGTATGAAATGACAATTTTTTAAATTTGTGAGTAATAAAAGAAAATATTTTCGAGACCCTTACAGCTTATAATTTGTGAAGCTTCCTTCATTCATTGTTGTAGTTTTAATGGAATCATAACATTTTGCAGGACTCAAAATTAGTTTAATAATAATAATAGCTAGCTAATAATAATTATTTAATTTTATTTATATAAAGGTGGGAGTGCGGCAAGGAACCAATGTTCAAATGCCAACTCTGCGTGAACAAGTTCCACCACAGGCACGGCCTGAAACAGCACATGACGCTGCATCTCGCTAAGAATGGCCAAGCTCCTGGAAAGGGATCTCTGTCCTCTGCTCAGTTCTGCTGCGAGAAGTGCGGGAGGGGCTACAAGCTGCGGTCGAGCCTCAACAACCACATGAAGTGGGAGTGCGGAAAGGAGCCCGTCTTCCCCTGCTCGGTCTGCCACGTCCGCTTCTCTCACAAGGGCAACCTCAAGAAACACATCCTCACGAAACATGTCAGGAAGCCGCCTTCGACCTCTGTTCCTAAACAAGAAGAATAGTTTCAGTTTTGTTTTTTAAGCCTTTTTGTGGATGTGTGCCTAATAAGCCGTCCGATAGGTGCTGAATAAAAATACTTTATTTTTTTTTAATAGTGTAATAGCTGCGATCTGACTTTGATCAATCAATTACGATTTATTAAGTCGATCGGATTTATTTATTTTTTGAAATTTTATTGTTAATATCTTTCTGTTGGTTTTACGTTAGATAACTGTGTGTATAATTTAATTAATCAATGAAGATCTATCATTTTTGATAGTAATTATGTATTTTTTATGATTTTTTTTAAAACTTGATTGATTATTAAAATATTTAACACTACATGAAATGTTTCATTAGTCAACCTCCGTCCCTCTCTTAACAGGTTTTAAGTATTCTCTTCTAAAAAAATTTACTGAGTAAATCTTGTGTAAATGATGGGCTACATCTTTTCGTAATGCTACTGCTACTTCTATTTCACTTCTAAGCCCTAGTCTATTTAGAACTATTTAGTGTTTCAACTTTTTTTTTTTGTATTATGTAGAGTTTCTGTGTGTATAGACAGCTGATATTCTAGAAATATTAACAAACTTTTCTAAAATATCTGCTGTATTGTTTCCTGCTACATACATTACAGTGATCAAGGCAACAGATCATTACCAAATGAATCAGATTCTAAGCTTTGGTTTTCAATTTTTTTTTAAATGTCACACAAGTGTCCCTTCTTCCATGTTGGTCCTGTTGTCATGGAGCAATCAGTTTATTTTCAAACAGTTGGAGGAAGTTCCGATGCAACTTAAAACATTCTTCAAAAAGCATTATAAACCATTAGCAAGACCAGGATTGCAGAAAAAACCAAAACAAAGAATATCAAGGAAAAGATGGATCAAGTAAAGAATTTTAAATGTAGATGGCAAAATAAATTTAGTGATACAAGTAGACTGCAGGTGTTTAATGTCCTTTGAGATAGTGTTTGTCAGGAAAAAAAGTATTAAAAACCCAGAATAACACCAGGAGACAGCAGCATTCAAGCTTTGAGATTAATGGAAGGTAAGAAAAAGCATGGAAGGAGTTTGAAACAAAACAATTAGGTCATAACATGGTACTTAGGCCAGCAAAGGATAAAATTAAGAAAAATTTTTAGTCAAGCCACTCAAGAAGATGGTTTGACCATGTTGGGTGAGTGGCAAGGTCATACATGCAACTTGATGAAATGGCAGAAACAAAGAGGAAAGTTGAAATCAGGACGGCCTATGACAGAAGATGAAAAGCTCTGTCAAGAGGATGCTTAAACTGCTATTCAGTACAAGAGGAAGAAATTAAATTATCAACTAAACTAACTCCCTGCAGACCATTGTATAATATACTACAGACCATTAACCAGTTTGATCATTTACCTACGATTCGTTTATTATCACATATCTTATTATGAAAATTAGGCCGATCCTGCAGCTCAAGGTGCCTTTACACCTTATGAACCTCACCTTTGAACAAGTTCTCCTTCGAACCTTGCCGACCTGAAGCGAACAGCCATTTATACTTCACGTGACGTTAAGCGAACCAATATGGCTGACGCACCCAAAGCTAGCTTATGATAAAGAAAAAATCTCCATTATCAATATATTTTACATTATCTGAAAAATAAAAAAATAGGAGACGATTTACGAAGTTTCACAAATTACACTAGTATCACAAACAACTCCCGTCACTTAGGAAAAACCAAATCAAAAGTAACACTAGCGCTACCCCCGAACCCAGGCGAACAGATGAAGTGCCTTGAACACCCGAACAGTCGACGTGAAGGCTTCACGAAGGTTGTTCGAGGGTGGTGTTCGAAGGTAAAGTTCGTAAGGTGTAAAGGCACCTTCACAGAACATCCATTACATAACGTCATCAGACAATTAGATCTATCGCTATAGTATTCTTGGCGTGGCCTGTTTTGGGAGGTTACATGACCCCATTATAAGCGAACTCCCATCTCGTCATGTACAGTTAAAAATTTAAATAAAGTTTGATCAGCTTTCGACTCCCGCCTGCATAAATAAATTAAAAAAAGGGTCCTTTTTAGTTGAGATCTGGGATTCACTGAACGACACTATAATGGCCGCGCATAGAAGCACCATAGTGGTAATACATAGTATCTTATGTCCCCTAACTACATCCATGTTGTAATCAAAATGTTTACTTCTACTTCTTTGTAAATGTATCATAACCTTCGCCGTTGTTCACTTCTTCAAATTAGAAGCGTGGTTGGTTTCATTAGTTTATTTTGTAATTCTAGTTTTTAACATTTATGATATATTAAAATGACGTTAGCATCAGAGTGCGGTAATTTCAAAGGTATTATTTATTTATTTAAATTTATATTATTTCAAGATATTATAGTTAACGTTTCTTTAGTTAATTCTTTGATTTATTTTGAAGTGGTAACGATGAAATATTCTGAATCTTCAACGGCAGAGCACTACATTCTAATGAAGGAACATTCTGTGCGAACCAAATGTCCAGAAAAACCTCCTGACAAAACCCTGTTTGTAGTAGGTGTGCCTCCATTTGTGACAGAGGTATATTGATTATAATCTTTGTTAATTTAATTCATTTAATGAGCTTACTTTATTTTAACTATTATCTTTTAGGAATATTTCGGTGGAATGTTTTCCCAATTTGGTAAAGTGAAATCAGTATTTTTCCATTCTGAGCCTGATCCGGGTTTACCTTTGAAGAATGTTTCAAAATTCTTTGTGGATTATCCTGAATTAAAGGTATTTAATTTAAATATATATTGTTATGTTCTGATGTTATCTTTTGTACTTCTTTATATTATTTATTTATTTATTTTTTACTAAACTATGGCATTAGTGTCATATTTTTAATTTATTTTCTCACGACTTTGCTGATTTTTAACATTTTCTAGACATCTTGATGAATAAATCAAAACATTCAGGTACTTGTCAACCAATTAAAATGCTAAAGAAACTAGTAAAAAGTTATTTTACAAAATCCCAAGTTTTTGAATCACGTTTTTCTCAAAACTAAGATTTTTGAGTAAACACCATTTATGCAGCAGACAGAAACATAATTCGTTTGTTAATTTATACCCCAAAATCCTTTTCAGGGATACAAGGTGGCTTATGTCGTATTCGAGAGTGAGAGGAGCGTTGATAAAGTGCTATCAATTGATTCTGACGAGACGCTGATTCTCATGGGTGAAAAAGATATTTCACCGTTTGGCCTTTCTAGTAAGTATAATTTATTATTCAATACTTAAAGAAAATAAAAGTTTTTCCGCTAAATAATTGCAATTCAGCTTTGGCATCCAGGAGTCTAGTGATGACAGTTTGAATCCGCTTTGGGAAGTTTTACTTTTATTTCTTGGGGAACCTCAGTTTTCATCTTCTCATTAGTTAGTTGTAACAAGCTATAAAAATTTATTAAATTCATCTTGTTTTGAGAGATTTTAAATTTAATCATGGCTACAATCTCAATTGATTTAATGACATTTTATTTAAATATAATTGTAGAGGTGAGAGATAGTCAACTATGAATCTTTACGATAGGTGAAATGATAGTCAGGATTTGCAGTTTGAAAAAAAAAAATTTATTTTCGAATGCCAACGTAGAGTACCTCTAGCATAGATACTCATATATTTGTTTTCTTTTAGTCCTGATGAAGATCCGCAAGTTGGATCGAAACATAGGCTTTCGAAAATAAATTTTTTTTTTCAAACTGCAAATCCTGACTATCATTTCACCTATCTTAAATATAATTGTTTCAATATGATATGTAGAAAATATAAAATTCTTTATCTTCATCCCTGATGTGATTGAATTCTACTAAAAATCTATATCTAAGGCATATATTTTTTTTAATATTCTATGATAAAAATATGCAACATTATTTTGTGGAAAATATTTTGACTGTAAAGGAAAGCAATTTGGAGCCAAAAAGAAAAGAATTATAAATTTTTTTTTTTAGTTAGTTTACAATATATTAATGTACTCTGTAAGTGAATGAAGAAATGCTTCGGATCACAGTGCCTTTTTGTGCCTTAATTGTACTATTTTTAGTTAGTTTTACTAAGTTAATTTATTAAAATTAAATTATCCTACTAATTTTGTAGAATGGTGTAAGGAGTACAATAGAAATCTGATAAATCCAGCTGATATTAAGGACGAAATAGATAATTATATGGAAGAATACGATAAGAAAGTCGAGGAAGAGGAGAAGAGGTTGAAGGAAATGACAACTGAACCCGACGAGGAGGGATGGGTTACCGTCACCAAAAAGTAAGACAATATTAGCTTTGTTATTATTAAAAGTTATTTATTTTTATTTTTCTGCTGCAATATATGTAAATATCATTATAGTAATTTATTATTACAAAAAACAAACAAAAAAACTTATAACAATACAAACCAGAACAGTCTTGGATTCATTATTTTGTAAGCAATTATTCTTTCTTGATCAATACTTAGTTGACAAATAGACCGAGAGCCTGTGAGAAAAAATCTAATAAATCTGATGAAAATTCTGCTAGCATTTTCTTCAATCCTTACAGTATTGAATTTAAAATTATAAGAATCTGTCATTCAGATCATGCAACCTGCGCAAATGGTGGTCCCATTTTTTGGTCTTTTTTAAATTTTTTGCTTAAAACTTGAAACTAATTCATCTTAGAAAAAATCGTTTTCTCTTTAAAATATAAAAGCACAAAATTTTGTGTCAAATGAGTTACTTTAAGTTAAATTCGGTTAAGCTGTTTCACCAAAACTAATTTTAAAAAATATTGGCAATTTCACTTCAAAATTATTAGGCTTTTTTAGCAGTTTCTTGTATATAACCCACAAACTACGGATCATTCAGGTTGCTTTCTGTTGACTATAAATAGCTCAACTATTAAAATCGAATAGCATATTTGAAGTCGAAATTGGATATTAGTAGTTAAGCCAAAATTGAACATCAAACATCAAACTTCTATTTTAAATGAAAAAATGTTACAGATAAAAGTTGTAGAGAATTAAATTTTGCATAAGCTCCTTAATCATAAGCTTTTCCGAGATGGGATACTTTTAGACACTTAAGATTAGTATCAGATTGCTTTAACAGCAACTTGTGTAGGTGTTCGCCACTCAACAAGAAGATGCGCGTGAAGGGTGCGCTCTATGAATAGTTACCTAAAGAACGGTTTAAAATATGAAGAACAGTTTTTTGATCTATTTCAGAATTATTTTAATGACGCATCAGCATGTGAACAGTATGAATAGAGTTTAAGTCAATATTATCTGACTAATCCCAAATTGTTTGTAACATAAATTTTTCTTTAAATTTTTAGGGGTAGAAATCCTGGATTCGCAAGGAAAGAGAGCGTTCATAAAAATATAATGAAGAAGGAAAAGCTTAAAGTTAAGAAGAAGCAGCTACTCAATTTTTACAGGTTCCAGATAAAGGAATCTAAAATGAACCGTATGTATTTCTATTTATTTTATTAAATAAGGAGTCTAGTTGAGATATGTCATTATGTTTTTTGTTTATGTTAAGGCTGGCTGTTATCAAATTGTGTTGTTCTATTATAAAAATAATATAATTGTAACTGTAGGAAAAAATATTTTCCTATAAAAATATATTTTTTTTCTTTTTTAGAGCTGCTTCAGCTTCGGGAGAAATTCGAAGAAGACAAGAAGAAAATAGAACAGATGAAACAATCACGCAAATTCAAACCTTTTTAATTTATATTGTACAATATTTTTTTATCTGTATAGTTGTAAATACATGTATATATTGTTTGAACTTTTATATCCTCTCTTTCATACCTATAGCCTATTCTCAAGTCTATCATACACCGTCTGTAAAATAGAACTCTTCATTTATTTCATGGGTGTCCGCATAGAGGGGGTAGGGAAGGGCAGTGGCCCCCCTTAGCAAATATGAGAAGCGAAAGCTACCATAGAAATGAATTTGTATTCATTTTCTATGTTTATCAACTATTATATAAAAATCTGGTTTAAACACAATTTTCACTTGCTGACCAACTTAGAGTAGAGATCAAGCAGGTAAAATTTTCATCTAGGCTGGTAAAATTCTTATCACCAGGGAAGTATTCTGACAGTAAGGCACAATTAATTGTTCAGATAATAGTTATTTATATTTGAAAATTTAAATATATGTTTATATATATAAAAATCTCATTTGTCGGAGGTAATATCAGAAACTACTCAACCGATTTAGATGAAATTTGGCTCATTGTATGTAGTTTTGTCCAACTTGGAAAATAATTTTTCTTGATAATTGACCCCAATATTTCTTTTATTGGAAATTAAGTGCTTATTATACTTCAGAGTATGATTATTTGTAAGTTCTATACATTTCCAGCAGATGGCGATGTAATTTGATTTATTGACACAACACTTCATTTTCTTTCGATATTTAGGGTGGGTAAGCATCCAGTAGCCAAATCTATTTTTCTGGTTTCGACTAGGAAATTCAGTGTTTTTCCCATGGGCAATTATGTGTCGCCTTTTCACGGTTGGGTAAAAGACCGAATCTACTTGTTTTAGCAAAAGACAAGTTAACCAAAATCAATGTGCACCTATTAGTATTACCTCCTGATATGATATGTCATATCATCATGTGTTACATTCTGAATTCAATTGGCAAAAGATTAATTTGGAACATTTTAACTGTATATTGTGATTGTATTGAACTCTGTTCCAATTATATTCTTTATTAGTTCCTATTACATGTATGTTATTTATATATATTTAGCTGAAAGGTTTTAACAGTGAACTTTATTTGAATGTTAGCAGCTTCACAAAAAATAGATTTGTCCACATCTATTTTTTTTGTTTTTGTTATTCTCCATAAGGTATAGAGTATTATAATTATTGCAAAGCTTGAATGCCCTCAAAAATGTTCGATTTTTTTTTTAATCCACTAAAAAAGTGTAATTTCATTAATAGTCAAGTTGTTTACTGCTTATGGTAAATATTTGATGAAGGGAATCAATAGAAGGGGTGTTTCGGCTCTTAGTGTTTAAGATATTTATTTAAGTAGCTCTGTCATTTTTATAAATTAAATGCTAAAGTAACACATTTGAAAATATGTTGTTCGAAAACTAATACTTATAGTGATTTTGTTTTCTTAAACTGAAATATTTTTTTTTGTCAACATAAATAACAGCCTCACAGTGGATTTATAAGATTAAATGAAACACTAGAAATGTCATTTTCTCTGATGTGGATCATTTTGTGTTAAGATAGTCTAGCATTGAAGGTGCCCATTTTTCCTATAAGTATAAGCTTTGAATATGTAACTTGAATAACGAGTGAAAGTAGAAGCATCATAAAAAATGCTCCCTTATGTTCATATAATGTTAGGATTAGTCCCCTTCAAAATTAAAAATATGAGAACCACTGGTTAACCTAGTTTTTTAATGTAATAACTTGTTTTATTACCTGCTACAAACCACAACTTATTATTTATTACCTACTACCACACCTGCTACAAAAGAAGCATATGTGATAGAAATAAGGTACATCAAGAAACAGGCCTGAGGGAGTTCGGCACCCACTGCACCTCCTCCTGACATAAAATTCTATAAGTTTTTATACTAGTAGATTTCTTAGCCAGCTTCTTTTCAGCCTTCTGCTGTGGGCAGGCATGTCTGTTGTCACCATATTCTATATAAGTTTGTTGTAATGTCCTTGGACTTTGTCAAATATTTGTAAGATGTTTGAGTATATTCCAGGACAGTAGGTATATGTAAATCTGTGAGAATGGTTTGTTTGCTTAATTCCCTCTATGCTGCTAAGGCTAATCGGATGATGCTACATCGGGAGTCTTAAATTTTGCCTATCCAGGTATAATAAGGGTAGGGATCTTTAACGAGTACCTGACATCTTGTGTTAATGGTTTCTTTGCTGGTCTACCAGGTCAAATTTGTAATACCGTAAAACGAGGTGACATTGTGACTAATGGGGTGACTTTGTGACTAGCCTATTTTTCTACAGTTTTTGAATTTCCCTCCTTAAAAAGAATCAGGTTAGGCAATTCAGTGTACTTTTCAGTTGGTGAGTAATGTGCTGCAACCTACTGGCCACATATGGACCTCTATAACTTCTTTCATTCCATTTATCATGGTGCATTATTTCAAGGTTTCAACTAAATGAAAACAATCAAACATATATTAAATAAAGCAACATGGTAAATGGAATGAAAGAAGTTATATGTGGCCAGTAGGTTGCAGCACATTACTGACCAACTGACAAGTGCACTGAATTGCCTAACCTTATTCTTTTTAAGGAGGGAAATTCAAAAACTGTAGAATAATAGGCTTGTCACAAAGTCAAAGTCACCTCGTTTTACGGTAGTCTTAGTGTTTTTGATTGAAATGGTTTTATTTTCTGTATGTGAGTCTTTTTCGCTGCACCAAAATATTGTGATGCATAAAGGTTTTCAAAGGTATGTATAAGTGTTCAATCTGTGTCTGATGCTCACTTTCGATCCCTTATGAGGTTAACATAATTGAAATAAAAAACAACTCTCATATGAAGGGGTCAGGGCAAAATAGTGCCAAGCAACATTTTTAACAAAAATAAACTGTAGCTGCAGTCTGCTGTATATTAAGTTCGACTATATGTCTCTTTGACTATAGAGGCTTTATATAGTCATATTTAAGTATCATTTCCATCATAGACATATAGTCGAACGTAATATACAGCAGACTGCAGCTACAGTTTATTTTTGTTAAAAATGTTGCTTGGCACTATTTTGCCCTGACCCCTTCATCTGATTTAACATTAAATTAACACCTAGCTATTCAGATCAAAATCAAACCCATCTACAGAATTTTGGGATTCTAAAGGCGGATGGATACAATGGAGGCAGAATCCTGTTATGTAACTAGAATATTTGGGGTTAGAGGCGGATTTATATTTTGACCAACCTTTAGACAACCTTCAAATTCAGTGGGAACTTCTTATTTCCGCTGCACTTCCTGTTCACCATGACGACGAGCGGTCGTACAAAAAATATCAAATAAAAAGATAAATTATTAATTTCTTCTCTATTCCAACTTATACAGTTGTGAATAATGATTTAACAACAATACATTTTATTTAGTTTTTAAATTTTTGTCTCTGTACCTGAACTCATCTCAAATAATGTTTATAACACTGATGCAACATAAAGATCCCCCAATTGAAACTATCATTTCGGGTGTATTCGTATCCGGCAACTTATTTCTCTCGCTTAGCTCTTTTCTTAAAGATGTATCACCTTTAGGCCTGTTTTGCAAGGTTAAGTTTTTTGAACGATGTTTTAGAACATAACGTTGCTTCACTATTTGACCGCCAGGAGCGATTACGATGGACCAAATCATGCCTCACCAGCACCAAATTATTGGGGGGGGGGACGGCTTAATATTCTCATAGATTTGTAAAAATTCGGGAGGCTACTAAGGCCGAGCGCACATTGGGACACTCGCGACGCAGAGCAGAGCAGAGCAGAGCAGAGCAGTTTTTGTGGATATTGAATTAGATAGGAACCGCGCACATTGGAACGCAGAGCAGAGCAGAGCAGGCCGATGTGGCACTCATGGATCTGCCACAGAAAACTGTGCCGATGCGACGCAGTTTTCGATATTTGACCTTGTACTAATATAAAATAATGTAAAATTGACGTATGTCAATAAATATCATAAATTGGACAAAATTTGTCCACCTCCCGCTACTACTCGAAAAATTGTGAGATAGGTGGAGTAGGTATCAGTGGAGAGGAAGGATTTGCTCTGCCTTGAGCCGAGCTCTGTGGTGCAGTGGTTAGCATCCGCACATGTAACGCGGGAGACCCGGGTTCGACTCCCGGCGGAGCCAAATCTTTTCTCTTAAAAAAAAATTATTTAAATGGTTGTCACCCACAAATTAAGATTAGATTAATATAAAATAATTTAATTAATGAATATTATAGCAAAGGCTTACTTTTTGCGTGGGTACAGTTTTGCTGTCTATTGTGATTGCACTGAACCCTATTCCAATTTTATTCTTCATTAGTTCCTTTTACATTTGTGTTATTTATCTTTAATCTCACCTCTGCTGAAGTAACCCAGTAAGTGCTAAATGAATGGATCATTAACACTTACTGTCAAATATGAGATGTAAAAAATAAAAACTTTAACCCTTCTAAATTCTTTACCAAACAATTTCAAATTTGGCGTAAAGTTCTATTTTAAATCCCGTTGGATTTTTTGATAAGCTGAAACGTTTTTTTTCTTTATCAGTGATTTTTGATTTGACTTTATTGAAAAAAATAGCATGTAATTAATTAAACGCATTACAGCTACTGAGCCATAGCAACACAGGAGCGGGTCCTCCTTGCCCTTCTCTATGGCATGGGCGGATCCAGCCGATCGTAAAGGGGGGGCTGCAGTCTTAAAGGGGGGGGGCTGCAGCCCCACAGCCCTTGATTAGGATCTGCTAATCAGCTTTTTTACCTTTATGTTCCTTTCCCACAACTAAAATTCTACTTTTTCTGCACATTATTTGTTCTTTAACTTGCTTTCTTACATTAAGGAAAATCAAATTCAATCTTGCAGCCCCCACAGCCCCCCCCCCCCCCCTGGATCCGCCAATGCTCTATGGACGCCCAAGAAATCAAGTGTTGTGATAAATTTGGAAATGTAATTTAGCACCTTCACTGAAAGTAGTTTTTTCCTATTTCTATTTATCTATTTTTTTTTTTGTTATTCTTCATAAGGTATAGGGTATTATAATTATTGCAAAACTTAAAAATCCACAATACTTTTCGAGTCGTTTTCGGCACATTTTTCGGTACTTCGAACCTCCCCTTGCGGGCAATGAATACATTATATTCATGAATAATCCACCACCAGTGATTAATACGATTCATGTTCAATGATTCCGCGCTAAAGAATGATTTGTGAATAATGATTACAATCATTATTCACAGTTTTGATTATTAGTCACAATCATGATTACATTTTTTTATTTAAATATGCAACATGTTCAGAATTTTAAGAGAATGTTCTCCACCGTTCTAGAATGTTCGATTTCAGACTAAATTTAAGAAGCTGGCATAGTTTTGCACTCGGAACAGCTGATTTGAGTTTTCGTGGTTTGTCTGACGTAAATTATAATTTTTCATAAATAAATATTACTTAAACCCACATTTGTGTTACAGTATGTTGTAAAAGAAGTCATAAAAAATAAACTATAAAAAATAAATAAACAAACAAACTATGAGCTAACTGCTTAAATTCAATATATACATTGACTTATACATACAACAGGAAAAAAGCAAAACTAACATGAAAGAAATGAATACATAAAATAAAAGAAAATTTTTACACTACGTAATCGTCCATATAATAATACAATGGCAATTTTAGAAAACGATATAAACTTAAATAGTCCTTCCCATTTAAAAAAAAAAAAGATATAAATTTTGCTTTATTTGGTGCTATTTCTTAAATTCCATTGAACTATTTTTATTACAAAACTAGCTGTATGTCCCGGTTTCACCCGGGGAATTTCATTTTTCTAATGAAACGGTCGATTTAGGAAAAAAAGCGACTGTAAAGCGAGATCATTACGATTTTTATTAGGATAAACCATTGGGAACCACTTAGCGAAATTTGGAGAATTTAGGATAAACGGTATGGATAGATAAAGAACAAACAAATAAACAGAAATATATCCCTGCAGTTTCAGCTTCTCGCAAATCGGCTTGCCTAAGCCTCTGTGGTGCAAAGCGGACCTCATACTCCTGGGCAGACTAAGTTTCCCGCGATTCTGCCTGTCTAAGCCTCTGTTGTTCAATCCTATTTTGATGTTCGTCGAGAGTTTCAGCTGCTCGTATTTAACGTTGTTTTTTAGCTTTTGAGCTCACTACTCCTATTGAAGCTCACTTCTTAGGAGGCATTTATAAAAAATAAATTCACCATACATGTAAATAAACGTATTGCAATGTTAAAAAAAAAAAAAAAAACATATGGTTTAAAAATCCCAGAACTCGACGCCTACCAAGGGACGGTCTTACCGGGCCTTGTTGGCCTCTTCAAAATCTATAAAATGATTTTTTAGGCCGTTTTTTCGACTCAAATGGTCGATTTCGTAAAAAAAAACCGTTGTAAAGCGAGATCATGAAGAATTTTTTAACAATAAAGAATATACCCAGAGATTGGCTGAAGTTATGCAATTTTAATATGGACAGGTGTTCGCACCTGGTATCAAAGAACCACTGAGCGAAATTTGGAGAATTTAGGACAAACTTTAGGTATGGATTTCTATAAAGAACAAATAAACAAACAAACTGAATTTCAACTTTATTTATATAGACTAGTATTATTATATTAATTTAAAATTATATATTCAATTATTCCTAGCAAAGTACTGCAGCTTCTTGATCTCGAAAGCCCAGAGATATACAAGTAGGAACATACGCAGTACGACGTATATAACTGACAAATATAAATAGGGACAAGATGAGAACTATTAGAGGCAGACTGGTTGGCTGGCCTGCTTCCTCTACCTGTCCATTGTTGCCCAATCACATTCACTTATTAACGTTCACTTCTCGGTGGGCATTTATTGCGAATGGCGAATGTACAAGGTGAGCTTAAGCCTTCCTGCAAATCCAATCTATCTCCAGCAAAATAATCAGAGCAATATACACAATATGAAACGCGGTAGTGTGGATGGCTCTTCCGTATCACAGGAATGATGGATTGCGATAAATGAGGCGTCAAAGGAATTGTGACTTAAGTATAATTTATTTAAGTACTTCCGTTGAAGCTGCGATATGGTTGGTCTCGGCCTTCTCAATAATCCTCCGCTTGCTGTGCACTGCGCACAGTGTGCAGGAGTGCTGCAGCAGAGTTAGGAAAATTGTAATCTGAATATGAATAATCGGTAACCATAAAACAAATGAATAATGAATAACCATTATTCATAATCAGTCTGGAGTATTTTTATTGATTATTGAGTGTCTATGGTATTCATTTGGAATGAGTAATGAATAACTGGTATCGAATAACGATAAATTCAGTTAGTCACTATTCATAAATAAAATATATTCATGAACTAGGATTAATATACTATTCATCAATCATGAATACCTAATATTCATCTATCATGAATAACAAATATTCATCAATCATGAATAAGATATATTCATAACCATTATCCATTTACATTTAAAAGACGAGGATGCATTTCAGTATTAAAAGTTGTCCTAATGAGCAAGGACAAGTCCTAAGAATGGGTGTAGTCAACTGAACAGCATTTAAAGTCACAAGTAAAAAATTAGACCCTAATTCCAATGGGTATTAGTAAAGGTCTATTGACAAGATTGGAAATAGCAAGCAAATTTACAATCATCAATCATGATTAGTAAGACTCTGAATTGTGATTTTTTTTCGTAATCATGATTAATACATTTATATTATTCATGATTAATGAATGATCTGTAATCATGAGTAGTGGATTCCCCTTAGTCATGATTAATGAGTAATCATGAATAATGAATTCTTCTTAATCATGATTACTGACTAACATTTAATAATGAATAATGGTCATTCACGATTGGTAAATACATTATATTCATGAATACTCCACTACCAGCGATTAATACAATTCATGATTAATGATTACGTGCTAAAGAATGATGATTACAATCATTATTCACATTTTTGATTATTAGTTTTAATCATGATTACATTTTTATTTAAATGTGCCCAACTCTGTGCTGCAGTCAGTTCTGTTATCGATCAGTCGCCAACCCACCAATCAACAACTATTCCCTTCCTCGACTTTTAGATGTTAAGGGGGGTCACCCAGGACTGATATAAATGCCGAGTGAGTTTTCGTTATAACGGTCGTTTGACACGTATTTTAATGGCCACTTCCCTTTCAACCGTCTGGCGCTTGAAGTGCTGTAGTCTTCACTTATACCGAAATTCTCGTTGGCATGTCTTATGGGGTCTTCTTTACAAAACGACCTCATGTTACTTTTTAACTGTTACATTTATACTCACTTGTAACCGGAAAGGAAAACACATGATTTTATAAGCAAGGTTATAAACTGCATGATAAAATTATTCTTGATTTCATTTGTCTCTCGAAATTAGATTTCCTCGAGACAAAATGAATCTTTTGGAATTAAGCAATTCATTATCATCTCAAGAAAAGTGTATTGAAATACTAAGAAGTTATGGCATTCTCCATAAGAAGAGTAAGTGTTCCCTGGAACATGACATGAAGCTGGAGATGAACTTTGTTTGACTCGTATCTTTGTTCGTTTGGAGGAGGAGGTACGAGAATCGTGACCTTTTTGAAAAAATTAAGGACGGCATAAGAAACTATTGGCCACCAGCGGAATATAAATGGTTTTATAAATTAACATCTGTTCTTATAAATGTAATTGTAACAGTTAAAAAATCTGGTGCGTGCGCGCAACACACAACTTTCACTTACCAACTTACTTAGAATAGAAATTGACGTGTTTTGCTAAATATCATTTCCCAAATTCACACATTTTTCTACATTCATATCTTATTTTTGTTAATCGTTAAAGCCGTTTTTGACAAAATAAAAACCCATGAAAATGATACAAAATTTATTAAGTAAAGTCCCCCATCCCGTAGATCAATTTTGATGAAATTTTTACAGTCATATCTTGGGCATATAAATACATCAAATACCAAGTTTGATCAAAATCGTTAAAACCATTTTTGAGTAAATAAAAAAAACACTTAAAAATGATACAAAATTTATTAAGTAAAGTCCCCCCTCCGGTTGATCAATTTTGATGAAATTTTTACAGTCATATTTCAGGCATATAAATAGATCAAATACTCAGTTTAATCAAAATCGTTAGAGCCGTTTTTGAGAAAATCGAAAAAAACTTAAAAAGTTATTAAGTAAAGTACCCCCTCCCTTTGAGCAAATTTGATGAAATTTTTGCTGTCACATCGCGGGCTTATACATACTCTAAATACCCAATTTCAGGTTCGCACGGTTTATAGTTTTTGAGCTAGTCTGTTCACACACACACACACACACACACACACACACACACACACACACACACACACACACAGACCATTTCGCGGGACTTGGTTATTTTGACTCAGGGGACCCCAAAACGTGTATTTCCGTTGAAAACCGGAAGTCGAAAATTTTCACGATCGCAATACTTCCACTTACTATATATTTCATATATAGGTAAGTGAAAGTAAAAGTAACATGAGGTCGTTTTGTAAAGAAGACCCGTCTTTTCCACTCATCTTAAGCTCAATTGACACATTATACTCTAGAATATAATAATAGGTCCGTATGTAATCCATTATATATGTAAGAATATAATATGTTCGTAGGTGGATCCAGGGAAGGGGAGGTCACGGAATCGTGACCACTCTAATATTTTGGCTTTTCAATTTTTTTAAATTTTTAAACGAATAATCAATTTGGTAGTTCCTATGCCTTATAAATAACACTTTTGGTTGTTTAGATCGCAGTTCTGCTTAATAAAATGTTATAATCTCAAACAAAGATGGTGGTCAGCCACGTCATTATGAGACAGGGGGGGTCATGACCCCCCCTTCCAGAATTTCGTACTAAATCCGCCCCTGATTATGTGTCGGCATTCCAGGAGCCCCCCCCCCAAAAAAAAAAGGCAATCGACAATTTCGGACATGTCGGGTTTCTCAAAACACTGATTCAGTTATATTTAGAGGCTTTATTTTTTCAATATTCATAACTTTCTTTGCTTACAAATTTCCTAATGCTTAATATATTAACAATTCTTTACATATTCGTTACCATTCTTAACCGCAAAATGGACAAAATTGCTGCAAGTTTTGTCGCAATATTCAGTGGCCATAAATCACTTGCATAATAATCGTAGGCTGCAGGCCCCATAGACACCCCCCCCCCCCCCTGCTCTCTCCAAGGGCAGATCTAGAGAGAACCAATAAAGATCGCTCACAAGATGCCTCAGACACAGGAAACGTTAAAAGCAATTTGAAACCTAAGATGATCAAGTTAATGTATGCCTCTAACCTCAATCAAGATAACCATAGGCGGATCCAGCCGGATGTAATTGGGGCTACAGTCCCAAAGGGGGAGGGGGAAGAAGATCCCATAGCCCTTCCCCTGAATCTGCCATCAGCTCTTTTATCTTGTAGGTTCCATTCTACTTGCTCTGCATATTATTGGTTCTTTTCGTTGGGCCGGGGATAGCCGAGCGTGTTGGAGCGCCGAACGGTGGTGGTTCGAATCCGCCCTGGGATGGCTGATTTTTATTTCTTGGAGGCCCCACGTAATAAATCTCGTCCTACCCACCATGGTTAGGATAGGTTGGTTACACCTGCAGAGTAACCCCCCGTATGCCACAGATGGCCAGGTAGGAGTACCGAACAAAAAAAAAAGGTTCTTTTCGTTACTTCCTTACTTTTAGTAAAGTTAAATTCATTCTTTAAACACCCCCAAAAAAAAATTTTACCAAATGGGGGACCTGCCGCCCCAATAACCCTTCACCTAGACCAACCTTTTGCTTCCCCCCCCCCCCCCTCTGGTTGGCCCTGTATGTAATTTATGAGGCACATTACTGATTAAAAGCAACTAAGGCAAATCGGGAAATAGAAATGAGTACGGTAGCTATCCACCAGGTGGCAGCACCCTTGCACGATGCAATATCACAAGTTTCACTAAAACTTTATTTATAAGGGATAAATATTTCATATTTATGTAGATATGCAGAACAAAACCTCTTTTCGCTTAAGAGTTTAACTGCCACTTTAATAATTAAACAACTTTTTGTAATTTTAAAATAAATAATTAGTTTTATAATTAATTATGCTTTTAAATCCACCTCTAATATGACCCTCAGTTTCCTTTCCAGAATGATAAACGATTAAACGTTAAGAATGAAAGGAAGATATTTCGATCTGAAAAGTCTATGGCACACAGTTAATTCTACATTTCTGAGAGATGATAAAACAAGGATAAAAGAAAAAGTTGGGAATAGGGTCAATCCATTTAAAATGGACTAGAAAAACATAATTTGGTTGCTCGAACATTTTAGAAAAAAATTATAATTTTACCACCAATTACGTATGGAATCAGTAGTTCAAATCAATTTTTTTAAAATTTTAGGATCAAACGTTTCAAATTGGCACTCATTTTTGTTTCACCTTTCAAGCCAATTTTTGAGTTTTTAAGCTCTCACGGGAAACTCATTTTCTCAAGACTGGTAAGTCATAGACTAATAATTCAAACACAATTTGTTTCCCTTAAAGTCTGTTCTATATTTCGTGCTTCATTGGTAGCTACGAATTTTTGAAAATGGTCATTTTCGTGCTCATTTAACAATGCGTAAACTTGATTATACTTCACTAATAATTTACTATTTGTAAATTTTTCACTTTTAATAACCCTTATTAATTGTTTTGTTTCTTTAATTTTATCTATGTCCAATTCAAAAAAAATATTGGATCTAATTATAATTAAAATCTACTCTATTAAATTTTTATTATTTTTTTTTAATGAAAAAGCAATTAAAAATATTTTTGCTTTACATAGATAAATTAAAAAACAAAACAATTAAAAAGGATTATTAAAATTACAAATAGTAAAATTTTAATGAAGTAAGATCAAGTTTACGCATTGTTAAATGAGCAAAAAAATGACAATTTTCAAAAATTCATAGCTACCAAAGTACTCAAATATAAAGGGTGAAATTTCTTACAGTTGGTTTATGTTGCATGTAAGCATAACATGTAAAAAAATGAGATCTTTATTAACTAGCCCACCAGAGATATTGGAGCCTAAAGTTAACAAAATGTTAGAAAAAATAAGGTAAAAAATATACGGGTTAAGAGTACTTTTAATGACTACTACTTAGTTAGGTTTATTATCATGCCAAATATCAGCTTTGGCGTACATGCCGTTATACCCAAAACACCCTTAAAAACGGTGTTTTGAGAATTTAAAGCAGTTGTTTTCAATAGCACTTTTCTAGTATTTGACATAAAAATATTCAAATAATAAAGATAACACGAAGTATAGAACAGACTTTAAGGTAAACAATTGTGTTTGAATTATTAGTCTATGACTTACCAGTCTTGAGAAAATGAGTTTTCCGTGAGAGCTTAAAAACTCAAAAATTGTCCTTGAAAGGTAAAACAAAAATGACGGCCATTTTGAAACGGTGGTTCCTGAAAATTTTTAAAAAATTGATTCGAACTACTGATTCCAAACGTAATTGGTGGTAAAATTATAATTTTTTTCTAAAATGATCGAGCAAACACTTTTGGACCACTTGATATTGAATGACCCAATAAGCATATTTTGGGTTTACCATTATACAGTTTTACTTATCATTTGTTATCAAATTTTGAAATGTAAATAGCACAGAAATACCCGTTGCAGCAGGGGCTGATCCAGAGCGAAATTTAGGTGGGTCACCACCCGCCTGTTTCATAATCACGTGGCTGACAGCACCGTTTTTGTATGAGATTATTACCTTGTATTAAGTAGTACTGCGATATAAACAACCAGAAGTGCTATGTTTAGGGCATAGTGACTACCTTATTGCATTATTCGCTTAAAAATACGAAAAAAAATTTTGTATAGCAATATACAATAACTAGCTATTTATACCGGTTTCACCCGTCGAATTTCATTTTTTAAAAAATCTATAAAATGAGACTTTTTTCGACTCAAACGATCGATTTTGTAAAAAACCAATGTAAAGCGAGATCATTTTTATAACAATAAAGAATATACCCAGAGATTGGCTGAAGTTATGCAATTTTAATATGGACAGGTGTCCGCACCTGGTATGAAAGAACCTCTGAGCGAAATTGGGAAAATTTAGGACAAACGGTATGGATTTCTATAAAAAACAAACAAACAAACAGAATTTCATCTTTATTTATACAAATAGCTGTATGTCCCGGTTTCACCCGGGGAATTCCATTTTTTTAATGAAACGGCCGTTTTCGTCAAAACACTATTGTAAAGCGAAATCATTACGATTTTTATTGGGATACAGAATATCAGCTGAAGATCGGCTGAAGTTATGCAATATTAATAGACAGGTGTTCGCACCTGGTATGAAGGAACAACTGAGCGAAATTTGGATAATTTAGGAAAAACGGTATGTATTTCTATAAAGAACAAACAAACAGAAATATTGCCCTGCAGTTTCAGTTTCTTGCAAATCGGCTTGCCTAAGCGTCTGTGGCGCAAGGCGGGCCTCGTATTCCTGGGCAGACTCAGTTTCCCGCTATTCTGCCTGTCTAAGCCTCTGTTGTTCAATCCTATTTTGATGTTCGTCAAGAGTTTCAGCTGCTCGTATTGGACGTTGTTTTTTAGTTTTTGAGCTCAATACTCCTATGGAAGCTCGTTTCTTAGGAGGCATTTTTAAAAAATATATTCACCATACATTTAAATAAACGTTTGTTTGTTTGTTAGTTTAACGTCCATTTTTATGCTACTAAGGCTAATCGGACGATGCTACAGTGGGAGTCCTAAATTTTGCCTATCCAGGTATAATTAGGATAGGGATCTTTAACGAGTACCTGACATCGTACAGGCTCGGGACCTCCATTTTACGTCCTATCCGAGGGACGGCATAGCTAAGGATTTTTTACTCCCATTAAAAAATCCTAGGGCCACCGCTGGAATCGAACCTGCGATCTTTAGTATTGTAGGTTGCCATGCTAACCACAACACCACAGGTGACCCCCATTTAAATAAACGTATTGTAATGTTTAAAAAAAAAACATATGGGTTAAAAATCCCAGAACTCGACGCCTGCCAAGGGACGGTCTTACCGGGCCTTGTTGGCCTCTTCAAAATCTATAAAATGATTTTTTAGGCCGTATTGTCCACTGAAACGGTCGATTTCGTAAAAAAAAAACAATTGTAAAGCGAGATCATGAAGAATTTTATAATAATAAAGAATATACCCAGAGAATGGTTAAAGTTATGCAATTTTAATATGGACAGGTGTTCGCACCTGGTATCAAAGAACCACTGAGCGAAAATCGGAGAATTTAGGACAAACGGTAAGGATTTCTATAAAGAACAAACAAACAGAATTTCATCTTTATTTATATAGATAACAAGCCAAAATATTTGGTGGGTTATTTCCCCTGGATCCGCCCTTGCGTTCCAGATGTGTTGCTTTCTACTTATTGGAACAAAACTATACATTCAGAGGCAAAATCTCTATGTTTCGATAGTGCCCGTATCGATAACCTCAATCTAAACCGCAGGCAAACCTTCCAATCCTAACTGTATTCGGACTGATTAATTATAGTGAGCAATACCGGAATGACCTCAAGGAGGTTTAAACTTGTCGTGCAGAACTGGACGGTAGCATTATCAAATTTCCATGTCCATTACATATAACCATCGGGAATGATAGTGATTACATTGGGATATCTCCAGGGCTTGTTATCCCTACTTCGAATAAAATCCTGAATATATATTTAAATTTTAAATAATTTATTTTTGAAGAGAAAAGATTTGGCTCCGCCGGGAATCGTACCCGGGTCTTCGCCTGACATGCGCGGTATGCTATCCATTACAACACGGAGTCGCTTCCAAGCGGTGCCAAATCCTTCCTCTTCACTGACAATAACAACAAAATAAATTAGTTTAAATAATTTAAAAATAGGTGGTTACTCCACAATAATGGTTAAATTAATATTTAAATTTTACTAAGGAAAGTTATATTTGCTATGTAGTTTTTTAGTTTAGTATTTTTGGAACAATGTGAACCGACCGAAGGATGTTGGCGGTCTAAAAGTGAACTTTTGGTTCGAAACTTCGTTCCTAAAAGATAAATGTGTAAACAGGCCTTAAAATATAAAGCGCGTCCTCAGTATTTCTTTTGGGGGAGGGGCTTAAGGCTTATAGGAGCTTAAGCTTTAATTTTACCTTAAGGCTTAAGGTAAAATTTACGTCGAGGGGCAGACTGTGTTTATGTTAGTAAGTATCAAATAAAACATGTTGATATTTGAAACGTAAAATATGTTTATAAATGATACTTAATGAATATATTAAATTAGCTGTGTATACCGGTTTCACCCCGAGAATTTCATTTTTTAAATCTATAAAATCTATAAACTTAGACTTTTATCGACTCAAACGGTTGATTTTGTAAAAACCAAAGTAAAGCGAGATCAAAACGATTATTATAACAATAAAGAATATACCCAGAGAAGCGCTGAAGTTATGCAATTTAAATATGGACAGGTGTTCTCACCTGGTATGAAAGAACCACAGCGAAATTTGGAGAATTTAGGACAAACGGTATGGATTTCTATAAAGAACAAACAGAATTTACAAATCTTTATTTATATAGATTAATACCAATTTATTTAATTTGTAGCTTTTGTTGTTCATATTTCCCGCTGTCAGCTTGCCTCCCCCTGCCCACCCCTTGTAGTGGCACATGTTATGGGTCCGAGGAGCAATACATATAATTTAGCTTTATAACTGTCGTAGAGAAAAGCTTTTCGTTTTTCAAGAAAGGATTGTATATTAACGCGAATTTTTTACAAAATGTAAATATTTTTTTATTTCTATATTTTAGGACCAGTTGTGTCCGGAACTGAGTGTCTTTTTACTTTCACTTATTTTTTTTTGGTAGCTTTACTCAAGATATACCCATCAATTTACTTCCAACCTTGACTAATGCCACGTGGTAGTTTCAAATTCCAATGACATTATAAATTAGTGCAGATCGAAGGTCTGAATTAATTTGGTTACTCGACCAGTTAAGTGGCATTAGTAAGATATCTAGTAAGACTTCTGGTATGCTACGGTAGAGGTCTGGTCTTAAAACTATCAGTATAGTATTATACTGATAACCATACTGTACTATACTATAACTATAGTATAGCAAAGTATAGTATGAGGTACCCGTGATTACTAACATAAACTTACTCAATATTTCGGACGTTCTTCCTCTTCAACCAATTAAAGTTAGCGATGCATGTAGAGAATTAATGGATGTTTAGAGGAAGAGGGTTTCTAGGTATAGTAATTATCATTACATTAATCATTTATTATATTTAATTTAGTCCATGGTATTTAGTAGATAATAATGTAACAAAAATAAATCTGGTTACTGAAATTTTACTTGATTTAAAACAAGATACCCGTTAAAAGAGTGGGTTGCTTTTCAAGGTTACTGTTCAGAAATAGCGGTGCCACCCCTGATAATGCTCTACAGGACTGCTTGCAATCTGTTTTGTATTTATGATTATTGACTGACGTTAATTCGTTTTTTTAAAAATATATATTTCTATTCTTTTAATATTTATTGTTACCCTTAGGGGCTTAAAATGCTGATTACGTATACTGGGGAAGGGTAGTGGTTGAACTTTACAGCCGGCTGGATCCGCCCTTGCATTGGGATGATATTGCCCAACTTTTGTGATAAAGATTATTGTTTCCATATAAGTTACTGAAAAAGAAGGAAGGACGAGAGTTAGAAGATGAAGAAATAATTTAACGAGATCATTCTGAACAACTGTCCAAAGTCACATACAATGATGGTATGATTTCGTTGTTTAATTAATTATTGGGGAAAAGTTCTTCAAATATTATGTAACAAATATTTTAAACATTTGTGATGATCTAGATATAAATGTTTCTTACCTGGAACGTCTAATAAGGTTAAGGAAAAATATTCAAATTTTCTTATAGGCCCAAAGCCAGGACATAGTTATTAATGCAAGTTATACACAAGAAAGGAGGGACGTTTTCTGTTTTTATGAAACTCTTTCTTTATTTGTTTGGTAAATTTTATTTTTCAAACATATTTGTATTAAGAACACTATAATGCTTGGGTTCACGACGATTCTTTACAGATGTGAAACATGGCCGCTTACTGTGAGGGATGAGCAAGGCCTTAAGGTATTTAAAAATAAAGAACTGCGTAGAATATTTAGGCCGAAGATGGATTATTCAGGAGAATTTTACACAATGCAGTAAACGTAGTGCGTGAACTTTACTTGGTAAATGCAATCGAAGTTACAGCCACGCGTTAAAGTAGACTTATAAAATTGCCAACGAATACCTAGGCGGACTCGTTGATTCTGATCTTGTAGGGAGCAATTGGTGATTTTGACACCGAACATCATCTATATATATATATATATATATCTATATTAGCTATTATTAAATTTTTTCTTCAATAAATAAAAAATAGGCATTTTAATACATACCTATACTTGTTTACATTAAATTTGTTCTCAAATACAATTTCTTTTTTCTAAATTGTCTCTTTTAACACTTTAGATAGATGAGATTACCCAAGGAAAATCTCTGATCTCTACAATGGAAAAATAGTGGATGGTCAAAATCTCAGGGTAACTTTGCCCACCCCATGAAAAAGTCTTTTTTTTTTTTTTTTTTTTTTTTTTTTTTTTTAGTGCAGTTTATTATTAAAATCCAAAAGTGGGCAGCTAAGTCATCACAAGCACACGGTTGATGGTATTTAAATCTGTACCAGAAATAAACGCGGATATAATTATTATGCAGGATATAATTCGCTTCCTCCACGAATTAATGTAATCCCCATTTGAAATGTCTGCTTTGATATAGGTAATAAATTAATGGTTCCTAATTTGTGACTTACTAATCGGTAACAAGCTTAATGTGTTATTATTATTTTGTTTTTTTTAGAGGGAAGTGAGTCCAGGTGTTATTGAAATATGTATATCGAAGCGACCAACGTCCGGTCGAGTCACTCGCCTTGGCCTCGTAAGAGCAGGTAGTCGAGTCGCCGGCGATTCCAACGCTCTTCGATCCAGGAGGCATTCCATCGAGGTAGCCTTGTAAAGGAATTGATAATATATTGTGCATCTATATCTCGCTGTTTATATTTATATGTACTTTTTGCTATTATTAAGCATAACTATTTCTTTTTTCAAGAACTGGAGTAGGGGTTGTATTTGTTTTGTAATTTATATGTTGTCTAAGTTAAATAATAATGGTAGTGAAATGATCATACTGTGTGTGGATCTTGGATGACAAGGTGTTTAAGTAATATTTTTTCATTATGAGAAAATCAAAGTTAAAGTTGTACAAAATTGTTTTATATGAATTAGATTTTATTTTTTTTCAAATCTCAATCAGCTATTTCACTTTTAATAACAGTTCTAGCATTTTTAGTATTTTTGGTTTCAGGCGGAGTGAAAAATATTTTTCCCAGTGTATCCGATTACACGAACGAATTTTAACTCTCTTTTTTTTAAACTTATCTCTGTCATTAAGTCCACTTCGATCTCTTTGCCAATCAAAAGAACGCCATTTTTATTACCATATTCCCTGTTTTAGTACCTAGTATTTTTTCAAAAATGTCACTCAGACTCAAGGGCGTACCCAGGATCAAAAATAGGAGGGGGCAAGCTTTGGTCGTTCAGGTTGTAACATCTTACCGCGGAAAAGGTGAATGAGACCAAAATTATGTATAATTATAGCAGTGCTTTATCAACTAAGTTATTACAATTATTTGCTTGAAAAAATATTATTATATTATTGCTTCCAGCCTTAAAAGCCTAAAAAATTATTGCTTCCAACCATGTGTGGGGGCAGCTGCACCCCCCCCCCCCCCCCCTGCCCCTAGCTGGCTGGGTACGCCCATGCTCAGACTCATATATACCTACATTTCCAGACTCATACATACTCATATATACCCATCATATACAATATTTATAAGACACTCGTTTTGTTCTGTAGTTAGTAAATATGGAGTTTTCAATTTTTTTTATCAGGGGTGGTGGGGGTTATAATAATGACGCTACTAATTTTGACAAATTTTTATGTACCATATTTTATATGGATATTTGGTCATAATACAGAACAAAATAAAATTATTCCGTTTATTTAGCTAGAAAGGTCTATAGAATAAGTAATATTATAATGGTAGCATAAGTACGAAATACTATTTCTAAAATCTGTAATGTTTAAATTAAATTTAGTAATGCATTAGTTAATAGTTCGTATATCATATAGTTAACATTATCTCTGGTATATCATCTTCCACAATCCCTGATTTTAATGGAAGTGTTGAATCGTTTCCCTCGTATTTGTAAACCTTACTAAAGTGTTTAGTAGCTCTTTCTATTATGCCTCTCCTGTCCGTTATTTTTTTGCCTCCCTGCGATTCAATTGCTGTTATCCAGTTCCTGCCATTACTTAATTCCCTCCTTATTTGTTTAACAGAGCTGTTCTTTTCGATGATGGCTTCAACAGTTCTTTTTTTGAAAGATTTTAGATCCTCCCTTATTGCTCTTCTAATTTCATTATTTAAAGATGTTATCCTTGATTCTTCTTCTTTTGTTAGAATGGGCTTGGACTTTATTACTCTTCTAACTCTTAATAATTCGACTGTTCTTTCTGACAACTTTTTCTCTCTAATAGTACAAGGTAGCCTACTACTTTCAAAGGTAAAATTTTCGATTATCTTTTCCAGATGGTCATACTTCTCTTGCATACGGACATGTTCATCTTCCATAACCAGCCTCTCTGCGAGGTATTTCTGAAACCTAAGGGAATCCTCTTCGCCTTCCAGTGTTGGATATCTTTTCTTTGCTTTAAAATGTCTCTGCTTCTTAAACTTGTCTAAACTTAGAACAGCCCTAAGCAATCTATGATCTGAGTTAAAGTTAAAACCAGGTATCACTTCAACATCTTTTAATAGGTTCACCTTATTTGTTAGTATGTAGTCTATTTCATAGACTTGTCCCTTAGGGGAACGCCAGGTCCATTTAAGTGAATTTCTCTTTTTAAAATACGAATTACCAATCCTTAGGCACTGGGAACAGGCAAAATCTATTAGCCGCCTTCCTCCCTCGTTTCTTTTACCAAAACTGGTGGGGCCCATAGTAGGATATTCGCCATCTAATCTAGCACCGATTCTTCCATTATAATCCCCCATGACCAGTAGTATGGACCTGCTACGATCTACCCTATTAACAAATATCTCTAAGTCCCTATAAAAGAGATCTTTTTCTTCTTCTGGGGCCTCTGAGGTAGGGGCATATACTTGCACTAGAACTATTTTTCTGTTTTTTCCAATCTCAACAGTTAAGGCTGCCATTCTACAGTTAAAGTCTTGAAACTCTAGGATATCTTTCTTGTATTTACCTGCTACATAGAAACCAACCCCATAATGACCATTTATTGCGGCTGAATGCATGAAAAGATTTCCATTCTTCCTTTCTATTATGGCAGGATAATTTCTGCGGGTCTCAGATAGTCCAACAATATCCCAGTTTATGTCGTCTAGAGCCTGTTCGAATTCTTCTAGTTGTTCCTCTCCTTTAAGTGTTCTTACATTCATAGTACAGATGCTGATGTCATTAGCCTTTGTGCCCAGCCGATGCTTCATTTCCTGCTATTTATCTGTTAAGTTTTGGTCATACTTACTTGTGCTATTTAATTTGCTTGTTCCTTCCTCTATTTTGGTTTTTGGATAGTATTTTTCTAGACTATGTGATCTACTATTTCCATACTTGTCTTGCTTTTCTTTCTTTACGGATTTCCGTCCTGGTGTCCTGAATGCGTCATTGCTCCTTATTTCTTCCGTTTCCGGTGAATTCTCTTCGCTCCTACCTCTCTTATTCCTTTGAGCTTCCATAATTTCTAATTCCTCCAAAGTGTATAATTTTCCCTCTATGAGTAATTTATCATATATCATAGTGGCTTTATTGTTTTGTTTCCTTTGGTTCTCCAAAAAAGCCTAAAAAATTATTGCTTCCAACCATGTGTGGGGGCATCTGCCCCCCCCCCCCCCCCTGCCCCTAGCTGGGTACGCCCATGCTCAGACTCATATATACCTACATTTACAGACTCATATATACCCATCATATACAATATTTATAAGACACTCGTTTTGTTCTGTAATTAGTAAATATGGAGTTTTCAATTTTTTTTATCAGGGGTGGTGGGGGTTATAATAATGACGCTACTAATTTTGACAAATTTTTATGTACCATATTTTATATGGATATTTGGTCATAATACAGAACAAAATAAAATTATTCCGTTTATTTAGCTAGAAAGGTCTATAGAATAAGTAATATTATAATAGTAGCATAAGTACGAAATACTATTTCTAAAATCTGTAATGTTTAAATTAAATTTAGTAATGCATTAGTTAATAGTTCGTATATCATATAGTTATAGTATTGTAACACTTATGTGGGTTAAAGAATATTTATTAACAGAAATATACAGTTATCACAATGCCAACGAATTAATAAAACTTAAACACTTGAGCAGGTTACAAAATTGATAACGTTATAACACACAATCATATGACTTGAGCAACACACTCAAGACACAGACTTCAACTAAGAGTCTGGCCACACATATATTATGTCCGCACTGGATCCGCACCGCAGCAATAATATAGGTTATGTTCAAAATATTTTTAATTTAACTTACATATTACCTTTGGTTATACCTAAAGTGGCCTGTGTCTGACATGTGTGGCCTGAACTTTAGGCATAACTAAAGGTAATATGTAAGTTAAATTAAAAATATTCTGAACATAACCTATATTATTGCTGCGGTGCGGACATGTGTGGCCAGACCTTAACTCGTTGAGTCACTGCCTCTTATATCTAATCGTAAATAGTCAGGCCTGGATCATTCTAGAAAAATGTAGGCAGATCTACGCCCTTGTGGACTAGGCGCGAAAGATCTAGACCCCAAAAGTTCGTTCCAATCGCATATTTTGTTCCAACAAGCAGTCCGGGAGGTTACGCCATATGTTTTTTTTTTTTTTTTGCTTATCGGTTTTACGTTACAGTATATTTTGTGTCATCACTGTTCTAAATCACTCTCCTGTCAGTGATTGCCCAATTTGCATATTTTCGTGAAAATACTAGCCAGGGGAGGGGAGGTCATGACCCCCTCAAATATTTTGACTTCTCAATTTGTTATATTTAAAAGAATAATGCAAGTAGAAACATACAATGCCCTAAACATAACAGTTGTTTATATCGCAGTCCTTCTTAATACAAGACAATAATCTCATTAAAAACGGTGCTGTCAAGCCACGAGATTATGAGACAAGGGGGTGATAACCCTCCCAAATTTCGTGTTGGATCCGCGTCTGAAAACTAGTCTGGCAGGCTGACAATGTCTGGTGAGAACTGAACGGGAGGCTGTGCGTCTGGAGGTCAGTTTCCCTCCTTCTTGTTTCAAGATTTTGGATTTAGATCTCCATGGACGAATAAGTGTATTCAGTAGAAGATGAAGACTTCTACTACGTCGTAGAAGTTTCCAGTAAATCCATCAGCTACTTTTGTACTTGGAAGCTAACAAACATACGGTTCTTCCATTTTTATATATGGGATCAAAAATCACCTTTTTGTCCTCACTTATTTTGCGGATACGTGGACACTCACGGTTGCAATTAAAACCAGCTGAGATAATCCGTGCCATGGGCGGATCCAGCCGATCATAAAGGGGGGGCTGCAGTCCTAAAGGGGGGTTGCAGCCCCACAGCCCTTCGTTTGGATCTGTTTATCAGCTTTCTTACCTTTATGTCCCTTTCCCACAACTAACATTCTACTTGTTCTGCACATTATTTGTTTTTTAACTTGCTTCCTTACATTAAGGAAAGTCAAATTCTATCTTTAAATGATGAAAAATTTTCCAAAGGGAGGGGCTGCAGCACCCACAGCCCCCCCCCCCCCCCTGGATCCGCCAATGATCCGAGCGAAAGGTCTCAGCTAATGCGGAACTGTATATTTTATACAGTAGATATTCAGATAGAAAATAATAAAATTTTCTTTAATTTTTAATTTAAAAACCATGCTTGATTTATACGTAATATAAAACGATTTTTGATGTTTATTGACACTCACTAAGTGTATTCATTATTAAATAAATACATAATAATTATCGAATTGGGTTGAAAACAAATATTGATTGAAAACAAAATTTATCTTTTAGAAAATTATACTTAGGCGTTTCTTTCAATTTCATAACTCTGGATTTAACCAGAGTTATGAAATTTAACTTTAATTTAAAATTTAACTTGTTACATTGTTAAATAAAATTACTCATCGACTCCTGATCAAAAGAAATAACCGGTTTCAAAACCAGAATTGTATTCAAAATGCTCCAAGACTACCAAAAAAGAAACAGTAGCTTTTTGTCTGTCTTAACTTAATCGATTTCTAGAACTTTCGAAATGGACTTCAAGAATATTCGGTTGTTGGAACGTTGGAAACGCTTTTGAAAAAGGGTATTAATTTGCTAGGCTTCGCTACTTTCCTGTTTGTTTTACTGTCTTGGATATGCTAAATTAAAAGACAATGTTGCAATGTTACAAAAGCACATTTTATTCAAACGAACACAAGTATAACCTCCTCGCTGCTATACCAACATATCGTTGTTGCCATGACTACCATTATCATAACATGCTTTTTTTTTTTTTTTTTTTTTTTTTTTTTTTTTTTTTCTTTTTCAACATACATAGCTACAAACATATAACAAAAGAAAGAAAAAAAAAATTCTTATTCATAGTCCGAGAATGTGAACCTTTTTGGTGTTATTTTTGTCCTGCATCCTCTTCCAAGTCTGACCTCTTCTGTTGGAGACCCTGCGCTTGGTTGTAGAGCCACTGGCACTTCTTTTTCCGCTGGCTCAAAATTAAAATCTTTAGTCCATGATGTGTTACCCCCATCAGTTTGATTAGTTGGATTGATTGATTGATTTGGTTTCACTAATATATGCTGTCTATTTCGGCGATATTCTCCACCATCTTTTGTCCGCATCACATATGATCTGTTGCCTAGTGCCTGCGTCACTGTTGCCGGGACCCAATCTCCATTTGGTGTTTGTTTAAAATAGACTTTATCCCCGATCTCCAACTTACACAATTCTCTTGTCCCCCTATCATAGTATATCTTCTGTTTTTGACTATGTTCTTTCAATCGTTGACAGTGGTGTTTAGCTAAAATTTGAATTGGCTTTTTATTGCTATGTTACATCTGAGTCTTCTTGACATTAGAAGCTGGGCTGGAGAGTAGTCTTCTTTAGGAGTATTTCGATAATGTAACAGAGCCAAGTAAGGATCTGAATTAGAGTCTTTACACTTGTTCAGTATATTTTTGACTATTTTTACAGCACTCTCAGCCATACCGTTCGACCTAGGAGTGTAAGGACTGGTCATAGTATGATTTATGTCCCATTTTGTAGTAAATTCCTTAAAGTTACCAGATGAAAAAGGAGGACCACCATCGGATATTAATTGTTCAGGGACACCATAACGACTGAAAATTGATTTCAGGTTTGGTATCACATGAGCCGCACTCGAGGAACTAATCATAGCCAGATCTATAAATTTAGAATAATAATCGACTACAACAATATACTTCTTTCCGTTCCATTCCATCAGGTCAGTTCCAACTTTTTGCCATGGCCGTGAAGGTATATCATGTGGTTGCATTGGCTCTCTCCTGTTTTGTGGTGCATACCTGACGCATGAAGGACAGTTTTCTACAATATTTTGTATCTCTGATGACATATTTGGCCAAAAGACGTCACCTCTCGCCAGTGATTTGGTTCTTTCTGTTCCCATATGGCTACTATGTAATTTCTTCAATATACTTATACGCAAGACTGATGGTACTATGATACTAGATTTCCTGAAGACCATTTTATCAACGATATATATTTCTTCTTGGAAGTTCCAATAGGGCTTAATGATGTCCGGGATGTTACATTTTGACTGTGGCCAACCTTCCTGACAATATTTTTGCAAATATAATAGTTCTTCGTCTGACTGACTTGCTTGTCTAATCTCCTCTTGTGTTGCCGGGGACACCGCTAACGTAGATTTAACCATGTTCACATGCACCGCGATTTCTTTGTCTAGAAAGTGGTCGACGACAGGCAATGGTGCACGAGACAAGGCATCAGCTACGTGCATGTGCTTTCCTGGCTTATAAACGACATCGATATTATAGGCCTGTAACTGAAGCATCATCCTTTGAAGTCGTGCAGGGACATCTGCTAATGATCTTTTCGTGATGGTCACTAATGGTGAGTGGTCTGTTTCCACAGTAATGTGCTGACCATAGGCGTACTGCCTAAATTTTGTACAAGCGAACACAACTGCATACAGTTATTTTTCTATTTGGGCATAGTTTTGTTGACACGCCGTTAGAGTTTTCGAAGCATATTCTATCGGCTTTCCATTTTGTAATAGAACAGCTCCTACTGCGAATTTGGAAGAATCCACAGAAAGTGTGATAGGACAATTAACGTCAAAATGAGAAAGTACTGGGGCATGTGTTACCAGTTGTTTTAAACTTTCAAATTCTGTCTGATGACACTTTTGCCATGACCATTCAGTATCGCTTCGTATGAGCTTTCTCAGTTCGGTTGTCTTTTCTGCCAAGCAAGGTATATATCCGGCTAAATACGTTATCATACCTAAGTATCTTTGCAGCGCCTTCTTATCTGTTGGAGTAGGCATTTCTTGGATAGCTTTAATCTTATTTGGATCAGGACGCATACCTTCATGTGAGAATACGTGTCCCAAATAAATCACTTCCTTCATTCCAAATTTACACTTAGACTTATTGAATTTAATGTTTAATTTAGAGGCACGTTCTAACACTTTTTTAAGTGTCTCATCATGAGTGGAGATGTCTTTCGCATGCACTAATAGGTCATCTAAAAAGACACATACACCTGGAATATCACCAAAACATTCCGTTATAGTACGATGAAAGATTTCTGGGGCTACGTTGATCCCGAATGGTAATCTTAGAAACTTATATCGCCCAAACGGAGTTCCAAACGTCAACAGATTTGTACTCTCTGAGTCCATTGGAATGTTCCAAAACCCTGAGTTAGCATCCAGAGTAGAGAAAATCACAGATTGGTTTAGTTTTGACCTTATTAAATCCAAAGTCGGTAGCTGATAGTGACTTCTTAGTAAATTCAAATTCAAATTTCTAGGATCTAGACAAATTCTCAACGCGCCCGTTTTCCTCTCAGTTACAACCATTGAACTAACCCAATCCGTCGGCTCTGTTACCGCTTGAATCACACCCTCTTTTACCATTCTGTCCAACTCAGCCTGTACTCTTGAGTATAACTTAAATGGCAGTTTACGAGGGGGGTCTATAACCGGTTTGGCTCCGGGTTTTAAATTTAATTTACAACTTACTGGAAGACGCCCTAGTCCTTCAAAAACAGTTTTGTATTTATTGAGCAACGTTGAGTAGGATTTGTTTGCCTGTTCAGTTACTGAATCAATTTTTGAGACCAGTTTCAGTGCTCTACAGGTAGGTAATCCTAATATCGTGGGACAAGGCTTGTCGATAATATTGAATATCAAATCATAATCTCTGTTTTTTACCTTACATAATATTGTACAAGTCCCCAAATTTGGAATTCGATTTCCACAAAATGACACAAGTTTTGAATTATTCGGTCTTATTTGTTGCTTATTTAAATTTAATTGCTCAAATGTATTAATTGACATACAATTAGCTTGTGCACCGGTGTCTAATTGTGCTGTGACATTTTTTCCTTGAATATAAAGAACTAAGGACCAAATTTCACTACCAGCAAGATCTTCAAACTCCACATTACCAATAAAAAATTCCTGCTCTTCTTCCGAGAAATTTTCTTGATTAACTATTTGACTGATGACCTTCGATCTGCATATTTTAGCAAAATGATTAAATCTACCACACTTGTTACACTTACAACCTATGGCTGGACACCTAAACCTGTGAACTTGACCACACCTTTGACATAGTGAATTATTATTACCTGCCTGTGGACGTTGATACTGCTTCTGGTGTTGTGATGAAACTGAACGACCTCTTGAAGTGGACCTTTGACGGGACTGACGGCTACTACACTTCTCTTTTGCTGAAACTTCCTCCGTTGATACTGCCGCAATCATTGAGGAAGACTCACCAGATGACATTTCTTGAGTTGCTAATTGGGTTAGTTCGACCATTTTGCAAATTTTTAACGCTTTTTCCAAAGTTAATTCATCCTCCTGTAAGAGTTTTTGTTTTATATTTAAATTTGAATTGTTTAATCCACATATCAAAATGTCTCTGATTAGATCTTCACGCATAGTGTTGAACTCACAGGTTAAGCTTAAATTTTTGAGTTGTGTAACATAAGTGTCAATAGTCTCATCTTCCTTTTGCACCCTCGTAAAGAATTTGTATCTCTCTACTGTAATGTTTTTCTTTGGTTTAAAATAAGCATCAAAACGACCGACCAACTGCTTCAGAGTTGTCTTTTCAGTATCCAGATCAAATGAGTTAAAAATTTCCATTGCCTGCGGCCCTATCATTGTTAATAACAGCGCAACTTTCCTTTTTTCTTCTTCCCCATCTAAATTTGCCGCGATAAGATAAAGTTTAAATTGCCTTACCCAAGAATCCCATCTGCTCGACAATGCCGTTGGGGAGAAGCCCTCAATTTCCAAGACAGGTATATTCGGTTGTATTGACATTTTTCTTAACTTACCGCCTCTCATATAACACTTCACGACTTAATGACACATCCTTACACACCTGACACCATGTTTTACTGTCTTGGATATGCTAAATTAAAAGACAATGTAGCAATGTTACAAAAGCACATTTTATTCAATACGAACACAAGTATATCCTCCTCGCTGCTATACCAACATATCGTTGTTGCCATGACTACCATTATCATAACACTGTTGGAAAACAATTCTTCTGAGTTTCCTCTGTGGTTTTAGAGACTTAAAAAAATAAAATAAAGGATTGATATTTTAGAGAAGAAAAAAAAAGCAACACCAAGTTTGAGTGTTCATAATTACATGATCCCTTTTGCCTAAGAAAATTTTTTTTCAAATTTTTTTATGAGATTATTTCCTTGTATCAAGAAAGATTGCCATCTTAACAAACGAAAGCGTAACGTTTAGGGTTTAGTAGCTATTTAATTTAACTATTACTTATAAATATAAAAAAAAGAAATATCTTTATACAAAATATTCGACAGGGGGGGGGGGAAGCTTATCATCAATGTGACCCCCCTGGATCCGCTCCTTTAAACGAGAAGTTTTAGAGGCACAGTAACTTATTCTGGCCAGGTTGGGAAGGTCGAGACTTAGTCTTGTGTCTACACCAATAAAAATGAATTTCATGAATACATTTTAATAACTTAAAATAGACTATAATTGGAATCGTCCTTTTATATATGTGAAATTTAAAAAATGTTAGTGAAGATTTTGTATTGCATTATGTAAGTGCTGTTATTTGTTAATAGTGTTCCATCATTATATTCCACTGGCAAATAGTTGTAAAATCTTTGTATTCATTCTTAATTTTAGTTAAAGAATAAACCATGATAAGGTTACTACAAATTCTTAAAAGTGTTGGTATTTTTCCTTCGTCTTACTTTTTTATTTGTATTTCATTCCAATCACAAGTTAAACACTAAAACAATTTGCTGTGGTCCACTGGTCCATCCTGATATCAACTTTTAGGAAGGTAAACTCTATTATTCTAAATAAATATTTGATAAAAAACATTTTATAAAAAAATATTAAACCGACTTCGAAACCTAGGAACCAGTAAAAATAAATTCACTGAAAAGTATGAAATAATTACCTTCTGATTTTTATGAATACACAGCAAAATTGAAAATGGTATAAAAAGTGGAAAAGTGCAATAAGACGAATAATTTTATTTTGATTTGTACATATACACAATAATTGTTAATAAAAATTATTAAATTTAAATATTAAATACTATGTTCAATACAACACAATCTTTTCGGAGGTGGCGCAAAATAGAAATAACATGTTACTGATATAATTCCATTAGAGGGCATTGAAATCAATAGCTGGGAAGAGAAGATCCATTTAGAAGATTTTCATAATGTCTAGTGTAAAAAATTTTAAATTTTGCGCCGCCTCCGAAAAGATTGTGTTGTATTGAACATAGTATTCAATATTTAAATTTAATAATTTTTATTAACAATTAGTGTGTATTTGTACAAATCAAAATAAAATTATTCGTCTTATTGCACTTTTCCACTTTTTATACCATTTTCAATTTTGCTGTGTATTCATAAAAATCAGAAGGTAATTATTTCATACTTTTCAGTGAATTTATTTTTACTGGTTCCTAGGTTTCGAAGTCGGTTTAATATTTTTTTATAAAATGTTTTTTATTTCACAATTTTTAGTTGGAGAAGATAACAAATGTAGAAAACCGTACGTTGGTTTAAAAATTTCGTTGGTTACTAATTAGTCGTTGATAAAATAAACGTTGGTTTAAAAATTTCGAAATCTTTTTACGCTCTACCACGTTTGTCTTTCCCAGGTCTTTTTGTTATACAATAATTGTATAAAATTATTATGAAATACACTTTACCTTTTCAATTTTATGAGTACACACAGAAAAGTGGGAAAGCGGTGCGTGTATTATACAACTTTCAACACACTACGTTTTATGATTATAAATGGATTTTTTTTTTTTTTTTTTTTAAAGATCAATGTTCAATTGGGAAAGGAACACATAAAATGTTTTTCCACAATGACAATATTTTTCCTTTGCTAAATGTCGTCAGTACTTGTCATTTACGTAGAGAATCAGTGTTCCGAGATGTGTTCAGTTAAATATACATAAGTACATAAATCCGGCCATTCCAAGATGAAGTAGATAAGTCACTGAACAATTAAGATTTTGGCCGGTTTTAGACAAGATATCGTTAATGGAGAATCAATGACGATGCTAATATGACCTATAGTAAATTTGAAAGTAATTTTTAAATTTTGATTGCTTGAATATCCTACTGAAAACTATGGCGATATTATACACGACTTCATTGGATTACATCATTGGATAGAAGTCCCTGCAAAAAAAGGGGCAACCATAAAATTATCGATATCAAAAAGACTGCCCCGCTAGGATGGGAGCAACAGGGTTTGGGACTCACATATGGTTAATTTATTATTACGAAGGATATTATTATTCTAGATTGAGTCAAAAGATTGAGTCAATTATGTTCGTAATTCTTTTTGATGAATTATTGACTAAATTTATTACCAAATTACTATGAATTATATCCTTCGTAATAAAACATTATTCAGAAAATAAATTGCTAAACAATGTTGCTTCAATTCTAGTGGCGTAGCATTTATCATCATTTTTAACAATCATTTCCATGACTGCCAAATTTTTGCTGAGGGGACTTTCATACAATGAGGTTGTTTTCGGGTAGTTATCAAGTTTTATTTTGTAGTTTTCATTGATGGATGAACACCAGCAAAAGCCTCGATAGTTGTAGAAACAAATTTAAAAACCGATACTAGTAATCCGGATAACATAAAAGAAGTGTCACCCATAAAGGATCGGCACAAGACCTCCGGCAAGATATTCAACAGTAACCGAGTGTATCCGGAAGAAGATAGAGGTATCTGAATCCTTTATTAAGTCAACTGAAAATGAGCTTTTCCAGGAATTATTATTCTTTTTTAAGGTGCATAGTCAATAAAAGATAGAAATCAAAATCTAATTTAAATCAATAATAGATTTTATTACTACGATTTTAAATTTAAACGATCCTTCGGGAACTTGAAGAAGTCTTAAATTCTGCTTTAAAACGATTACCAATACTCAGTCTTTCTTGGAATTCCACGAATTTTGTTGTCTTATGATTATGGTGTCCAACCGTTGATTAGATCTAAATTAAGAAGGTTTACTGTTATCGGTGAATATACATCTATCTATTATTTATGCTAATATCGCTACAGAAAACGACAGCGATATTATATTCTGCTGATATTTATATCTTCATTTAAATCTAATGTTGAAAAATTACTTAAGGTTATGTATAGGTTTGTTCCAACAAGCACGTAAAACACATCGATAAATAACAGACTGCTCATGTTTTCCCCCCACTCTTTTGATTCTGAATTTGATTGGTTGGTTTTCCCATTTGATTCATCCAGCAGTAATACAATATTTGGATTTGTTAGTTATCAATTAGTTTTAATAGCTTGTTGGAGCATACCTTATGTTATATATGCCATATGTTTTTCCAATAAGTAAACAATTTGAGCGATAATTAAATAATTATTTTCATGTTTTTTCCCGATAACTTCTTAAATAAATTAGGAACCCCAAAAAGGTTTAAATGGGACCACCTTGGGAAAATACTCTACAAGATGCAAAAGGTTTCGTTCCAATTGGTCCACCCATCTCTGAGTAATCGGTGAACATACATAGAAAAAAAAAAAAAAAAAAAAGGCACAAAAAAAAAAAAAAGTCACATACGTATCGAATTGAGTAACCTCCTCTTTCGTTCGAAGTCGGTTAAAAATTAACCTTAATCTTTATCATTGAATATTGGTTTGACTTTGTATTTATTTAAAGATATCGTTAAAGGCCCCTATCCTAATTATACCTGGATAGGCAAACTTTAGAACTCTCACTGTAGCATCGTCCGATTAGTTTTAGTGGCATAAAGTGATGTTAAATCAAACAAACAAACAAAGATATTAGGATATTTAATTCAATGCAATATAGCTAATGAGCCACAGCAACGCGTGGCCGGGTCTGCTAGTAGTTTATAAGTTGTGTTTCATTTCATTCTGTCATTTAAGTTTCATTCTTATTTAATAAATTATTTGTATTTAATAAATTATTGTTTGAGCTCTAAAATATCAGAGAATTTTCTTTATTTCCTTTCATTCATATTATTTTGTCATCCTTTTTTATCATGCCATTATTTTCTAAATTACAAAGCTTCAGCTTTTCAATACCCGTTGCCGGGCAACCCCATAAACTCAGGATTAAATATCCGATTCCCGGGGCCGGGGGGGGGGGGGATTTAATTCGGGGATTAAGCTCAACCCTACCCCTCTGTCTGGCGAAAAATCCGTGAATCCGAAAGTTAATAAATCCAATGTAACCTAGAGTTCTTTAATACACTCTAAAGACCAAGATATGTTCCACCTTACAAAGTAATAATTCTAAAACCCTTCCTGGATTCTTGTGGTACAGGTGTACATTAAATGCTGGTTTAGATGTTTCATAAGTCATCAAATGAATTGATTATAGGTCAAAGAACGAGGAAATAACAAGATTATTAGAAGATGGTAGGGTAAAACCCAGCACACTGACGTCTTTCTTGAGTCATAGCATTCTTGATTATTCAACAAATCGGGATTTTACCAATGTCTTACACCAGGCTTTTCCACCTTTATATTATAAAGTTTGTTCCAAAAACCAGTTCAGAACGATCTGAAACTGTTTTCGCATGCTCAGAGACATTTCGCATCACTAATTCGCACTGTAGTAATGCAATGTTCATTAATATGAAGTAATAGCTTTCCCAATAGTACCAGAAGAGATTTTTGAATTTAGGACACTCTTAATTATTGTTGTTGTTTTCTGTGTCTACTTCTTAAGCCTTCAGGGGGATAGAAGATAGAAAAAAGGTCGATTACTGTTGTGAGAGTTTCTCGTAAGAGACGATAGTATATGGATATCTTATAAATAATACCGGAGGGTAAGGCAAAAAATAAATCAAGGTTAGTTTTAATCTAGTGCCGCAAGATTTCGCCCTTGGACTGCCAGCTAATTGTGAACGAGCTCAAATTCTCGTCCATATTAATCAAAATATCAAAACAAAAAAAGCCTTTTGTAAAGAACAGTCTTTGAAACAGAAAATATATTTATAAGATATGACAAAGTGGATATTTCAATGTCATTTCTTAAAACCAGGAGTATTATGCTGTATCGAATCAAGGTATTCAACAGAATGGAGGAAAAAATCGTAGAGCTCAATCAGAGAAAAAACTTTTAAAGTTATTATGTAAGCCTATACTTGACAACCTTCCCTAAAATTAGTTCTTTTGACGCAATACTTCAACTCGAATACATCATTACTGATCGCATTGATCTAAGGGATAAGCGTAATCCTCTTGTTATTATTTACTTTTTTTTAAAACATTTTTGAATCTTATCAGCGCTATAATAATTTACTATTATGATCTATAAATAAAACTGTAACGATAACAGTTTTATTTACATATAGAGTATAATACTAAATTATCAAATCATTAAAATAATGGGCGAGATATTATTTCAACGCAGCCATTTTTAGGTACATAGGTACTTTCATTTCTTGAGTGATTATATTGAATATACTTGCTTCAAAAATGCTTCCATATACCGCTTATTCTCAGATGTTCGTATTAGGAATTGAAACAATAGATGTCTGTGCTGATAACTTTTGCAATTATAACGTTATAAAAGTTTATTATGTGTAGTATTAAATATATTGTGCAAATGGGTTCCTAAGAAAGAAAAAAGTAATAAGATTTTATAAATATAGTGCTTCCTAGATTCTCTTGCGGACTGCCAATTTATAGTATACCTAGTAGAAAAGTTTCAAAATACTGCTCCAATCCGGAGGTTGGGCCCAAGATAATGTTATTAGATAATAATATTAAACCTAGTGTAGCAGTGCATTATTATCAAATAAGTAATCTCGTCCCGACCTGACAATGTTGAAGACACCTGACATCTACAAGACATGACGATTGACCCAAAGCAATTAACGAAGGTTGAAGGTGGACGTAAATAACTGAAAATTTAAAAATCTGAGCTCAGTAGTGTAACAGGCCTCATTAGATTTGTAAATATGGTTTTTGTTATGATTATTATTTTAAAGGTGCACCGCAATTTGTAGGTATGATCGTTCATTTATAATTAATTTATTAGTTCTGTAATGAGGTTTTTCATTTTTGGTTTTCATTATTAATTTTAGTATATTGAGTTTCTTTATAATGTTTATTTATTTTCTACTATTCTCTTAAGTATATGTATTTACTTTGTAAGTCATAAATATAAATATTTATAATAAATATGTTTATCGAGTAACATAGTTATTTATTATCTATTATAACCAAATTATAGGTCTACTAAACTATTATTAACAAGGGGAGCCATAAAAAATTAGTACCTTTTTCTGGTTGATATTATTTGTTCATTAATATAACTTACCTTACAGTGCGGCTAAGCTTAACCTAAACCTAATAAACTAAATCGTGCCTACATTAATTTTGAATGGTACTGCCAATGTTTGGGTACTTATGTGATTCTGATGATACATGGAATAGGATTAACAAGAGGTATCGGACTTAGTTTCACCCACGGGGGGGTAAAATTTTATTTTAAAAATTTGTATTATTCAATACGAAGTTGCTTCAATTTGTTAATAAAATATTTAAGTTTATACAATTCGAGTTAATACCAGCACAAATACACTTTGGAATAATTAAAAAACAAAATCAAATAAAGAAAATATAAACTAATTTTATTTATGCTATAATCAATTTTTTTTTGGTAAAGTTACTGAAGAGCGGCTGATGGGCGTGGCCTGTTTTGAGAGGTTATGTGACCGTCATGTTATCGAACTACCGTCGCCTTTTTTTCAGTTAAAAAGTGCCTTGATTGGCTTTAATAGATTCCTGCTTTCGACTCCCGCTCTCTGCGCTCGCTCTTCAGAGATAAATAAACCCCCAAAAGGATCCTTTTCCTTTATTAATAAAAAACGTAGTAGCGGTATAAAATATATTTATATAGCATATCGTGGTCGTTCGAGAACGATCTGCTCTCTAACCTACAAAGAGGCATTACTTTTAAATTATAACTATATAATAGTGTAGATTAGTTGACTAAGCAATTGAAGAGAAAATGTTGGAGGGGATTGCGGTGAAATCATCACACTGATTTGTTTCGTTTATATTCCATTATAGATTAGGGGCGAACCAAACGGCTAGAATTTCTCGAAAATCACTCAACTTTCTCTTTCCATTAAATAAATCAAGTGGCGTGCTTAATAAGTACTCTACAATAAACAGATACGCAATTTTTGAACTTTTGACTGCTTCAGCATTGTTTTAGAATATTAAAAAAATAAAAATAAACAACTGTTACAGGATAAATCCTCACTCGACCTACTTTCAACAAAATTAATCAGTACTGTTCAGCTTAATTTTCAGTCCACACTTAGAGTGGCTGTCCCCTTTCATCAAAGTGGGGGGCTCTAAAAATCTGGATTCCATGTTGTTGTTTTAATTAATAAAAAAAAGTAAGCATGAAACATTTAAAAACCTACTGACCATGCCAAATCCAAACTCGCGGTGTCCCACATTTTGGCACGTGTGGCTTAGGTCGGGCACCCTGACCTATTTGCACATGAGAAGGAATACTTCGTTTTTAGCAAAAAAAAAAAAAAAAAGAAAACCAAATAAGCGATCAAAATAATTAATATTAGATTACACGGAATTACACAATAGAAAACGAAAAAAATAGATTTCGGGGAATTTTGTGAATATGGCTCGATTTCCTCATTTAAACGTTATCCCCTGTTAAATGAAAATAAATTTTATTATTTAAAACATGATTAAATACATACTATTCATAATTTTACTTTCTTAAGATTAGAACTGATGATACGACGCTTAACAGATGATAGCTTCTTGTTCGTGTTCGGAAGTTGGGATTATAAAAATAAATTCTTTATTTATTTGTTCAGAGACGTGTCCGTTACGAACAAAATTAAAAAATAATTAAGAGATCACCTGTGGTATAGTGGTTAGCATGGCAACCTACTATGCTCAAGGTCGCAGGTGGTCCAGCGGTGGCCCTAGGATTTTTTAATGGGAGTAAAAAATCCTTAGCCATGCCGACCCTCGGATAGAACGTAAAGTAGAGGTACCGTGCCTGTACGATGTCAGGAACTTGTTAAAGATCCCTATCCTAATTATACCTGGATAGGCGAAATTTAGGACTCCCACTGTAGCTTCGTCCGATTAGCTTTAGTGTCATAATTTTTACAAATAATTTTTAAAGAGGGCTTTAGAGCCTTGAAGTTTAATTAAATAAATTGAAATTATATAAATAACTAGCTGTATGTCCCGGTTTCACCCGAAAAATTTAATTTTTCTAATGAAACGGTCGATTTCGTAAAAAAACCATTGTAAAGCGAGATCATTACGATTTTTATTATGATAAAGAATATCAGCTGAAGTTATGCAATTTTAATATGCACCTGGTATGAAAGAACCACTGAGCGAAATTTGGAGAATTTAGGATCAACGGTATGGATTTATATAAAGAACAAACAAACAAACAGAAATATTGCCCTGCACTTTCAGCTTCTCGCAAATCGGCCTGTCTAAGCCGCTGTTGTTCAATCCTATTTTGATGTTCGTCGAGAGTTTCAGCTGCTCGTATTTGACGTTGTTTATTAGCTTTTGAGCTCACTACTCCTATTGAAGCTCGCTTCTTAGGAGGCATTTTTAAAAAATGAATTTACCATACATGTGATAAACGTACTGTAATGTTAAAAAAAACAAAAAAAAAACATATGGTTTAAAAATCCCAGAACTCGACGCCTGCCAAGGGACGGTCTTACCGGGCCTTGTTGGTCTCTTCAAAATCTATAAAATGAATTATAAGGCCGTTTTTTCGACTCAAACGGTCGATTTCGTAAAAAAAGCCATAGCAAAGGGAGATCATGACGAATTTTATAACAATAAAGAATATACCCAGAGATTGGCTGAAGCTATGCAATTTTAATATGGACGGGTGTTCGCACCTGGTATCAAAGAACCACTGAGCGAAATTTGGAGAATTTAGGACAAACGGTATGGATTTCTATAAAGAACAAATAAACAAACAAACAAACAGAATTTCATCTTTATTTATATAGATTAGGGAACCTCTAGTTTAAAAAAAGAAAAAAAAATACACATTAAATATTCAATCAAGTGAAAAGAAACTCGTTTCTACACCTAAAAATATATACATATTTACACATTTATTTATTGGTTGGTTAAGTAGTATGTATATGTCCTAAAAAACAAAACAAAAATTATTAAAAAATAAAATAAAATAAGAGCTTCCATCGGTTTAAATGAAATTATAATAGGAAATGTCAACCGACTTTTCAAGGACACTGGATGGCGTGCTATGAAATGAACATGTAGGCGGGATTTAAGGGTGGAAAGGGTATTGGAATGATGGATGAAAGGGGGAATAGATTTCATAGGGATGAGCATCGGATAATGAAACATCTATCAAAAGCTGACTTCGGTGGGCCGGTGTAAATAGATCTAAAGACCAAAAGCGGGTATTGCGGAAGTGTATCGAGGATTTGGGCTGAAGAAGTTCGGAGATATATGATGGACGGCGGAATCGGATAACTTGGAAAAGGAAGGATGTTAGGAAATACCTACGGCGGTAGGATGGGTATAACCACTTTAACTTCTCGTAATAAGGCGATGGAGACGATGGAGCGATGGAGACTCTTGGGATCCCAAATATAAATCGGACGTTTTACATTATATATTATACATTAAACAATTTAATAACACGTATAATAAACATCTAAGCCACCCGAAACTTACTACCGCTCGCTCATATAAATGCCTATCCGAAACATTAAGTAATTAGTGTGATTGTCTAGAAGAAATATTCAAGGTTATAACATTTATAGCTTTCATGTTCAAATAAAACAGCTGGTTATGTTAATGATAATTATAAGCCAGATATTTAACAGCTGGTCCCAATGATGTGCACCACACCCGCGGCAACCTTGATCGGAGGCTCGTGCAGCCCTAGGTCAGTGTGTTCGGAAGTGAGCTGAGGATCAAGGCTTCATTGACCTTACCAGGGCGATCTTCGCGTCCAGTCGGATTCCACAAGAGAAATGGTAAGTCTCGTACGAAAAAAGAGAGAAAAAAAGTTTTATCCGAGCTCAAAAAGGAAATACGAAATACAGTAGACTCCCTTTGATCCGTCTGGGACGTTTGTACGGAGACATCGCTGATTAATACGGAGGGAATAAAAAATTAAAATAATAAAATCAAGAATTGTTTTTGTATTAATAAATGAACCCAAAACTTAATCAATAAAAGTTATTTATATACCTATTACTTTAAGAAGGTAACATCTGTAGGTCAAATCAGTTTAATGATTTAAAAAAAAATCTACTAACGATCTTGTCACATTTTTTTTTTCATTAAACTTAGTAGAGCATAGTCCCTCCACTGTTTCGAAAAATTTATTTATCTGAAGTTACTTGAAGCTACTATGACTACTAAATACATAATGGCACTGTAGGAGTCAAATTTTGCCTATCCAGTTATAATTAAAATAGGGATCTTAAGGATCTCTTGAGTACCTGACACCACAGAGGACTACCATTTTACGTTCCCTCCGAAGGATGGTATAACCAAGGATTTTTCACTCTTTCAATAAAGTGATTGAAATAAAAGTGTAACGCTACTGAAACAAAAACCTTTCCAAGAATCATATTGTTTCAAGAATCAATTGTACTTGGAATAGATTTGTTTTATTGAGGTGAGGTCATTTTAAAAAAATTTCTAACAACAACATTTTCATCTACATTTCAATATATTTTTTATTATTTTATTTTATTGATGTAAAAGTTTCGAGCTTTACGACCACCTGGGTCATTCAATCTATCTAATATCTTACGAATCTCAAACAATGCAAAAAATACCGGTATAACCAATCGTTGAGAATCTCATAAAGCTATATGTACTTTAATAATATTAAAACTTTTAAGGATGTTCAATGTTGTATTTCATTTACCGCTAGCGCCGATTAAAGGTCTGGCCACACATGTCCGCACCGGATCCGCACCGTAGCAATAATACAGGTTATGTTCAGAATATTTTTAATTTAACTTACATATTACCTTTAGTTATGCCTAAAGTTCAAGCCACACATGTCAGACACAGGCCACTTTAGGCATAACTAAAGGTAATATGTAAGTTGAATTAAAAATGTTCTGAACATAACCTGTATTATTGCTGCGGTGCGGATCCGGTGCGGACATGTGTGGCCAGACCCTTATCCAGAGAGCCAGTTAAGCAGCGGTCTGTAAAAAACTTCCAATCCCTCTTAACCAATTTGATTGAGTTCGAAAAACATTATATCTTATCTTTACTATAAAGATATTTTTGGGAATTTCAACGAGGTAATTTGATTATTTGAGGACGTATTATTTTAAATGCTTATTTTCCTTGACATATTTTTAATTTTTTTTTAAATACTTGACATTTTCCTCAAGGGTTCTTTTCAATTGAGATCGTGGCCAAACTGAAAGTTGAAAATTAGGGATGCGACATCAACAGCAAAACTGTTTTTCGATTTCGATATTTTTTAATAGTCATTTTATAATAATACTAATCCTTTAGCGCCCAAACGTGATTAATTTATAAAAATATGTTTTTTATAAAAAAATTTATGAAAAAACATTATTTTTGCATCCCTGGTAACACATTAAAGAAACGTCTATAAAAATTATTTATATATTAATTCAAGGGCGTACCAAGCGAGGGGCAGGGGGGACAGCTGCCCCCCCCCATGAAGGCTGTAATAAAAAAAAATTATTACAAGAATAATTTTTTTTCAAGCAAATACATAATTGTAATAACTTAGTTGATAGGGGTGGCGGGATGGCCAAGTGGGCAAACGCGTTAGAAAATACGCGTTGCACATGGCAACATATGGTGGGAACCCAAATATAGCAAGTTCAAAACCCGGAGCCAGGGGAAATTTAATAATACTCGGCATAAATCCCCCACCCTCTCCCCTGGCCCGGGAAACCCCGTATAGCCTAACAGGCGAGGAAGGGGAGGACCAATAAAAAAAACAAAAAAAAAAAAACAACTTGAACTTGAGTTGATAAAGGACTGCTATAATTATATATAATTTTTGTTTCATTCACCTTTTCCGCGGTAAGATCTTACAACCTGAAAGACCATAGCTTGCCCTCCCCTAGTTTTGATCGTGGGTACGCCCTTGTATTAATTAGATATGTACGAGTATATAGGAATTTTAAAGTATATAGGAGCGCATTACTGTGGATATTTTTATATGATTTTGTTAGCAGATACATTAATTAAATAAAGATTCTTATTTTCTTCTCAATTTGGTTTGAGAATGGGGAAACAGCCCCGAAACGTCAACATGGTGTCATGAGAAAATAAATAGTTGTGAAAAAAAGGAAGATAAGTTGCTAATTAATCAGTACTTATAAATAAAGATTATGAATTAGTGTTTTACTCCTATAAATGCTGTTATTCCATTATAAATTTTTGCGTGGTTTGTCTTTTTTGAAAATTAATATTAACCATTCAAAAAAAGTAAGTAAGTAAGATTAATTGTAACCAATTTCTTTAACAATGATGTCTTTCGCTGGATGTTTTAAGTAGTCTTGATTTATAGAAAATTAAAATGCCCCGTTGTAAATATATATATACACAAACATCACTTTTTTTTAAATCTATAATTCAAAAAATTAAAACATATCACGATCAATCAAAGATAAAAAATATCAATCACATTTAGTTACTAAGCACTAAGCATAACACGTATGGCTGTTTAGATCGCAGTCCTTCTTAGTACTAGGTAATAATCTCATACAAAAACGGTGCTGTAAGTCACGTGATTATGAACAGGGGGTTATGACCCCCCCCCTAATTTTTTGCTAAATTCGCCTTTGATCACGACCAGATTAACCAAAAATCATAACTATTCTATAATCAATTAAATAGCATAAAGTAAACATACGAACACAGAAGATAATTATGTATTTTTATTTAAATGGTTATAACTAGCTAACCACACAGACCTAAATTTTATTAAATTTGGAAGAATTAAAATGTGGTATTACTAAAACTGAGAGATATCAATAAGATAACTCTTTGGCTTACAGAATATCATTGGATGGTCATGAAAGCTGCATTATGGAACGGCATCCTAATTAGAGAACTGCTATAGGCCTTGAACCACCTGATGAAATATATTAATAAAAACCAGCAGCCGGAAAAATTCTAGTTAATGAGCCATTTTAATTTTCCTCTTACTTCGTACAATGTCCTTGACTTTAAATTCGATTGGTCGTTTTAATCGATTCAAAGGGTGTTACAGGCCTTTTTATTTTTTCAAATTCTGACAGCAAAATAAGACTGTTAATCTGTTAGATACTAAACTATCCCGGTGAGTTTCCTTTTTCCAATTTGTATCGACTTGGGATATGAATTACAGAGCGGTAATCGTCAAACCAAGGTAGTTATTATATGTATATGTATATACGAGCAATCCCGACCAAGCGTTGCTGTGGCTAAGCAGCCATTTTGCTTTGAATTAATTATATCCTATTCTTTTTAATACAGTCAAATCGAAATTCACTGATAAAGATCATAAAGTTTCAGCTAATTTAAAAACCAACGGGATTTAAAATAGAAATTTTACGCCAAATTTAAAATTGTTTGGTAAAGAATTTAGAAGGTTTCAGAAGTTTTTATTTTTTACATCTCCTATTTGACAATGGTAAATATTAATGATCCATTCATTTAGCACTTACTGAATTATTTTAGCAGAGGCGAGATTAAATATAAATAACACATATGTAAAAGGTGTAAAACATTTAAAAGTGTGAACTAATAAAGAATATAATTGGAACAGGGTTTATTACAATAAAAATAGACAGCAAAAATGTACCAAATTAATCTTTTGCCATAATACATATTAATTAAATTAACAATATAACACATGATGATTGAGATATACAATATCTCAATCATCATGTGTTATATTAGATCATCAATCATCATGTGTTATATCAAGTAGGTTCTACCTGAAACAGGTTATGATAGTATAATAAGCATTTCATTTGCAATAAAAGAAATATTGAGGCCAAAAATCGAAATATAAACTATACTATCTTTTATGTTGGACAAAACTACACACAATGAGCCGAATTGAAAATCAAAATCGGTCATTGGCGGATCCAGGGGAGGGGCTGTGGGGGCTGCAGCCCCTCCCTTTGGAAAATTTTTCGTCATTTAAAGATAGAATTTTACTTTCCTTTAAGTAAGGAAGCAAGTTAAAGAACAAATAATGTGCAGAACAAGTAGAATTTTAGTTGTGGGAAAGGAACATAAAGGTAAAAAAGCTGATTAGCAGATCCAAATGAAGGGCTCCGGGGCTGCAGCCCCCCCTTTCCGATCAGCTGGATCCGCCAATGACATATATATATATATATATATATATATATATATATATATATATATATATATATATATATATATATATATATATATATGTGTGTGTGTGTGTGTGTGGGTATGTTATGAATTATGGCAAAATGATTTAGGAGGCTGTATACCTAAGGTTAGTTTTGTAAGGGATTCTGATATGTTCATTCAATAAGTTCAAGACCCCAATATAAAAGATATAAACATCTTTCAATAACTATGTAAATAGTGGTATGAATGATTTTAAATAAAAATAAAATGAATCAATACAGCTGTAGGCAAGGGCGTACCCAGGATCAAAACAAGGGGGGTGCAAGCTATGGTCGTTCAGGTTGTAATATCTTACCGCGGGAAAGGTGAATGAAACCAAAATTATGTATAATTATAGCAGTGCTTTATCAACTAAGTTATTACAATTATTTGCTTGAAAAAAATTATTCTATTACTGTTTTCCGCCTTAAAAGCTTAAAAAAGTATTGCATCCAGGCTTCCAGGGGGGGCAACTGCCCCCAGCTGGGTAGGCCCATGGTTGCAGGCAAAATTAACAAATAGTCAATAAAAATATATTTACACAAGCAAAACACAGAAGAAAATATTAAACAAAGAGCAACACAGGTTTATCACTACTGCTGTCTTGTTTATTATGACTTCGAAAGAACGTGCACCACAATGTTTTGAGAGTTGGAATCAGTAGGTTTTGATTCTGTATATAATATTTTTAAAAGGGGTTTTTAAGAAATAAATGTAAATTATAATAAACATGAAAAAAAAAAATGTAATCTCAATTTTCCAAACAAAGTTAACATACAATTGATAAAAATCAAACAAAAGCATTTTCAGTTGGGTCATCATTGCCAAAATGTTTTTCTCCCTGTTGATCCTTATCAGTTTCGTTTTGTGAGGATGCCCATTGCTAAATGTTTTTTTTTGCAAACAATCTACTTCACGGAGGGTTAGTGGATTTATTTTATGATTTTAAGATTTATTTTATGTCATTTTAAAGGTAAGATTTATTTTGATTTGAAAGGTTAATGCAATTTTGAGGATGATTTAATCGGTTTTGGCTAGAAAAATCAGGCCCTTAACTAAAAAATCAACTGAACTTTGTTGTGAACTTATTTTTCGGATTTATGATTTCGATTATAAACGCCTAAAATGTATTTTTTTAATTGAGGAAATGGACTGTTACTGTATAAAAGGGTTTTTCTTTTTTTAGATTTGTTTTGAACGAGTTTTTTCTAGCCCTACAGAAGGGGGGGGGGGCTTTAGCATTTTTCATTTATTGCTACTTAACATACTACTTGGGAGGGGGAGATTAGGTCACCAACCTTGTCCTCACCTGGATACGCCCTTGCTTATATAAGTAGATTTATTTCAATTACCCAGTCCAAACCTGAGTAGACTACGTTAGGATAATCTACCACGGTATAAGATATGTACCACAACTTTTTCAACGATATACGTTTTTACAAAATGGCAGTTGGTACAAATAGTGTTAAAGTTAGTGTTATGTGGAACAGAGATAATTCTCGATAAAAAGTGACGTCTCTGTCGTTATTTTAAAAATTCGATGGAGAAAAAGTACAAAACTGTGTGGCCTCAAGATGCGGACGTTATGACGAATTGTACCTATAAGTGTTATCGTTTTGTTTACGTTTCGCATTTTCATAGGGGAACTGCCAGAAATAATCTTTGGAAAAATATTAACCGACATACTTGTAGAGTATCATCGACGTACGTTAAACGTAATCAAAACTCTATTAATCTAACATTGGAAGACTTTCAATAAAGTGCAACGTTCGAAGGCTCGTGTATGTGTGTGTGTGTGTATCCGACTCTACGGCACTGATGCACCTGATACTCAAGTGGACTATATCTTCCTTTCTTATCGCTTGTCTGTGCGGATAATTTTTTGGAGTTGTGTCGTTGTTTCTTTTATTTTCGTAATGTTACTTTAGTTAGTTCTGTTAAATTTTTGTACTCGTTATTTTTTAAATATTACGACAAATATGATAGCGGAATATAAGATGCAGAAAAATATGTTTACAATAAAATTATGTATCTATTTTGAAAGAAAAATTTTAAACAGCACTGAGGTAAGTTCACGCCTTATATAGTTTAGTCGGGAGCCGGGTTGGCCGTGTGTGCTCTAGCGCGGATCTGCTTTAGAATTCTTGAATCTAAAAGACCTTGGTGGGACGACTTTTATTTCGTCGGACGACCACCCCCAGATGCCACATATGACCAAACTTCTGGAAAACTAACCCAAAAAAAAGCTTTTCAGAATTACACACAGAACACTTAGTCATTTTAAACTGAAATTATATACTTTTATTACTACATTTAATGTGGTGAGAAGGCAGCTAAGATGTATAGGTCCATGTTCGACAATTATGTAATAATAATAATAATTATTGTGTTGTAATCTTTAATTTGTGATAATTGGGAAGAAAATTTATCCCGACAGTCTCTTTAATCCGGAAATTTCCCTGCAACAATGAATTCGCTTTCCTGAGATACTGAATATACTTAGGTATGTATTTTTACTTTTACCTATTACCAATCCAAAGGCACGGAGATTCCAATTAAGAGAGGAGTCAGGCAAGGGGATACATTATCACCACAGATCTTCAATATAGTACTGGAACTTATTCTAAAGGAGATGGATTGGGAGAGATATGGAATCAATATCAACGGGGTAAAACTAAGCACACTTAAATACGCAGATGATGTGCTATTGATTTCAAACAAAGAAGAGGAAATAGTGACCATGCTAAAACAGCTTATGCGCTAAAACAGCTTATGCAGACAAGTGCCCAACACGGATTATCGCTGAACCTCGCAAAGACAAAAATAATTACTAACTCGCATATCACCATAGCAAAAACAGACATTCCAGAAATAAGCATAGTAGACGAAATCACATATCTAGGGCAAAAGATCTCTTTTAAAGATAGACAAGCAACAGAGATTCAAACAAGGACAGCTGTGGCTTGGCGGAAATATTGGAGCTTAAGAATGATAATGAAGAATAACAATATCAGCCAGCCCCTAAATACATTAGCTTTCAATAGCTGTATATTACCTGCTATGACTTATGGATGCCAAACATGGTCCCTCAACAAATGCCATGAGAAAAAAATTCAAACATGCCAAAGAGCTATGGAGAGGAGCATGCGAGGCATAAAAAGAAGCCAAAAGCTCAGTAGCATATCTATAAGGAAAGAAACCGGGGTTACAGACGTAATCAGGCATATCAAGAAGATAAAATGGCAATGGGCTGGGCATCTAATGAGGAAGAATGACGAAAACTGGGCCAAGAAACTCACAGAGTGGATCCCCTTAGATATGAAAAGGAACCGAGGGAGGCAAAGAAGAAGATGGGTAGACGAGATAAAGAAGGTGGAAGGAACCCTGTGGTCACGGAAAGCCAAGGACAGGGAATACTGGAAAATGAAAATTAGCGAACTCTCAGCGAACACAAAGTACGGATAGTCCCCGTTAAAGACTTTATCAACTCCTGAAAAGGAAGGTCTATATACATGTGCGATAAAAGAAAATTACATGCAAATGTAAATACTGTTACTATAAATGTATATATGTATATAAATAAAGACTATTATTATTATTATTACCAATCCAGTGCTCCACTTAGTACGTACTGGGTTTCCCCCCTAGGTATCTCTTAGTGACCATAGAGGTTTTTCTCCAAGAAGCGAGCAGTTTCCCCGAAGATCGGGGGCGACCCTGAGCCGGGCAGGAGGGGGACGTTGCTATATATTGGAGGAGCTGCTCGACGGGGCTAACACAATTGCAGCAGGATGCCCGCTTCCGAGCTTACGTCGTTCGTGGCCAGTGGTCCAGCAGACACCTCCGTGAGGTTTCTGACCAGGGTACAACAGATCGTCTTAGAGCACGCCGAACAGGTCAGCACCATAACTGAAATAATAATAATAATAATGTTTATGCATATATGTACAAATTTAGCTAAAATTTGCTATTGTCAAAGAACTTTCAACGCTTGATAATGAAAACTTGATTTTTTATCAAACTTTAAAAGTCGTGCCCTGGAAAGTAAATTTGTCTTAACTAATTATTCACTGAGATGATTTCGTTATAATGCGTCCATTGATCATTATGTGTATGGAAAACATTTATCTTTTCAAATTGAACATGCGTGAACAGCTTGAAGTAAATTTTAGCCAAGTAAACTTTTCATAAAAATTGAGAAGGCAAAAGTCTTTGCCGTAAACAAGTATATAAACAAATTAAATGTCGTCTAATTTTACGATTTTTTTTTTTTAATCTAATAAAGACCTAATAAATAAAGTGTTCGGTACCTCACGCTTCGCTATTTGACCGCCAGGGCGATTAAAATGAACGACAAAGACCTCATTACACCGTTTTGTTTTTTTGATCAATTTTGGGATGAAATGTAGTAGTTTACTTTTTACCGGTTGATAATAATAATAATTATTCCACGATGGTTCCACCGGACAAAAGTATAACCGTGCAATCAGACCTTAAATAAATAAACGTAAATAGACATAAATAACAGTTTTACGAATGATAAAGAATACAATTACGTTAATGACAAGTTGCGGAGTGGTACAAGGACTCGATTCGGTGGTTAATCGAAGGTTGGTGAAGGACGGCTTTTGACTTTTATGTTTATAAGTACAGATAAAATAATTGATAAATTGAAAATAAACAAAGATTACAAGTATGGACAAATCTATCGGAAGTCAAGGACCAATTATTGAATGTATTAACGGTCCACCTTAAGTTCGCTTGATTGTAGACCTTGACCAAATAAAAAAAAGAAAGAAGATTTTTATCCTTTTGGGTTCAAAAAAACTTTTGTGATACAGCCAATAGCATTCATGAGGAAAAACATTTTTATTTTTTATTTCTTTTCATTTGTCAAGAAAAGAAGTATTTGGGGGCGGGGGGGGGGGGGGGGGTCCCTGTAATGGTTAGGATAACAACCTTATTAAGCCAAGGTCGGGGAATTTTAGCAACGAAGGTCGCCCTAGAATTTTTAAAGGGAGTAAAAAATCACTAGCTATGCCTTCCTTCCGCAAGGACATAAGGACAATGTAGGTACATATCAGGTACCTACTCCTTAAAAGATTACTTTCATTAAATATAGGAATCTAAATATCCCTTTGCTCTGTTAAAAGCACAATTTCTTTCAAAAATTAGTAATCACCATAACACAATGATCCCACATATTTGGACAAGTATGGATCCTCATATTTGGACAAGTATGGATCCAAACAGTAGTAGGATTTCAGGGATTTCCAGAGTGCCCTCATTGGCGAATCAAAGGGGAGGGCTTAGGGGTGCAGCCCCCCTTTGTACAATTTTTCGTCATTTAAAGACAGAATCTAACTTTATTAAAAGTAAGGAAGTAGGTTAAAGAACATATAATATGCCAAACAAGTAAAATTTTGGGGTTCCTTTCGTTCTTTTTGGGGTTCCTTTCTTCCTAAAAGGGATCCTTTCGCCCTCCTTCCCTCCCTTGACTACCACTACCCGACTTTGTTCCTACGATCTCTAGTTAGCTCTCGCACACGTAAATATTTAAAAGCTAATTACTCCTTTGGTGACCCTAGGATTTTTTAATGGGAGTAAAAAATCCTTGGCTGTGCCGTCCCTCGTATAGGACGTATAATGGAGGTCCCGAGCCTGTACGATGTCAGGTACTCGTAAAAGATCCCTATCGTAATTATACCTGGATAGGAAAAATTTAGCACTCGCACTGTAGCATCGTCCGATTAGCCTTAGTAGCAAAAAGGGACGTAAAAAAAACAAACAAACATAAAGTTAAAACAGCTGTTTCACAGATCCAGAGAAAGGGGCTTAGGGGGCTGCAGCCCCCGTTCGCAACCGGCTGGATCCGCCTATCGTCCCTCCCTTTTTATAACTAATAAAGTCCATCATTTTTTCATAAGCGACACTTAAGGTTATATCAGTTTTCTATTTGGAAGTTGTATTTATCGTTTATCCTTATACATTTACTATATAATTATTCAGTAAATTACTTGCTAATGCATTCATCATGTTTATAAAATGGTTGTTTATAAAACATACATTCAACTTGAGGTTGAGAAACAGGAAGACAAGCTGTCTAGCTAAGCCGCTATCGACAAGGCCTTGGGATCAGCTGATTGCTCTCACAGTTCCCGTTGCTTGCCTTTCTTTTTACATCGATTTAATTATGGAAATTATCGCTGAAGGTTGTTATTTTAATTACCTATAGTAAAATCGATTACTATCAGTTCCTTTCTTTCTTTTTTTTTCATTTTTTAAAAACATTCAATATTAATTCGAAATTTCTAAACAATATTAAATAAGAATATAATCCGTTTCCATCTCCTGACCTGGCTCAAGTCCTGCAGCCAACGAAGCTCTACCCAAGGACGGATCCAGAGGGGGGTCACCTCCCATCCCTCCAAATGTTTTGGCTTTCCAATTTTTTTGTATTTTAAGCATGGCTTTTTAAGAATAATGCGACTAGGTAGTTACTATGCCCTAAACATAAAACTTTATGTTGTTTGAATAGTCAGGTACCCAGATGCTCCTAAATTTAACTTTAGTATAAAAAGTAAACTTAAAATATAAATAATGAAAAATATTTGGTCTTTTTTTTTCGAGAATTTTACTTTCAAAATGATGTCCTTCTTGCTAAAGACATACATATCCATGAATTATGATTTCTGAAGGCACCCATTTATCGATGATTCACAGTAGTAATATAAATAAACAATTAGTATATCGTTTTTCATCAGGTAAAACCATATTAGACAGTAACATTAAATTAATACTGACTTACTCAAACCATACTTTGAACATAAAATTAGTTTGGATATAAAGTATGAATAACGTCACAAAAATTTATTTGCCCGTGTTTTTATCTTCACACCTCATATGTTTTATAATTAAGCTAGGGTGCCCGGCTTCGCTCCGGTAGTTTTGTGGTAGTTTTATTAACAGAAATACTTTAAAATTAAAGGAAATATAGACCAAAATTAGCACTTTCTTAAAATTAACTTTTCTTTCATAATTAGATACAATAAGAACACTTCAAACTTGTTATTTTCGATTTATATTCATTCAGTTAATTTATCTCTTTTTTTTTTATGTCTGTTTTTATTCGCTCTCTGTATTACTAAAAGACTTTCACTCATATTGCATTAAATTTACTTAAGTATATATTATATATTGATTAAATGTAATATGTTGATCAATTATTCTTCTTATGAGAAAATTAATTTTGTAAGGAATCCAGTCGGTTTTCTAATCGATTGCAGAGATGTGAAATCATTATTTTATTTTAAAAGCAAAGGAGAAACTAATTATTTTCGCTTGATTTTTTAGTAATTTAAAAAGAACAGCTGAAAAAATATATAACATTGAGTGAAACGCACCCTAGCGCTTCCTGGTAGTCTGCAGCTCGAACTAAATTTTTCATTCATAAACTCGTATTTCATTGTCAGGTAGGCTAATTACATGTTGCGAGAGGCTTAAAATTCCAGTCCTTTTCTCTTCAATTTTTCACCCTTAAGGGAAAAACAGAAACCTTCTTCTGTCCCTTAGGGGTTATATAGCTACAGGCTGACATAACTTTCATGGTCGTACGTTGAGTCGTTCATGAGCCTTATCGGCACGCACATTGTACACTTTGCTTTGTAATATATTTATATAATACATATAATATAATTATAATATATTATAATTGGTTTGTTCGTTTCGTTTAACCTTCTTCTATGCTACTAAAGTTAAATATTAAGACGATGCTACAGTTAGAATCCTAAATTAGTCCTATTCTGGTATAATTAGAATCATTAATGAGTACCTGGCATCGTACAGGCTCGGGCCCCCCATGTTACGTAATAATAAATCGTGTTCCACTGTTAACTATTAGCTCACACTCATTTACAGTGGAACACGATTTATTCTTACTAGATAGGAAGAAAAAATAGAATAACTTGTGATATTTGAAAGAGAAATAAAATATGTGATAAATCCTCTTTTTAAACTTAGCAACAAGATATCTGCTTCATACTCCTTAAATAGTTTTTTTTTTTAATCTTAATTCTTACTTTTCCTAAAATACCACACCTTACAGTTTGCAGTCCTTCTTATTACAAGGCAATAATCTCATTAAAAACTGATGCTGTCAGCCACGTGTTAATGAGCCAGGGGGGGGGGGCTCCCCAAATTCGTGTTGAATCCGCCCCTGGCTCTACCTCCGATTCTTCTTCCAGCAGGGCGTCCCTCCAATACTATTTTTGGACCTACCAGGTCGTCGTAGGCTTTGTAAATTCCCCAAATATCTTATCCAATAGCGGTGCTTCATTCAGGCTTCGCAATTCCGCCAGCGATAATTTTCTTTTAAAGAGCTAAAGACTTTCTGAGAGGCGACTAAGGATTAGTCGCATTTTAGTAATAGGTCTAAACTAGAAGAGTTTAGTGTTATCTTAAGTTAAAACGCCTTGGTGTAGAAAAATAGAAAGAAGCATGGAGTTGGGGTACAAGGTAACGATCTATAATACTCTGTTTTTTTCTTTCACTAGTCGGTATTAATGAACGTCCTTCATTCCTGTCATATGACAGAACCCCTTAAGATCTGGTCACACTTAACCCCACCGCAGCACGGCCGTGTATCGGAACTGATTTAAATACCATGGGCGTCACCAGCACCAAATTATTGGGGGGGGGGCTCAATATTTTCCTAGATAGGGTAGGTAGAAATTCGATGGGCTAAAAGTTAAAATAATAACCCCTAAAAACAACTGTTGGGCATTTAAATCCATCCTCCAACGCTGTATTTTAAAAGGTATTTATAGTCTCTTAAAACTTGTCAATTTATGCCTCAGTTATACATTAAAATAGGGAATGGTTAAGGCTTAATGTTGAAGGATGTGGGCCAAAATTTCTTGATTGAATTTTATCCAAGTTTTTCTTCTGATTCTGATCCCACTTATTTCATTGCTTTCCAATAACTTCTATAAGCTTCATCAAACTGATAGAAAGTAGGATCAAGCTGCTTGGTTTAAAAAAAGAAATGTAGAGCAATAAATCAAAACAGTTCGAGCTGAAAGAAAAAATATATAATTCATCAAATATACAATACGCGTGACTAGCTTTTAACAATAGAGTGTGCTGAAATTAACTAATCTTATAAATAAAGTTGAAATTCTGTTTGTTTGTTTGTTCTTTATAGAAATCCATACCGTTTGTCCTAAATTCTCCAAATTTCGCTCAGTGGTTCTTTGATATCAGGTGCGAACACCTGTCCATATTAAAATTGCATAACTTCAGCCAATCTCTTGGTATATTCTTTATTGTTAAAAAATTCGTCATAATCTCGCTTTACAATGGTTTTTTTTTACGAAATCGACCGTTTGAGTCGAAAAAACGGCCTAAAAATCATTTTATAGATTTTGATGAGGCCAACAAGGCCCGGTAAGACCGTCCCTTGGTAGGCGTCGAGTTCTGGGATTCTTAAACCATATGTTTTTTGTTTTTTTTTTAACATTACAATACGTTTCTTTACATGTATGGTGAATTTATTTTTTAAAAATGCCTCCTAAGAAGCGAGTTTCAATAGGAGTAGTGAGTGAGCTCAAAAGCTAAAAAACAACATCAAATACGAGCAGCTGAAACTCTCGACGAACATCAAAATAGGATTGAACAACAGAGGCTTAGACAGGCAGAATCGCGGGAAACTGAGTCTGCCCAGGAATACGAGGCCCCCGCTTTGCGCCACAAAGGCTTAGGCAAGCCGATTTGCGAGAAGCTGAAACTGCAGGCCAATATTAATGTTTGTTTGTTTGTTCTTTATAGAAATCCATACCGTTTATCCTAAATTCTCCAAATTTCGCCAGTAGTTCTTTCATACCAGGTGCGAACACCTGTCCATATTAAAATTGCATAACTTCAGCCGATCTTCAGCTGATATTCTTTATTGTTATAGAAATCGTAATGAACTCATAATGTTTATAATAATTTCACTTTTATAATGGTTTTTACGAAATCAACCGTTTCATTAGAAAAATGAAATTCCCCGATCAAACCGGGTTATACCTATAGCTTAAAGATCAATTTCTGTTAGTTTGTTTTTTCTTAATAAAAATCCATACCGTTTGTCCTAAATTCCCCAAATTTCGCTCAGTGGATCTTTTTTACTAGGTGCGAACACCTGTCCATATTAAAATTTCATAACTTCAGCCAGTCTCTGGGTACATTCTTTATTGTTATAAAAACCGTTATGATCTTACTTTAAATTTGTTCACGTTTATTAGAAAATTGAAATTCCCCGGGTGAAACCGGGATAGACAGCTAGTATTATATATTTATATTTTATTGGTTAAACTCGGATAAATTCATATTTTTATTTAACTTTTTACATTGGGTCCTCTCCTGTCAAAATATTGGGGGGGACGATCCCCTCCTGTCAAAATATTTCCAAGAAAATATTTTTATTTATACTGTATTTTATTCATACAAATGAGATTAACTGCTGACCAAAGAGGTAAAAATTACCTTATCGAAATTGCTCCCTTCTAGCATCAAGTTAAGTAAATAAGCCAGATAAACTAAGCGACGTCACGGGAATACCCGAGGAGATCTGAGTAGCCTTACTTAGAACTGATTTCCGAACCATGAGGTATGGTCATCAGGCCATCTTGTCGGTAGAATTCGTTTCGTAGAAGAGAACAAGGAAAAGTAAGAAAACATTAAAAAAACAAAATAATAAAATAATAGTGTAAAATACAATTAAAAATAACCCTTTAGGGTACAAAATATACCTATGTAACTTCGAGGGATAGTCAGCGTTAATTTTGGATTACACATGATCAGGAACTGAGTAACATCAAGAATTTATATGGAAACAAAATTTACAATTCACTATACAAAAATTGACGATTATTTATTTTGAAAATAAAAAAAAATCATAACTTCTTAATGTAGGTAACTTTAAAGAAGAATAAGTCTCATGATGGTCACATTAAATTTTGAAAATTGTAATTAAAAACGCTCTGGTCTCTAAATTTATCTTTAAAAAAAAGTTTTGACTAGACATTTTATGAACATTATGTGGACAGATTTTGTTTCTAAGGCTATTTGCTTTTTTATGATATATAGGAAAAGATTCTTTCATTGACAATAGGCGAGAAGTATTTTTTCTTGAGTCGTCAGAATCAAGCATTCACTCACGAATGATTGATCTAATATAAGAAGTGAATGCCTCGTTGTATTTTGACTGTGATGCGCTTATGGTAAAGGACATTTTTTATTGTTTCTCCCTGGAAAATAAGATGGACTGATACTCATAGAAATAAAGGAACAAAATATTTTTTGTTCTCTTAAGCCGATTACGATATGCTTACAGTATGTCGTTTTGCTTTCAGGAACTGCAAACCATTAGGTGATGATCTATGATTATAGGTTTGTTCCAACAGGCTGTCCTGGACTAATTATCATGCAACCCGACTCTTTGGATTTTAAATTTGATTGGTTATTTTTCCCGTTCGATTGGCTCTTGTTCTCAACCAATACAAAAGACAGCCCAGGGCTAGTACTGCTTGTTGAAACAAACCAGGTGTAATTGTCAACACTTTTTTTTTCAACACCAGCTCGGCTAAAGTGAATATGTAGTTACTATTTCATTCCTTCAGGTCTTCAACCTTTTTTAAATATCAGGTTGTAAGGTCCTGATGGTGGTAGTTAGATATACGTATACATACTTAAAAATACGTTTCTTCGAAAGATATTGAAAAAAATGGAATATAATTAATTCAGAAACCTATAGCAGAATATGTTATTTTCGAAAATTTCCTGATTTTTTTTTTCAGTTAAATCTTGGAGGCTATAATGAAACTAGTTTTGACTAATTATAATGTCCAACTTAATGTTAGGATTAAGTTTTAGTTTTTTTTTTTTTTTGCTTTTTAATATGTATCAATTATCTAGCCTCTACCAGGGTAGTATTTAAGATACGTTGCTTATCGATGTTTTTTTTTAAACATTAAGGTCAGCACGCGCCTTTCGAAGGCCGGCTAATTCTACTTATGATGGGGCATTAGCCTCAGGTAATTATTATTCAGAATTTCATATTGACGTTAAAAAAAAATAGAAACCAGGAAAAAATAGAAAAAAAATAAAAAAAATAGAAAAAAAATAGAAACGCACATCACCATCATTAAAAAAAATATATAATTAAAGAAAATTTATACAGTTATATATCTTTATAAAATTGAAATCGATCTCATTTGATTCTTTACAGCTCATTTTTTGATATTTATCGATTTAAATAAAATTGTTACTTTTTTGATACTCTAATCACGAGTCAGAGAATTTTCTGAATGCATTAATGAATACACAACGATCAAATTGGGGAGGCATAACTTAGTAGTAGATGTAAGGTTGGTATTATGGGGAAATATTTTATTTTTTTACTAAAAAGTAATTTTTAAATTATTAAAAAAAAAAATAAAAAAATTGACTTATGTCAATGATATCATAAATTGGACAAAATTTGTCCACCTCCCGCTGCTACTCGCAGAACTTGTGAGATAGGGGGAGTAGGTATCAGTGAAGAGGAAGGATTTGCTTTGCCTTGAGCCGAGCTCTGTGGTGTAGCGGTTAGCATCCTCGCATGTAACGCAGGAGACCCAGATTCGACTCCCGGCGGAGCCAAATCTTTTCTCTTAAAAAAATAAATTATTTAAAAATAATTTTTTTACTCTTCAACAAATCTAAATGTTTACAAAAACACAACCTGGCATATGGTAAAACTAAATTGCTAATAATAAGAAACTAGCTATACTAATAACGTTAAAAAATGTTTTTTTGTCATAGGTATATGTTTTTGAGAAATTTTCCGGTAAATTTGACTACAAATAGTTTGCAGATTACGTAAATTTAATACTAACAATATGCCAAACAAAACTGTATGACTAGTATCATGCGTTAATATGCTCTATTCGTTGAGAAATCAGGATTAATTCTTATATATCGAAGTTTTCAATATATAAGAATTCAATTTCAACTATGACTAACTGCTACTGACTAAAGAGTAGTCCTCTACATACGTTAACACGATCATCCTCTCCGTTTTCGTAGAGGCAAGGGTTAGTATTTATAAAATCTGCACAAGGATGATAGCAGAATTGACCTCACAATGAGATCGACACCAGTGCTCCTACATGCTTCCTTTTAAACTTATACTTCAAGTTCAGGTCGTTTCTGCTATCATCCTTGTGCAGATTTTATAAATATTAACCCTTGCCTCTACGAAAACGGAGAGGATGATCGTGTTAACGTATGTAGACTTTAGTTACGATTAGTACTAGTGGTACTAACTGCCCCAGTGGTAGACTATTTGTGATCAAAGACAATATTTTCCCTAGTCGTCGGCGAGTTACATAGTGAACTGAGAATTCAGTGATTATAAAAAACAACAGTTATTTGAGTTGGGACCATCTTCTTGCCAATGTGCGATGACAACTATCGTTTGTGGGAATCTTGACTTATATATTAAATCCGTTTACCTATATTTATATTTTGTTTCTTTTGTAATACTGATAAAATTCACTTAATTCAATTAATAATAATTAATAATATTAATATTAATTGATTAATATTATATTAATAATAATCATTATTTTTTTCGTTTAGGCGGAGAGGCGGGATAGTAAGGTTTCAAGATGGGTAGATCCGGAAAGACTCCAGAAGATCCTGGATATGGAGTTTAGCGATCAACCGGCCTCTATGGAACAGTTACTGGATTGCATCTCAGATACACTTCGGTATAGTGTCAACATAGCTCACCCCTACTTCCTTAACCAACTTTATTCCAGGTAAGTCGAGTGAAATAGTTGAAATCCTATCTTTGGTCATATTTTTATTATCATGTTCTTCGACTATAAAGAGGTTTCGTATTGTAGCGTGGATCGGGTCGGATTGGCTGGCCAATGGGTTACCGACACCCTCAACGCCAGCGTCTACACCTACGAAGTCGCCCCGGTGTTCACCCTCATGGAGGAGATGGTACTAGCAAAGATGAGGCAGATCGTGGGGTGGGCATCCGGAGACGGTATCTTCTCGCCAGGAGGTTCCATTGCCAACGGATACGCCATCAATCTTGCAAGATTCTACAAGTTTCCTCAGGTCAAGGTAAGAAATCTTGATGTAATATCCAAAAAGAACTCGTTATTGAAAAGCTTGTAAATTCTTCTTTGAAGGTTGCTACGAAAAAATTTTGTTATAAATTTAGCTCTCTGTATAACGAATGAATGTAAAAGATTTACACAAAAAGGAAAAATATTTTGAAGAAATTCAAACTGGTTCCACACCAAATTTCATGCACTCACTCACTATACATTGAACATTTTTTTCTTAATCTTAACAAGTTTTATTATACCCGTTTAACAAATTACAAACATGGATTGTCTGTACGATAAAGAATATGCTAAAACGACTTTATTTTTTTTTTCAGACGAAAGGACTTTACGGCCTACCCAGACTGGTCATGTTCACTTCGGAGGAAGCCCATTACTCCGTCATTAAGATGGCTGGTCTGGAAGGTATCGGCTGCGACAACGTCTACCAAGTCCGCACCGACTCAACCGGAAGGATGGACGTCGGCCACTTGAAGCAGGAGATCGCCAGGGCCAGAAAAGAGGGTGCCGTACCCTTCATGGTCTCCGCCACCGCGGGCACCACAGTACTGGGTGCCTTCGACCCCCTGGAGGATATTGCCGAGGTCTGCAAGGAGGAGAACCTCTGGTTCCACGTGGACGCCGCCTGGGGGGGAGGAGCCCTAATGTCGAACAGGAGGCGGCATCTTCTTTCGGGCATTGACAGGTAAACATGAATTGGACTAATACAATGTTTATAGTTAAAGGCTATAATTTAAATCATTGATTATATCTTACTGAACTACAATACTCGATTTCCAATCTAGCTTTATTATATTTCCTTATTATCCTGCATTTAAAAACTTCAGTCCAGTCTCCACCACGCAATATCGTGGGCTTAGAAAAGGTAGTCATGTGAGACAAGTATGCTCACCTAAGGTTTAGCGAAAAAAAAAATTCGATCCGAACCGCCGCCGTTCGGCAGAAAGCTGGGCTATCCCGGCCCCGCTCTCATGGATATATTTGCCCCGTATGAGGGGCAATAAATTTATTATTTTGATTTAAATAAACAAGTCATTCATTTCCTCTTTTTTATACCAAGCAACCCCCCCCCCCCCCCATCCTCGCGAAATGTTTTTCTGGGCCTTAACTTTACTGAGACTAAAGCCACTGGCCCATACCATTTTCTAAGAGTTTTGTTTTATGAATAAGAAAAATCCCTTAAACGTTTATCCTCGTCAACTTTATGACTGATTTACACTGAAACCGTTTTCCTTTATTCCCTTTTAAGACCATAACATAAATTTTTTTTTTTTTTTAAGTGTATACTAACACAGTACTCTCCCTTACAGGGCAGACAGTGTAACTTGGAACCCCCACAAAATGTTGGCTGCTCCTCAGCAGTGCAGTACCTTCCTGACGAGGCATCCGAAGATACTTCAAGATTGCCACTCCGCAAGCGCTTCGTATCTCTTCCAGAAGGACAAGTTCTACGACACTTCTTACGACATCGGTGACAAGCATTTGCAGTGCGGAAGGAGAGTGGACGTCTTTAAGTTTTGGTTGATGTGGAAGTCGAGGGTAAGTTAAAATATATTTAATTCAAGATCATAAATTATTAGATAAATGTTACATTGAAAAAAAAAATATGATTGGATTTATCACATGCATACTGATATGCATACTTTTAACGGAAAAATACTCGATGGGAGTTGGATAATATAACGGTCACTTAACTTAACAAAATTTGTTTTGTGCCTCGCAAAGCAGTTAGTACAAAGTTTTTCGTTTAAACGTATTTTTTTCTATAGGAGGAAGACAAAGGAATGGATTGTCAGTACCGTTCGATAATGATAGGCTAATAACTCTATGGCCTCGGACCGCATAGAGAGCTTGCTGCGATGCTTGATCGCCTTTTTGCAAGGTTAGATAGATATTACTGGATCGATCGAAGAGCGACTAATTCTAATAGCCATCACATAAACTATTATCAAATAACGTTCCAGGATGTAACACGAGTAATTATTAAAGCTTAGGGAAGAAGCTGATGGGTCACCGACTTTGGTAATTCTGTGTCAAAAAACATTTGACACATGTCAGATCTTGATCTGTCAGACCATAGGTCGTTGGGCAATTGCTCAAGGACAGATTTAAGGCAAATTATAATTATTTCAAATGAACACCTGACTTCTTCACTTATTCACTATGAAGGGACTGCCTCCATTTTTCTGTTTTAGGTATTGAACCCATTTAGGGCTAAATTCGAATTAACCTCTTATTCACTCGGATTACAGATATTGTAACGTTTAAATTTTAAATAGACTAAGTTTAGATTTCTGTTTACAAGATCTATTTATTGTTGAAAACAGGTTCAACACAATAATTGCCAAGTTACGAGTTTCAAGGTTACTGCTTATAATACCCGTAGTATGTTAATGTTGCAATCCCTTTAATGTAAATATGAATGCTATTATGAAACGTTTTGGAATTAAGGAAAACGAGCCCAATAGCTAATCATTCATAGACTATTCAGGAAAACTGTAACTCTCGATTACCAATCCTGACTCTGAGGAAATCACTGAATGATTCTGGTCATTAGAAAATAAATTATTTCCTTCTCAATTATTCCTGCCATGACCTAACTCAACTAGGAGTAATGTGACCCAGAGTTTGCTAACTTTTTTTTTTTACGTTTCTTTGTATCCTCCAACTCAAATTTCGTGCCAAAACCATCCAGTTCCTAACTCCTAGAATCTTGTGAGCTGAAATAGCCAGGCTAAAAAAACTAAAAAGTATTTTGCTTTACCAGCTTTCGACTATATTCGCCCATGGCTGTAAGAAAAGAGAAGACAACGTATGGTTCCAAACATCCTCCCAAAAATGTAACCATGTAAAGAGGCCTATATATCAATGACGGAGCAAGACATCTTCTGAGGGGGATGCGCTTTATATTTAAATTGTATTTTACTCAATTAGACACCTTTTTAGAAGTTAATAACGTTATTTATGTCGAAATAGTTTCTAGAATTTTTCTTAACCCTTCCGGGAAGGGAGGGAGGGGGGGGGTCAGGGTGGCGCCTCTTTTACTACTACGCACTCAGAGGAACGTTACGAAGCCATTTCTATCGAGCACGAATATGCAAATCATTCCCATCATTCCCAAATCATAATCTTAAAGCTTCAAATCATTTAAACTTCATAATTAATAATATATGGATTAGTATAATAAAAAGATTAAACTAGAATAACTTTCATAAAATAAACTGGACATTTATTTTTTGCTTCAATATTCGCCATATTAACCTTCCAGACAAAGAGCTAAAAGAATAGCTTAAGATCATTAGTCGGCGGAAGAATCGATAAAGATCATCGATTGTCTGATTTGTGTCAGGAGTTTACGAAGGTCCTTCTTTGTTGATTGTCTAAGGCATATCAAAATATAATCAGGGGCCAATTACAATGCAAGGCTTTTAAATGAATCATGGACAACTTTTATTTATAAAGAAAGTTACCATCTATAAAGTCTGATTAAATAAAATATTATTCATAGTATAGTAACTTAAATGATTAAAATTTTTTTTAGACTTCGTTGATGTGTCAATGAGAATGACGTATAGTCATCCACAGCCCTCTTGATAGATAACTCAGCCTTTTTAAAGTGGGGTAACCTGGATTGAAGTTTTATACAATAGTAAAAAATGCTGATTAATTCTCTTTGCAGTAAATTTTTAGGTATTACTGTAAGCAATTTCAAGATGGCGGCCGGCGTCAGTAAACAACAGGGTATTCCGATCTCGCCCTACCCGATATCCACGATTCAGTTCGGGTTTTACCGAGAGTTCCCGAGATCAGATGTCGGCTACATCCACATTTTTGGATGAGAATTCATTCGTTGTTTACTTTAGTAGGTTAGGTCTAATCTAAACAACATCTTCAACCTGATAAATCATGTACAATTTGTTCTTTTTCCTATGGAGTCATATCATTTAAAATCATTATTTTAAAAAATATCCTTTTAGGTTATTTAAATTCATTTTTCTTGAAATAACAATGTAAAATGTAAACATTTAATAACAATATAGTATAAACATTTAATTAAATTAACCTTGCGCAGAGGCAATATCATAACCAATGAAGGTCTACTGAAGAGCGACTATTGCTAGTTGAAACTTATTTAATTAAATCAATTCCATTTAATTAATCATCAGTTGATTACAATAAAGTTAGCCAATAATTATAGTTTAATTGATTTTAATAGAAACAGTTTCTTAAACCTTTTATTCCTTTTCTTCAATCTAATAAATCGTGTACAAGTAGTTCTTTTTTCTATAGAGTCATATAATTTTAAATAATCATCAAGTCATTTTAAAAAATATCCTTTTTGGTTATTTAAATACATTTTTCTTGAAATAACAAAAAAATGATAATCTGGTGGTTAGGAATGCTTGGATTCTTATATTATTAATTTATTTGTACCTTTTGCATTTATATGTACATTTAACTTGAACCCATTTAATCATTAAAACAGGACAATAACATATTTTTAAAAAACAAACAAACTACTACATCGGATCTCGGGGAACTCTCGGTAAACCCGAACTGAATCGTGGATATCGGGTAGGGCGTGATCGGAATACCTTGTTGTTTACTCACGCCGGCCGCCATCTTGGAGTTGCTTATCCGAAGTAATACCAATTTTTAGTTACACTATACAAATTTGTAGGGGCTCTGATATGGGTTCAGAAAACAAGATTTGTCATCACGCCCTATATGATACCCATTAGTTCGGTCATGACCCCCTCAAATATTTTGATTTTTCATTTTTTTTTTTTTTGGATATTTAAACGAATAAAGCAATTAGATGGTTACTATGCCTTCTAAATAACACTAACCGTTATTTTGATAGCAGACCTTCTTAATACGAGGTAATAATCTCATACAATTGTGCTATTAGTCACGTGATTAGTAGACAGCGAGGTCATGATCCCCCAAAATTTCATTATAAAACCGCCCCTGGTTATGCATAATATGCAAATTTGAAATTTTAGGGTTCCCCAACGGATTGCAAAAAATAAATTTAATGTTTTCTTTAATATCTGTATTTTTTTGTTCATTAAAAATAAGGTATTAAATAGGTTAGAAAAATTGACGAATCTCCCTATACCATTTTGTTATTCCAAGAATAAAAAATTTATTAAATATCCATATACGGATAATTTTTAATTATACAATCATCAAAGGAAAAAGTATAAATTATATTATAATACGATCTATCGAATTAAAGAAAGTGAATAAAAGGTTTAAGAAATAGTATTTATTTAAATCAATGTAACTATAATTATCGACTAACTTTATTATTATCCACCAATAATTAATTAAATTAAATCAATTTGATTAATTGTTTATATTTTTGGAAGTTGTACTGTCCCAACCCAATCAGATCTTAAATATAACTTCCTATCAATAATTTTAAGCTGCTAGATTAATAAACGTGGAGGCAGAATATATATATATACATATGATTTCGATATAAATACAGATTGTGGTGACTAAATCAGGCCTAAGCTAATCTTCTTAACTGTGATTGAATTCCTCTCTCAAGGTGCCTTTACACTTTACGAACTTTACCTACGAACACCACCCTCGAACAGCCTTCACGTCGACTTTTCGGGTATTCTAGTTACTTCATCTGTTCGCCTGTGTTCGGGGGTAGCGCTAGTGTCACTTTTGATTTGGGTTTTTCCAAAGTGACAGGAGTTGTTTGTGATACTAGTGCGCCGTTGTAATTCGTCTCCTATTTTTTTATTTTTCAGATAATATAAAATATATTAATAATGGAGATTTTTTCTTAATCATAAGCAAGCGTTGGGCGCGTCAGCCATATTCGTTCGCTTAACATCACGTTAAGTATAAATGGTTTTCGTTGAACGCCAAGTACAATATATAAGGTTCGGGGGAGAACCTGTTCGAAGGTGAGGTCCGTAGAGTGTAAAGGCACCATCATAGTGCGGATAAACCTGAACTGAACTGTGGGTATAGGGTAGGGCTTGATCGAAATATCTCGTTTACTGATGCTGGTTGCCCTAATGGAACGCCTAATCCGATGTATCCTTATTTTTTTTTTCTAGAGTTTCTTACTATTTCTCTGACTTATATCTTTGGGGTCAAGCGACGAACTAGGAAACTTTCGGATCACTTTCCTTTGTGATCTCGATTAAACACTCGATTTTCCTTTCTCAATGCTGTAACCTTACCAGTGATCCAATATTAATGGATCCAGTCTTACATAAGAAGCTTATCGAATTCGCAACCTTCCAGTCCTGGCAAAGCTTCCTCAGTCCTCGACCTTGCTCAGGTTATATCGACGAGTCTTTTAGTGAAGTTCAAAAACATCGCGATCAGTAGGTTAGATGACTTGTGACTATCAGCAACCTGTCAGACGCATGCGCAATAATTTGTTTACTTTTAATGGTGCTGTTGAATTTATTTTTGCCAATTTAGCCATATATTAAGTAAATATTTACAAAAAAAAAAAAACCTTTACCTACTGTTAACCCTTTGCACACGGCACCCTTTCGGACGTTACCTACCGGCAACTCGACGCAACTTATTCACGAAACGTACATCCTGAAAACGTAATATTATAGAGTAAAATTTTAGAACCAAGTAAGGAATTGTTATGAAATTTAGGTTATATGTATTTATGAAGCTTCAAGAACACATAGTTACAAAAAAAAAATTATTTTTTTTTAAATCTAAATTTAAAGGGACATTTTTTGGGAATGCCGAAATTAGGCCTAAAAATTGTGTAAAATGTTTGATAATTAAGAAAACCGGAGCGGATAACGATGGAAATCCCTTAGATTTCACAATGGTTTCGACGTTCCTTATATATAAAAGCTTAAAAAATCTAATTGGAGAAGTAAAAACAGTTACGAGATCGAGTGCAAAGGGTTAATAATAAAAGTGTGCTGAATGAGAACAAAAATATGACAATATTCATAAACACGCTAATAATCTATGTACACAACGAGAAATAGAAGGATAATGAAATTAATAAGTTAGGAAAACATTTAAACATAATAGTTTCTGGAATCAGGGGGGGGTTTACTTTGTTAATACTCTCAGTTGTCTAAGGAGATCTCAATCGATTGCAAAGGGTTAATAATAAAAGTGTGCTAAATGAGAACAAAAATATGACAATATTCATAAACACGATAATAATCTATATACACAACGAGAAATAGAAAAATACAAGGATAATTAAATTAATAAGTGAGGAAAACATTTAAACAAAATAGTTTCTGGAGTCAGGAGGGGGGGGGGGGTATTTTGATAATTCTCTCAGTTGCCTAAGGTGATCAATCGGATTGGGAATCGAATGGGGACTTTGAAGAGAAAGTCGATCGAGCGTGTCGAATATTTTTGTGGATAGAACTCCAGAGGAGATGGCTTGTATTATGCAGGATTTTTAAAAGTGTAAGTTCGACGAGGTGGAGGATTGAGATCGGACGTACTGGATCTTTTTGAATGGAGAATTTAAATAATAGGCTCTGTAGGATATTCGAGGGTCGTTGAGTTCTTATATCCTGGTATAGGCATGGGCGGATCCAGGGGGGGGGGGGCGGGGGAGCTACAGCCCCTCCCTTTGGAAAATTTTTCGTCATTTAAAGATAGAATTTGACTTTCCTTCAAGCAAGGAAGCAAGTGAAAGAACAAATAATTTGCAGAACAAGTATAATTTTAGTTGTTGGAAAGGAACATAAAGGTAAAAAAGCTGATTGGCGGATCCAAATGAAGGTCTGTGGGGCCGCAGCCCCCCCCCCATTAGGACTGCAGCCCTCCCCTTTACAATCGGTTGGATCCGCCCATGGGTATAGGAAGGAAGTGGAAGGAGGGGTAAAGCCACTTCAACTCGGTTTTTGTTTTTTGTAAATAAAGGTTATATTGCGTTTCAATATTTAACGACAATATTTTCATACAATTATCGTTTTAATATAAACATCCATCATAGAACTTTTTCTTCTTAATACTGTTGATTTATCAGCATTCCGGTCTCTTTTGGAAGAGACTTCTAATGATATACTATATAAAAATATAGTAGCTAACAAAGTTCTTTCATATTGTTGCAGGGAACGGCAGGTTTAGAAGAGCACGTAGACAGGCTGTTCGATCTGGCTGAGTACTTCACGGACAAGATCAGGCAGAGGCCAGGGTTCAGGCTCGTCATAGAGAAGCCTCAATGTACCAACGTCAGCTTCTGGTACATACCGCCATCTTTGAGGGATCTTGAAGGGCAACCAGACTTCAAGGAGAAGCTGAACAAGGTGAGGAGGATATCGCTATTATTGTAAAGGTTGTTAACCTATTAGTTCCAGTATCCCGAAATATTCCAAAGATTTGAATGAATCTACAACTTTGGTGCAGAGGCCAGAGAATAGCAGCTTACAATACTAAAGATCACGGGTTCGCATCACGCCAGGTGGCCATAGGATTTTTAAAAGGGAGTAAAAATTCTTTGGCTATGCCGTCCAAAAAAATGTTATCTGATGTTTCTTCACTGATATAATTTCTTTGCATCATAGTTTACATACATGACTACTAGATATCATTTATACTTTTATTTTATTAACTAAACAATTAAAATTAAGGCGAAATGCCGATATTTTCTTAAGTAGAAGGTTAATTGTTTATAAAATAATATTATTTCTTCATTGGAAAAATTCATTATAATCATTTAAAATATAAAAAACATTTTATGAAAAAAATTAAACCGACTTCGAAAACTAGGAACCAGTAAAAATAAATGCACTGAAAAGTATGAAATAATTACCTTCTGATTTTTATGAATACGTAGCAAAATCGAAAATCGTATGAAAAGCGGAAAAATGCATTAAAATTGATAAATTTATTTTGATTAGTACGAATACATACTAATCGTTAATAAAAAATATTAAATTAAAATATTAAATACCATGTTCAATACTTAACAATCTTTTCGGAGGCGGCGCAAAATTTAAAATTGTTAACACTAAAAATTAGGAAAATCTTAAAATTTTCTATAGATTTTCTATTTTGCGCCGCCTCCGAAAAGATTGTTAAGTATTGAACATGGTATTTAATATTTTAATTTAATATTTTTTATTAACAATTAGTATGTATTCGTACTAATCAAAATAAATTTATCAATTTTAATGCATTTTTCCGCTTTTCATACGATTTTCGATTTTGCTGCGTATTCATAAAAATCAGAAGGTAATTATTTCATACTTTTCAGTGCATTTATTTTTACTGGTTCCTAGTTTTCGAAGTCGGTTTAATTTTTTTCATAAAATGTTTTTTATTTCATACTTTTTAGTGGCGGAAGATAATTTCTAATATAAGGCGGAAGAAAGCAATGCCTTGATTTCTAAAACAAATTCTGTATGCTTTTGTTTTATACAGATTTTAAGTGCATTTTGAACTGATTTCGGGTTTTCGAAGTCTTTTTTTTATTTTTTTTTATTTTTATTTGTTTATTCGGTACCTCTTTTTAGATAGTACAAGTGAGTTTGGTTCATTAGTTCGTTGTTCTATCCATGGTGGGAAGGACGAGATCTATTCCGTGGGTCCCTCGCGAAAAAAAAGTCAGCCCACCCAAGTAGCGCTATACCACGTTTGTCTATCCCGGGTCTTTATATTATAATTATATCAATTTTAATCAACTTTGTATTATAATAGTCACATTATCAATTTTATGAATATGGACAGAAAATTGAAAATCGTTTGCGGTAGGTGTAAAGACCAATGTTCCATCGGGAAGACACATAAAACTTTGTTTCCACAATGACAATCTTTTTCCTTTGCGGAATATTATCGGTACTTCGGTACTTGTTTATTACATACATCTGTGTTCCGAGAGGAGGTGTTCAGTTTTGCTCGGCTGTAACATGAATCCGGACACTTCAAGATGTCGTAGGTATGCCATTGAACAGTTGGGATTTTGGCCATTTTTCGACCAGTTCTATTGGTAAATATAATAAACAACATATACGTTTGTTATTTCGGTATCTGAGAATATGACTGCCTCGAAACGGAAACAATTCTTTCCAAATGACTTTCTTTAAGATTTTCGTCACTAGACTCTCTTATCGAGTGCCTCCCTCTAGGGACGTTAAAAGTAGACAATTCACAATCATAGATGGAATTGGAGATGGAAGAAAATAATATTAAAATTTTTTAGCGGGACGTATTTATTTCATGACTGGAATAATAATAAATCCCTATTATGTCCATATCTATAATATTTTTCTTGATTTTCAAACCAAATTTAAGCTTAGTTAATAGTTATTTGTTATCTCAAAATTAATAATTTGGCACTTACAGCAATTTTCATCTAAACACCTCAATAGTTGCAGAAACATAATAGTTTATCGGTTTATAAAAACCGATAATAGTAATCTGGATAACATGGCAAAAGTGCCACTCCAGAGTGAAGAATCCGCACAAGATTTTATTATTACATTGTATAATAATATCCGACAGTGATCAAGTGTATCCGGAAGGTTTGATCCAACAAGCACTTAAACCATGTCAATAACTAACACACTTCACATGATCTTTTAATTCTGAATTTGATTGGTTTGTTATCCCAACCGATTCATCGACCATTAAAACATTATTGAGCATTGCTTGAAATCAACCAATCAAATTTAGAATAAAAAAAGCGGGGATAGTACATGATCAGTTTGTTATTTATCAACGTGTTTTAATAGTTTGTTGGAGCATACCTTATGATATATATGCCATATGTTTTTCAAATAAGTAAATATTTTGAGCGATAATTAAATAATTATTTTCATGTTTTTTCCCAATAACTTCTTTAATAAATTAAGAACCCAAAAAAGGTTTTAATGGGACCACATTGGGAAAATACTCGACAAGATGTAAAAGGTTTCGTTCCAATTGGTCCACCCATCTCGGAGTAATCGATGGACATACATAGATAAAAAAAAAAAAAAAAAAAAGTCACATACGTATCGAATTGAGTAACCTCCTCTTTCGAAGTCGGTTAAAAAACTAACATAGAAAGACTTTTCCAAGCATCAAAAAGTTTAAATAGATTTTTTTTTTTTACTTTTGGACAAGTAAAATAGGACGCCATTGTTGTGGAACCATTAAATTACCAATCCGCATTTCATAAAAACCAATTAATTTTCTTTTAATTTTACAAATAATAATACGCAGTTTCTCTGACATTTGAAGGTAGGAAGCAAACCCGACTCAAGATTTAATTCAAATCGAAAATTTGATAAATTGTTTGGTTTCAAAAGGAAATAAATATGGTGCGATGCCTACAACACACTATTTTCACTTAGAATAGAAATCCACGTGTTTTTGATAAATATGTTAACACCATTTAAGAATACCATCTCCATAAGGTATACTAAATAAAACGGTACTCATTAACGGAAATTTCAATTTGAAACATTCTTCTATTTTTCTCATCTATATTTTTATAGATTTTTTTTTTCATATTTAGCCATTTCTGATTACTAGGCATAATGAGACACAGTTTATTTCTCCATAAAAACGAAATCACATGTACTTTATAGGAAGAAAATATTCTTTTGCCATCTAAGCCCCATCAGAACATTTTAACACGTTAGGTGCGGCATCGGTCCCCGGGGCCCTTACATTCCTTACATTCCTCTCTTAACAGCCGATTTTCACATGAAAATGTCCGAAAGTCCGAAAACTTCAAACACTCAATTTAGTCGATTTTTAATGAGATAATTGCATTTAGTGCTGAAAATGTTGCTAACAGCTGAAATTCTGTTGTTTTTTAGAATCGGACCCCAAGGTCCGATTTTCGATGAAGAATGGCGTAAATCCTGTACCGGCCTGTCCTTCGCCTATTGTGTCCAGTTCCAATCCTTCCCAAGAGATAATGCCCTTGAGACGCTCATTTAATTCCTTTTTAATCAAAAGATAACGCTTTCGTCGAAGCATTCCCATCGGACCTCGACGCCCGATATCGTCTGTGGCTCATCCCAGTCGGTATGAGACCCCGGGGACCGATACCGTTCAATTCAATATACACCTAAAATACGCCGCCGCACCTAACGTGTTAATGATGAAAAAACCTACCTGATAAATAAATAATTACAGATTCGTAAGGTTTGTCGTTTTTAAGCCAGCTGTCCGCATAGACCATTTCACGGGAGTTAGTTAAACTAAAGGTGCCTTTACACCTTACGAACCTCACCTTCGAACAAGTTCTCCTTCGAACCTTGCCGTACCGACGTGAAGCGAACAGCCATTTATACTTCACGTGACGTTAAGCGAACCAACATGGCTGACGCACCCAAAGCTAGCTTATGATTAAGAAAAAATCTCCATAATCAATATATTTTATATTATCTGAAAAATAAAAAAATAGGAGACGATTTACAACGTTTCACAAATTACACTAGTATCACAAACAACTCCTGTCACTAAGGAAAAACCCAAATCAAAAGTGACACTAGCGCTACCCCCGAACCCAGGCGAACAGATGAAGTACCTATATCACCCGAACAGTCGACGTGAAGCCTTCACGAAGGTTGTTCTCGAACACAACCCTCGGGTGGTGTTCGAAGGTAAAGTTCGTAAGGTGTAAAGGCACCTTAAAAGGAAAAAAAAGGAAACAAAATTGCTAATAGTATTCACGGGCGTCACCGCCGGGGGGGACGCGTCCCCCCAATATTTTGACAGGAGGGGACTGTCCCCCCCCAATATTTTGACAGGAGAGTACCCAATGAAAAAAATTAAATAAAAATGTAATTTTACGAATTTATCCGAGTTTAACCAATAAAATATAAATATATAATATTGGTTAATTTCAGCACACTCTAATGTTAATAGCTAGTCAGGCGTATTGTATATTTGATGAATCATATATTTTTTATTTCAGCTCGAATTGTTTTGTTTTATCGTTCTACATTTCTTTTTTAAACCAAGCAGCTTGATCCTACTTCCCATCAATTTGATAGGTAGTGTTATTATAGAAGTTAATGGAAAGCAATAAAATTAGTAGGATCAGAATCAGAAGAAAAACTTGGATAAAATTCAATCAAGACGTTTTGGCCCACATCCTTCAACATTAAGCCTTAACAATTCCCTATTTTAATTTATAACTGAGGCATAAATTGAGTTTTAAGTTTTAAGAGACTATAAATACTTTAAAATACAGCGTTGGAGGAAGAATTTTAATTCCCCAACAGTCGTTTTTAGGGGTTATTATTTAAACTTTTATCCCATCGAATTTTTACCTACTCTATCTAGGAAAATATTGAGCCGTCCCCCCCAATAATTTGGTGCTATGACGCCCATGGTATTTGAATCAGATCCGATACACGGCCGTGCTGCTGTGAGGTTATGGGAGACTAGACATTAAGGGGTTCTTTCATATGACAGAGGGAAGGCTGTTCATTAATACCGACTAGTGAATGAAAAAGCCTGAGTATTATAGATCGTTACCTTGTTTGTTTGTTTGTTTAACGTCCATTTTTCTGCCACTAAGGCTAATCGGACGATGCTACAGTGGGAGTCCTAAATTTTGCCTATCCAGGTATAATTAGGATAGAGGTCTTTAACGAGTACCTAACATCATATAGGCTCGGGACCTCCATTTTACGTCCTATCCGAGGGAACGTTACCTTGTTCCAGTACTCCGACTCCATGCTTGTTTCTCTTTTTCAACACCAAGGCGTTTTAACTTAAGATAACACTAAACTCTTCTTGTTTAGACCTAATATTGTCGCGTCTAATCCTTTGTCTTTGTATTATCAAAATTATTTCTAATATTCTGATTCCTGCTGACAGGTGGCACCACTGATGAAGGAGCGAATGATGCGCGAAGGTACCATGATGATAACCTACCAACCCCTGAAGGAGCACCCCAACTTCTTCAGGCTGGTCTTGCAGAACTCGAGCTTGACCAGGGAGGACATGGACCACATCGTGCAAGAGATTGAGAGGCTCGGAAGAGGCCTGTGAATAGCATAATGGACTGCACTAAATTAACAGTATTCTTAATGTATTTATTTTGTTGTATATTTCGGGCTCTTGAACCCTCGGCTGCCAGAGATCCAAACAGAGCATGCTATATTAACCAGTGTTAGGCTTATCTTGGGTAGTCTGGTTGCTTTCGTGATTATTGTCTTATTATACATATGTATTCAATGTATTATATTATCTATTGTGATGTATATTTCTTTATTGTGTGTGTGTATATAGAGAAGACTGTCTATGTGTACAGTTTGGAAGAAATAAAAGTTATGGTATACCTGCTATGATTTTTTTTATTCATCCATTACCATCAGAAATCATTATTTTTCGAAAATATTAAGTAACTAGCTGTATTTAGCGGTTTCACCCGGGACATTTCATTTTTCTAAATGTTCTAAAAACAAATGTAAAGCGAGATCATAACGATTTTTATAACAATAAAGAATATACCCTGAGATTGGCTGAAATTATGCACTTTTAATATGGACAGGTGTTCGCACCTGGTATGAACGAACCACTGAGCGAAATTTGGAAAATTTAGGACAAACGGTATGGATTTCTATAAAGAACAAACAAACAGAATTTCATCTTTATTTATATAGATAGTACTATAAGTATTAATTCGGAATATGTATATAAACATGTATAGTATATACGTGTTTAGTAAAAAGAAAAACTAGCTATATATTAAATCCATAAACAATATTTTAAAAAAGTCTATCTCTTAATCCTAGGTTTAATATATTTGTTTTAAAATATCATTTGTATACTTGTCATTAAGAATTACAAATTAGGAAAAGGTAAGCTGTAGGTTATCATAAAGGTTATTCAAAGTAAATGATTATTTCTGAAATCTTTTCTTACAAAACAATGAAAACAACTATAGCGTCTAGCCCATTGGTTCCCAAACTGGGGGGGCGTGTAGACGAGTCAGGGGGGGGGGGCGCGATACTAGTTGAATATTTAAAAAATCTTACTTAGTTAAGTTAAAACTATATATCAAAACATTTGGAAAACCTCACTGATGAGTTCAAAAAATACTTCCCAAACACTTGTGACGCAAATGTTTACAGATCACCAGAAGCATTGCGGTGCACAGTGGTCAATAATTGCTTTTTGGCGGACATAAATCTGCCTATGCGGACATAAAGTGTCCTTTTTGCTTACCCAAAACCAGGACTCCTGTGTGTTAATAGATAGTTTTCATTAGTATGCAAAAAAACATGGAAGAACTCAATATTTTTCAGAATTTTCTTTTTTATTTTTTTAGTCTGAGGGTGGGCTTTCATATCACCGAGTATCCAAAAGAAAATTCGAATTGCATAGAAGTTATGGTTATTTTAAAAACAACTAAAAATTCAACATTAAACTCGATTTTCTCCTTTTAGAAATAAGTTATCAATATACCGATTTCACTGAAAGTTTACATTCAACGGCTGGTATATTACCTATGAGCAACATGAATTTGGTTCGCTTATTAGGGTACAAAAGCAATTTGTATACTACTTTTTTTCAATAAAAAACCGTTTTTCTCGGTTTCAAAGGGGTGCTCCCCGGAGTTATCACTGGGGTAATTTCTAGTCTTACTTGTACTACGACCACATAAAAAGATCAGTTAAATTCACTTGCGCCTTTTTTAGAAAAGTATGTTTTGTATATGTTTACAGAAAAATTGGCAATGTTTGGCCCTGTAATCTGCTCTAAATGGTACAGGTACATTTACAAGCTCCTTCTAATCTCTAACATAAAACGACTACATCTATACATAAGGTTTTCACTTATAAATGTATACTGCGGTATAAAATTTTGAATAGCCTTATTGAAATCCTTGAGTACCTGTTATCGAATAAGGGGTTTCACAAGTAAACAGAATTTCGTTTCCCTTTTTCAGTTGATTAATTGAGATGAAAAAACTACTGAATAGCTGAAATCACATACATATTTGCTCTTCATTAAACTTAAAACGAATAAATATAGACTTTCTTTGTAAAAGAAAAACCAACCGATTTATTCTCAGTTAATTTGTCATATCTCGTAAAGGTAAGATTTTATGACTTTTCCTGTAAACACTTATTATCTAGAAATAATAATTTTCTACCTATTTTTATTCAGGCATTTTTGTAGTGGAGGGTAAAGGAATTAGGAAAGAATCAGTAGGACTCTGCTCTTGTGTTGCTTATCGGCTTTGTCTATCTTACTTAAGATAAAGTTATGTTTTATCTAGACAATCTATAGCAATACAAGTCTAATTCAGTCCTTCTTGTTTTGATGCGAGAAAAATGGCAATGTCCACTCTAAAGTATAGTCCAAACATTTTAACGAGTGTAAATTGATTTGACGAATTAACTGAGAATTTTATACAGCAGTATACATTTATAAGGGAAAACCTTATGTATAGATGTAATCGTTTTATGTTATAGATTAGAAGGAGCTTGTAAATGTACCTGTACCATTTAGAGCAGATTACAGGACCAAACATTGCCAATTTTTCTGTAAACATATACAAAACATACTTTTCTAAAAAAGGCGCAAGTGAATTTAACTGATCTTTTTATGTGGTCGTTGTACAAGTAAGACTTGAAATTACCTCAGTGATAACTCCGGGGAGCACCCCTTTGAAACCGAGAAAAACGGTTTTTATTGAAAAAAAGTAGTATATAAATTGCTTTTGTGCAATAAAAAGCGAACCAAATTCATGTTGCTTATACGTAATATACTAACCGTTGAATGTAAACTTTCAGTGAAATCGGTATATTGATATCTTATTTCTAAAAGGAGAAAATCGTGTTTAATGTTGAATTTTTAGTTGTTTTTAATAAACCCATAACTTCTATGTAATTTGAACTTTCTTTTGGATACTCGGTGGTATGAAAGCCCACCCCCAGACCAAAAAAATAAAAAAGAAAATTCTGAAAAATATTGAGTTCTTCCATGTTTTTTTGCATACTAACGATAACTATCTATTAACACTCAAGAAACCTGGTTTTAGGTAAGCAAAAAGGACACTTGTACCGAAGCAATCTTAACGGGAATTGCTTCCTTAGTTTTTGAATTTTATTAAGAAGGTAATAAAAAAGATCCCATCAATTTACCTGTAAAATTGTGGAAATGGCAGATTTATGTCCGCCAAAAAGCAATTATTGACCACTGTGCGGTGCCAGAATCACTGCAAGAAGAAGGTTTGGAAATAAAAAATGATTCCTCTGCCAAGTATGAGTTTGAAAATATGAAGAAATCATCATTTTGGATAAAATACTTTAAAGTGTAGCCCAGAATATCGCAGGAAGCTCTTCGATCATATTTGCCTTTTTCAAGCACTTTCTTGTACGAAAAGCATTTTCAACTCTTTTGGTGATAAAAAAGTATCGGAACAAACTTAATGTTGCCAGTGGCTTACGTTTTGCCTTTACTAAAATTTAACCGAGAACAGGCGTACTTGCTAAGAAAATGCAAGCTCATCCATCTCACTAACTTAATTTTCTCGGTACTTGTTAATAATGGTGAAGCCAGCTATTTTCTAGTAATATATGAGCCCCTTAAAGCACAAGTGGTGTAACTCCAATTTTCGTTTTGTTGTTTTTGTTAGGCATTGTACTGTGTAGGGAAAACTGTGTTATGTTTAATGCACTAACAGTGTAACTCCTAGTTTATGCATTCATTTGTGGTCTGGTGAAACAAGTAGTACCAAAACATCTTAACATAACAAAGCCTTTAATATCTCAAAACATAAAAATTGGAGTTACACCACTTGTGCTTTAAGGGGCTCATATTAAAATAATCAAAATAAAATAAATCACATGTTAATTTATTTGTTATTGCAAATAATCATATTTAGTTAAACTTACAAGGTTAAAAATGTACACGATCAAAAAGATTTTTCGAGAAGTTCACGAAGTTCCTACAAGAAAATGAACTCTTGCCAAGGATTAAGGTATGTTCACAGAACCATGAAATGGTTTTATATTTTGATAATCGCATTTACTGGAAGTGCAACAAAAGAAGTTTTAGAAAAAATATTTCGTTAAGGACAGATAGTTGGTTCGATGGTCAAAAAACACAAAGGATAGAAATATTATGGGGTTCTGCCAAATGGGGAAACAAACGAAGAAGAGGAACTAATCATAATTTTCTAGCTTCGTATTTGGCCGAGTTTATGTGGCGCACTCAATTAAAAGAAAAGGACCCATTTTTTCAAAGTTTGGTAGATATTAAAGAGTTTTGGTTAGAAATTAATAATAAATAGATTTGTTTATATACAAACATGTGTTTTTTTATTATGATTATTTTAATATACTAGCTGTGGGGCCCGGCTTCGCTCAGGGAGTTGTGGAATAGGTGGAATGAAACAATAACTTTAAAATGTAATAGTACAGAAAAATAGACAAAAATTAATCATGGTTAAAACAAAATTTTTACCATCCTGAAACTTCAGTTTAGTATTAGTGGTAAGTTTCGAAACCTCAGATTCCGCCCATATATGGTTTGGGTATAAGAGATGCTATTAATGCGGTTCTCTCAATGCGTTTTCTTCCCTTTTCTAGATTAAGAAAAATTATTTTGGCAGCAAATATGTCCTGGTATGTACCATTTTGTATTGTTTCTATGTTCTGATTCCATTGAGACCATTCTCATGACGATACCGCGTCCTTATCAAGTTGAGTAACTTCTCCTTTTTCGAATTCGGTTGAAAATTTACGAACAGAACAGAACTATTAAACAGAAATATTATTTGAACACTTTATTTTCGATATATAATCCATTAGGTTATATATCTTATTCATATTATTTATAGGTTATCTATTTTATTCAGTGTTAGTTTTTATTCGCTCACTACACTGATAAGCAATGTTTTTTGTTTTTTTTATGTAAATTTACTCTTATATTGTATATTGATTAAAGGCAATTTTTCAAACAATTCTTTCCTCTTCTGTAAAACTTAATTCGCTTAGGAATCCATTTGGTTTTGTTTATTTTTAATTTTAATTCATTGCAGAGATGTAATGACCTTATTAAAAAATAAAAAGGAAAAAATAATTATTTATACATAATCCCCGTGTAATTTATAGAAAACAGCTGAAGCTAAAACCAAAACAAACCGAACTAATGAACGATAACCTTATGAATTGAGCTAGCGCTCCTGGCTTCCAAATGTCGAACTAAATTTTTTCGTTCATTAACTCGCAAAGGGCTTATTAGAGGGGCTAATTACATGTAGCGAGAGTCTTAAAATTACATCCCTTGCCCCTTCAACATTACAAACTTAAAATGAAAACTGAAACCTTCTTCATCGTTAGGGGCAATAGGACAATATGACGACATAACATTCTTGATAGTACGTGTAGTCGTTTTTGAGCCTTTTCGGCACGCACATTGTACACTTTGCTTTATAATATATATTGATTACTAGAAAATAGCTGGCTCCACCATTATTAACAAGTACCTTTTTCTCTTACGAGTAAGTATTTCTTTAACTTAAATTGCAACTTATAATTTTGTATCTTTTGACAGTAAAAATAAATATTTAGTTTTCAATACAATTCTCAATGTTTTTTTAATGTACCCATTGCCAATACAATTTATTGTTTAAGGGGGGCGTGTGAGGCTTTATTTAGCTTTACAAAATAAGTTTGGGAACCAATGGTCTAGTCGTTGATAAGGCTCCAAACACAAATAAACTGCAGGTACTGAGAAGAATAATGCATTTACAACATATTTCACACTCAACACAATACACAAGACTAGTAAGTCAGCGAATAAGCAACAAAACACCTCAGAAACTGTTAACAAGATGGCTGCTTGACTGATTGCAGTGATACTAAAATCAGCCAATGTGTTATGACTGACACACATAGTCTCATTGCCCCGATTTTTAAAAATGAGGCGTTCCTATTAGCGAGAATAGGGGAAAACGGCTCATTCGATCTAGTCCAAAAATAGGCGGCAAGTTCTTAAATTTTGTTCAAATAGATAAGTATAGAATTCTATTTAATCAATATATATTATAAAGCAAAGTGTACAATGTGCGTGCCGAAAAGGCTCAAAAACGACTCAACCTACGGTCAAGAAATTTATGTCTTCGTGTGCCCCTATGACCCCTAACGGTGAAGAAGGTTTTCGTTTTTAAATTTGGGATGTAAAATTTAAGAGAAAAAGGCGAGAATTTTAAGCCTCTCGCACCATGTAATAGCCTACCTCTTCGGGTTAGTGAATGAAAAATTTAGTTCGAGGTGCAGACTACCAGGAAGCGCTAGGGTGCGTTTCACTCAATAGTTATTGACCATTCATTCGGTTTGTAAAGGTTATATATTTTTTAAGCTGTTCTTTTACATTAATGAAAATTAAGCGAAAATAATTAGTTTCTCCTTTGCGTTTCAAAATAAAATAATGATTTTACATCCCTGGTATCAATTAGAAAACCAACTGGATTCCTTAACAAATTAAATTTTACATACGAAGGCTAATTGCTCAACACATTACATTTGATCAATATATAATATATAAGTAAATTTAATGCAATATGAGTGACTATTTCTTATTAGTATAGTGAGCGTATAAAAAAAAAGAGATAATGAGTGAATATAAATAATAAGGGGGGGGGGTGGGTCGAGCACCCCAGTAGTCGGGGACTAAAAACTCAAAATATAATTTTTTTTAACTGAGATATCAGATTTTTTAACTATAATCTAATAACTTATTATTTGTTGGCTGCATGAAATGGGCTTATAGGATTTAGAATCACAGCAACCATCAAAAACGTTGCATAACTCGAAAAAGTTGCAGCCAAATGAATTTTTCATTTACCATTTTCAGCCCCCCATAAAGTTTATAGGGTTCCGTATTTGGGCGGACTCTGCAGATCTCGAATCTTAATACCAAGTTAAAACCGAAGTTTCAAGAAGGTGCTAATTTTGTTCTATATTTCCTTTAAATTTAAAGTTTTTCTGTTATTAAAACTACCACACAACTGCCGGAGCGAAGCCGGGCACCCTAGCTAGTAAATGTATAAAAGGTTCGTTCTAACAAGCATTTCACCGACGTTCATCACACTTGCGCATACGAAGTAGACCTTGACTGACAGCCCAATGTTCCAACCGGAGCCAAACCTCTTTTCGAATGGCAAAACCAACAAACCAACCTTAGAATGAAAAGAAAACCGACCAATCAATTAGTTAGGGTTAGGGGGTTATGGTTGCAAATTGGACGGAAAGGGGCATGCGTACAGTCGATCTGTCTTACCATGACAGTCCAGGATTGCTTTTTGGAACAAATCTAGAAAATAAACAATTATAACTACAGTCAGTGCAGAAAGTATTCGAACACTAGAGAAAATTATTTTAGTATGTGCAATTGTGACTTCAAAATGGTTAATTTGTGGGAAAAATATAACTGACGGAAAAACTTCACACACAAAGTATTCGAACAGTCAAGAAATAATTATTATTTCGGAGCTTGATACTTCGTCGGCCCCCCTTTTGCGTCAATAACAGCTTTTAAGCGTCTTGTTATAGGCGGGCGCAAGCGACGGTGCTGCTTCTGCGACGGCGCTGCAGGAACTAGAGAAACGGGGATAAAAGCGGGGTCATTACCTAGGATTCATAGGGTTTTTTGGCGTTTTTAATTTATTTTTCCATAATTAAAACCCGATTGAGCAAAAAATCATTTGAAAAATATCTAATAGGTATTGCTCGGTCCCTCAGTGTTCAATTAGAAAATCAAAAGACGTGTCATTCCTTTTTATTTCCAAAAAATAAAAAGCTTCTTAAAGAGTGGATTGTAAAATTAAGAATAGATAAGCCTGTTTCGAAACATATGACGATATGTAGTCTTTATTTTAAAGAAAGAGACTATATTTATCCAGGTAAATATTAGTATTTGACATTTTATTATTCCAAAATGCTAGTTTTATGCACATAACATTGAGACCATAGTGTCATAGATTTGTTTTTCTTTTTTAATTTTCCCCATTTTTCTATTACATCCGTTGTGCTTAATTGTTCCATGTTTTCAATGCGAAGCCTGAAAGTTTTGACAAATAAATAAATAATATGACAAAGAATCTAAGCTGTCATAACAATGATTGTGTGAATAGGTAATTAATGTTATTACTAACCGAAAAACGTAGAGTAAAGTTACAATGATGTGTTTGCATTTACCAGAACTACCAGCTTTACACGTACAATGACAAGAAAATTGCTTATTATTATTAATAAATTTGATTTCCACTTTTATTTGATGGGGCAGTCCTTTAAGATTGCTAGTTTAAAGGCACGAGGCTTGTAAAATAACTGTTTTTTTATTTTTAGATATTATTCCACATGTAAATATGTGGTTTGCATCAAGAATAGCCTGCCCTTCAATTAATGGTCTTTTAAAATTACCAATTATCTCTATCACATCAACTATGTCTAACACCGTTCTTTCCGACATTTTGCAAAACTACTAGCGCACCCTATATTCGATTGCGCCCGCCTATAGATAACACCAGGTTTTCTAAAAACAAAATCGGTATTCTGTCCCACTCTTCCTGAAGGAAAGTTTTTAATTCTTGTAGGCTGGAAGGTTTCCGTTCTGCCATTCTTCTTTTTAGGTAGTCCTACAAATGTTCGATAGGATTCAAGTCCGAACTTTAGGGGGGGGGGGGGATTGTCACCATGTATTTTGGAACGTTGTAAAGTAACTACAATCTGGTTTTCCAAGAGGTTTGCTTGGGGTTATTGTCCTGGGTAAATATGTAATTATTTCCCAAACCTATTTTCTCGACTATTGGTGCTAAATTTTCCTTTAAAATGTTAACATACTTTATATGGTACATTATACCATCATATAACACTATTTTACCCACTCTACTGGCACTCATGCGGCCCCAAATCATAAAGGAACCACCTCCGTACTTAACGGTTGGAACTAAATTTTTTGGATCCATTGAACAGTTTCTTTTCCTCCTTATTTTTTGGTGATTTCTTTTAGGAAACACTTCGAATTTGCATTCGTCAGTAAAAATGACTCGTTTCCAGAACTCTGGAGGTTGGTTGTACTGTTCTTTTGCATAGATTTCCCTCTTCACCCTATTCGTTTGTGAAATAATGCATTTTTTACGTGTCGTTTGCCCATGAAAGCCTAAATCTCTGAAATAAATTCGCACTGTACTGGCCGAAATATTAATATTCTTTGTTTGAGCTAAGTCCATTGCCAATTTCAAAGCATTTAATCTAGGATTTACCTGGCCATCCAACTTTCGTTCACTTCTGTGAGCATCTTAGGTCGACCACTGCGAGGCTGAGATTGATATGACTTAGTTCTTCAAAATCGGTTAATAATGTCTGACACTGTTACATGGCTCCTGTTACTAGTTTGGCGATTTCGCGCTACGATTTACACGGGTTAAGCAAATTTCCTAAAATTTTCCTTTCTTCGGGGATTGTCTCTCTTGATTTACGTCCCATCTTGAGTGACCTAACACTGACTGATGCAAAGGAGACTTTTTAATATACCTAAGCCTATACTAGTGATACAGAAAGGATTATCGCGATAAACAAGTAAGTTTTGGTTCAAATATTCCTACTGTTCGAATACTTTTTGCTTTTTCGTCTCAGACAGAATTCCTTTATATCTAACTCTAATTCCCCATTTGATTTTTTTTAGAGGGGAATAAATCCATTTGTCACCTATTTAGGCATAACTAAAGGTAATATGTAAGTTAAATTAAAAATATTCAGAATATAATCTATAAAAACGATTAAAAATTAAATATTACTCAGACTGTTCGAATACTTTCTGCACTGAATGATAGATTTGTTATCTGTAGTGCACACGAAAGAAATAGTGTGGAACCTATAACGACAATATTTAGCAGACCTAATGATATGTTTTTTCCTCTTCGCAAGGCTGATAAAAAAATAACAAGCAGTGAATTTATAAAATGGTTTCTACATATGGAAGTTTATTGTTGTTTTCATTGAATGATGTTACGTCTTCTGTATTTTCTTCACTCAACTGTCCCAAATTCAATGAATGAACATTGAATTGCTACTTGTGATCATTTATTGAATATTCTTGAGTAATTGTAACAAATTAGTTTCAGTTTAATAATCATTTAATCTTAGACATTTTGTTTGATTTACAATAAATATAGATTCCACAGTTTTTCTATTCACTCCGACACAACAAATTATCTGAATGTTTACATTTCTATTTCTTCTATATCGTTGAAGGGCCGAGGATCTGGAAGGCAGTGGTTGCCATAGTAGCGCCATGGCGATGCCCGCCATAAGGCCTTGATATGGTTAAGTATGTTGCTTTTATTGATATCGAGCTTGTTGTTCCACCGCACGGTGCAGGATCTACTCGCGCCTCCGGCAAATAGTTACAATGTCGAAGAGATCATCGGGCAGCTCAACCTTCAATTCTGCACCATCGTCGAGATCGGGCAAAGCTACTGTTCAGTGAGTACTTGATCATTAATCATAAAAGTTTATCCAAATTAATAAGTAGGTAAATAGATTTTGTTTTTCTCTACTTCATAAGCGTTAATTCCCCTTTATTCGGGAGCACGCTTAATAGTAATAGTGGAGTATAGTGAATATGTAAAAAGCGTAACCTCCCATCATTTATATCGCTAATAACTAGGGACATACGATACCAACAAAGTATCGATACCAATACTCGTTTGAGTAGTTTGATCAAATATTCGATACCACCAAAGTATCGATACTTATGTATCGATACTCATATAAAGTACTAACAATATTATAAATAAAAATATATTTAATCAAAAAATATATATAAAATAGCACTAGCTACATTATACCATTAGTTAAATTTCGTGTTTTTATAAGTTGTTAATTATAAGATTGGTTTTATGGTACTTAATATCAAATGAAATTGTATTTACTTACTACATTTATATTTTAATAAACACTCGGGGATGATTGATAGTCAGGAATTTTAGCCATAAAACATTTTCTTTATTTAACTTTTCGATCCAAAATGGGGGTCTTCATCATCGGTAAAACGAAACAAATATATGAGTTTAAAATTTCACGCTGTTAACTTCATGACTATCAGTCATTTCTGAGAATCTTATAGAAAAACAGAACCGATATCGGTACTGATTCAAGTTTTTTACATTAGAATATATTCAAGTAATTTATATTCGTCGCCTCGAAATGTAACTGAACTTAACGATATATTTGTTCCGATACGCATTACAAAAAAGTTTTGAAAAAAATACGCAAATGTCCTGAATTAAAAAGAAAATAAGTTTTTTCCACCAATGAATTTTAATTTCCTAACATTCAATCTTACTTTTCAATAAGTTGAGGCCTTATGTATTTTATTTTTTTTTTATTTTTTATTTTTTATTTTTTATGTCCTCCCTACCTTGCCTTTCAGCAACACGGGTTTTGGCAAGATACAAACACTAGTTAGCGTTTTTACCTTGCCTAAAAAACTTTATTTTGATTTTTCTCTCAGGATCTCAGGATCTTCATTCGTTTGAAGACTGCTGCCTTCTATCCAACGGTACTTCTGTCTGGTCTATCCTTGCCCTCTGTCGGGTGGTCTTCCAGGTGGTGGTCCCCTTCTTCCAAGATTGAAAACGTCCAGTCCGACGGCTTCTTTCCACCCGTAAACAAACTGTTTGTAGTACGGAAAGTTCCGCTCTGTCATTAACTCAGGGAACTGGTTCTCCCCCAGGACGTAGAGCCCAGTATCCCTGATGAGCTTGGACCTCAGTGCCTCAAAGGCGGTGCAATTCAAAACGACATGCTCAGCCGTCTCCGGTACTCCGCATGCTGGGCACAGGGGATCTATATCCTTTCCAAAGCTATGGAGTTTAGCACGAAAGGCCCCATGCCCAGTGAGGAATTGCGAAATCCAATAGTCCGGGAGGACCCACTTTGCTTCCAGACGTCCCCGCACAGTAGGAAAGTACTTTTTCAAGGTAGACCCTTTCGTGGTTGCTGTCCACCGCTGGTTCCACTCTTCGGTAGTGTCCTCCCGGATGATCTTTTTCCATTTTCCAGGGTCTTCTACCCTTGCCCGGATATTTTCCGGAAGACCAGCTGAGCCTTGAGTTTTGAAATCCCGTTTTAATTTGTCTTCCCGCAGGGTGAGGTCGAGAGGAACCCCACCTGCCAGGACCTGCACCGCCTAATGAGACACGGTCCGATACGATTTCGTAACCCGCAGCAGAGCCGTCCTTTGATATGTCGCCAACCTACGTTTCTGCCTTAGTGTGAGATTCTGGGACCACGCCGGGGATTGAGGCCTTATGTAGGAGTTTCAAAAGTTTGAGATGCATAAGTATGGTTTCATTTTGGCGCTTAGTGGCAGTAAACTGGGTACTAGTTCTGAACAGTGGCTCCTGCGCCGTTCAGTACGGGGCCCTTCAGAGTAAGGCCCGATCCTCTAAAAAGGACCCTTTTGGGGGTGTACTTACCTCGGAAGAGGCCACGCCCAAGAGCCACTCTTCAGAACTTGTACCAAACTGGGTACTAGTTCTGATTACAACTCTTACCGTAAACTGATGTCTTATATCCTGATCCGACAGTTCCTACATCTTCTGACTTTGATGAAAATACTTTTCGCCACTTAATATCCTTTCTTAATATTCCTATCCTGGTATCGATACTGACTTTCAGTATCGATATCAGTACTCATATTTGAATCCTTGGTATCGATACCAAAATACCCGGTATCGAAATGAAAGTATCGATACTTTACTCATATCGATCGGTATCGTACATCCCTACTAATAACATATCCAGTGAGGTATTCCATGCTATGTTGATATCGGGGGCTTAATTTGATTATTACTTTCGACTTATAATCATTTCCCTCTATCTTCGGTCATTTGCAGGAATTCGTCTAGGGTGAGATAATGGAATCTTGCCCCTAAGCTCTCCTCTGTAGCTCTGCTAAAACAATTGTCAGTGGAATGGAAATGGAACAGCTATTTACACTGAAACGCGCACTCGAGCTAACAATGATGGCTTACCGCACCTGTGCTCCTTAATACAAAACTTTTAATTACAAAGACGGCTAACGTGAAACTAGCGGCTATACTGACTTTTGCTTTGACTTATAAAGGTCTGGCCACACATGTCCGCACCGTAGCAATAATATAGGTTATGTTCAGAATATTTTCAATTTAACTTACATATTACCTTTAGTTATGCTTAAAGTGGCTTGTGTCTGACATGTGTGGCTTGAACTTTAGGCATAACTAACTAACTCAAAAGCGACAATTGCGTTATCCCCGAACAAGTGGCCGTGCAAAGTATCTATCTCTTGTTTTATCAAGTTCTTATTTTATTTAGATTAACCGAACAATGTTCGGGACAGGTTCGTGCGCTTTATCATTTTTGAGATATTCTCTTCAAACACACACACACATTATTTCGCGGAAATTGGTTGGCGTCTGTTTCAGAAGCCTACCTCCAGTTATTTTTGCCATGGTAACAGTTACTTATGATTATCATTGACTTAATTTTAAATGATATTGAATCGTATTCATCAAAATAATTAGGTATTAATTGTTTTACTGAAACTTATGTTAAATTAACCATTCTTTTTATTGATACTTAATATTATATTGTGAAAAAGTCATTATTAAAATGGGATTGTTAGATTTGGTTAGGAATATAAATGATGAAGATTCTGCCGTAAATTTTCTACAAGAAAAGGGTGTTCTCTGTAAAGTAAAGCTTTGTCCAAATGGACATGAAATGGGATTAAAGCAAGGAAGATGGAGGTGCTTCAAGCGTTCCTGTTGAAAAATATCGGCTTAAGAAGCGGAAGTTGGTTAGAATTTAGTAAATTTTCATTTTCTAAAGTAATTTTTTTCATATTTTCCTGGTCAAGAGGATATACCTCAATTAAATGTTGTCAAGAAGAATTCGGAATGGGCCGATCATCCATTGTTGATTGGAACAATTTTTTACGTGAGGTTTGTGCCAACATATTAAAGTGACATATGTTTTTTTGTAAATAATTATTCAGTTAAATATAATGATTATCAATTACTTTTGAGGTTATTTAAAAGAGTAATCATATTGTTCTTAAAAAGTAACCGTTGCCATGGCAAAAATAACTGAAGGTAGGCTTCTGAAACAGACCCATTGGTTGCTTTGACTTCAAAACGTGTATTTCCGTATAAAACCGAAAGTCGAAATTTTTCACGACGGTGTCGGTGTAACGCCCAAGTGAACTAAGCGCCAAACTAGTTATGTAAAAATATCGATAGTCTCATCAAATTATCAGTGGAATGGAAATGGAACAGCTATTTACGCGCTACTGAAACGCGCACTCGAGCTAACAATGATGGCTGACCTCACCTGTGCTCCTTAATACAAAACTTTTAATAACAAAGACGGCTGACGTGATTCTAGCGGCTGCACTGACTTCTGCTCTGACTTATTATGGATACAGCAACGTCAGAAAAATGCTAAAAGAATGTCTATAATAGCTCTGTGCGACAATAGCGCTATGCCTAAACAAGTGACCGATATATCTCTACTTGTTTTATTCAGATTAACCGAACAGTATTTGAGACAGGCTATCAGGTTCGACGCAGTGTGAAGGCACCTTTAAGAGAATGTTGTAACGGTTAAGGGCTGTTTACACACCTGTTTAAGGTTAAGTTTTTAGAATCTAACATTGCCGCTATTTGACCGCTAGAGTTTATTACAATGGACGAAATTGAACTGTTCAGAGGTTATCTTGATTTAGGGGATTATGATTATTTCATCAATCTTGGAATGAAAATGTTTTAGTTCACTTATTAAGTGGTTAATAATCATCCCAATATTGGCCATGTTATGATGGCCATAGAACTAATCATTCCATTGGTTCTAAGCTTCGTTTCGAAAATTTAATCTTGTAAATAGGCATTTAGAAAGATAAATACTAATAAAAAACTTGATAATTAATGCTTTGTAAATATTAAATTTTATGTTATTTCAATAGCTGTTTTTGGAATTTCGGTCTATTCCGACGACAAACGATCTGAACATCGAAAACATAGCAGAAGTGTACCTCGGAACGTGCGACTGCGCTACAATGCGGAGTTGGGAGTTTTGCTCTGTTCCCTTGCGCAAAGCCAGACCGTACGAGTGCACCTTCGAGGAGGCCTTGCCGATGGTGAACAGCAGCGCGCGCGTCCACAGGAGGCTCTGCGACCCCACCATGATGGTCGCATTGAACGACCCGTGCGACTGCAGCAAGCAGCTGGCGCAGCGGACGCAATATCCTGTGCAAGGTACGTTTTTTTCCTTGCTTTTCCTTTACAATTGCTACTTCATCTGTTAGTTTCCAGTAATTCTAATGTACTTAAGAGAGAGAGAGAGAGAAACACTTTATTCATTATAAAAGCGGTGCTGCCCAACTATATTGGATTGCTAATACACAGCATACTATATACATCTTATTTTAGACTATTTTTAAGAACTTATTTAATAATATATAATAATAATAACATCCATGCTTATACAGGGTGTTTCGGAATTGCACGGCACTATTTTAGGTACGTGTTCTCTAACACAAAATAAACAAAAAAGTTCATATTAACATATATCTCAAACTCATTTATTAAACAGATATCAAAGGTTAAAGATTTATTATTTATTTACTGCATTAAGACTGACTGTACAACGTTTAACGTGTTTAATACTAAATAAAAGGTTTTAATCACCTGATAAACAAATGAACGATAAGCAATGACAGTAGTTGCTCATCTGTTTGTCTAGTTCTGTGTGTTTTAGTGTGAGTGAATCTTGTGACACAGTTCAATTTATGATTATCATGGGAGATACCACAAATTTATTCACTTTTGATGAACAATCAGACATGCTTTTAACTTATGGCGAGGTACATACAAACGGTGCTGCTGCTGTTCGAAGATATCGTGAAAAATGTCCTAACCGAAGAATACCAAATCGTAAAACGTTTGAGGCCATTGAAAGACGTCTTAGGGATAATGGTACGCTAAAACCTATACAAGTGAACGCCGGTCGACAACGATTTCGACGAACTGCAAACGTAGAAGAAGAAATACTCGATGCTGTTCAGTTATCTCCTACTACTAGTACCAGAAGATTGTCACGTCGTTTCGATGTTTCCTCTACCAGCGCATGGCGAACTTTACGCGAACAACAATTATATCCATTTCACGTATCAAGTAGGCAAGATTTGTTACCACAAGATTATAACAAGCGCAGAAATTTCTCCCAGTGGTTAATTCGACAATGCATACGAGATCCTAACTTCCTGAACTGCATTTTGGTTACTGATGAATCTTGCTTTACAAGAAACGGGATTCTTGATTTTCGAAATACCCATACTTGGGCCGAAGAAAACCCTCATACGACTGCTGTTGGACATTACCAACATACATTCTCTTTAAATGTCTGGTGTGGTCTTCTAAGCGACAAAATCATCGGCCCCTTATTTTTGCCACCTAGGCTGTCAGGTATATCTTACTTGCATTTTTTGCAAAATAATCTGCATGATATTCTAGAAGATATTCCACTAGGCATTAGGCAAAGGCTGTGGTTTATGCATGACGGTGCTCCAGCTCACTTTTCTCATAGTGTCACTGATTATTTAAATGCAACTTATGGAGACCGATGGGTTGGTCGAAACGGACCTGTTAAATGGCCACCACGATCTCCGGATTTAACGCCATTAGATTATTTTGTGTGGGGCTGGATGAAGTCTATGGTTTATTCTGCGGCAGTTGACACGCAAGAAGAGCTAAGAAATCGGATCGTGGAAGCCGCAGTAACTATCAACCACCATCCTGATGCTATACGAAGAGCCAGAGAAGTATGGATTCGTCGTGCTGAATGTTGCATTCAACAAAACGGAGGCGCCTTTGAACATTTACTCTAAATGTTGTAATAATAATAAATAAATAGTAATAATAAATCTTTAACCTTTGATATCTGTTTAATAAATGAGTTTGAGATACATGTCAATATGAACTTATTTGTTTATTTTGTGTTAGAGAACACGTACCTAAAATAGTGCCGTGCAATTCCGAAACACCCTGTATATATATCTATACCTACAGGGTTATATTTTTTTTATATAGATTTTTTTTTTTCATTTTTTTCTCTCTTTTACTCGAACCCTCGAGTGCTCTCTTGAATTCGAAAAATATACATATAACAATTAGAAACTTCGAATAAAATACATATTTCATGCAACAATACAAATAAGAATAAAATCAAATCAACACACTACCAGGCATATAAATCGGCAATAAAAAAGATTTAAAATTTAAAAATCATTACATAATTAATTATAATGAACTAAATAAATAAATACACATATAAATAAATAAATACATACATATATAAATAAATAAATAACTTACATACATACATGTCCCCTCACCAGTCTCGAATTCAGCCAACACCATAAATGAGGTGATGTATTATACCCAGGGAGTCCATCACTATACTCTCCGCCAAGCTTGCTACGTCCTTTATCTCCACATCAAGATCCTCCATGAAGCTCCTGGTTAACCTAGGTATGGTTCCGCGGGCTCCGAACCAAAGGCCTCTCACGTGGAACTCTCTCTCGCCGAAGCTCTCGCGGAACCTCTCTTTGAGAAAAGGGATACACTTTTCATATATTTTTTTTTTCCTCGTCAACTTTACTCGCCTGATCGAGGTCATTAGACTCGTACCTCACGGTGGGATCCAGAATGACAGCCGACTTTCCGGTCTTCGGGAATGCCACTATATCGGCATATCTCGTGGATCCATCCGTATGACAATACACAATACACTTCCTCGAAGCAGGCGAAGTCTAAGATAATAAAGATATGTAAATTTATTGCGCCAATAACACGGAAGTAGGTATCCTAAAGCTCCTTCGCTGGCTCATTGGAAGTCGTCCAGCTTCGCTTAAAATCTCTCTCTCTCTCTCTCTCTCTCTCTCTCTCTCTCTCTCTCTCTCTCTCTCTCTCTCTCTCTCTCTGATTTTTCTGCGTTAGTGGATGCAAATTATTATTATAAAAAGTTCGCGTTAGAAAATACGCGTTGCCCTTGACAATGTATGATTGGAAACTCAAAGATAGTAAACCCTGAGCCAGGATAGATTTAATAATACTCTGCATTAATCCCCCACCTTCTCCCTTGGCCCGGGAAACCCCGTATAGCCTAAAAGGGAAGGAAGGGGAGGGAAAACAAAAAGGAAGCTTAGTGGAGACATTGTTGAAATAACCTTCTATTTCTCATAATCATAAAAATTTTCACAACAACAATGGATGACTACCATAGTCCATTCGAGGTCTTCCACAAAATTATGGCAACTAGGTATCCTAAAAGAGGTTGACTACAGGGATGTGAATGCAAGAGTGATTAGTCCAGAGGATCTGTCTGGAGTATAAGACTGTTTACACGACCAGGTTTATGGAACGAAGATTAGAACCAACCGTTTCTTCACTATTTGACCGCCAGGACTATTACAATGAACCCAATACATCTGTTTATATGGTTAAGTTTTTTTATCAATCTTGGAATAAAATTTTTTTATTTCACTTGTTAACTGGTTAATAAGATAATAAGCATCGCCGGTTAATAATCATCACAAAATTAATAAAAAAAAATTAACCGTATATACTGGTGTATTTATTACATTTTAAACGCTCCTGGCGGTCAAAAAAGCTAAGTAACGTTTGAACTGTTCCAAAAATGTAACCGTGTAAACATTCCATAATACAAATAAATGGCTGGTAACAGGTACACGAGTTGAGAATTGATCGTTGGAACGAACATTATATAATTATAATTGCTTTGACTTCGTTCCAAAAATTTAGCCTTGTAAATAAGTCTTAATATCTGGCTTAAATAAATATGACGGTATTAACGTCGACTAATCGTTAATATATTTTTTATTTTTGTTTGTTTGAAAAATAGTTCTATCTGAAAATAAAATAAAAAGTAATATTGTACCACTTGATGCAATATTAAAAGGCTATTTGATAATTCTGTTGCAATGAAGGGTTCCTGACGTGCTATAGAGCCCCCATGCCGAAGTCGATTTGCTCCACCCACAGCGTCTGTGGTGTCGCCCGCTGCGCGGCTAAGAACCTCTATGGCCTCGCTCTGGTCCAGTGCGATCCCAACTGCAAGGGGAGGCAACCGGTATGTTTATATGTTATCTATTTATTACCATGGGCGGATCCAGCCGATCGGAAAGGGGGGGGGGGCTGCAGCCCCACAGCCCCTTATTTGGATCTGCTAATCAGCTTTTTTACCTTTATTTCCTTTCCCACAACTAAAATTCTACTTGTTCTGTGCATTATTTGTTCTTTAACTTGCTTCCTTACATTAAGGAAAGTCAAATTCTATCTTAAAATGACGAAAAATTTTCCAAAGGGAGGGGCTGCAGCCCCCACAGCCCCTCCCCTGGATCCGCCAATGTTTATTACATGTACAATTAACATTTTGCTTTAACAGTGGCATCAAGTTACACCCAGTAAGTACGGCAGGAGTACTGTCTGCTGGCTACTTATACTAATTGTTAGAGCCGCTTTTGAGGAAATCGAAAAACATGTGATAATATTTATGAAATAAAGTGCCCCCTACGTTCACTGAATTTTGATGAATTTTTTGTATTCATATCAGGGACATATACAAACGTCAAATACTTAATTTATCATTTCGAGTTATTCTCTTCATACACAGACCATTTCGCGGATTTTTTTACATTTTCTTTATTTTCCATTTAAGTGAATTATATAGCATAAGGGTGCTTAAAGGCAGTGGGTATCACTATTTCCCATTAAAAACAAATTTTTCGATAGTACTATCGATAGTTAAAAAAACCAATGATAGTTAGTTAGATTTAAGCTATCCATAGTACTATGGATAGTTTTAAACTATCCATAGTTTCCCATCACTATGCCAATTAAAATATTTTGAGAAAACTGAAGTTAAAGTTAAATTTTGTGAAATAGGGTTGTGTTTACTACTATCGCCTTTGAAGTACAATATATTTCACGTTGTCATTTATATAATTAAAAAATAAAGAAGCGTGATACAAAATAATAACTACAGTTAATTTAAAAAAATAAAATAAAATTTATAAATTGGTTTAGGCGCTTGGTTCACTATGGCATTATATCGACGGCTAAAAAACAATAAATAGTAATGTATCGATAATTACTTGGTATCGATTGTACTCTATACCTTATGGAGAATCACAAACAAAAAGAAGTAAATAAATATGGAATAAACTGTTTTATATGCAGTTTCTGAATAGTGTTTACGCATTCATCAAAAAAGGTCGTTTTCTACTCTAAGTACCGAACGGAAATGTCTATAAAGACAATATTGATTAACTATATTGATTAATGAAATGCAATAATGAAAGACAATATTGATTAATATGTCAAGAAAGACAATATTGATTAACTATCCTTAAACAGAAATCGCCATTGCTGAACATGTATCCCTCCTCCTTTCACCACTTCTCCTTGCCTGCATTAGAACACTTTAATAATACCACTTCCCGTTAACTCGATAATTGAAGAGTATTAAGAAATCAGCATTCACTCCGCAGGGCCGTCAACTGTCAATTTAACCGCTCACATTACACATATATAAGTCACAAAGTCGTTTAGTTATTCATTGCAAAACTGTCTTTAATCGTTTTCCTCATTTAGAAGGAAATACTTAAAATTGTTATTTATGAAAAAAAAAAAAAAAAGAAACATTTAGGTATGTTCCAACCAGTGGATATGAAAACTTCATTTAGTTATCATGAAAACTTATGATTTCCGTTAAATATGTATGTTCCAACGAGAACTTGAAACTCGTTGACAACTCTTACGCATAAATAGTGCGCCTTTACTTGTTAACAATGGGCTGTTACAAAAGGCGTACTATTGCAATTGAGTGTCTGAGAAAGAGAAGGGGCTATGCCACAAAACCTCAAATTTTAATTTAGTAATCTTAATAAAAAAATTTAAATAATGATTATTTTTAATTTTCCCAACTACCGTGTTGAGAATACAAAGCAAAGATGCCATAATCCAATAAAAATAATCAAAATTTATGTATTTTGTACTCAATCTAATAAAACTTAATTTTTCTCAAAACTATGTGTTTGTGGCATAGCCCCATCTCTTTCTCAGGCACTCAATTATGTATTGCGTTCGTTCGTAATTGAATGGTTTGTAATTCAATCATTTGTTTTCTGATTTCAAATTGAGTTCTATATTATAAAACATTTTTTTTTTACGGTTTCTGGTTTATACATAAGGACATACCAAGGGTATATTCATATAGGGTATGTAAGGGGGCTATTTATCTGGACTATAAGGTATAATTATAGCAGAGTGTGCGCCACCGATATCGACTGCGCTAGTCCCCTGAGCAAGCTGGCTTGCGGTCCCAGGGACCGCGATGGGGCTGAACGTGTTAAAATAATCATATGAGCCTCAGTAATATTTAAGTTAATTATAATAAATGATTTTTCTGTTTGAGGTAAGTTTTGCGAGGATCCATCCGAGGTGACGTCGAGGGCCCCGATCATCAAGTCCTTCTGGTCGGACTGGACATCAGCCGTCAGCAACTACGACGGGCTCCAAATTGACGAGGCCATCTGCCTTGAAGAGAGTACGTAAGTAGTCTGATGTTTGTTGGTAAAATTATTAGCTCTTTGGAACTAGGAGGTATATTTTTCGTTATTATTGAATAGACTAGAGATGCTATCAATATTATTTAACTATTTAGTTTCACATTGAAATGACTGAGGAAATCACATTGATAAATAGTTCGTGGATGTAAATTAATATTAAACAGTTAATTAAATATTAAACAATTTATTAGAAGATGTTATAAATCAAAACGGAATTGAAAATATTAAACCTAATGAGGCATTATCTCAATCTTATTTTTGCTGAAATTAGTTCAGTTAAAACTGGAATGAGCAATAACCAGATAAATCAGTCAATAGAAATAATCCACTACTTAGTCCATTAGTAATTCAATCATGCCCCAGGAAGGTACTACTTTCGTTCCGAGGCCTTACATGTTATTTTTATCGGAGGACAATGACCATCACATTTTTTGATACTCCACAATTAGGGTAACTGTACCAATAGTTGACAGTTTAAGAAAAAAAATTATATTATTGACACTGTTTACCAATATATTGATGTTAGGATAATCTTTGTTATGAATTTAGTTAGGCCAATTCCTCTGGAAAACTGGGAATACAATATCCCATGGTCTACATTAACGGTTTTTATAAAAAATTATTTCTTAGAAACTTCTAAAATGAACCAATAGTTGACACATCAAAATGTAAAGGTTTGGAAAGATGAAATTAATGGAAATTTAAGTTCTCATGCATTAATTTTTTATTTCCTATGATTTTTAATAGGTAATAAGGACTTCAATAAAAGTTAATATTTTTTAATTTATAAACTAGTAAATTCACAATGGAAACAAAATAAAATTTAATTGTCTTATAAACAAGAAGCTGAAATGAGACAAAAAACAAAAACAAACATATTTAAAGGAAAAATGAGATCATCTAGTTAAGTATGATAAATTTGATACTGGCCAGAAGTTTCGTTTTTTAAATGTTGGGTTTGCACAATTTTCGACTCTCCAATGATGAACTTCACCCTTCCAGTGCCCTTTTAGACAATTAAAGATGACCACATTCATTGGTTGGATGAAATGTGTAGCATTTTGATAGAGTGCGACTAATAGCAAGTATCACATGTTCTTTGCAGAATCGAGAAGGGGGCAGTCAGGTGAGACGCTTGTCCATTTAGAAATAGGATTATTGGCAATGTAATTTTGCTCTCAACGATCCATGGATAGAGCACACTAGCTATAAATTCATAAAATAAGACACCTGTCATCCATACAGACTCAGACTTTCATAAACCACGCCCAGATGGAACACTATTTGCTAATTCTGGCGGTAGTTGACATCGATGTCAACTATTGAAATTATGGATTAATATCTGTTCTAATAGTTGACATCAACATTTAAGCCCTAAAACATTGTATAAATATATTAAAAAGGATATCAAATGATTCTCGTGAACTTAATCGATACCATAAAAGTAATTAAAACATAATTGAACTCAAATAAATAAATAAGCTTTAACTTGACTTCCACCTTAATGAAACAGGGTAGAAACCAAGTTTTCAGGCCATTAGAACATTCGCCATTCATTACAACCTCTCACAAATAAGCTTGAGTTTTCATCAAACTAATGTCGGTGGCAGCACAGCTAAGTGTCTGGCCACACATGTCCGCACCGCAGCACTAAAATAGGTTATGTTCAGAATATTTTTAATTTAACTTACATATTACCTTTAGTTATGCCTAAAGTGGCCTGTGTCTGACATGTGTGGCCTTAACTTTAGGCATAACTAAAGGTAATATGTAAGTTAAATTAAAAATATTCTGAACATAACTTATATTATTGCTATGGTGCGGATCGGGTGTGGACATGTGTGGCCAGACCTTAACTAGGAATGCAATTTGGCAAATTGCAGCCATATTTTGAACCAAAATAATAAACTCTGAATCTAATTATTCACACTTTTTGTACGAAATGTCAACTATTGAAGCACTGTCAACTTATGGTAAAGTACCCTAGTTAATTGGGCAAATAAATATTTGAAATAAATACTTTTTACAGATATATGTATATTTTTATAATATAGAAATAATTTTAAATTATATCAATGAAGATGCAAAATGAAAGGGGTGCAAAAAAAATATGGTGGAACATAGAATGAGACTTCTACCCATTTTATTTCTACTTTCCTTCTCAAGCCTTACATGTTATTTTTATCTCAGGACAATACTCATCACATTTGTTGATACTCGACAAACACTTAACTGGGCAAATGAATATTTGAAATAAATAATTTTTTACTGAGATATATATTTTTATAATGTTATATTATACCATATTTTTATATTGTTTATATTATACCAATGTAAATCCAAAATGAAAGAAGTACTAAAAAAATATGGTGGAACTTAGAATGAGACTTCTACCCAATTTATTTCTTTTCTCAATCCATTTGCTAGCATACCTTTGTATTTCCCTACACTAATGGCCATTAATCTTGAGGTATAACTCACCTATTTTAACCAGAACAGGAAGCTCGAAGATTTATTTTGTGGGTCTGCCACAAAATGGATTTCACTGTGTTAAACAATAAATAAATTTAACAGATAACTCTATGGATAAATATGGTTCAATAGTCAACTCTATAATAAATCAATAACTTATTAGACCTCTGGTCAACAGAGGTCTCACTATAAAACCCTCGAAAGATAAAACTTTTATGAAGATAAAACCTCTTCCTTTTAGATTTGCAATGTGCAATATTTTTTTTTTTTTATTCCTAATAAAAAGTACATGCTTTCAGACATGCTCCTGCATTTGATTGTTTAGGACCTGGAAGTTATTGGTAAGTTTAATTAATTTATTTAATGCATGTTAATCTAATCTTAATTTGTGGGTGACCACCATTTTAAATTATTTTTAAATAATTTATTTTTTGAAGAGAAAAGATTTGGCTCCGCCAGGAGTCGAACCCGGGTCCCCCGCGTTACATGCTCGGATGCTAACCACTGCACCACAGAGCTCGGCTCAAGACAGAGCAAATCTTTCCTCTTCACTGATACCTACTCCCCCTATCTCACAAATTTTGCGAGTAGTAGCGGGAGGTGGACAAATTTTGTCCAATTTATGATATTTATTGACTTACGTCAATTTTTAAATTATTTTATATTAATCTAATCTTAATTTGTGGGTGCCCTCCAAAAAATTGTGAATGAAAACAATCAGTTTTCTACTTAATGTTAATTATTGAATAGCCATTATTTTAAAAAAAGGACCTGATCATATGGTATATTTTTTAAATGCTAGTAGTTCTCAGTAATAATACATTTTTTTTTTGCGAGTAGTTGGAAGTATACTTTTATAATAAACTGGTTTTCTATTCCATCTGTCCCAAGCTAAAGGCCAAGTGACATTTAAAATATTAATAAAAAATTAGTGATTATGTCTCGACGTTTAACTCTGTTTATTCTATAAAAGGGATCCCTGCATGAGAAAATACCAAATCTAGATCTCAAAACATATATATGTTCTGGCAGTGTAAAGAGTGTTAAGTCCAAACAAAAAGATAAATTTCTAATTTGTTTGCAAATAACTTTGCAAATAACTTCTTAAATGAGACCTTGATGTATATATTAAAATAATTAGGTCATTGCCAACCTTATTAAGTGCTGAATAAACTTAAAACAACTGATTTTACAAAAGTCCAACCTTTTCATGAATCACTGCTGTTGATGATATAATTAAAAATGTTCATCTTTATAATTGGAAAATTAGTTGATTTCAATATTTCAACTTTGAATTATTTATATTTATATGTGATTTACTTACTTCCGTGGCGCTACAGCCCAGCATGGACCTTGGCCTTGTGCAGAGAAGGTCCGCGGTGTCCCTGGTGACGGATTCCTCCCACTTAAGTTGTGGCCTGCCTCTTCCTCTGGTCTGGTACAGTCTCCCATCAAGCAGCTTCCTTGCGATATCATTTTCCGGCATTCGGGCAACATGGCCAGCCCAGCACAATCTGTCCAACTTGATAAACCTCACCACGTCCTCCTCCCTATAAAGTTGGTTCACATCTCTGTTGGTCCTTCTCTATCGGTCACCAACTCTCATTGCCCCAAATATACAGCGAAGAAAGATCGTGCAACCAGGTCCAGATCGTCTGCAAAGCCTGCACTTGCCCGTCGTAGATGGTTTCCATGGTTTAATTCCTGATTCACGTATAATTTTTTCCAGGGCCAAGTTGAAAATTATGCATGTCAGCCCATCAACCTGCCGCCTGCCTCTTCTTGATTCAAATTCTGGAGATAGGTCTCTCTGAATCCTCACGAAGCAATTCACCTCCGCCATCATCATTCTTACAAGTCATATATTTTTTGCAGTTCCCCAGATCATGCAGCGCTTCATACAGCTTTGGTCTTCTTACACTGTCAAAGCATTGCGGAAATCAATAAACAGGTGATGCGTTATCTTGTACTCGGAGGACTTCTCCGAAATTGTCCGCAGGCTGTACCTGGATATTCCTCCTCTGAATCCTGCCTGATACTTGCCTATCTCCTTTTCAGCGAGTTTCATTGCAATTATATTAGAAAGATCTTTATATGCAGAATGCAAAAGAGTTATGCCGTAGTAATTTGTGCACTCCAGAAATCCCCTTTCTTGTGAAGTGGATGTATTATGCCCTTCTTCCATTCATTTGGCATCCTCTCCTCAATCCTCAATCCAGACCGTCAGAATCATTTCATATAAGCCTTTCTGGAGGTCTTCACTTTCATGCTCCAGGAGCTCTGCTGGAATCCCGTCTTCACCAGGAGCCTTTTTATTGATGAGAGGTTCTTGGCATCCTGAAAGACATCGAATGTTGGTGGGTCAACATCTTGTACCGACAGAGCAACCAAGACACTCATCCCTTCGCATCCTTCATTAAGGAGGTCATTGAAATACCGTGACCTCCTGCTGAGAATTTCATCTTTTGACGAAATCAACACACCATTTTCTGTCCTGCATGCTTTTACTATTGGTTTGAAGGGTGCCCTGCTCACATTCACTTTTCTAAAAAATATTCAGGACTCATTAAGGCTCTTGTGCTCCTCGATCTCTTCCAGCCCTTCGCTCTCAATCTCTTCTTTCTGCGGTGGATATCTTTTTCCTGCCTTTTTACTTTCACTTACCTATATATGAAATATATAGTAAGGGGAAGTATTGCGATCGTGAAAAATTTTGACTTCCAGGATTCAACGGAAATACAAGTTTTGGGGTCCTCTGATTCCAAATAACCAAGTGCTGTGAAATGTCAAAAACTATAAACCGTACAAACCTGAAATTGGATATTTAGTATATGTATATTCCCGCGATGTGACAGCAAAAATTTCATCAAAATTGCTCAAAGGGAGGGGGTACTTTATTTAATAACTTTTTGTTTTTTTTGATTTTCTCAAAAACGGCTCTAAGAATTTTGATTAAACTGAGTATTTGATGTATTAATATGCCCGAGATATGACTGTAAAAATTTCATCAAAATTGATCAACCGGAGGGGGGACTTTGCCTGGAAGTCCATAAAGAAATGGCTAATTATTAGATATGATAAAAATAAAGTAAACATATAGAGGAGAAAAAAAGAAAAATATTCAGTCAATTCATAAAACTCGTTGACCCCACCCATGCGGAGTACGCCTTTAATGACAGACCATTGTTTATAATTAAAGCCGTTCTGTTCAGTTGAGAAGTGGCAATTAACAAAACGCATCAATTTCTAATCTAATTAAGTTGTGTGTTGCGCGCACGCACCAGATTTTTACTTTCACTTACCTATATATGAAATATATAGTAAGTGGAAGTATTGCGATCGTGAAAAATTTGACTTCCGTTTTTCAACGGAAATAAACGTTTTGGGGTCCCCTGAGTCAAAATAACCAAGTCCCGCGAAATGGTCTGTGTGTGTGAACAGACTAGCTCAAAAACTATAAACCGTGCGAACCTGAAATTGGGTATTTAGTGTATGTATATGCCCGCGATGTGACAGCAAAAAATTTCATCCAAATTGCTCAAAGGGAGGGGGTACTTTATTTAATAACTTTTTACGTTTTTTTTTCGATTTTCTCAAAAACGGCTCTAACGATTTTGATTAAACTGAGTATTTGATCTATTTATATGCCCGAGATATGACTACTAAAATTTCATCAAAATTGATCAACCGGAGGGGGGACTTTACTTCATAAGTTTTGTATCATTTTCACGTGTTTTTTTATTTACTCAAAAACGGTTTTAACGATTTTGATCAAACTGGGTATTTGATGTATGTATATGCCAAAGATATGATAGCCAACATTTCATCAAAATTGATCAACCGGAGGGGGCAGTTTATTTCATAACTTGCTTTCCAATTTATACCTTTCTGTCGACTATCTCAAAAAAAGCTTTAATGATTTTGATCAAATTCGCCATGTTTAATGAAAATAAGGTGTTCTTTAATATCAGGTAAGCTTTATCGTAATTAAAATGTTCTGAGGGGGCTTAAATGGGGAAGGGGTCTTTTTTGTTTTCCTGTAAAGTACCTTTGTATTTGTTTATATGGTAAAATTAACTGTCTCTCATTACGCCTAAAAATAAGAAATGGCTAAATATGAGATATGATAAAAATAATGAAAACACAAAGAGGAGAAAAAAAAGAAAAATATTCAGTCAACTCATAAAAATCGTTGAGCCCATGCATGCGGAGTACGCCTTTAATGACAGACCATTGTTCATAATTAAAGACGTGCTGTTCATTTGAGAAGTGGTAATTAACAAAACGCATTAATGTCTAATCTAAATAAGTTGGTAAGTGAAAGTTGTGTGTTGCGCGCACGCACCAGATTTTTTTTTTCTCTGTACTCCTCGGAAGCATGCCTAGTGTGTGTCTTGTACACCATGTTTGCATATGCGCGGTTCTCCACCTGAGCAGCTGTTGCACATTCATCATACCATTGTGATCTCGCCGCACGCCTTTCCAGGCCCACCAGCTCCTTGGCTGACCCCTTGATTGCAGTCGAAAGCACTTGGCACTGTTGTTGGACAGAAACGTTCCCAGCGCCAAGCTGCTTCAACGTCTCATCCAGCTTCTGTTGGAACCTTGTTCTTATTTCAGGATCTTGTAGCTTATTTAACGCTATTTTTTCTGCCTTACTTCCTGGGACATTGGATTTTCTTGCTCTGATTTTACATATCACCAGGTAATGATTAGAATCTTTGTTCGCTCCACGGTACATCCCATGGTTTTCGATATGTAACATGCTGTCTAAATATGGGTTTCAATCCCCGAAATGCATCGGTTAAAAAAAAATCTGGTGCGTGCGCGCAACACACAACTTTCACTTACCCACTTACTTATATTAGAAATTAATGCGTTGCGTTAATGCCACTTCTCAAAGTAACACATTTTTCCACATTCATTTCTTACCTAATTTTCATTAAACATGACGAATTTGATGAAAATCGTTAAAGTCGTCTTGGAGATAATCGAAAAAAAGGTAAAAATTGGAAAAAAAAGTTATGATATAAAGTGGCCCCTCCGTTTGAACAAATTTGATGAAGTGTTGGCTATAACATCTTTGGCATATACATACATCAAATACCCAGTTTGATCAAAATCGTTAAAGTCTTTTTTGAGTAAATAAAAAAAACACGTGAAAATGATACAAAATTTATTAAGCAAAGTCCCCCCTCCTGTTGATCAATTTTGATGAAATTTTTACAGTCATATCTCGGGCATATAAATACATCAAATAATGGAAATGTAGCAACTAAAGATAAGATAACCCCAGAAGATGAGCCACAAGCTCGAAACGTCGGGAAAAAAATAATAAATAAATAAATATTAAACACGGAAGAGCTCCTTCATTAAAGAAAATCCTATCAAATACCAAGTTTCATCATTCATTAAAACCGTTTTTGAGTAAATAAAAAAAAACACGTGAAAATGATACGAAATTTATTAAGTAAAGTTCCCCCTCCGGTTGATCAATTTTGATGAAATTTTTACAGTCATATCTCGGGTATATAAATAGATCAAATACTCAGTTTAATCAAAATCGTTAGAGCCGTTTTTGAGAAAATCGAAAAAAAACTTAAAAAGTTATTAAATAAAGTACCCCCTCCCTTTGAGCAATTTTGATGAAATTTTCGCTGTCACATCGCGGGCATATACATACACTAAATAGGTACCCAATTTCAGGATCGCACGGTTTTTAGTTTTTGAGCTAGTCTGTTCACACACACAAACACTCACAGACCATTTTGCGGGACTTGGTTAATTAGACTCAGTGGACCCCAAAACGTGTATTTCCGTTGAAAACCGGAAGTCGACATTTTTCACGATCGCAATACTTCCACTTACTATATATTTCATATATAGGTAAGTGAAAGTAAAAATTTAAATTAATTTGCATGTTTGTATGCCATTTTGCTGAAGTCATATATTGTAAAATAAATATTGTTGATATTTTAAATTACTTAGGCCTCAATATTTTCTCTTTATCTCCTTTTTTCAATTCATTGTTTGTTTGTTTTTTTAATTGCATTTTTAAATTTCAAATGTTTTTTTTATTTATTGCATATAAACACTGAATTTATTTATATCACTTTGAATAACATCCCATTAAGTAACATTTCACAACAATTTCAGCTGCCCGAAAGAATTGCAAGACAACTGCCATTGTGAGGTGACGACTACGATGGCTGAAATGAAGGTATCGAGGTTTATATCCAGCCAAAGTGGACCAATACAGCATAATCTATTAAGGAGAGGCTTGGTCGCGAAACAGTTAGATGGTATCTAAATTTTTATTTTATTATATTATCCATGAAATTTATTGGTTATATTTTTCATACATTTAAAAAAAAAATGATAAATATTTGATATATTTATATTCTATTATATTCTAAACAAAAAAATAATAGCAGATAGTTCTGAATCACTACTCTATATAAATAAAGATGAAGTTCTGTTTGTTTGTTTGTTTATTTGTTCTTTATAGAAATCCATACCATTTGTCCTAAATTCTCCAAATTTCGCTCAGTGGTTCTTTGATACCAGGTGCGAACACCTGTCCATATTAAAATTGCATAACTTCAGCCGATCTTCAGCTGATATTCTTTATTTTCCAAATTTCGCTCAGTGGTTCTTTCAGACCAGGTGCGAACACCTGTCCATATTAAAATTGCATAACTTCAGCTGATATTCTTTATTCTCCAATTCCGCTCAGTGGTTCTTTCAAACCATGTGCGAACACCTGTCCATATTAAACTTGCATAACTTCAGCCGATCTTCAGCTGATATTCTTTATTGATATAAAAATCATAATGATCTCGCTTTACAATGCTTTTTTTTACGAAATCGACCGTATCATTAGAAAAATGAAATTCCCCGAGCGAAACCGGGATATACGACTACAATCCATGAATATAATGATGAAATTCTGTTTGTTCTTTATAGAAATCCATACTGTTTTTCCTAAATTCTCCAAATTTCGCTCAGTGCTTCTTTCAGACCAGGTGCGAACACCTGTCGATATTAAAATTGCATAACTTCATCCAATCTCTGGGTATATTCTTTATTGTTATAAAAAATCGTTTTGATCTCGCTTTACATTGGTTTTTACGAGATCGACTGTTTGAGTCGATAAAAGTCTTAGTTTATAGATTTTATAGATTTAAGAAATGAAATTCTCCGGGTGGAACCAGTATATACAGCTAGTCATAAATATTCGATTGTTTCATGATCAGCACGCCCTATCTTCCAAGACCGATTTCTTCCCACCACCACCATGATCAAAGAAATTGTATTCCTTTTTGCTTTTACCGCTTGTTTCTCTTTTTAAAATAGGTGGTAAAAGTTTGTTTGTTTAACGTCACTTTATGCCACTAAAGCTAATTGGACAATGCTACAGTGGGAGTACTAAATTTTGCCTATCCAGGTATAATTAGGATAGGGATCTTTAACGAGTACCTGACATTGTACAGGCTCGGGACCTCCATTTTACGTCCTATCAGAGGGACGGCATGGCTAAGGATTTTTCACCGCCATTAAAAAATCCTAGGGCCACCGCTGGGCGCGAACCTGCGACCTTTAGTATTGTAGGTTGCCATGCTAACCACTATACCACAGGGGTAAAAGTATTACTCTATATATTTTAAAATGCATTTACAATTACACTTGCTGTGTAATTATCTATTGCATTTTTCACCCTTGTGGCTTGTTCTGAACTACCCTTCAAAAAAGTTATAGGAGCAATTTTTGCTACGCTATTTTCATAAATTAACAGTCAATGAAAGTTTACGTGACCAGATTAGCCTGAAACTAGATTAAATATTTTTACTTTCCCTTACCTATATATGAAATATATAGTAAGTGGAAGTATTGCGATCGTGAAAAATTTCGACTTCCGGTTTTCAACGGAAATACATGTTTTGGGGTCCCCTGAGTCGAAATGACCAAGTCCCGCGAAATGGTCTGTGTGTGTGTGTGTGTGTGTGTGTGTGTGTGTGTGTGTGTGTGTGTGTGTGTGTGTGTGTGAGAGAGTGTGTGTGTGTGTGTGTGTGTCATCAAATTTGCTCAAAGGGAGGGGGTACATTATTTAATAACTTTTTACTTTTTTTCGATTTTCTCAAAAACGGCTCAAACGATTTTGATTAAACTCAGTATTTGATCTATTTATATTCCCAAGATATGACTACTAAAATTTCATCAAAATTGATTAACCGGAGGGGGGACTTTACTTAATAAATTTTGTATCATTTTCACGTGTTTTTTTTTATTTGCTCTAAATTGGCTTTAACGATTTTGATCAAACTGGGTATTTGATGTGTGTATATGCCCGAGATATGACTATTAAAATTTCATCAAAATTGATTTGCCAGAGGGGGGACTTTACTCAATAAATTTTGTATCATTTTAACGTGTTTTTTTTATTTACTCAAAAACGGCTTTAACGATTTTGATCAAACTGGGTATTTGATGTGTGTATATGCCCGAGATATGACTATTAAAATTTCATCAAAATTGATTTGCCAGAGGGGGGACTTTACTCAATAAATTTTGTATCATTTTAACGTGTTTTTTTTATTTACTCAAAAATGGCTTTAAAGATTTTGGCCAAACTGGGTATTTGATGTATGTATATGCCAAATATGTGATAGCCAACATTTCATCAAAATTGATCAACCGAAGGGGGGACTTTACTTAATAAATTTTGTATCATTTTCACGGGTTTATTTTATTTACTCAAAAACGTCTTTAACGATAAGATATGGATGTAGAAAAATGTGTGACTTTGGGAAATGATATTTAGCAAAACACGTCAATTTCTAATCTAAGTAAGTTGGTAAGTGAAAGTTGTGTGTTGCGCGCACGCACCAGATTTTTTATTAGTATAGGATGGTCTCAATAATCTGAGCCATAGTAATCTGTACAACTTATAACTTATGTAAAATATAAGTTATTTTATATTAATTCAATCATTATTGTGGGCAACCACCTTGTTTTTAAATTGTCCACCTCCCGTAAATTACTCGCAAAATTTGCGAGATCGTGGGAGAGGTGTCTGTGAAGAGGAAGGATTTGGCACCGTTTGGAAACGACTCCGTGGTGCAATGGTTGGCATACCGCGCATGTCACGCGGAAGACCCGGGTTCGATTCCCGGCGGAGCCAAATCTTTTCTCTTCAAGAATAAATAATAATAAAAAAAAAAATATTTAAAATTGTTATTTCATACAGTAGCTTCTGGATATAATATTTCTGCAAGCATTAAGAAAATATGGCCTGAAAAAATGTAGCAGAATACAAAGGCATTTCTAAAAATATCGGAACCAAACATTAAAAAATACTGGAGGTCTCCATTGAAGCAATAGCCACACATGTCCGCACCGGATCCGCACCGCAGCATTAAAATAGGTTATGTTCAAAATATTTTTAATTTAACTTACATATTACCTTTAGTTATGCCTAAAGTGGCCTTTGTCTGACATGTGTGGCCTGAACTTTAGGCATAACTAAAGGTAATATGTAAGTTAAATTAAAAATATTCTGAACATAACCTATATTAATGCTACGGTGCGGACATGTGTGGCCAGACCTTTAATCGTTTGTTTAACGTCCCCTTTATGCTACTAAGGCTAATCAGACGATGCTACAGTGGGAGTCCTAAGTTTTGCCCTTCCAGGTATAATCAGGATCTTTAAGGAGTACCTGCTCGGGACCTCTATTTTACATCATATTTGAGTTATTAATTCTATATTAGTCTTGAGGCTAAGAAAATAGTAGTTCAGTCTTTTAAATTTGATCCTTTATTGGCCTCACACTATTTTTACAATAGTTGGTTCAACGTTTCGGCACTAAGCCATTTTCAAGAAGAAGACCTAAAATTTAGAATTTCAATACTTCTGAACTCAATAAATTAAAATAAAAAACATTCAAGTGAAAAAATATATGTTTTTACCCACCTGTGACCACAATTTTTAAATAAATTAGGCTGACTACCCTTGTCTAAAATTAAAATCTTTATTACTAGTTAACAACTATTGTCACTTTTGGTAAGAATCACAGTCAAATCCCAGTCCCCTTATCCCCTCCAACCTGTAATCTCACTATTACTTAAATAAACAATTTGCAAAAATTTTTAAATTCAAATCATGATTAAAATTCTTACATTTGAGGTTTGGCATAACCAAGGAATTGTTACTCCCTTTAAAAAATCCTAGGGCCATAGGGGTCGAGATACGAACCCGCGACCTTTTGGATTTTAGGTTGCTTTGTTAACCACTACACCACAGGTGACCCTGTTCTGCTCAGAAAACTTGGATGACACAGAATTGTTCATAGAATAACTAGACCGAAAGACTAGAATAAGAGGACAAGACTCAAAGTCTTTTTATTATTCATTACCCTTTTGTGCAATTTCCCCCACTTAAGGGTCTTTTTTAGATTAGGCCCGCCAGTTACTTTTAGTGGTAACTGTTACTATTTGTTGTTCCTAGGTGCTTAGATAATCTAATCGAACATATGTTATAATAATAAACATTAATCATTCAAGTGAGATTATTTGAAAAAATATACATGTTTACATTTGTGGACATTTGTTGTCGACATATCATATATATTGTTTTCAAACAATAATATTTACTATATTATTACTATAATATTACTTAATAGTTACTGAGCTTGTTTGATGTATTGATTCCACTATATTATATAGAATTATATTATTTATATGATGATAGTAATTGTAAATATAATAAATTTGTGTTGTAAACCTATAAATGCAATTATGGGTTAGTAGTATTTGTGAATATAAATTGAAAAAGTGGCAGAAATAGCAAATATTAATTATTGGTTAAAGATTGTGTTGTTTCTCATGCAATAAAGGCTTTATTTATTTATTACATGTTCACAAATATGCAAAATATTTTTGAATTCTACGAAAAAACCAAAGATAAAGCTAGTGCACGACTATTTTACATAAATAGTGGGATAATCCCAGAAGTTGTAAAATTTAAAAATGGACACGAAATGAAGTTCTATGATAAAAGGAAAAAATGGAGATGCAACAAGAGGGAATGCCGGCAAGAGGCAGGAAAATATACTGGAACCTGGCTCTGCGAAAGAAGGTTGCCGTTAAATAAAACCCTTTTACTCATATATTCATATATATCACATATTCCTTTCATAAAGGAATACTGGCCTGCAGAAAGTTAAAAGAAGAAGAAGTATTACCAATTATTTGTTCTAAATATTATTAAAAATGCATATTTCAATAAATTTAATAACACATGTTTCCAATATAATAACTTTTTTTTTATTTAGCAAATAGTAACACTTACTACTAAAAGTATTGGGTTGATGCAAAATTAATGCAGGTTTTTAATATTCATTGAAAATAGGCCATATCTTTACTTTAAATATATATATTTAATCAAAATAATTTCCATCTGAATCAATTCACTTTTGCCAACGTTCAACAAGCTTTCTTATTCCACCAGATAAAAAATCTGAATCCCTGGACTCAATGAAGTCACGAAAAGAATTTTCAATTTCATCCTGGTTTTGAAAATTTTTCTCCCTCCAAAAGTTATCCAGATGCCTGAAAAAGTGGAAGTCTGTAGGAGAGAGGTCAGTTGAATAAGGTGGGTGTGGGAGAACTTCGTAGCCCAACTCGTGCAGTCGTCGTAGCGTTGGTTGTGCGACGTGTGGTCTGGCGTTATCATAGAGAAGGATAGGTCCCTTCCGATTCATCTATGCTGGGCAAAGACGTAATTTTTGATTCATGTTGTCAATTTCTTGACAGTACTTGTCAGCAGTTCTAGTCTCACCTCGATTGAGAAATCTGTAGTGGATAACACCAGCAGTATACCAATGACCATAGTTAAAGGTCATTGTTTACTTATAATAAGTTCTTATCTCTCTCATTTCACCTTTCAGTTCAGGTCAGTTTCTTTCAGACTGTTGTGAGTTACAGGTCGCTTTAAAAATGTCTATATAATAACACAAGCAAGGAACAGATTTCAAAGCGGCAATTTTTTTGGTGGTCAATTAATTGGTGTGGCCCCCACTTGGCCAACTTTTTTACCTTACCAATTGCTTGCAAGTGGCGTACAACTGTGGATTGGTTCACGCCGAGTTCTACCGCTATTTCTCGGGTGGTTTTTGGTTGGGTCTTCTTCCACTATTGACCAAAATGACGGCCCCGACCTTCCTTGTCTTTGAGGTCGAAATCTCCACTGCGGAACCTCTCGAACCAATGCTGCACTGTGCACTCGTTAATAGCCCCCTGACCCCACATTTCGTTAATATTACGAGCCGTTTGCGCAGCGCTGCACCCTAATTTAAATTCGTAAAAATAAATTTGACGAAAATCGTACTTCGACATTTTCGATTTAAGACCTTTGAACACACTGAACAAAACGATTTTACTGATCAAGTTCATGGTGAAAGAGAGGGTAGAGGGTATTAGATAAGGTTTGTTTTGGTATAATAATGATCAATGTTAGGATTTGCTTTTTTTACACAATTGGAATTAAGATTTCGCAATAGAGGAAACCTGCATTAATTTTGCATCAACCCAATACCTGGCTGGCCTAATCTAAAAAAGACCCCCACTTAAAATTAATCATTGATAATCTGAACATTTTGATAGTCCGAAAAGGTTTTGTAGTCTACATTCGGATTATCAAAACTGTCCTGTAACTTCTACCCTAAAATGGCGAGTAATTTAATGATTACCAATTTACCAATTATTCCACTCACTTTACGTTACAATTTAAACAAGTGCACTTCCAGGTTTCCCTGAGGAAACTCCCCAGCACTTTTGGATTAGCTGTGATTTAGCATGGCACTGCTTTGACAATGTAGATTTGGCGATTTTAAAATTATTTAACAATTTCTCTCCTTTGCAGATTTGGTTTCCAGCATAGCTCGAGCGAAGACTCATTTCTTCGGACCAAGACACTTAAACTATTCTTGGATCATGAGACAATATCCAAACCCGCAGAGGGTAATATACCAACTGCCTAACGATACTTATTTATGCGATAAAAAGGATCCTTGAGGAGAAAATTTTAATAAAGTACTTACTTTATTAACCTGTATTTCATCCATTCAAATTATTTTAATGTAAAATTTAAGATATGTTAATTATATTTAAACAATATACATAATAATTATTGTACCACTGCAACCCATAGCGATGATGAAAGTACAGTCGACCCTGGATAACTGGAACCTCTTGGTGACAGGATTTTAATTCCAATTACAGAGGTATTCCACTTAAACAAGGTTTCACTTATCCAGGGTGTAGGTATCTCATTAAGGGGGCATGTACCTCTAAAAGAGGATTTCAAACAACTTGTAATTTTTAAAAAAAAATTTTATATTACATACTTAAAAACCATAATTAAATAAAATATTGATTGAATTATATCATATCTTTTGTAATGTGAAAATAAAATAATTCAGATTACAAGATAATTGTGTACAAATGTATTAATGTAATGAAAGTAATCACTTATTTTTTTCTGCACTTCATTTTGGCACTTACAAATTTTTTTTCTAGGTCATATAATTTATCAAAGATTTCATCTTCAGCCCCTTTATTCATTTAAAAAAAAGTCTGCAACTTCTCAATAATATTTATTGCATCATTTTTCGTGACTGGTATCCTCCCTAACTCTTCTGAATTCTTATTTCTGTTGGGCGTTTTAGATTTTTCAAGGATTTCTTCATCATTCAGCTCTCCTGCTGTTATAATTTCATCATTATCATTGGACATATTGTTTGAATTGAAATTCAAATTCATTCAAATTTTCCCAATCCTGTAGCTGAACAGTATAACCCTTCACGTTTTCTTAGAAATGTGGATTCCACTTATAGAGGTGAATACAAAAATCATCCCACTTACAGAGGTAAATTCCAAAAAAATTGATTCCACTTATTGAGGTGAAAACATTCCAGTTAAAGAGTTTATTTAAGGGAAAAATGATGGGACAACAAGTTTTGTACCACTTATAGAGGTATTCCATTTAAGCAGGTCCCACTTAACCAGGTTCGACTGTAGTTTATTATAATATATATAATAATGCTTTTATTTGTCTTTAGGGATTAACCCTATACAAATAGAGTTAGCCGTACAAGATATAACAACATTATAAGCCATAAATCATATAACAATAGAAATAGAAATAATAACATAAAAGTAACATTAAGAACGTTAACAAGTACACATATAATTTTGAACTGGCATATGATTAAATATTTAGTAATTTTACGTAAATCAACAAAACTTTGAGAATTTTAAATCTTAAATAAACAATATATATACGCATGCATAATATATACATATTAATAAATATGAACACATAAATAAATAAATGCACTTATTTACAAAATTATAAAACACATATCCGTAATAAATTAAATAAATTCATTTATCATGATATTCTTATTGTTTTAATAAAATATTTGTATATTATCTTAAATTATTCATTAATCACAAAAGACCTCAATAGTAGGCATCTAGAAAAATAATAATAAATTTTAGATAGTGATTCCTTGGTTTTTACATTTAAAAATTCGGTAAATTGTGGAATGTTCATGTTTTCGGCGTCTGGAATATAATGCTTTCTAAGCTCAGAGTATATCGGGCAAGAAACAAACAAGTGGTAGAGGGTCTCTTTTGCTTCGAAATTACAGATTGAACAATTTAATTGAGGATTAATAATGTACACTGAGTTTTTATACGTAATTTTAACAATATGATTACCGGATAGTCTAAGCTGTGCCAATATTCGAAGCATGGGAAAGTGGCTTTCTAGTGATAAATAGGCTTGGGGTATTATTTGACTGTAGTTTATTTGACCCATGTAGTGCTTCATTGCCAGGTTTTCCCTGTTAGTTAATACCTTTATAATTAGTTCACAGCAGGGGCTGGGTGCCCCCGTAGCCTTGTGTCAGTCCACTGCGTATCAGAATAGAAAATTATTCTGCTTAAGTCCAATATCTTATGCTTAGCGGTATTACATACCAGTATTTTATATTTAAAATATAAAAAAAGCTACCACTCAGTTGGATATAGTTACCACAGAAAATATTACTTCCATGGAGAGTTTTTATTGTTTGATATATTAGTAGTGCTTGACTTCCTGTTCTTCCATTAGGTTATATTTTGGCAGTTATGGCGAGAAAGAAGACACTGAATATTGACTTCTAAAATACTATTCAACAATAGTAAACCTCTTTAGTTTTTCCAAACAAGAAAAAGAGGGTTTTATAATCATAATTTGCATTAAGGAAAAATACAACGTAGGTGTGCATCACTCCTAGATGTTCGAAATTTGTTATTTTGATATCAACTATGCATTCAACAAAAACTATGAATGCGGAAACGAATAAACCTGATATATTTGATTTTTATAATTCCACCAAGAGTGGGGTAGATACTTTTGACCAATCTGTCCATAATAATTCAATAGTACAAGGAGCCAAAAGGTGGCCGTTCGGTTATTTTAAGGCAAACTTCACCAAGCAGGGACTAATTCATATTTGTTATTTAATATGGCCAAAAACGAGAACAAGCCGGTTAGAAAAACATTTTTAAAAGAAACTTATGAACAATTAGCTCACCAACATTCCTTTGGGACTCCAGAATCACTTTTAAATCATCTTCAAATTAAATAAGGAAACTGAAAAACAGGAAACCACTGCCAATAAAATCAAGATCTTCATGATGTTTTATGTGTAGCAGGAGTAAGACTGTTTGCAATGAAAATAGAGTTGATATATGTTGAAATTTTAATAAATATTAATACAGTTAAAACCTAGAACAGTTCAACCGTCTGCGATATCTTCTTCCATTCAAAACTTGCCAACTCCTAGTCTCCTCTCTCATCTTTCCCCACTTTGACTACGGCTATATGGTGTACGGCTGACTCCGGGGAATTCGAAGCCAAACTTAAACGCCTAATGAGTTGCACAATACGTTTTGTCTTTGGGATCCCAAGAGATATGCATATAACCCGGTACTACACTGAGTTAAAGTGGCTCTACCCCTCCTACCGTTGTCGGTATTACTGGCTTCCTTGTTATACCAGGCCATCAGAACTCAACGACCCTTCTATATCCTACAGAACCTGCAATTCAAATCCTCCATTCAGTCCCGCCCAACCAGATTCCGTACGTAAAAAATCTTAGGGAATAAATATTGGTAATATAAATTTAAAATGTATAAGTAAAATATATTAACATATACCATTTATTTATATCTGTATCTTATTGGAGGGTAATGAGTTACCATTCTTACACCTAGAAATATATAAAGTTTATGTATCCATTAGAGGGTTGAGCAAAAAAAAAAAAAAAAAAATTAAATTAAATTTTTTATAAAAAAGATAAAGTAATATTTTAATTTTATATAAAACAAGGATTAAATATTGTCAAAACCTGTTTGGTTTAGATGCTAATTCATTTGAATACATGCATTCATCGCAACATTTTTCAACGCCTGAAATAAAATTACAGAATACATAAACGAACATCAAATATCATAATAAGTTAACAAAGAAATTCTTTGGCTGTATATTGTTTATTTAAAAATATTTTAATAGTATTTACTTTTCGGTTAAAAATTATGCATGTTACTTTTAAGACTGATATCTATTTGTTATTAAAGCATGTGCTCATTAAACAAAAAGCCTTATAAAGTCATCAAAGCTGTCAAAGGCATAGGTACTAACTCTACGGAGAACTACCAGCTAAAAATTGGGATATCAAGCTACAGGCAGCTTGCTGGCATATTCCGATATGCTGATCCTCTTCAACTCGACCACAGATATCAGAGGAGCGAGCCTTCCTGGACCGACCGGCATTATAAGAAGGCGAGCACTCACTTTCTTCAATAACCAGCGCCACTTGACTGTTTGCAATGAAAATAGAGTTGATATATGTTGAAATTTTAATAAATATTAATACAGTTAAAACCTAGAACAGTTCAACCGTCTGCGATATCTTCTTCCATTCAAAACTTGCCAACTCCTAGTCTCCTCTCTCATCTTTCCCCACTTTGACTACGGCTATATGGTGTACGGCTGACTCCGGGGAATTCGAAGCCAAACTTAAACGCCTAATGAGTTGCACAATACGTTTTGTCTTTGGGATCCCAAGAGATATGCATATAACCCGGTACTACACTGAGTTAAAGTGGCTCTACCCCTCCTACCGTTGTCGGTATTACTGGCTTCCTTGTTATACCAGGCCATCAGAACTCAACGACCCTTCTATATCCTACAGAACCTCCAATTCAAATCCTCCATTCAATCCCGCCCAACCAGATTCCGTACGTCCTATCCTCCTCCCCCTCGAACTGATACTTATGAAAAATCCTTCATAATGCAAGCTGTATCCCTCTGGAACTCTATCCCTTCCAATATCCGACACGCTCCATCAACATCCACTTTCAAATACCTCCTCTTTGAGTTCCTATTCAATTCACAAGTCAACTGATCACTGAAGGGACACAATGGAGCTTTAAAAGCAACTCTGTATAGCATTTTCTCAATTAGAAAATATCTTATCGATTTATTCAGGTCGTTTTATTATTTTCCATTGTCTCCATGTATCGTTCTTCTTTCTTCCTCTTGTTTTTATTTCACCTATTATATTTAAAGATTATTTTCATGTAGGAATGCACTTTTAGTTTCTGTTTTTTGTTTTGTAAATATTATTTGTAAACTCTATTTGTAAATATTTAATATCATTCATATACGGCCACATTGGCTAGATTTCTGTATTTTGTATGTTAAATTTATTCTAAAGGGACATCAGTCCCAGGATAATAAAATTATTTTTCATTCATTCATTCATTCAAATATTAGTTGTTGTTTGTTGTTTGTTTGTTTAGCGTCCCTTTATGCTAGTAAGACTAATCGGACGATGCTACTTTGGGAGTCCCAAATTTTGCCTATTCAGGTATAATTAGGATAGGGATCTTTAACAAGTACCTGACATCGTACAAGCTCGGGACCTCCATTTTACGTCCTATCCGAGGGACAGTATAGCTAAGGATTTTTTTACTCCCTTTAAAAAATCCTAGGGATAAATATTGGTAATATAAATTTAAAATGTATAAGTAAAATATATTAACATATACCATTTATTTATATCTGTATCTTATTGGAGGGTAATGAGTTACCATTCTTACACCTAGAAATATTTAAAGTTTATGTATCCATTAGAGGGTTGAGCAAAAAAAAAAAAAAATTAAATTAAATTTTTTATAAAAAAGATAAAGTAATATTGTAATTTGATATAAAACGAGGATTACATATTGTCAAAACCTGTTTGGTTTAGATGCTAATTCATTTGAATACATGCATTCATCCCAACATTTTTCAACGTCTGAAATAAAATTACAGAATACATAAACGAACATCAAATATCATAATAAGTTAACAAAGAAATTCTTTGGCTGTATATTGTTTATTTAAAAATATTTTAATAGTATTTACTTTTCGGTTAAAAATTATGCATGTTACTTTTAAGACTGATATCTATTTGTTATTAAAGCATGTGCTCATTAAACAAAAAGCCTTATAAAGTCATCAAAGCTGTCAAAGGCATAGGTACTAACTCTACGGAGAACTACCAGCTAAAAATTGGGATATCAAGCTACAGGCAGCTTGCTGGCATATTCCGATATGCTGATCCTCTTCAACTCGACCACAGATATCAGAGGAGCGAGCCTTCCTGGACCGACCGGCATTATAAGAAGGCGAGCACTCACTTTCTTCAATAACCAGCGCCACTTGACTGTTTGCAATGAAAATAGAGTTGATATATGTTGAAATTTTAATAAATATTAATACAGTTAAAACCTAGAACAGTTCAACCGTCTGCGATATCTTCTTCCATTCAAAACTTGCCAACTCCTAGTCTCCTCTCTCATCTTTCCCCACTTTGACTACGGCTATATGGTGTACGGCTGACTCCGGGGAATTCGAAGCCAAACTTAAACGCCTAATGAGTTGCACAATACGTTTTGTCTTTGGGATCCCAAGAGATATGCATATAACCCGGTACTACACTGAGTTAAAGTGGCTCTACCCCTCCTACCGTTGTCGGTATTACTGGCTTCCTTGTTATACCAGGCCATCAGAACTCAACGACCCTTCTATATCCTACAGAACCTCCAATTCAAATCCTCCATTCAATCCCGCCCAACCAGATTCCGTACGTCCTATCCTCCTCCCCCTCGAACTGATACTTATGAAAAATCCTTCATAATGCAAGCTGTATCCCTCTGGAACTCTATCCCTTCCAATATCCGACACGCTCCATCAACATCCACTTTCAAATACCTCCTCTTTGAGTTCCTATTCAATTCACAAGTCAACTGATCACTGAAGGGACACAATGGAGCTTTAAAAGCAACTCTGTATAGCATTTTCTCAATTAGAAAATATCTTATCGATTTATTCAGGTCGTTTTATTATTTTCCATTGTCTCCATGTATCGTTCTTCTTTCTTCCTCTTGTTTTTATTTCACCTATTATATTTAAAGATTATTTTCATGTAGGAATGCACTTTTAGTTTCTGTTTTTTGTTTTGTAAATATTATTTGTAAACTCTATTTGTAAATATTTAATATCATTCATATACGGCCACATTGGCTAGATTTCTGTATTTTGTATGTTAAATTTATTCTAAAGGGACATCAGTCCCAGGATAATAAAATTATTTTTCATTCATTCATTCATTCAAATATTAGTTGTTGTTTGTTGTTTGTTTGTTTAGCGTCCCTTTATGCTAGTAAGACTAATCGGACGATGCTACTTTGGGAGTCCCAAATTTTGCCTATTCAGGTATAATTAGGATAGGGATCTTTAACAAGTACCTGACATCGTACAAGCTCGGGACCTCCATTTTACGTCCTATCCGAGGGACAGTATAGCTAAGGATTTTTTTACTCCCTTTAAAAAATCCTAGGGATAAATATTGGTAATATAAATTTAAAATGTATAAGTAAAATATATTAACATATACCATTTATTTATATCTGTATCTTATTGGAGGGTAATGAGTTACCATTCTTACACCTAGAAATATTTAAAGTTTATGTATCCATTAGAGGGTTGAGCAAAAAAAAAAAAAAATTAAATTAAATTTTTTATAAAAAAGATAAAGTAATATTGTAATTTGATATAAAACGAGGATTACATATTGTCAAAACCTGTTTGGTTTAGATGCTAATTCATTTGAATACATGCATTCATCCCAACATTTTTCAACGTCTGAAATAAAATTACAGAATACATAAACGAGCATCAAATATCATAATAAGTTAACAAAGAAATTCTTTGGCTGTATATTGTTTATTTAAAAATATTTTAATAGTATTTACTTTTCGGTTAAAAATTATGCATGTTACTTTTAAGACTGATATCTATTTGTTATTAAAGCATGTGCTCATTAAACAAAAAGCCTTATAAAGTCATCAAAGCTGTCAAAGGCATAGGTACTAACTCTACGGAGAACTACCAGCTAAAAATTGGGATATCAAGCTACAGGCAGCTTGCTGGCATATTCCGATATGCTGATCCTCTTCAACTCGACCACAGATATCAGAGGAGCGAGCCTTCCTGGACCGACCGGCATTATAAGAAGGCGAGCACTCACTTTCTTCAATAACCAGCGCCACTTGAGTTGAGTTTTGTCGTCGCTATTCAGGTTAAGAAACACATCCGGCTGAAAAAATTATAAAATTCATTAAAACTATTAAAATATATTTAAAGGGGTTTAATATTTAATTTAAGACATCACCACTCATAGCTGTGGCTCAGTGGTTATAATGCGTTGAATTAATTATATCCTATTCCTTTTAAATTCTTTCTAAAAGGCTTCAGCTAATCTAAAAACCAACAGGATTTTAAATAGATCTTTACGCCAAATTTAAAATTGTTTGATAAAGAATTTACATGGGTTAAAGTTTTTATTTTTTACATCTTATATTTGACCATAACGTGTTAATGAATGATATATGTAAAAGGAACTAATCAATATATATTATAAAGCAAAGTGTACAATGTGCGTGCCGAAAAGGCTCAAAAACGACTACAAGTACTATGAAGAATGTTACACTCCTCGACAAAATCATAGGCCACCCCATTCATTTTAAAATTTCATAAGAAATCTTCAACTTTTTATCTTTTTCATTGTATGTAAGATTCATAATAGAAGTTTGACAAATAAATATAGGCTAGTAATCCAATAATTAAAAATATTTACATAAAAACAAGAAAATAAACGAAAATTGATTGCGACAAAATTATAGGCCACTTTTAAAATTATGTGTATTTTTATCATTATTAATATTTATTGAGCCTCCTTATTTTTCTAAAACGTTAATCATTCTATTTTGAAGGGATTTAAAGAGGTTTGTATATATCTGTGCCTAAATTAAACTACTAAGTTTGAATGCTGAGCTCTGAGTTCGTCCAGAGAAGTGAATTGGCTTCCTTCAGCAAATACTGCCCTACTCAATTGTACCAAACAGTTTTCGATGCAGTTGAGATCAAAAGAACAAGCTTTCCGATGCAAAAGTGAAATATTATTCTATTCGAAATATTTTTTACCAACCAAGCCGTGTGGGCTGGAGCGTTGTCTTGTCGGAAAACGGACCTTTCTTTGATGAACTCGTTTATATGCTTCATTACTGGCTCTCTTATGTTTCCCAATACTTTTTAGCATTAGTTTCTAAAGTAAAAATTTTATCTGACTTCGCCACGATAATTATTACTGATCCAAATCATGACGCCACACAGTGGTTCAAGGGTGGAAAAAATAGCCATTTTAAAGTTTGAACTTAGAAAATATTTCATGAGTAATTACTTATCCCTTGAGATATAGTAACGTGCTACATAAGAAATATTTGAAAAGAAAAATCGCTTATGAACAAAAATAGGCCAACAACGTTATACAACTATGTTTTTACTTTTTTTAGACGTGCCCTTAAAAATTTAGTTTTAATTCATACGTTCAATAATGGGAACTTAAATTCAATAAAAGTAATATCCGATGGGGTTTTTACACCTCTAGCATACATATTTCACTGGAATCAATAATTAAAAATTCATCAAAACTAAGAATAATCTGAAATGAAAAAAAAATTAATTACGAAAAAATTAATGGATAATATTGATGAATTTACTTTTATCGGCGGCTTCCGGTGGGCTGAAAATTATGTAGATAAATATTTTGATCCTTCTTGTAAATAAATAAAAGCATTTTAGCTGCGACCACCTGCGACTGTTCTGGTGGCAGATGTTTTTATTTTATATTCGCTATTTACAAACACCAAGATTGTAAGCATTATTCATTCCAGTTCCATTTGGGAGAGGACAAGCTCAGTTTAGATTTCCGGCTAATCATTATACTATCGTGTGTTTTAAAGAATGGGTAATAATATTAAATTAAAATGGAAAAATTTGTGATTTCATATATCGAATTAGTTGAAATACTAATTTCAAACAAACTTGAAAGTGTGTTGACATTATTATTAACCAATATCCCGGGATGTCTGATGATTTGATAGAGCGAATTGAGCTTAAACTGCGTCAAACATTCTTGCCTAGTTTTACTAAAAAATGGCAATCGGCTTGCTGTAATAACGAAAGATTTTTTAAACAGAATGACATCTGGCTAAAAGGAACGTTTTCAGTCGAATTTGAGTCACGAGTGTCGCCGATGGACATCGCACCAAGACCTTCATCCCATGCTGGGCGCAAAGAAAAACCTTTCGACCAGTGCTGTGACAGGACAAAACATATGAAAATACAAAAATGCGTGAAACTTTTTCTGAAGAGTTAATTTATTCGGCGGCTAGAAAAAACCAGAATTGTTTAAAACCTGAGAGATTTACACCAGATAAAGCTTTAAGTTTAATGTTAGATGCATCTTAATCTAAAAATCAGTACCAAATTATTAGAAAAGCCACTTTGGAGCTCGGTTATGACATTTTTCCATCGTACCGCAAAATATGGCGCGCCGGTTAATCCGATTAGCCGGTTAAGCGGGGCTCCAACCTGTACATTTTATAAGAGATTTAACCGTGGTTATGATAATATTAACTTTATTATTTTGCGGGTTACAGATCAGGTTTGGCAAAGTTTTTTCCGAAAATAGTCGATTTTGAACCACTGTGCGCCACCATCAACCATTTGCCAGCGACTTAAAATGCTTTGGTTTCTTGGTGGTCATGAAAATAGTATTTGAGGTCATTTATAAACAATCTAAATTTACCGGTTTTTGGTAGTGAATATAACTTTTCTCAAACTTTTCTAACAACCAATATGATCCTGCACAAACTTTTTTATACTCGACTTAGCGTTGTTGTGAAACTGATGTTTTTTTCTGAATCCTCTGTCGTTTCAAGTGTTCTGCACTCAGAAGGATTTTTTGCACGTTTCGGATGTTAGTGATCACTGCAGCTAACAAAGCGATGTGTCTTGAAGCTCCTGCAGAGTTGGATGCTTCGCAAAATATTCCCCTTTTTTCTAGCATAGGGTAATCCCTTAGACTGTCAGGGCATTTCTTTGTGTCATCTTTACCTCCCATATTTAAATAATTTGTAATCACGTGCCTGCACCGGTATTCAGCTCTAATAATTATTGAAATTGTTCAATTTTTCCGCGTAAGGATTTAATTTCACCTATTTCACAGCACATTATCCCTGGGAATTTCAATTGTTTTAAATTTATTTCTAAACACTTCAGTAATTAAAAAACAAAAAATTAATTCAACAGCACGAATAGTTTTACTGGGGATTTAATAAAACACTGAGTGGCCTATGTTTTTGTCGCACATGAAAAAGCCTTATTAGAAGATAAAGTATTAAAATGATAACATAGGGGGAATTTCTACATTGATATAATAATCTACTCGCCAAAGACGTAAAATAAGTATAATTACATTCTTTTCAATTATTTACTAGTTCTTGTAACTGAAAAATTGTGGGGTGGCCTATCATTTTGTCGCGTAGTGTATGTTGTCATATTGCCCTATTGCCCCTAACGATGAAGAAGGCTTCAGTTTTCATTCTAAGTGTGTAATGTTGAAGGGACAAGGGCTGTAATTTTAAGCCTCTCGCTACATGTAATTAGCCCCTCTAATAAGCGCAGGCGAGTTAATGAATGAACAAATTTAGTTCGACATTTGGAAGCCAGGAGCGCTAGCTAAGCTCAATTCATAAGGTTATCCTTCATTAGTTCGGTTTGTTATGGTTTTGGCTTCAGCTGTTTTCTTTAAATTACACGAGATTATGTGTAACTAATTATTTTATTCTTTTTATTTTTCAATAAGGTCATTACATCTCTGCGATGAATTGAAATTAAAAATAAACAAAACCAACTGGATTCCTAAGCGAATTAAGTTTTACAGAGAGGAAAGAATTGGTCGAAACATTGCCTTTAATCAATATACAATATAACAGTAAATTTACAACAAAAGAAAAATTGCTTATTAGTGTAGTGAGCGAATAAAAACTAACACTGAATAAAATAGATAACTATAGATAATATGAATAAAAGATATAACCTAAGGGATTATATATCGAAAATAAAGTGTTCATATAATATTTCTGTTTAATAGTTCTGTTCTGTGTCCAACCGATTTCAAAAAAGGAGAAGTTACTCAACTTGATAAGGATACGGTACCGTCATGAGAATGGTCTCAATGGAATCAGAACATAGAAACCATTAAAAATGGTACATAGTAGGACATATTTGCTGCCAAAATAATTTTTCTTAATCAAGAAAAGGGAAGAAAATGCATTGAGAAAACCGCATTAATGGGGTCTCTTATACCCAAACCACATATGGACGGACTCTGAGGTTTCGAAACTTACCACTAATACTTAATTGAAGTTTCAGGATGGTACAAATTTTGTTTTAATCATGATTAATTTTGGTCTATTTTTCTGTACTATTACATTTGAAAGTTATTGTTTCATTCCACCTATTCCACAACTCCCTGAGCGAAGCCGGGCCCCAAAGCTAGTAAAGAATATAATTGGAACAGGGTTTTGTACAATCCAAATGGAATGTTAACAAAAATGTACCAAATAAATCTTTTGCCATAGTACATATTAATTTAATTCAGAATATAACACATGATATGAGATATCGATTCGGGAGGTTATAATAATTGGTGCACAATGATTTTGGTTAACCTGTCTTTATCTAAAACAAATAGATTTGATGTTTTCTCCTTACGTGAAAAGGCGACACATAATTTGCCATGGGAGGACACAGATTTTCCTATTCCAAGTCGAAAAAAATAGATTTGTGCTTACCCTCCCTAAATATTGAAGGAATATGAAGAGTTGTGTCAATAAATCAAAATTTATAGAACTGACAAGAAATCATTCTCAATTGTAGTACAATAAGCATTTAATTTGCAATAAAAGAAATAGTGAGGCCAATAATCGAGATAAAAAGTATTCTATCTTTGCAGATTATGAAACTGTGGGAAAAAGGGACATACATATATTTTTTTATGCCATAGTTAATAAATTTCAAGGGCCGAGCGGACTTCAAGAAACGAGCCAGAACCTCAGCGGACTTTAGAGACACACTCTGAACGCTATTTCATAAATTTTGGCCCATTTGCTGTCATCTGATCAAACGTAAAGGAAGCCAACTCACAACAACAGAAATACAACAATATATCAAAAAGTAAGTAAAACCTGTGGACTTTGTAAAAAGAGCATTTGCAATAAACATTCGAAAAACAAAATTATATGTAACATTGTAGAAATAGTTTTTATTTGTTAATATGTAAGAATATATAGAAAATAAAATTACTTAATAGCCCCTTATCTTCTGTTATTTAAACCGTTTTAAAGATAAGCAAAGAGCCGCAGCGTGGCTGAGGGGATAGCGTCTCCGACTCCCACGCTGGCGGTGCAGGTTCGAATCCGGCCCAAGCCCGCTCGATTCTGTTGGTGACGGCCTCACTGAACAGACTCAGCGGCTTGTCATGGATTGGAAGAGGTTGGTTACCCGTTGATAACCCGTCCCAATTAGCCCTTGTGGCACAAAGCGGAGGTTATAAAAAAAAAAAAAAAAAAAGCAAATAGATACATTCTTTTTTTTTTTTTACAGAAAAAATACCAGGTCATTCAAAAAGTCCTGTCGTTTTTTTGGGGGAAATTATAAATAAATAAATATTTTCAAATAATCACCTTTATTCATCAAAATATCCACCGTTACAGTCGGTAACCTTCTCCCAACGAGATGGTAAAGCCCAAATTCCTTCCTTAAAAAACTGTTCATTTTTACTGCAAAAATAAGTGGTCACTTCGTGAATTAGGTTGTCACGGTCTTGAAAACATTTCTGTCTCAGATTGTTGTCGAGATCTCTGAATAGGTGATAATCAGTGGGTGACAGGTCAGGGGAATATGGTGGGTGAGGCAAAACTTCCCAGCCTATTCAAGCGGGAAGTTAACGAAGATGCAGTTGTCAAGCGAACAAGCATATTGGCATCTGAAAGCTTATGAGGACTCCATTTATCCAGTTTTTCCACTTTTTCCAGTTCTTTAAGGTAATTCCAGGCAGTGGTGGCTGAGATATTAAGTTGAGAGGCTATCTCTGAACAACTTTGACGCGGATCCAACTCTACTACTCTTCGAACGTCCTCCTTATCAACTACAGTTAGTCGACCCGAGCGTGCCTCGTCTTCTAGTGTCTCGTCGCCTCCACGAAATTTTGAAAACCAAAATTGTGCCTTCCGCTCAGACAGCACATCTTCCCCAAACACGGAGCATATTTTTCTAGCAGTTTCGGCAGCTTTTGAGCCAAGTTTAAACTCATAGAGCAAAATCGACCGAATTTGAGTTTCAACTGGAATCATTTTAACTAGACAGTTGGATGGTGACTGCATTAAATTAATCCTCCTTATCCTCCTATTCATAAAGTATAAACATTTGTGTTTACATGGATAAAAGTTGTATTAATTGAACTGAATTAATTAGCAAACACTCTAGAATCAAAATAAACAACGAACAAACGAAAAACGACAGGACTTTTTGAATGACCTGGTAATCATATTATAAACAATTTTAAGAATCCTCAAACACAAAATAACATTGTTTTTGGAAGGCTGAGTAAAACATGGCCATTAATAGGTCATAAAAATTTGCGGGCTCCCCGAGTTCCCCCCCCCCCTTGGCCAAATTAAGATGGCGAAAAACCTTGGCCATCCTAGGGTTAAAGAGTCTCTGTATTACTCTGGACTCAATAAGTCTTGAGGAAGATGTTTCTACTCAAAATCCTGACAAAATGTATTTAAGCCTTCTGTTCCTTTATTATTAAACATTCACTTAAAATTTTCGAAGTTATTACTCCATCTTCAAGAGTAAGGTAAACGTACCTATAGTGGCCACTACTGGAACAGTGTCCACTATAGGTACGTTTACCTTACACTTATATTTTCTATATTTAAATGTGATATCTTAATCACAATGTCATATACGTTGCATAATATAGAAATGGAATATATGGAAAGTTAAAAAGTATTTTTTTTTAAGTTGTTATGTAATAATTAGTTATCGTTAGATAATTAATTTATAATTTTTAAATTATTTTATTAGAAGATAAAAGATTCGATCACGGCCGGGAATCGAACCCAGGTCCTCTGCATCTACGTCGCAGCGCTCTTACCACTGAGCTAACCGTGAGTCCGTTCCGATCGTGATCAAATCTTTCTCTTATGTGATCCCTCCCTCCATGTCTCGCCACATTATAGCGAAGTACCGGGGGACTGAACAATTGTCCAGATTATTTTTTTTTAAGATCGATCCAATTATCAATATTAGTTTGTAATAGCAGGAGAGTTCGTTTGAATGCTACTTTGTTGTTTGCTAAGGCTTTAAGGCGTAAAACCCTTGAGACCATCAACGCCTGCATTCAACTTTCATTTATCTCAAAGGAAAATAAAAATAAATAAATACTTAATAAAAAAATTAAATGAATATTTCGCATACACATAACAAATTAGATTTTTTTAAACAAATCATTTTCTTTTAAAAAACTTAATGCACATTTTATTTCATTTTCGTGATCATTTAAAATATCTGATAATTTTGGTGTGCTTCCTGATCTGGACAAAGAGGAAACATAAAAAGGGCACTGTTCAAAAATGTGTTTGACTGTGATCGTGTTACCACAGTGGTCATATATAGGTGGTGGATCCTTCCTAATAATATGCGAATGGGTCAGGTATTTGTGGCCTATCCTCAACCTGGTCAAAACAACTTCTTCTCGGCGAATAATACGATTCGAAGTGGACCATGGCTTAACTGTTTCTTTTATTTCTTTCAATTTACTAGGCGGGCTCTTGTCCCACATAGACTGCCAGCCGATAGCAATTTCTTTCTTGATGGGAAGGCTTATCGTGTGGCGTGAACGCTATAATGTCAGGTATTCTCGGAAGCTAGTTACAAAGCAATTAAGAATCATAAAATTAAATGATGAATATAATTTTTATGATATGACTAATGAATATCTTAAATAAATTAATAATGATAAGGAAGTTAATGATGATAATGAGTTAAAACAAAATTATATAATTAATTTAAGTAATCAATTATGTAATTTGTTTGTTTTGTTTAACATCCCCTTTTTATTAATTGGGGGGGGGATTAATAGGGATCGTTATCGAGTACCTGACATCGCACAGGCTCAGGACTTCCATTTTATGTCCCATCCAAAGGACAGCATTAGTCAAGGATTTTTACTACATTTATTATTGTTAGGTGCTATACTAGCCACTGCACCACAAGTAACCCAAATTATACAATGTTATTAACACAAGTTATATTTCTCTATTGTACAAAAAAGTTTTTAGTCACGACATCTCCATTTATTTAAAATACTTAGCTCAAATGAACTAAAGGAAGTGTTTAAACAGAGCCAGTTATGATAATATATTTTGCTAACATACCTTGACGCTGACAACTTGTTCTGCCGTTTTCCCAGTGAGTCGGCAGTTACTGAGCCTACCAGTATGGTCGATGAGGTTTATTCTCAGGTCGAAGGCTGGTATTGGTTGTCCTTCGCTGCAGTCAGATCTCGGGCATATGCTGCCTTCTGATGGGCAGCCACAGACAGAGCTGTCGAAGAATATTTGTTTTTTGGTACTATTTTTGAACATATTTGTTTATTATCTTCAAATTATGAATAAATTTATAGATACCGTAAAATGAGGTGACATTGTGACTAATGGAGTGACTTTGTGACAAGCCTATTTTTCTACAGTTTTTGAATTTCCCTCCTAAAAACGAATCAGGTTAGGCAATTCAGTGTACCTTTCAGGTAGTCAGTAATGTGCTGCAACCTACTGGCCACATATAACTTCTTTCATTCCCTTTACCATGGTGCTTTATTTCATATATGTTTGATTGTTTTCATTTAGTTGAAACCTTGGAATAAAGCACCATGGTGCTTTATTTCATATATGTTTGATTGTTTTCATTTAGTTGAAACCTTGGAATAAAGCACCATGGTAAATTGAATGAAAGAAGTTATATGTGGCCAGTAGGTTGCAGCACATTACTGACCAACTGACAAGTACACTGAATTGTCTAGCCTGATTCTTTTTAAGGAGGAAAATTCAAAAACTGTAGAAAAATAGGCTTGTCACAAAGTCCACCCATTAGTCACAATGTCACCTCATTTTACGGTATCTATTGATGAATAAAAAAAAAAAAAATCTGGTGCGTGCGCGCAACACACAACTTCCACTTACCAACTTACTTAGATAAGAAATTAATGCGTTTTGTTAATGCCACTTCTCAAAGTTACACATTTTCCACATTCATATCTTATTTTTGTTTTCATTTGCTCTATAAACCCCTCAGAACATTTTAATAATGATAACGCTTACCTGATATAAAATAACACTCAATTTTCATTAAACATGACGAATATGAAGAAAATCGTTAAAGCCGTTTTTGAGAAAATCTAAAAATTAGAAAAAAATTTATGAAATAAAGTGTCCCCTTCGGTTGATCAATTTTGATGAAATCTTGGCTATCACATCTTTGGCATATACATACATCAAATACTCAGTTTGATCAAAATGTTGAAAACCGTTTTTGAGTAAATAAAAAAAAACACGTGAAAATGATACAAAATTTATTGAGTAAAGTCCCCCCTCCGGTTGATCAATTTTGATGAAAAGTTGGCTATCACATCTTTGGCATATACATACATCAAATACCCAGTTTGATCAAAATCGTGAAAACCGTTTTTGAGTAAATAAAAAAAACACGTGAAAATGATACAAAATTTATTAAGTAAAGTCCCCCCTCCGGTTGATCAATTTTGATGAAATGTTGGCTATCACATCTTTGGCATATACATACATCAAATACCCAGTTTGACCAATATCGTGAAAACCGTTTTTGAGTAAATAAAAAAAACACATGAAAATGATACAAAATTTATTAAGTAAAGTCCCCCCTCCGGTTGATCAATTTTGATCAAATTTTTACAGTCATATCTCGGGCATATAAATAGATCAAATACTCAGTTTAATCAAAATCGTTAGAGCCGTTTTTGAGAAAATCGAAAAAAACTTAAAAAGTTACTAAATAAAGTACCCCCTCCCTTTGAGCAATTTTGATGAAATTTTTGCTGTCACATCGCGGGCATGTACATACACTAAATACCCAATCTCAGGTTCGTACGGTTTATAGTTTTTGAGCTAGTCTGTTCACACACACACACACACACACACACACACACAGACACACACACACACACACAGAGACCATTTCGCGGGACTTGGTTAATTGGACTCAGGGGACCCCAAAACGTGTATTTCCGTTGAAAACCGGAAGTCGAAATTTTTCACGATCGCAATACTTCCACTTACTATATATTTCATATATAGGTAAGTGAAAGTAAAAAAAAAACTGTACTGCTACAACCCATGAAGGGTCTTGGGTTCAGTACTATGTAAGGAAGAGTACTGTTTCTTGGTCAGCGGTCGTGCAAGAAGGTGATTTGACCGTGTTCACGCTCAACCACCAGGGTTTTTCCCCTTAATTTTTTAGGTTTTGCCCCAGGAGACGATGGATGAATTAAGTTTTAAAAATATCAGTAATAGTATCGATATTTTTAAATAACCTTTATTCAGTCAAATTTATTTTATTTTATTGTTTGATGTTTCGTTTTTTTTTATTTAAGCATTTTCAAAAACTAGAACTTTAACATGTTAATGGTACTAAAAAAAGGAACATTATCTAAAAAATATCGATACAACGCTAAGCTACTTTTAAAACCTAAAACATATTTATTTAAATTTGTATTATTTACCCATTATTTACACATTAATCTTTATATATAAGAAGAATGGAGATGATCTTAACCCTTAAATACTCACCCGAATCAATGTTACTTATCTACTCACCTCGGGTCAATATGACCCAGAACAAAAAAAAATATTTAAATAACCTTAGGGTGTAAGATATTAGTTTTAAACTACAGGAGAAGGCTTGTTGAATTATAGGTCTGAAATGAAGTACTAAAATAAAGGAACTTCTTAACATTACTATTATTAACATAATTTCTTTTGATTTAAAATTCAAAAATTTGTCTAATTGTGGTTTTTACAAATGCAATCCCCGCATTGGACACAAAAAAATGGCTTGCACAAATACTCACCTCGGGTCAAAATATCGATTTAGATGAAATAAACATCTCCCTTATTTTCCAGACACTGGCAAGCAGTAACTGAAGCCAAAACAAAGGATATGTCAAAGTTGGTTATCATTCAATGCTGAAGAGGTATAAATAGAATGAAATAAAACTCAATGTCTGAGTCAATATGACCCGACGTGAGTAGTTAAGGTAATAAGATGGATTATGCTAAGAATATTCTCCCTTTCAAATCCACTTGTGTCACTTAATCTGAGAGTTAATATTAACAATAGCGTGTTGTATATTGCTAAAAAAATTTGTGAAGTAGAACTGTTCATGATTGTAACCAAGATACTCAGATAATAAAGAAAATACATGATTGCTTACTGATTGAAATAAAATTTTAAAAAATTAAATCTTTACCATTTCCTGACGATGACAGATCTAAAGCCATCAATATCAAATGCCTGTAGGACGGCGTAGACCAAAGCAGTAAAACTGTCAGAGCTCTCGCCGGACCAAGCTTGGCGGATCACAGAAGCGCAAGACATCACATTCACAATTGTTTCAGCTTTTAATTCAACATAATATTAATTATAAACTTAAATAATGAATGCTTGTTCAAACAAAATATACACAATGACTTTAATATTATATTTAGATGCACATATGATAAAATTAAGAAAGTTTACGAACCTAGTATAAAAAATTAGCTAAACATCTAAAATTCACACATTAAGACTCAAATGATTGGAGCAATAGTTAAGCCTAACTGAGTTGAAGGTAATCGTTCATGTAATCAGATGGTTCAAACTCAACAGTTTCATATAGTATTATAGATGGGTCCTTTATTTTTCATTTATTAATAATGAAAGTTATATATATATATTTATAAATTTATATTTATAAACATATCAATATAGAAATTGTGTAGTTGAACTAGATACTCAACAACACAAAAACACTTACGTTCTACCATAGTATTGGCTAAGTTGTCCACTAGTTGTGGTGTCTGAATCGGAACTGTGAGAGCATAGGATGCGAGTATAGCAGCTTCTCTAGTCGAAGGGTTTTCTGTTACCACTGAGCGGCTTGTGATAGTTGCGACCATTGCTTTACGGAACTCAGACCATTCCACTCTTATGTCAGACAGGAAAAGAACTAAATAAAAATAAATAAAATTAATTTTGAATTAGAAATTTCAAAATTAGAATAATTTATTAATTTTTATTTTATTTTGATTGTTATATGATTTAAAATTAAGTAAGTTTAAGTCACTAAATTATCAGTTGGTCAGACACTGAATTTCCAATCTGGATGGGTATGGTAACTGTACAATAGTTGACAGTTTAAGAAAAAAAATTATATTATTGATACTGTTTACCAATATATTGATGTTAGGATAATTGTTATGAATTTAGTTAGGCCAATCCCTCTATAAAACTAGGAATACAATATCCTATGGTCAACATTTACGGTTTTTATAAAAAATGATTTCTTAGAAAATTCTAAAATGAACTAATAGTTGTCACATCAAAATGTAAAGGTTTGGAAAGCACTCAAAAAAGTTACAGCGATCTATACAGGACACTGTAAACTCAACAAACATATGCACAGACTTAAACTCGCAGACTCACCTATCTGCAGATTCTGTGGCAAGGAGGATGAGACAGCTTATCACATTATAAGCTGGTGTGAACGACTTGTTAGGCTAAGATTCAGCATCTTTGGCGAGGTAAACTTACCTGAACCAAGCACTAATGAACTGGTCAACCCAACAAGTTTGCTAAAATTTACTGATGCACTAAAAATAGACTTTTAGAAATCAGGCAGAATCAGGCGCACAATAGACCCAAGAGGTCGCGGTGCATAGTGCCGGTGGAAGAAAAAAAAAAAAAAAAAAGGTTTGGAAAGTTGACATTTATGGTTTTAAAGTTGACACATGCATTAATATTTGATTTCCTGTGATTTTTAATAGATAATAAGGACTACGATAAAAGTTAATATTTTTTTTATTTATAAACTAGTAAATTCACAATGGAAACAAAATAAAATTTCCACAATTTAATTATTTTATACAAAAATGAGATCACTCAGTTAAGTAAGTATGATAAATAGATTTTATTAATGGCCAAAGTTTCGTTTTCTTAATGTTGGGTTTGCACAATTTTCGACTATCCAATGATGAACTTCACTCTTCCAGTGCCCTTTTAGACAGTTAAAGATGGTCACATTCATTGGTCGGATGAAATGTGTAGCATTTTGATAGAGTGCGACTAATAGCAAGTATCACATGTTCTTAGCAGAATCGGGAAGTGGGGAGAGTCAGATGAGACGCTTGTCCATATAGGAATAGGATTATTGGCGATGCAATTTTGCTCTCAACGATCCATGGATAGAGCACACTAGCTATAAATTCATAAAATAAGACACCTGTCATCCATACAGACTCAGACTTCCATAAACCACCCCCAGATGGAACACTATCTGCTAATTCTGGCGGTAGTTGACATCAATGTCAACTATTGAAATTATGGATTAATATCTGTTCTAATAGTTGACACCTATATTTAAGCCCTAAAATATTGTATAAATATATTAAAAGGATATCAAATGATTGTGAACTTAATGAATACCATAAAAATAATTAAAACATATTGAACTCAAATACAGGGTAGCAGAAACCAAGTTTTCAGGCCACTAGAAAATTCGCGATTACAACCTCTCACAAATAAGCTTGAGTTTTCATCAAACTAATGTCAATGGTAGCACAGTTAACTGGTATAACTTGGCAAATTACCACTAAATTTTGAACCAAAATAATCAACCCTGAATTTTATTATTCACACTTTTTGTGCAAAATGTCAACTATTGGAGCACTGTCAACTTATGGTACAGTTACTCTATAAGTTTACAGAAAGCTTACAGAAGAAATAGATTTTATTGTTTTTTTTTTTTTTTTTTTTGCTTTAAGAATCAAGCAAGTCCTATTTTTCCAGAAATCTTGTATTTCACAAAAATTAAAACTAATCTTTTTTTCTCTAAAGAATTTTCTTATTTGTCTAAATCTTTCTCTATTTTCCTCTTTTATAATTATTGGAATACTGACGGCTGACTCCCAGATGTATTTCCTCATCTCATTACTAAAATGCTTACAATATATTGCTAAATGCTGTGGATTCTCAATCTCATCGCAGAACTCGCTATTTGATATCATCCTCATTTTCATCATGTTCAAAAATTTCTTTGTGTTTCCATGTTTGTTCAAAATCTAATTAATTTTTTCACTTCACTTCTCTCAAGAGACATTCCGATAGAGGCAAACCACAGTTTTGGTGAAATTTTAGGTGGTCCGTTCCCCTTGCTCTGAGATTCCCAATCATGCAAACTCGTTTCATTTGTTTACAATCGTAGATCTCGGTTTTGGAGACTTTAGTGTTCCCCAATAAATTTCATATTTTCAATGCAGAACTCTTTGCTGTTTTTAAGGCCACAGGGCATACTTTAAAAAGAGTAATGTTGTTCTCACAGGCTCAGCCTTCATTTGCCAATTACATTTTGTTTGAAATCCCTCATCTAATGACAACATCAAAAAATAAATGTTCATTCCAGTGGGGGCCGGAACATGTTGGTATAAATGGTAATGAAACTGCAGACCGAATAGCTCGATATACTAAATAACTGTATGACTGAACACTAAAGTCTTATTGTTTGATTAAAAAGATATTTTACAGTTTGACTTAACTGGTCTAATTTTTTTCCCATATAAACTTTCCATTTCATTGACTAGTATGGAGCTTCACTCAATTTGCACATTGATTAGAATTTATTAACAATAAAGGTCAGGCCACACATGTCAGCACCACAGCACGGATCTGATTCATTTGCGAAGGATAGATAGTAACCGCACACACGCGGATGCGGATGCGGTGCGGACTTGTGTGGCCTGACCTTTAGGCATAACTAAAGGTAATATGTAAGTTAAATTAAAAATATTCTGAACATAATCTATATTAGTGCTGCAGTGCGGACATTTGTGGCCTGACCTTTATACTCCTGATGTTCATACTAAGATTGTTACATTAGAGAACATATGGATGATAGGAATAATAATTATTCTAAAACATTATTCATTGAATTTACTGAGATAAAAATTATACAATTACAAAAACTTAAGATCATACCCTACCTGTATCCTTTGGTTTCCATCCAGAACCTCTTTGTATGATATCTTCTTCCCACGTCTGTACCATGAAATCAGAACTGGTCTTGTCCATCACGACGATTTCGAGGATGGAGATTTCCTTACCAGCCCTACTCTTCATATCTCTTCTATTCCCGATCTTTAAATCATTTATAAAAAATAAAAAAAGACACTTTTACTATATTTCTAATTAACTATGAGATCATTTCTTTGATATTTCTGCCAGATCTGAGCAGTTTATCAACTAATATTGTTTAAAATGATGAGCTATGGTTTACCATAGGAATTAATGAAATAGAAATATTTGGGAGTGCGGTAAAAAAATAAATTTATATTCAGATGCAGGGGAGGGAGGCACTCCCCTCCCCCTGAGAGGTGAGAATGATAATAATTATAATTATTGTTAGCAGGATGGCCTAGTGGGCAAACGCTTAAGGAAGTAAGAGTTGCCCATGGTAACGGACATATGATTGAGAACCCGAAGATAGCCAGTTCAGAACCCGGAGCCAGGATATGTTAACTAATACCTGGCATATTTATGTAAATTACAAATGTAATTGTGATTTACAGTGTTGTTATTTACTCATATTTTAAACTAGGTCCTTCATGACTTATTGAATAATGAAACAATGGTATCCTATTACAATCTCATGCAATATATATTTTCTCACATTCCTTTAATTTGGTGGACGGTTCGGACTGTCGTGTCCATATTCATCACCTGCATAGTGTACAATTAATTTTAGTATTTTTCTTATACAGTTATGAACAATAAAAATTAAAGTAGCATTACAAATACAAAAATAGAGTTAAAATAGGTATGAACATGACATATAGGTATGTCAAGTGTCATTTTTAAAGGGTTACTTAAATAAATACATAAGAATCAATAAATAACAATAGAACAAAAATAAAAATAAAATAATAATAAAATGGAAACAATGCTCACCAACCTTCTCGTTTTCGATTCTTATGTATTTACTTAAGTAACCCTTTAAAATTGACACTTGATTGATCATACCTATTTTAACTCTATCTTTGTATTTATAATGGTACTTTAATTTTTATTGTTTATACCTGTATAAGAAAAATACTTAAATTAATTGTGCACTATGCAGGTGATGAATATGGACACGACAGTCCGAAACGTCCACAAAATTAAAGGAATGTGAGAAAATATATATTGCATGAGACTGTAATAGGATACCATTGTTTCATTGCTACAAATAAATTAAAGCAGTCTGTCAAGATAATTGAATTTAAAAGAAAAAAACTGTACGCCCCCTCAGGACATTTCTTGAGCCAGTGTAGATGTTATGTGTACAATTGTGCTGTTTTGACTAAAATTTCAAATACTCATCAGGGATAAGTAAAAAAAAAAAAAATAATAATAAAAACTAAAATAGAAAGAGGATATAGGGTAAACCATACAGTTATTGATACCCCAACTTTAACTTAGAGAAATAGGTAAACTAGTCCTAATTTTATTGCAAGATATACATGAGTCTAATGTTTGAAGGGTCCTCTAAGTCACCTATGAATTAAATCCACAAGGTGCTGATAACTAGATTTGGCACTTTTAACAATAAATATAGCCATATTGTAAAACTATTGAGCTTTTGACCCAAAAAAAACCTCTTGAGTCTTTATGAGGAGCTATAGGAAGTTTCTATTTGATCCCTTTATAAATAGCATTTTTTTTTTTTAATTTAACCACAGAAATGTAGTCTTAAGGGTGCCAATAACTGTACTGTTTACCCTATTCAAACAAATATTAAATAAATGAGATACAATCCAACATACTTAAATGATATGTAATTGGTATTGATGATAAAATTTTAAAGAATAATGAGACTCATGATAATGAATATTATGAAAAAACACATTTGGATTAAAATTATTTTGAGTACTCGTGAATCTTAGTGTAGTCCTGACGATTTTTGGTTGTCTTGTTATTTATCTAGCCCTGATTAGGACCTGAAATTCGGGTTGAAACGTTAACACAATTATACATGTAACACCTACATAAAAGTGTTATATTTTTTTATGTCCCTCTCCCCCAACAATTACAACTCGAAATGTTTATAAATAAAAAAAAAAAGTCCCCATAGTTTAAAAATCAAATTTGCTTACAACGCTTGCAACTTATACCAAATTTTATTTAAAATATAATTTGTATCCAAAGCATGTTCAATTCTAAACTTAATCAAAAACAATAAATTTTATTTTCACTTAACCGTATAGTCGAATGAGATGATAGTTAAATTTCAGTAACAATAGAAAAACATTTTTATTTTGTTTTGAGTTCTTTTCTATATATAAAAACAAAGCAAGGATTGGAATTTCAAGTTCAGGCACAAATCGCATTCCTGAATTAAAACTCACTGAATTTCTAGATCAAGAATTAAAAAACTATTAATATAAATTGTTTTTGATTTGTTCTGCGTTTCAGTTCATGTTTTTTAATTTTTTTATTTAAATATGGATTTCGTTTCCATCAACTGAATGTGGAAGAAATATGTATATATGTCGCCAAATATGTTTTATTTTGTTATTAAATCATCAGAAACTGAAAACTAGCTCCCTGTGAGGCTTTGAAAATAATAAAATCCAATACTAAAAATATGATCCCTAATAATAACATAAATATAAACTGTTTGCTATAATATTCATTTTTTGTTATTTAATTTAAAACATAAGTGTAATTTAAAAAATATTAATTGTAAATTTTATATTTAAATAAAAATTTGCCATACTCATGTTACCACGGATTTGACAAGTTATACCATTAAAGTTAATACTTAAAGATTTTAAATTAAAGACTATAAAATAATATTGTATTTATACTATCCAATGCTACAAAATTCGTAAACACTTACTCGCTGCACCGCAACTAAAATATTAACGTATTGACCATTGAAGAGTTTTCCATTTGCTTTTATATCAGCAAGATTCAAAAAGTTTCCTGGTGGCTTAGTCGGTAAATGAAGGATCTTTATGTAATCCAAGCAGTCTTCCAAATCATGAGGACTTATCTCAGACTGATATTCATTAAAAACAAGTTCCATGCAACTGTGAAAATATAAAATTTCCAATTTTATTGGTAATTACCAAATTTTTATCATACTGATAAATAAAAACAATGAATAACTTCAAACATAAATACCTGGTGACTGGTGGCTGGAAAATGTCTGTTTTATCTTCTGGCTTTCTCATAATGACTTTGGTATTAATCAAGTCCACTTTTAATAATTATTTATTAGATTAGTGAAATTAAAGTAAGCACATAAAAACTTAAATTGTTCATGAGCTTTTTTATAAATCCCTGGGTGTGACCGCTGTGGGGAAAGAGGGACGCATTCCCCCCAATATTTTGGAAGGGGGCAATATTTACTATCTAACCGAGACATAAATTGGCAAGTTTTATAAATTCCCTTAAAATACATTGTTAAATGAGGAATTAAACTTCCCAACAGTTGTTTTTAGGCATTGTTACTTCTGTTACATCTGGGTGTAACCGCTGGGGGGCAAAGAGGGATGCATGCTCCCCGTTTTTTTGGAAGGGGGCAACTATTTACAATCTAACTGGAACATAAATTGGCAAGTTTCATAAATTCCCTTAAAAACATCGTTGAATGAGGACTTAAACTTTCCAACAGTTGTTTTTAGGCATTGTTACTTTAGCTTTTAGCCCCTCGGATTTTTTCCTATCTATGAGCATATTGATTCGCCCCTAATAATTTGTTCCTGGTGAGGCCCATGTATAAATCCCGTTTTGCTCCTCCAGAGTAGAAATCATTTAAATCACCCTTGAGAAAAGGTCCTTTTTATCTAAATAATTGTAAAACTTGAAACATTTTATACTTTTATAGATTATAAGTTCCTAATTTGAAAATGTATCCTCAAAAATATATTTTGAGTTTAATAGTAGAAGAAATAAATGCAGAAATCAATAGGATAGAGAATAGAGTAGTTTTTATTATAATTATTTACAGATTATATAATTTTGTTATATACAAATTAATATAAACTAAATATCATAAGGATTCAGAAATTGAATATATTGCAACATAAAATATGCAAAGTATTTTTATAGCTACCAGGAACAAAAAAAATAATTGTAATTTCAACTCCTGTTTTTCCTATTCTCAATGTGTGAACATTGACTCTAATGCAGTTGAAATACACATTTACCAATTCTGAAATGTATTTCTAACTGTCTTACACTTAAAATTTCATGTTAAAATTTAAAATAAAATATGATTTTAATTTAGCTTGTAATGGTATAGAATATTTCCAAAATATAATAAATTAAATAGTTATGTACGTAATTCATTGTACAAAGGATATGAAATATATACTAATATATTTTAAACTTTTTTAACATCAAATAGGTTCTTTTGTAGCATGATCGTGTTTTCTACAGAATTGCCTAATGCGTTGGCTGTAGTTAATTTATGCAGGAATTGGCATTCATAATGAGAATGGGATTAAATAATAAAAATTATAATCATAAAAAAAATTCAAGTTAATTTTAACATGGTATTTTAGAGGCTGCTTACCAACATCACCAACTCTGTAGCAAGCATTGAAATTATCTACAAATATTTTACTTCCCCAAACAGTAACATTAATATAATCCGCAGGGGAATCTCTTAAAGTAAAACCCATCACTCCACGATCTGTCCCATCTGAAAATATTTTGGAATTATTAAAATATTCTGATATAATATCTAAAAAAATGCGTTTTTACATGTGTATTTAAATATTCTTCATTAATAAATTACGAATTTCTATAAAATTACCCTTTTTACTCTTGAAGCACTTTGGAGGCCTTTTGGCTATAATAACTCCAACTACCAAAAAATCAGTAGAACTAGGAGTTAAATAATTGAGTGTTACACGTTTAATTCCTGCATGAGACATTATTAATGTATTTTCACTTAAATCAAAAATATTTTAAGAAAAAAAGGGGGAAAATGTAGATTTAATAATTTCTTTATAGAAGAATTCAAGGATTCTACTTCCCCTCTATATAGCATCTAGATATCATAATATTAAAGTTTTATATTTTGTTTTGAAATATAATTTCTAAAGTTAATTTAAGAATTTAAATTTATTCAATACTCTTTACATAGTTAATAATAATTTTATTAATAATTGTTTTTATGATTAATGTGTATATGGAAAGATAGTGCTGCCATCTTATGCCGATGTACATTTCAAGATAGCGCTGCTTATCGAATGGCCAGTATAACCTTCCTTGTTTGTTGTGAGTTTTCAAAAGTGTGTAGTCGGGCAGAGTAGGTGCATTTTCGATTTATTATTCTGTAAACTATGGGTGTTATACTGTGTTTTCTTTTGATTCCTTAGCATACTATATTAGTACTATCTCAAAGTGTTTTTTTCTTTTAATATATTCGAAAGTTCGTGTGAATAGTGTAGGTAAATTAAAACATGGGGAGGCGTTCAATAAATACCACTAAAAGTGGAAAATATATGAATCCCACTGACCAAGCAAGTAAGTAAAACTTTCAGTAATGTTTATAAACCTAACCTTAACTTTTAATTTACTTTTATCCTCTCTGTAGGGACAAACGTTTTATTGAATTACAGGTTCATATTTTAACTGTCTTTAACTATCCTTTTCTATACCATAAGATTGATATTTTATAAAGTTACTATCAACTTAAACTAATCTTCGATACAATTTTAGGAAAATAAATTAAAATTTAATAACTTTGAGGGCCAAATATTTTAGAAAATTTGTACTTTTTTGCTATATAGACCTTATTATAATACCAGCTTAAATTACATATGTAATGTGTTGTTGTTTCTGTTATAATATGTTGATTAGGGGGTTTATTTTCCTTTGAACAGTGAGTGAAGTCCTTTTTTAACTGCAAAGGACACGATGGGGGTTTCCTGTTTTTATATTATGTCACATACTCTCTAGCACAGGGTAAATGTTACCAATAAAGCCAATATGGTATGGGTCCCTTTTAGCGAAAAGGATGCAAGGGGAGTTTAATAATATCGCCGTTACATTACATTTCGAATTAGTCCACATCCAGGAGCCCCTGTTCCAAAGTTTTACCCCTTTTGCTATAGATGGTTAAGGGTGGAGACTAAATGCCCAAACATACTAGAACATTTTCTGGTTTAGCATCCTTTAGTTCAGCAGTGGTTTTATTTATTTGTTTTGTTTAAAGGTGTAAAAACCCTTCCGTCATCAGCGCCTAAAGATGATTTTTATTCTTCACATTTTTCGTCTCCATCTTCTGTTCCGAATTTCTTACAGTAATTGCAGTAGTTCAGCAATGATGGTTTTAATCTAATCTTTGGGTATGTTGTATATCATGTCGTATACCCCCGGTATAAATTTCAACTTTCTTACCCTGGTTAGACTAGGTTTTCAAATACTTGAAATATAATCGCCTCTATGGTACACTTTTAAAATGTACTTGACGTGTTCCTTAACTCAGCTGTCTTTTAATCGCAGCACAGAACTGAAAGTTAATAAGTCTGTCTTGCTCTTATTTAGTTTTGGGGGTATACTGTTTCTGGGTTCATTGGACGTAAAAACAAGTTTATTGTCCTCTATAAAGATTACTTATGAATCCCTATATAGCTGAAATAAGTTAAAATTACTATTATTTAACATAAATACATTTTTTTTTGTAATGTATTAAATAGTTAAAATTGACGATTTTTTTTTTTTATTCAGGGAAGGAGGCACGTAAGAAAGAGTTAAAAAAGAACAAAAGGCAAAGACAGCTCGTGAGAGCTGCAGTGTTGAAGGGGAAAGACCCTTTTCAACTGATTGCTGAAATGGAAAAAATAGATAATATGGGTTAGTATGATCAAAATTTGCTTATTCTATCATATAATTATTGTTAAATATCTTGGCTGATTAATATCACTATACAAAAGTCAATTTAGTTGCTCATGATTTCAGAATACAATGTCCTTCAACCATCGCCATTAAATGAAAAAGTTCTAAAAGACAAGAGAAGAAAACTTAGAGAAACTCTAGATCGTGTGCTGAAGATGTATGTAAGTATTTGTTTTAGCCTATGTTATCAACTCAACCTAGGTTAAAAATTTTCTTTATTCAATTCATATATTAATGGAATATTTTAAATCTTCAGATAAAGGAAGATCCAGACAAATGGGAAGAGTTGAAGAGAGCTGAGGCAGAATATGAAAAACGTCGAGTAACTATGGCAACTTATTCAGAAGCCGTTAGGCATGCTCAGCAGGTAAAATAATTTATATTTTTAATATAATTCATATAATTTGAATAGTAAAAATCAAGAACAATGACGATAAACATTTTAGAGCTGGTATTGGTATCTGCGTTTTTTGTCAGTACCTATCCCTATCACAGACCATCATGCTTGCATTACTGAATGTTCTACTTTATTCAATCTAATCACTGGTTTTAAGATGGATTCGCACTTTTATTTTTAATAGGTTATGTAAGGTAAAACTGTTTCTAGAAATATCGCGGGTTAATGCCACGTAGACCCCTTTTTTTATCAAATGTTATTAATAAATTAGTAATTAATAAATCAAATGTCATTTTATTAATTAATGATATCATATGTTTGTAATATAAACATTGTTCATCCCTAAGACAGAATTGCATATTATTGTATATGTAATTGTTTATCTTAGTGAGAAACAAAAACTATATTATTTATTTCTATGTTAAATTCTATGCTAATGCCCTCCAATAATTTTTTTTGTTATTCATTCTTTTTTTTTTTTGTTATCTTGATTCATTTTCAATTGAGGAGGTGAGGTGCAAAACTCGTTCGTTCCATTTTTTTGAAAAATTGAGATGGCAGTGGATTCTAAAAGATATTTTAATGCTCTTTCAACATATCTGATCAGATTGAAGCAAAACTTATTATTTCTTATGGATTTTTGCTATACAAAATAGCGGTTTGTTGCAGAACTGATTTGTTCCATAGCCCATTGTGTTTCAAAACTGGTTCGTTACTCGTTTTGATGCAAAACTCATTGGTTCCGATAATCACTTCTCACTTTGCACCCATCCCATTCGTTCACTTCAATAGTTTCTGTTACTCTTTCTTAACAAAATATCGAAAGCTCCTTAAACTCGCGTGTTTTATTTCAGTTTATACTCGATTCTTCTTACCTAGCTACATTAATAATTGATTTTTCAATGGCTCGAACTAGCTGAAAGGCGTTGATTATATGCCGAAAAAGCATTTTGGTGACGAGTGGAAGGCCAATGATTCATTGAAGTATTACACACCAGTTCTCAATATATCTGTCACAAACGAGGAAAACAATGAACAACAGGATGATGAAGTCGCTATCGTTGAAGAAGACGATGTCTTTAGGATCTAGTCTTTTTGTAGTCGGATGTTTAATAGCTGTACGCTGATATTTTTGAAAAATCGTTAAAAAAAAATATTTGGTAACTCGTAAATTAAAACGCTACGTTAATTAAAACTCGTTCGTAGCAATGTGGTGTGCAGCAAAAGTCTTTCTGTATTAACAAAAAATTTTTATTCCAAGGTCACTTGCACAGGGTAGCACCTGCACCTTTCGAAGGTAAAAGAAGTTATCTTTATCTGGCCACTCTACAAGACGTGGTAAGTTTTTTGAGTTTCCTGAAAAATTTGTTCAGGTGTAACGAACGAGTTTTGCTTCTCACCTCTTCAATTCTAAAACTATATTGTGTTTGATTTTCTTAGTTTATTGGAATATATAAATTCTCAAAAATGTATCAATAGATTTTTTAATCAATTTTTATTTATGCTTAGGTTTCAGTGGACGATATCCCGCTTCCGATCCCCCAGCTGAACCCTGAGAACATGGCCGCTTTGGGCCTCACATCTCAGATCCCGCTGCCTGAGATGCCGATGGGTCTGTTGCTTCCTCCACCCCCTACCAGCATATTGAGGAAGCGCTCTGCGTACAGGTTGGTTTGCAGCAATCAGTTATTTAGCCTCTTATTTAATCTTATAACAATATATATAATTTTTTCTTAAAAAGGTTCTTAGGATTGAATTTTAATAGATACATTAAATTAATGGTACTCATAAGGTTTGTTAGGAACGCTTTATTACATTTTTTGTTTGATTCCTCCTATTAAACCTCCTATTAGTTTATGTCAAACATTTTTTTGTTGGTTTATAAAATAACTTTGTATACTTTCCATTGGTTAGATAGCCATGGTTACTAACCCACCCATTGTTAACATGAGTGATAAATAAAGGGAAAAAAACTATCGACTACTGTGACAATGTCTTACTGTATAACATAAATATAACGTTAAGAATCATTCATAGATAAAAGTGTAGTTTTAACACTCCTAATGATATGGTTAATAAATAGGTTTGAGCATTCCTTTTATAATTTCATAGATATGGGCCTTAGATGTTTAGATTCATTATTAGCAAAAGAAATTTAAACGATAAGTATAATAGAAACGCAAGGAGGACATTGTTGTCCTTGTGCAGCTTGACTAAGGTGAATTTTTATTTTTAAATTGTATGTATGTATGAGCTTTGCCTCATATTTTAATCTAAGGATTATCAATAAATAATTCATCATGAGTTGAAATTTAATTTAGGGGAAAGCCTCAAGAAAATCTTGCAAGAAAAAGGAATAGGACTGACTACAATCAATGACTTGTGACTTGAAATAAAAGAATTGGAATCATGATACGATTTAATAAATTACAAATTCTTTTGGATAGATGATAGTTGACCGGATATAGAATAAGGATGAAAATAGTCCGTGGAGGCATTCAATAAAATACAAAATAGTATAAAACTATTTTATTGTTGCCGACATTTCGACCCAACTATGTAGGTCTTCGTCAGGGCTAAATAACCAGGACACAGACAAAAATAATGATTATATAGGACAAAGATTGTGAACTGGTTAGATATAATATAAAGAATATGAAAGGACAAAGAATATGAACTGATTAGATAAAATGTAAGTGACTGTAAACTTAAAGTTAAAAATATAATGTATATACTAGAATAAGGATGAAAATAGTCTGGGGAGGCGTCAATATTACATTCTGTGTATGTACATTATATGTTTAACTTTAAGTTTACAGTCACTTATATTTTATCTAGTCAGTTCATATTCTTTGTCCTTTCATTTTATTTTTATTTTATCTAACCAGTTCACAATCTTTGTCCTATATAATCATAAATTTTGTCTTTGTCTTGTTTATTTAGCCCTGACAAAGACCTACATAGTTGGGTCGAAATGTCGGCAACAATAAAATAGTTTTATACTATTTTGTATTTTATTGACCGCCTCCCCAGACTATTTTCATCCTAACAAATTCTATTTGTGCATGGAAATGTAAATTTTTTGACAGCCTTATATGGTGGAAAAAACAAAACAGGAATATCGTATTTCTATCTTCTCTGGTTTATCCGATCTTTTTGCTGTTCTGACCCACCCATCAAGGTTGGATTAGCGATGTTCTACTGCAAGTATTTCATTAAGTTCTTAATTCGGCTTAATTTATGTATAATTAATTTTTGTTGCAGCCCTCCCAAGAACAAGGTACCTCCAGGTGTTCCGCCAGGCCCTCCTCCAGAACTTTCCAGTGATGAGGATGATGATGATGGTATTGTTTATTTCTATTCTGCGCATGATTTATCTACTTTAGCTCTGTTTATAAAATCTCTATATAAAACTCCCATGTCTAGAAGATTTCATAAATCAAATTTTTTTAGGGACTATGAATTTTCAAATATGTTTTTACTATCTCAGAAATAAATAAATACACCTAAATTGTAAACATATAATATATTAAGATCTTTTATTTTTGCAGTCCCGCCTGGTGAAGAGAAACAACGTCCAAAAACAATTCGGTTTGCTGACAAAGGATCGGATTCTGATGATGACAACCCATCCAAAAAATTACCTGGGGTAAATTTTTTTTTTTAATGTAAAGTACTTAAATAATTGTTCATGTTAGGTAGTTTGTGAATATTTTATTTTAATTAGTAATTTAATTTTGAAACTTTTTCTGGTAGGGTAAATCATACAGTTATTGGCACTGCTGTTGGCTATAACTACATGATGAGTCTTATTAGCACCGATAATTATTTCGAAAATATATAATTATTCCTGTAATTTTTAATTTATACTTGTTACAGGGAGGAGAGAAAGGTAAAGTAATGGATGCCATACCGCTACCAGTACCTGCTCCTTCAGGACAGATTCCTCTGGGTCTACCTCCTGGTAAGAAGGAATATCTTTTGTTATCTTAAATCCATCCTGGACAAATAGTAATTCTGGTAATCACATGTGTAATATTCCCTAATATTTATTATAGAGTGGGGGAGTGTTTCCATTAAAGCAAGGTGCACTGGTATAGTTTGATCAAAGACTTCTGTGTTAGTAATAATTTTTTTTTTTATTTTTTTTTTTTTTAGTTTTTGATACCTTTGATTAATATTTGTACTGATCACTTTACAAAACCTGTTCACGCAGTTAATTTTCCTGTAATTAATGTTAGTTTAACAAAAAAATTGGTCAAAAATCCTAAATGTTTAAACTGGCCTTTGTAGATACTTAATTTTTAGAATTGTTAAGAATACATATCACATTTAAGCAAGAATAGTCATTCAAGTCAAATTTCTTTTTTATTTATTTCTTTTATTTATGAGCCAACACAACACAAATATAAAAAAATTAAGCAAGTATATTAATTATTTTATTAATATGTTATTTAATTTATTATGTTGGCTCCGGTATAAGACAGGGGTGTTTACTCAGTCCAATCCTTTTTGCCCTCTTTCTGGATGATCTTGTGTCATACTTAGTGGGAGGAATAATGGTAGGTGGTCTGAAAGTTAAGAATCTGCTCTACGCCGATGATATTGTTCTGATAGCCAATAATCCTACAGCTCTTCAAAGGAATATTAATATTCTTGAGGGTTACTGTGAGCAGTGGAATTTGAAGTTAACACGTTGAGCGCCAGGGAAAAGATGATGTACTTTTGCCTGGGGCCAAAGCAATTTTTCCTAATTTATAACTTTAATATGATTAGAATGATACAAAAATTGCAAAAGAAATAAATAAAAAGTTTAATTTTGGCAATTAAACAATAATTTTGTGAGCGGTACGTATGTACCGCCCGGCCCCAGGGTAAAGCCCGCTACCTATAGTAGTACGGGGGCTGCCCGGTTATGACCGCGACGTCAACCCTTGTCCCCTTAAAATATGTTATTTTAATAAATAAGACATTTTGTTTTGTAAAAAAATAAATAAAATTAATTTATTTTATTTATTTATTTATACCCCACAAATTAAAAAAAAAAAAAAAAAAAAAAAAAAAACATTTGGGCCAATTGCATTGGCGAATTGTTCGGGCCGGAGCGGTCCAATATGCCTTGAAATCACGCTCGGCAGGCGGTCCCCTGGCCCAGAACAATCTTTTAGCTGGCGGGAGCGGGCGGTACCTGGGGACCGCCTCGGCCCCAGCCAATAGTCCAACAGCGGTACGATCGTACCGCTTGGCGCTCAACGTGTTAAACTTGGAAAAATCTAAAATAATGATCTTTCGGAATGGTGGAAGATTGGCCTCTTCAGAAAGGTGGTTCTATAAAGGAAAACAAATTGAAACCGTAAATTGTTTCAAATATCTCGGTGTTACTTTAACACCGCACTTGAGCTTTTTCTCTAATTTGAAAGATAAAGTAGACGTGGCTAAACTAGGTCTTAACAGACTATGGTCAAACTTTATAATGAACAAAAACGTCCCATTAACGGCCAAATTTCAAGTATTCAACAGTGTGTCACGTGCCGTTGTAACTTATGGTGCCCAAGTGTGGTGGTTTCAGTCTTATGAAGTCTTGGAGAAATTTCAGAGATTTTTTGTAAGAAAACTGTTTAGTTTGTCTTCTTCCACTCCCAATTATATCTTGGCTCTACAACAAGAAATTATTTTGGTTTAACAATTGGCTGTCTCTATTCCGCTCTTTTTCTTTACCATTCTCTAGTGATGACGTGGGTTTATGGAGTCAACAATTTTCGGCCTTATTTTCCAAAATAATAGAGGATTGCTATGAAAAGAGCTTTAATCGCACGATTGTATCAGAGCACTTTCTTTTATACAAAGTTTTAATCTCGGATTATAAAAACCGCGTTACTGCATCTCTCTCCAAAGATTTGAATTTTCTGGAGGTAAAATGGCTGCTTAAATTGTGGGGAGAGCTTCTTTATTTGAATTATCGTCCTTGGTTTCAAAATGATCCCGATCAGTCAAGATGATCTCTATGTAATTGTAGTTCTCGTGAAGATTTGTATCACTTCTTGGGGGAGTGTCCTCTATTGGCTGAGTTTCGTTTACTTTATTTTAACAAGCGTACTCTCACAAGGGATGAGATAATTTCTTTTCTGACTGGTCTCTCTCATCCTCGTCCCTTGATCCGTTTTGCTCGTCACGCTTGGAGGGCTAGGTACTCCTGGATGTCGGATATTTAACTTTATAAGTTCTATTCTTTACTTTATTTTTACTCTGGTTTATTGAATTTAAGATTTGTTATTTTTTTTTCTTCTTTGTCTTTATTTTATTTATTGTTCCTCAGAGTATAATTATCCCTCTTTAATTACTTTCTTTCTATTTTTGTTTTACGTTATTTAATATGTTATAAGAAACTCATAAGTTAATTAATTTCTGCGTTTTATTTTCTTTATTGTAATTGCAGAGTTGTATTTTATTATTGTTTACCTGAGCTTGTACACTTTATACTTTCAGTGAACTCTGGTCTGGCAGACGGCTATTGCCATTGCCATGTATACTTTATTTTTTAATCCTTTTGCAAATTTTGTATATAGCTAACAATAAAGTATTATTATTTTAGCAATATTGTTCATTATTTGTTTATAGTTTACTATCTGTAAATAAATGTTGTAACAATGAAAATGTAAATCTTTCTTTTGATACATTTTAATGTGGGCCATTTCAATTGGTCCCTCTATTTTTGCTGAAGGATGATTTGTATATAATTTTTTTTTAGTTATCTTTGATTAATAGTAAATCATGTTTATCTGGGTTTATCATTTACATATCATCATTTGATAAACGTGCTTATGTATGATTGCAGCGCCACCTTTGAGCAACATGATGGTCGGCATGAGGCCGCCTGGTCCACCACCCGGCCTACCTCCGAGGCTGATGGGTATCAGATTACCGCCGGGCCCACCGCCAGGACTGCCGCCACGACTACTGCCCAGCCGCCTGCCGGGGAGCCTTCCCACCCCCAACGTCCTCACTGCTGCGCCTCAGCTCATCAGGAAAGAGGGCAGTCAGTCGATAACCAAAGGCGCCACCATAGAGGCCAAGGCACAGATCAGGTATGTATTGAAATAAGGTAAACGTACCTATAGTAGACACTTACAGTAGTGGCCACTTTGACAATTAAATTTTAAAAATAAGGCATCTAGGCTTTGAATCAGCTTCAAACTTAGAGTGAATGTACTGGATAGTAGTAGGTACATTCACTCTTTTTTTATTTATTTATTTTTTTATGCACCTCGACCACCGTGGGTCTATTGTGCGCCTAAGATTGGTCTGAGTACTAAATTATTATTTTTAGACAGTCAGTAAATTTTAGAATGCTTGCTGGATTGACTAAATCATTTGATCCTGGTTTGGGTATAATTTCCCTACCGAATAGCCTAAATCTTAGTCTAGTAAATCTATCGCACCAGCAGATTATATGGTTGGCTGTTTCATTCTCTTTGTAGCAGAATCTACATATTAGTGACTCCGCTAGCTTTAGCTTGTACATATACAGTGTCCTGTGTAGATCGCTGTAATTATTTTGAGTGTTTTCCTGTCGTAATTTGGTAGCAACTTGCTTCTTTTAGCAGAATAGCCTTCTAAAAAGAGTTTGGAGTGATAGTGGCTTTTATCATTCCAGTATTATTTTTTAAAAGCTCCATAAATTTCCTCAATCCTTCTTTTGGCATAGCTAATGCTAATTCCAATTACTGGTTCTGTGGTTATGGGTTTTTTTTGCGGAGCCTTCCCTTGCTAGTTCGTCCGCTTTTTCATTTCCATGGATTCCAGAGTGTCCTGGTACCCATTCCACTCTAACTTTGTTAGTTTCTGCTAATTTGTTTAGTGTGGTGACGCAGGTTTTTACTAACTCTCTTACTTAATAATCAACTCTAAATCCCACCATATATAGTGGTTCTACCTAATCCTCTGTTAGTCGCACCTGAAAGTGTTACGAAAGTGTTACATGGATAGGCTAGTGGATTACGGGTGTAATCCAAAGTAAAATAGTAGAAAAAAATATTAGTATTTTTGTTAATTATTTGTTTAAAACAACTTCAGGGATACTCTTAAATACAGAAAAAAAAATAACCCAATTTTTTTTTTTTTTAATTTTAAATTTAGAATTTTATAATATAGTGTTAATATTAAAAAATGAATCTTATTCTCCAAATGGTTTTGATATATTCAAATAACATATAATTTTTTTTTTTTTTTACAAAATAATATAAATAAAAGTTTTACAAAAAAAAAAAAAAAAAAAACCTGTACCACTACAACCCATAAAGGGTCTTGGGTTCAGAACTATGTAAGGAAGAGCACTGTTTCTTGGTCAGCGGTCGTGCAAGGAGGTGATTTGACCGTGATCACGCTCAGCCGCCAGGTTTTTTTCCCCTTAATTTTTCAATTAAGGGTACCCACTTTATAGAGGCTGGGTTTTCCCCAGGAGGGTCTCTCGGCCCACGAGACGAACTGTGGCGAATAATAAAGATATCATAAGCCATGTCAGATTCGAACTCGGGACCTTAAGCACAGCAGTCCACTACCTTACCAGTGGGCTACCCCGCTCCCAAAAAGTTTTACAAGCCTTTGCTTTTTTAATTTATAAATTTACCTTTTCTCATATATTAAAAATAAGCAAGCTAATTACAATAGGGGGGAAAAACCCACATTCTTGACAGAGTAAAATTAAATCAACTTAAATTAATAAGTATAAGATTACTGTGGACGTTATTACAATTTAATCAAAATATATAAAAGTTACAATTAGTTCCATATACTACTTGATGATTAAAAAAAAAATAACATTTTGAATTAAAATTAAAAATAAATATGGCTTACTCTAGATCAAAAATTATATTGTTAAAGTACCACATGTTTCAGTCGTTTGTGCTTGTGCTTTTGCAACGTGGGTTATCTATGAATAACTAACTATTGATCTTATATGCTCGTGTGGGCTATTGTCACAGGAATTAAAGAAATCCGTTGCTAGTTTTAGGACATATTGCTGGATTTTGGGTATATCTAAAACTTCTTGCATGTGGATAATTGGCATATGTCTAGGAAGGGACCCTATAAATCTCATGCATTTATTTTGTATTACTTGTAACTTAGAGTAGTTAGACCAAATTTGGCATGCATAGAGAACATATAATCAATATATATTATAAAGCAAAGTGTACAATGTGCGTGCCGAAAAGACTCAAAGACGACTCCACATAGGATTAAGGAAGTTATGTCGTCGTTTAGCCATATGACTCCTAACGGAAAAAAAGGTTTCCGTTTTTCTCTTAAGAGTGTAAAATTGAAGAGAAAAAGACTGGAATTTTATGCCTCTCGCACCATTTAATTAGCGTCTCTGAGACTGAGATACGAGTTCATGAATGAAAAATTTAGTTCGAGCTCCAGACTACCAGGAAGCGCTAGGGTTCGTTTCACTCAACGTTTATTGTTCATCCATCCAGTTCAAATTGTAGAGGTTATATATTTGTTTAGCTGTTCATTTTAAATTACTGAAAATTAAGCGAAAATAATTAGTTTCTCCTTTGCTTTTAAAATAAAATAATGATTTTACATCTCTGCAATCAATTAGAAAACCAACTGGATTCCTTAAAGAATTAGTTTTCTCATAAGAAGGCTAATAAATGATCAGCACATTACATTCAATCTATATATAATATATACTTTAGTAAATTTAATGTAATATGAGTGAAGATTTCTTAGTAGTACCGTGAGCGAATAAAATCAGACATAAAAAAAGAGATGAATTGACTGAATATAAATCAAAAATAAAAAGTTTGAAGAGTTCTTATTGCATTTATGAAAAATCTGGTGCGTGCTCGCAACTCACAACTTTCACTTACCAACTTACTTAGATTAGAAATTAATGCGTTTTGTTAATTGCCACTTCTCAAATGAACAGAACGGCTTTAATTATGAACAATGGTCTGTCATTAAAGATGTACTCCGCATGCGACGGCTCAACGAGTTTTATGAGTTGACTGAATATTTTTATTTTTTTCTCCTCTTTATGTTTTCTTTATTTTTATCATATCTCATATTTAGCCATTTCTTAGTTTTAGGCGTAACAAGAGACAATTAATTTCTCCATGTAAACAAAAACAAAGGTACTTTATAAGAAAGAAACAAACAAACAAAAAAGCCCCCTCAGAACATTTTCATTAAACATGACGAATTTGATAAAAATCGTTAAAGCCGTTTTTGAGATAATCGAAAAAATTGGAAAAAAAGTCATGAAATAAAGTGGCCCCTCAGTTGGACCAATTTTAATGAAATGTTGGCTTTTACATATTTGATATATACATACATCAAATACCCAGTTTGATCAAAATCGTTAAAGCCTTTTTTGAGTAAATAAAAAAAACACGTGAAAATGATACAAAATGTATTAAGTAAAGTCCCCCCTCCGGTTGATCAATTTTGATGTAATGTTGGCTATCGCATCTTTGGCATATACATACATCAAATACCCTCTTTGATCAAAATCGTTAAGACCGTTTTTGAGTAAATAAAAAAAACACGTGAAAATGATACAAAATTCATTAAGTAAAGTCCCTCCTCCGGTTGATCAATTTTAATGAAATTTTTACAGTCATATCTCGGGCATGTAAATAGATCAAATACGTAGTTTAATCAAAATCGTTAAAGCCGTTTTTGAGAAAATCGAAAAAAACGTAAAAAGTTATTAAATAAAGTACCCCCTCCCTTTGAGCAATTTTGATGAAATTTTTACAGTAATATCTCGGGCATATAAATAGATCAAATACGTAGTTTAATCAAAATCGTTAGAGCCGTTTTTGAGAAAATCGAAAAAAACGTAAAATGTTATTAAATAAAGTACCCCCTCCCTTTGAGCAATTTTTGCTGTCACATCGCGGGCATATACCTACACTAAATACCCAATTTCATGTTCCCACGGTTTATAGTTTTTGAGCTAGTCTGTTCACACACACACACACACGCACACAACAGACACACACACACACACACACACACAGACCATTTCGCGGGACTTGGTCATTTCGACTCAGGGGACCCCAAAACGTGTATTTCCGTTGAAAACCGGAAGTCGAAATTTTTCAAGATCGCAATACTTCCATTTACTATATATTTTATATATAGGTAAGTGAAAGTAAAAAGAAGTTGGTTTGATTACTATGTATGATGAGCATTCCAGTTGACAAAACGACTAACTCCAATAACAGTATTCAAGATTTTATCATCCCTCATAGTTCAAGATAAAAAGAAATATGATGAAAAAATTTAGCAAAATTAATTGTTCATTTACCATTTTTAACCCCCTGTAAATTATACAGGGTTCCTTATTTGGGCTCACTCTGCAGATCTCAAGTCTGCAGAATATTGATACCAAGTTAAAACCGAATTTTCTAGAAGGTGCTAATTTTGTTCCCTATTTCCTTTAATTTTAAAGTTTTTCTGGTATTAAAGCTATCTCACAACTACCGGAGCAAAGCCGGGCACCCCAGCTAGTTTAAGTTAAACATAAATATCAATAAATTTAAGATAAAAATCACTAACAAACATTTCTGGCAATAAATTTTCATTTTAGAAACAAATAAAAATAAATTGGAGCTTGTCTAAGCATATAAAGATATAGTATAATTAGAGCAACATAAAATTATGGGTAGGAATAAAATAATCTTTCTATAAAAATCTCAGTAGACATTTTGAGTTGCTTTCTTCTTCTTGCTTCTGCTAAGCTAAAACTAGCCAAGGCTAAATTTTTTGTTTAACTTGTGTTTTATAATTTTTTTTTATAACTTTCGGTTATTAGTTTTGGTGTATTTGAAATGTCTGTTGTGGAGTACCCATGTGATTAATCTTTGATGTAATTATTTATCTATTCTATCCTCTGTTTAGGAACCTCACAGCAGACGTAACGAGGTTTGTACCAACAGCCCTGAGGGTGAAGAGAGGAGAGGACAAACACACGCTGAGGAAGCAGGAACAGCTCCCGAAGCCGGAGCTCCAGCCAAAGCCAGGTGCCACGAAGGACGACGCCTACTCGCAGTTCATGCGAGAGATGGAAGGCCTTCTTTAATATATATTATAATTGTAATGATTTCATGTATATATGTCTCTTCTTAAATAAAGTTAGTTTATTATTTGATTTTATTGTAATTAATCCATTCCCAAAATGTATTTGTTTGTTGTAAAGTCACTTTATGCCTCTAAGGCTAATCGGACGATGCTACAGCGGGAGTCCTAAATTTTGCCAATCCAGGTATAATTAGGATAAGGATCTTTAACGAGTACCTGACATCGTACAGGCTCAGGACCTTGATTTTACGTCCTATCCGAGGGACGGCATAGACAAGGATTTTTTACTCCCATTAAAAAATCCTTGGGCCACATCGGGAAAATGTATTAGTTGAATATTTAAAAACATAAATATGCCTTTTTCATATATATAATAAATATTTTTATGTTATTGTCTCACAAGAAAATAACTTTTATTGAGTTATAGTTGAAAGGCATGTATATAGTCCGTTCCATGTCAAGATGGCAGGATTTGTTTTGCCTGGGGAGTTCTGTCTCTCTCCAACATGGGCCGCTCTAGATAACTCTGCCTTTTTCCCTCGGTGCGACATTGCTACTAATTTCATATCTTTATTTAGTTGCCTGCAGTGGTACACCTATGAGGTCTACTGTTCGCTCACATATAAATATTAATTAGTCCAGCTGTATGCGTCCCACAATTGTCGGACATTTTTTAATTAAAATTAAAATTGAATTAAATTTGAATTGTCCTTTTTATAAGGGATGTGTTGAAATTTCATAGACTGCTGTAGTATGAAAATTCCTCGCAAGCTACTTTTTAAAAATCGAAAATGTAATTTTTTATTTTTATTTTGCCAATAAATAGGAAAGGAATAACATTAAAACCATTTTTTTTTCTTTGTTACGAGTGTAGGCTACGCCTGGTGTCTTTATGAAAAATTTCAAAGCAATATCTCTAAAAATAATTACACAGGGACGAGAGAAACAAGAATTTCCATTAAAATTTTTAAGTAAAAAATCTGGTGCGTGCGCGCAACACACAACTTTCACTTACCAACTTACTTAGATTAGAAATTGACGTGTTTTGCTAATTATCATTTCCCAAAGTCACACATTTTTCTACTTTCATATCTTATTTTTGTTAATCGTTAAAGCCGTTTTTGAGTAAATAAAAAAACCCGTGAAGATGATACAAAATTTATTAAGTAAAGTCCCCCCTCCCGTAGACCAATTTTGATGAAATTTTTACAGTCATATCTCGGGCATATAAATACATCAAATACCAAGTTTGATCAAAATCGTTAAAACCGTTTTCGAATAAATAAAAAAAACATGTGAAAATGGTACAAAATTTATTAAGTAAAGTCTCCCCTCCCGTTGATCAATTTTGATGAAATTTTGACAGTCACATCTCGGGCATATAAATACATCAAATACCAAGTTTGATCAAAATCGTTAAATAAAAAAAACACGTGAAAATGATACAAAATTTATTAAGTAAAGTCCCTCCTCCGGTTAATCAATTTTGATGAAATTTTTACAGTCATATTTCGGGCATATAAATCGATCAAATACTCAGTTTAATCAAAATCGTTAGAGCCGTTTTTGAGAAAATCGAAAAAAACGTACAAAGTTATTAAATAAAGTACCCCCTCCCTTTGAGCAATTTTGATGAAATTTTTGCTGTCACATCGCGGGCATATACCTACACTAAATACCCAATTTCAGGTTCCCTCGGTTTATAGTTTTTGAGCTAGTCTGTTCACATACACACACACACACACCCACAGACCATTTTGCGGGACTTGGTTATTTCGACTCAGGGGGTCCCAAAACGTGTATTTCCGTTGAAAACCGGAAGTCGAAAATTTTCACGATCGCAATACTTCCACTTACTATATATTTCATATATAGGAAAGTGAAAGGGGGGCCGGGATGGCCGAGTGGACAAGGGCGCTTGCAATAGATAATCAAAGTTAAGCAACGTCCATCGTGGTCAGTACTTGGATGGGTGACCGCTCCATTCGGGTGACCGCCCACCAATAAAAGCCACGCAGTCCAAGTCTACCCCCACCCCCGGGTATGTGAGGCCCGTCAGCCTACTGGAGGCGACTCACACCGACCGGGCGTAGGAGTGATGAACCTTCCCCGTGTATCTCATCGAGAATCGTGGTGTGGTTTTCCAGGATGTCAGTAACCGCCCGGAGGTTTGGTTCAGGGACGGTATGCTTCAGGGAAAGAAATATAGGTCCTCGGGGCCTGCTGACTCTGAGCTACCATAATCCTTGGACCTAGACCAGTTTGTCACTGTCCTTGAACCCGAGAGAGCTGACGCCATCGGTGGGAAGGACTCTGCCAAATTGGCCCCAAAGGGATTGGTTATGGAGCTATGGGCAGTCTGCCGCTGTACCATGGTGACCATGTCTGTACTCCCGCAAGCAAAACAAATGTCTGTAAGAAGACCACACTGCGCGGCCAAAGGTCTCATTAGGCCTAATGCGCCAACCGAAAAAAAAAAAAAAAAAAAAAAAAAAAAAAAAAAAAAAAAAAAAAAAAAAATAAAAAAAAAATAGGAAAGTGAAAGTAAAAATTACCAAAAAATAATTTATTTCAATTGTAGATTTATCTTTTGTGTTTTATTTTTAGGATAGGCTGATGGAGAATCAAATTCTGAACATTATGAAATTTAAAAAAATAAATTTAAGTTTTTCAGGATTTTAATGTGAAAATCAGTTAGAGTTGACGATTTGGAGATCTACTGCCATGTCAATGTGGAATGCACTGTAGAACAGTAGATAAGATATTTTGTTTACATCTTCGTATAACTAAGAAATATAATTTTGTGGACCCTGAAATTTCTGCCATTACTGAGAAAGCAGAAAGAATGTGGGCCTCTGCTTAATGAAAAATAAGAAAATTCGTGAAACGCACAGGACTTTGCTAGAACCATATTTAGCGAAATTTATGTGGGCGCCAAAAAAATTATAGTAACCATTAAGAACTATTCATGGTTTTAAAATAATTGTCTTCTTATTAATAATAGTGTGCACCATGTTTTTAATTTTAATTTTACCATATAATTTATAAAAAAAAAAACTCAGTTTTTTTACTGGTAGGGAAATAACAGAAACAGTGTTGGGATAGCAGATAACAACAGAAAAATGTCATTACTGAGACACCTAAAAATATAATTTAATAAATATTAAATATTTAAAATCCATGCTTTTGTTTAATTACCAAAACAATTCAATTACTTGATTCACTCAGTTGTAAGTACAATTGTTACTATTTTTTTAAATTCTTAAAAAAGTATACTTAAAGTTGCTAGGTTACCTAGATTTTTTTCAAATTATTGAGACCCTTCGCGACATAGTACAATGTCCCTTAAGTTTAGTCCCCTTCAAAAGGATGTCATAAAAGAATTAAAAAGGAATTCCCTTTTTATTATTTCATTAAACCTTTAAAAAGTATAGATATCTATATTGTGAGGACGACCTAAGATAATTTATTATTTTTTTTTTTTTTTTAACCTTTAAATTAAAATAGACGTCCATCCAGTTAGTGAAGTTTTATGATTAAATTTTAATCATTAAGAGTATCTAAAAAAAAAAATCCCCGACAATTTACCCTTCGAGAAGCTTTAGTTTCAGCCACTAGGATATACTTTCATTTGGTTAATATTTAAAATTATTAGTAAAATTAAAAAAAAAAAATGTTTTATTTTGTAATGAAGTTATATGGTTTATTGAATATATTGAACCTAATGTAATTTAAGTATATGTTTATTGAATTTAATGTAATATGGGTTAAAAAAACAAAACAAAAACATTTGACTAAATAATTTTAATTATAGAAAGAAAAACTATACATATATGTATACATTTATTAATCACAGAAAGAACAGTTTTTCTTAATACTCTCTATTCCTAAAACTGGACATAATATAAAAAATATATATGTATACATTTCTAATTATAAAATAAAATATAGACATTCACTTCAATTTCACCCACTCGTACATTTGGCAAGACGAATATTGATTCCATAATTTAATGCTAAAATGCATCTTGAATCTTTCATAACTTCCCTGTCTGCTTGGCATAATTCTTTTTATTTCCATGGACATCAATCACTTTTAAAAATAATATGTTTTTTTTTTCCGGCAAATCTCAATTGATGCTATCCAGGTACAATAATGCAAATAAATAGGAAGTTATGAGATGGCCGTAGTGAAGTTGTTTACAGCTATCTAAATGCAGTTACATTCTCCATTTTCTCCTTTATATACACAAGTTCACCTCACACAAATATATCACATGAAATATTTACTTTTTTTCTTCTTTCTATTATTACCTCCTAAGTCGCCACTTGAGTGCCAGGTAGAATGTCAGCCTTTAAAAAAAGAAATTATAAATCATTTGTATTTAAATAATTTTGAAAAAATATAAAATAGTAATGTAAAAAAATAAATTATCAGTCTCGGTGTGACTGAAAGTTAAAAAAATTAACGTTTCTTTTTTTTTTCTTTTTAATCGATATATCTCTGTTAGAAATACTCAATTTATCAAAAAAAAGTTTCTTTCTATCTACAAAAATAATAAGCATAGCATCATAATCAGTAACCTAATATATAGGTTATAATTTGAACATGAATAAACAAAACTTATTTTACAGAAAAGGAATAATTGTTTTGTTTCCATTATAGAAATCAAATATTTACAAAGATTAAAAAGCTATTTTTTTTTTTTACGTTTCTTTTTTTTTTCTTTTTAATCGATATATCTCTGTTAGAAATACTCAATTTATCAAAAAAAAGTTTCTTTCTATCTACAAAAATAATAAGCATAGCATCATAATCAGTAACCTAATATATAGGTTATAATTTGAACATGAATAAACAAAACTTATTTTACAGAAAAGGAATAATTGTTTTGTTTCCATTATAGAAATCAAATATTTACAAAGATTAAAAAGCTATTTTTTTTTTTTACGTTTCTTTTTTTTTTCTTTTTAATCGATATATCTCTGTTAGAAATACTCAATTTATCAAAAAAAAGTTTCTTTCTATCTACAAAAATAATAAGCATAGCATCATAATCAGTAACCTAATATATAGGTTATAATTTGAACATGAATAAACAAAACTTATTTTACAGAAAAGGAATAATTGTTTTGTTTCCATTATAGAAATCAAATATTTACAAAGATTAAAAAGCTATAACTTTGTTATTAATGGTCTGATTTTCATGTTTTTTAAAAAAAAATTTGTGGTTAAGGGAGAACATTGCATTTTTACAGGTCCATAGTAGAAAAATCTGGTGCGTGGGAGCAACACACAACTTTCACTTACCAACTTATTTAGATTAGAAATTGACGTGTTTTGTTAATTGCCACTTCAAAAAGTCACAAATCTTTCCACATTGATTTCTTATTTTTTCCTTTTATGAGTAATTTAAAACACACGTGAAAATGATACAAAATTTATTAAGTAAAGTACCCCCTCCATTTGATCAATGTTGATGAAATTTTTAGTCATATCTCGGGCATATTAATACATCAAATACTAAGGTTGATCAAAATCGTGAAAACCGTTTTTGAGTAAATAAAAAAAACACGTGAACATGGGACAACATTTATTCAGTAAAGTGCCCCCTCCAATTGATCAATTTTGATGAAATTTTTACTGTCACATCGCGGGCACATAAATATACGAATTACCAAGTTTGATCGAAATCATTAAAGCCGTTTTTGGGTAATGAAAAAACAACACATAAAAGTGGGACACAATTTATTAAGTAAAGTACCCCCTCCGGTTGATCAATTTTGATGAAATTTTTACAGTCGTATCTCGGGCATATAAATAGATCAAATACTCAGTTTAATCAAAATCGTTAGAGCCGTTTTTGAGAAAATCGAAAAATACTTAAAAAGTTATTAAATAAAGTACCCCCTCCCTTTGAGCAATTTTGATGAAATTTTTGCTGTCACATCGCGGGAATATACATACACTAAATAGGCATATGCACGCGATGTGACAGCGAAAATTTCATCAAAATTGCTCAAAGGTAGGGGGTACTTTATTTAATAACTTTTTACGTTGTTTTCGATTTTCTCAAAAACGGCTCTAACGATTTTGATTAAACTGAGTATTTGATCTATTTATATGCCCGAGATATGACTGTAAAAATTTCATCAAAATTGATTAACCGGAGGGGGGACTTTACTTAATAAATTTTGTATCATTTTCACGTGTTTTTTTTTATTTACTCCAAAAAAGGCTTTAACGATTTTGATCAAACGGGGTATATGATGTATGTATATGCCCGAGATACGACTGTAAAAATTTCATCAAAATTGATCAACCGGAGGGGGGACTTTACTTATTAAATTTTGTACCAATTTCACGTGTACATATTTTTTATTTACTCAAAAACGGCTTTAACGATTTTGAAGAAACTTGGTATTTGATGTATGTATATACCAAATATGTAAAAGCGAACGTTTCATCAAAATTGGTCCAACTGAGGGAGCACTTTATTTCATGACTTTTTTTCCAATTTTTACCTTTTTTTCGATAATCTCAAAAACGGCTTTAACGATTTTTATCAAATTCGCCTAGTTTAATGAAAATTAGATTTTCTTTAATATCAGGTAAGCTTTATCATTATTAAAATAGTCTGAGGGCGCTTTTTTTTGGGGGGGGGCCTTTTTTGTTTGTTTGTTTCTTTCTTATAAAGTACCATTGTTTTTGTTTACATGGAGAAATTAACTGTCTCTCGTTCCGCCTAAAAAATAAGAAACGGCTAAATATGAGATATGATAAAAATAAAGAAATATAAAGAGGAGAAAAAAAGAAAAATATTCAGTCAACTCATAAAACTCGTTGAGCCCACGCATGCGGAGTACGCCTTTAATTACAGACCATTGTTCATAATTAAAGCCGTTCTGTTCATTTGAGAAGTGCAAAACGCAACAAAACGCATTAATTTCTAATCTAAGTAAGTTGGTAAGTGAAAGTTGTGTGTTGCGAGCACGCACCAGATTTTTTTTAAACTACTTTATCCATTATTATTATTTTTTTTTTTTTGGTGGGGGAAATCTGACTATTTTTCATCAGTGGAAGAAAATCAAATCTTCCAAATGATGAAGTATTAACCATTTTGATGAAGTATTAACAGACAAAAGAAAAAACATAATAAATAAATAATAATAAAATTTATATTACCTGAAGAAGCAGAGACTAAGGAAGAGATCGAAGAGCGGCTTGATGAGGGGAGTCTTGTCGATGTCCAAGAAGTGGAGGACCACCTTCGGGTCCCTGAAGTGGCAGGGGTCGCTGTCCAGTTCGCAGGTGAGGAGCTCTCGGTCCATCCCGAAGACGGTCAATACGATTGAGACCACACCCGCCCTCATGAAGGAGGTCCTTACGAGGTGGTTCATCATGGGGTGCATTGTTCTTGCGAAGTCGAAACCGTACTGGGCCAGGCCGAAGAATGGTGCCATGCTCATCGGCCCCACGGCAGTTCCGTTCTAGAGAAAGAAGAAAAAGAAACGCCCATTAAATAATGAAAGAGTGGCAGAAGGAGAAGAGAAAGTCATGGAAGCAAGGCTATTGTTTATTTGGAGAATGCATGAGCGGGTGACGCTTTAACACTCTCGGCCATCACGGCCTCTAACTTACCGTAACTGAGAATATAGCTCCTACAGTGAGCCCCATCGCTTCCGCAACCAGTGCCGTCATTATCCCGATAAGGCAGAAGAGCGAGAACCTTCCTATCTCCCAGGGCAGTCCGGAAAGCGAGTACATCAGCGAGAGGTAAAGAATGTTAAGCATTGCCTGCAACAAGAAAACATATCAATAATACACGTTTTTACTTAAAATAGTGTAGCATAGGATAAACAAGATATTTCACTGCGTAATGTTTCGCCAATAGTTCACCCCTTGACCACATTATGCAGAGCGATAAACAAAACTATTGAAACGAACTCTTTCTTTCAGCAATAATGGCTCTTAGCAACACCTACTCAAGAGTCCCCGGCATCAAAGAAGCCCAATCCTATTTAACAATGTTAAGGAATGTAAACGAGGAATAAGTCACAATGCGGATATCATAAGACATGTGAATTAAGCAGGACTTCCAATGCAAGATATAGCTAGAGTGAAAAACAACTAGCTTTATAAAATGTAAGTAAAGGGAAACAATTTTTTTTTCTTCACAAAATATAAGTATGTAGAAGAAATGGAGCCATTACGAACAACTTGACTGAGGAACTTTGAAGTTAAGTGTTCATAATAAACAATCTAACATAATCTCATAATCTATATATTAATTAAATGGTAATTGTATCACAGGGCGAAAATGACCGAGGTGGTCGAAAAGCCCGAAATTATATATAAATAAATAATTAAATGGTAATGAACATAATATATCACAAGATCAACGAGAAATGCTTTTTTTTTTTTTTTTTTTTTTTGTTTTTTTTTAATTGGTCCTCACCTGCCTCGCCTGTCAGGCTATACGGGGGTTTCCCGGGCCAGGGGAGTGGGTGGGGGATTGATGCCGATTATTATTAAATACCCCCTGCCTCCGGGTTTTGAACTTGCTAACTTTCGGTTCTCAATCATACGTTGCCATGGGCAACGCGTATTTTCTGACGCGTTTGCCCACTCGGCCATCACGCCACCATAACGAGTAATGCTTTGTAGTTTTCGTAAAAAAGGTAAACGAGTAAATAGTACTATTGACAGTAGCGTATCCAAGGGAGGGGCGCGGACCCCCTGATAGTTGGAAAAACAAAGAAGCTATTGAACGTGCGATGTCAGGATTGCGCCACAACCCCGATATCGGTCAGAGGACATCGTTCGAGATACCTTGGTAGAATATTAATCGATTGTGTCATCCGTGCTGACTCGCGCCGACATGGGAGACGGGTTTCGCAAAACAAATAAAATCTTTACGAGTTTAGAAAATATATTCGCTACGAATATAAATAGAGCTAACGGTCCCACTGTCCTCGCCCATTAGTCAAAATTCGAATTGATAAGGAACTAATTAAAACGTCAGAAAAACAAAAAACAAAGAAATTTGAATTTTACAGAACTAAAAACAAGAGATTTTACTTTTTTTTTCTGTGGGTCCATAAAACTATTAAATCTAATGTTGTCCTATTAATCTTTCATGCTCCATGCCAAGGATTTCTTACTCCCTTTAAAATAATATCCTGGATAGCTGGATGAGAACCCGTGACCTTCAGTATTATAGATTGCTATGCTAACCACTACACACAGGTGACCTGACTATTGCTGTGATTTCGTTAGTTTGAAAATAAATTAAACTGGTATTTAAAATTCACTAATATTTTATTGTATGTGGTATGACTACATATTACTATCCAGTGATATTTCTGTTTATTACTTAACAGTTTTACCAAGTGTAATTTATAGGTAACCTAGGTAAATTTCATTAAATCATATGATCCAAAATTTCTATATTTTTTGTGTTCTTCAATATTCTTCGTGGGGATAAATTTTTCTAGGTTAATGACGAAATTCCTTAGTGAGGAAAATGCGTCCGTTTCTTTCAGAACATTGAATTCTGTCTTACATAAAATCATGAAATGATGTTGAAATGGACATCAAATGCAGTAGCGGATCCAACAATTTTCCGAGGGGGGTGCACTTTTTTTTTTTCATTTCATGAGTAATGAAGGCCCTAATTTAAAATACATAATACTACATAATTAGGTTGTAAATTACTGTAAATGTTTAAATACAATCCTGTTTTAATTAGTGGACATGAAAAATGACTAAATATAGCTCAGTAATAAATTATTAGTTTCCTCACCTCTCTAATTTAAAATACATATTAGGGGAGAGCGGGGTTGGTTGGCAACAGTTTTCACTTTTTTGATTGTTGAGTGGTTCCTGTTAATATAATCCCAATAAGGCTGATACCACTGTAAACTCCAGGTATTAGAGTACTTCAAGTATTTTTTTCACCACATAATATTTAATACTAAGATCATAAAAAAATGAAGAATTCGTCGATCCAGAGTATGCCAATTAACCCCACCTAGGTGGGGAAGGTTGGCCTAGAAGGTGGGGTTGTTTAGCTATCTTATTCAAGTACTGCCTGATACATAATATTGTTATTAATAGCTGCACTATAATGGTATAATCATTTTGAATATGTTTTTAACAGATTTTAATGGAAAATAGAATGACAATAGAAAGAGATAGAAGTTTAGACTGTCGTCACTTTCTGCATAAGAAAAATTGCTCTCATCCTCCTTGCTGGATCTAAAGACAATTGGTAGTTTCACCTTTGTTTATGTTTACCTTGCTTTTGTGAATTGCTACTGCATCAACAATCCCCAGTTGAAGTGAGCCAACTAACCACACAGGAGAGATCATATGAAAGATGGCTGCCAGGACAGGGGAGAAAAATCAAACAAGAAACTGGTTAGCAGAAAGGTTAGGTTTTTCAAAGGAGTTTGGGGCTATGTAAACAGAATCGGAGTCAAATGTTTTGCCATGCCTTTAAACCAACTTTAATGCAAAATATAAACATTTACTTACATGTTGTAAAATCAATCAATCAAAGCACACTCTTCTCTACAGTGTTACCATCGCATTGAAAACTCAGGACAAGACTCCCGAGGTCGAGAGTGTCAGATGGTACAATGGTGGGGCCTTCACAACAGGTATGACGGAAACTATAAGCCAATGGCCAACCTATCCCCTATGCCAACCAACCCTTAATGAAGGCCCTAATTTAAAATACATATTACTACACAATTAGGTTGTAAATTACTTTAAATGCTTAAATACAATCCTGTTTTAATTAGTGGACATGAAAAATGACTAAATATAGCTCAGTAATAAATTATTAGTTTCCTCACCTCTCTAATTTAAAATACATATTAGGGGAGAGCGGGGTTGGTTGGCAACAGTTTTCACTTTTTTGATTGTTGAGTGGTTCCTGTTAATATAATCCCAATAAGGCTGATACCACTGTAAACTCCAGGTATTAGAGTACTTCAAGTATTTTTTTCACTACATAATATTTAATACTAAGATCATAAAAAAATGAAGAATTCGTCGATCCAGAGTATGCCAATTAACTCCACCTAGGTGGGGAAGGTTGGCCTAGAAGGTGGGGTTGTTTAGCTATCTTATTCAAGTACTGCCTGATACATAATATTGTTATTAATAGCTGCACTATAATGGTATAATCATTTTGAATATGTTTTTAACAGCTTTTAATGGAAAATAGAATGACAATAGAAAAAGATAGAAGTTTAGACTGTCGTCACTTTCTGCATAAGAAAAATTGCTCTCATCCTACTTGCTGGATCTAAAGACAATTGGTAGTTTCACCTTTGTTTATGTTTACCTTGCTTTTGTGAATTGCTACTGCATCAACAATCCCCAGTTGAAGTGAGCCAACTAACCACACAGGAGAGATCATATGAAAGATGGCTGCCAGGACAGGGGAGAAAAATCAAACAAGAAACTGGTTAGCAGAAAGGTTAGGTTTTTCGAAGAAGTTTGGGGCTATGTAAACAGAATCGGAGTCAAATGTTTTGCCATGCCTTTAAACCAACTTTAATGCAAAATATAAACATTTACTTACATGTTGTAAAATCAATCAATCAAAGCACACTCTTATCTACAGTGTTAGCATCGCATTGAAAACTCAGGACAAGACTCCCGAGGTCGAGAGTGTCAGATGGTACAATGGTGGGGCCTTCACAACAGGTGTGACGGAAACTATAAGCCAATGGCCAACCTACCCTCTATGCCAACCAACCCCGCTCTCCCCTACTACATAATTAGGTTGTAAATTACTGTAAATGTTTAAATGCAATCCTGTTTTAATTAGTGGACATGAAAAATGACTAAATATAGCTCAGTAATAAATTATTAGTTTTCTCACCTCTCAGGGGGGAGGGGGGCCCTGTTATTGCGACCTTTAGTGTTGCAAGCTGCTAGGTGACCCTAGTATCCAAAGGTGACCCTGTGTTTTTATTTAATTTCCACAAACAAGGAAATTACTTAATGCAGTCACATTGTAAATATAATAATTACTAGCTGTGGGGCCCGGCTTCGCTCAGGGAGTTGTGGAATAGGTGGAATAAAAGAATAACATTAAAATGTAATAGTACAGAAAAATAGACCAAAATTAATCATGGTTAAAACAAAATTTGTACCATCCTGAAACTTCAGTTTAGTATTAGTGGTTTGGGTATAAGAGATGCTATAATGCGGTTCTCTCAATGCGTTTTCTTCCCTTTTCTAGATTAAGAAAAAATATTTTGGGAGCAAATATGTCCTGGTATGTACCATTTTGTATTGCTTCTATTTTCTGATTCCATTGAGACTATTTTCATGATACCGCATCCTTATCAAGTTGAGTAACTTCTCCTTTTTCGAATTCGGTTGAAAATTTACGAACAGAACAGAACTATTAAACAGAAATATTATAAGAACACTTTATTTTCGATATACAATCCATTAGGTTATATCTTTTATTCATATTATCTATAGGTTATCTATTTTATTCAGCTTAAAAACTAACGTTTTCATTCGCTCACTACGCTAATAAGCATTTTTTTTTTGTTGTTGGCAATGTACTCTTATATTGGATATTGATTAAAGGCAATGTTTCGACCAATTCTTTCCAGGTCAACTCATCCAGTTGGTTATGTTTATTTTTAATTTCAATTTATTGCAGAGATGTAATGACCTTATTTAAAAATAAAAAGGAAAAAATAATTATTTATACATAATCTCGTGTAATTTAAAGAAAACAGCTGAAGCTAAAACCATAACAAAGCGAACTATGGACGATAACCTTATGAATTGAGTTTAGCTAGCGCTCCTGGCTTCCAAATGTCGAACTAAATTTTTTCATTCATTAACTCGCCTGGGCTTATTAGAGGGGCTATTAACATGTAGCGAGAGGCTTAAAATTACAGCCCTTCTCCCTTCAACATTTCACACTTAAAATGAAAACTGAAACCTTCTTCATCGTTAGGGGCAATAGGGCAATACGACGACATAACATACTTGATGGTACGTGTAGTCGTTTTTGAACCTTTTCGGCACGCACATTGTACACTTTGCTTTATAATATATATTGATTATGTTTTAACTTGTTGGAAAAAGTATACCTAAGGAGTTGTTTGTTGAAACCTTTGGCGTCTTTGTGATTGTTACATTATGCACGTATCATCCAGTTCTTTATTAACCCATTGTTAAACGCTAAGCGGCACTCCATGCCGCAATTTTGGTAATTTTGAATTTTCGCGGTAATTTCTTAGTTCAAAAAGATGAGCGCCGGAGTATTCATCATCGGACGTACCTTTAATAGGAGAAAGGTGGAGCAGAGTTCCTGTGATTTACAGGCAGTGTATGGCAATTGGTTGAAGTGAAAAAGTCCATTTATGCGGCATCCCGTGCCGCTAGCGTGTACGAACTGTTTGGATTCTGCAAACTTTTTCCGTCTACAATTTTGAGATTTATTGTGGAGTTCTACCACTCGGGCCATTCAGATCATCAAATAAATTGACAGATATAGTAAAACGCCTCATTGAACCTATAAAAAACTCGAACTGAAATCTCACTACTGTCTTATTATGGACCTAGGAAAGGTCCATGCCATGAATGTGGGAAACATAGAAACAATAATACAACTGACCGATGTTCACAATGTACGCGATTCGTCTTCTTCTGTACTAGGTATTATGTTTCCTGTTTTTGTTCCTATTTTGGTGATTACTTTTCGTTACAAATTATTTATTTTTTGAAAATAAAAATGTTTATATTACTTTATCTATCTCATAAATACCTCTTCTAATTCTTTTGATAAAATGTTAGGTAAAAATACTTAAATAGTAGCTTTAAGAAGACGTAAATGTCGAAAAACAAAGAAAAATAACAATGCGCACGCAGTGCCGCTAGCGGGCAGGAATGAAAGTCAGAGAGGCGCGTGTAACAGAGGGTTAAATATTCACGAACATCTTAATTTTATTGGGAAACGGATTATGTAATGGAAATTATTGGTCCAGTTTTTTTTATTTTTTCGGTTATTTAAAGCAACTTTATGCTATTATGGCTGATCGGTCGATGCTACACTGGAAGCCATAAATTTTAACTATCCAAATTTAATTACAATAGTGATCTTTAACAAATTCAAGACTTCGCATAGGCTCGGGACTACCTACTACTTTACGTCCTTTCCGAAGGAAGCCACAAAGGACTATTTACTCCTTTTTTACTTTCACTTACTTATATATGAAATATATAGTAAGTGGAAGTATTGCGATCGTGAAAATTTTCGACTTCCGGTTTTCAACGGAAATATACGTTTTGGGGTCCCCTGAGTCAAAATAACCAAGTCCCGCGAAATGGTCTGTGTGTGTGTGTGTGTGTGTGTGTGTGTATGTGAACAGACTAGCTCAAGAACTATAAACCGTGCGAACCTGAAATTGGGTATTTAGTGTAGGTATATGCCCGCGATGTGACAGCAAAAATTTCATCAAAATTGCTCAAAGGGAGGGGGTACTTTACTTAATAACTTTTTAGGTTTTTTTCGATTTTCTCAAAAACGGCTCTAACGATTTTGATTAAACTGAGTATTTCATCTATATATATGCCCGAGATATGACTGTAAAAATTTCATCAAAATTGATTAACCGGAGGGGGGACTTTACTTAATAAATTTTGTAACATTTTCACGTGTTTTTTTTATTTACTCTAAATCGGCTTTAACGATTTTGATCAAACTGGGTATTTGATGTATTTATGTGCCAAAGATGTGATAGCCAACATTTCATCACAATTGATCAACCGGAGGGGGGACTTTACTTAATAAATTTTGTATCATTTTCACGGGTTTTTTTTATTTACTCAAAAACGGCTTTAAGGATTAACAAAAATAAGATATGAATGTAGAAAAATGTGTGACTTTGGGAAATGATATTCAGCAAAACACGTCAATTTCTAATCTAAGTAAGTTGGTAAGTGAAAGTTGTGTGTTGCGCGCACGCACCAGATTTTTATACATTCAATACATTTTTATAAAGTACAGTTACCTATATTATAACCATGGCCCACAATTTATTTAAAAAAAAGATTTTTTTTAAATTTATAAATTGAACTCTTATAGGTATTGTGTTTTAATCCTTGAGTGTATCTAAAAAAAAAAAAAAAAAGACTTCCGGTTATTCACTCTTCAAACTGATTCTATTGCTTTCATTTGGTTAATAATTGCAATTATTTGTACAATTTAAGAAAAAAAAAATTGTTTTATTTCTAATGAAGTTATATGGTTTATTGAAGATAATTTAATGTAACAAGGATTGAAAAAAGAGACACTACATCCCAGATGATTTTTATTTTTATACAGTGGAAACGACTCTAAGAATATTTTCCATGAAGTGCCTTTAAGCTTATATCATTAAATCTTTATAATTCACTGTAGAAAAAATCTGGTGCGTGCGCGCAACACACAACTTTCACTTACCAACTTACTTAGATTAGAAATTGACGTGTTTTGTTAATTATCATTTCCTAAAGTCACACATTTTTCTATATTCATATCTTATTTTTGTTAACCGTTAAAGCCGTTTTTGAGTAAATAAAAAAAAAACGTGAAAATGATACAAAATTTATTAAGTAAAGTCCCCCCTCCCGTAGATCAATTTTGATGAAATTTTTACAGTCATATCTCGGGCATATAAATACATCAAATACCAAGTTTGATCAAAATCGTTAAAACCGTTTTTGAGTAAATAAAAAAAACATGTGAAAATGATACAAAATTTATTAAGTAAAGTCCCCCCTCCCGTTGATCAATTTTGATGAAATTTTTACAGTCATATCTCGGGCATATAAATACATCAAATACCAAGTTTGATCAAAATCGTTAAAACCGTTTTTGAATAAATAAAAAAAACACGTGAAAATGATACAAAATTTATTAAGTAAAGTCCCCCTTCCGGTTAATCAATTTTGATTAACACACACAGACACACACACACACACACAGACCATTTCGCGGGACTTGGTCATTTCAACTCAGGGGGTCCCAAAACGTGTATTTCCGTTGAAAACCGGAAGTCGAAAATTTTCACGATCGCAATACTTCCACTTACTATATATTTCATATATAGGTAAGTGAAAGTAAAAATGGTAAAACATACGTAAAGAATTCGAAGTTAACCTTTGGAGCTCTTGAACTTTTTTTTTTAAACTAAACAATTTTATTTGCACCTGTAAAATACGAATGCGACCACCATACCCTAGGTCAACCATGTTTGTTCGTCAGCGTTAGCTCTATTGTTGATTTCTTACAATTCATTCTTTGAGATTACTGTTCTTTGTTTGAGAATTTATAATATCTTTGGCGGTCGTTTTTATTATTTATATAAGTAAGATAAAATGCTCTCAGGAATGTGCATTTAATGTAAAATAAGATTGATTCATCTCGCACGATTTCCTGTAGTTTCAGTCTTGCATGACAAATGGATTCAAGTTCTTTGCCAAGATGTCATCCTTGGACCTACATCATCGTTTCTAGGAAGGATTGCTCTAACTAATGATTTATATGGTGTAATATATAATATTTATATGTTTTTTTAAATATATTTCTTTATTTAAGTCCATAATATGGATATTTGCTTTTTTAATGGTTGCATTATACCTTACACTTGTAGTATTTTTAGAATAATTGCCAATTTTATTTATAAGATTATTTATTACTAGCTGTATATACCGGTTTCACCCGGAGAATTTCATTATTTAAATCTATAAACTGAGACTTTTATCGACTCAAACGGAGGATTTTGTAAAAACCAAAGTAAAGCGAGATCAAAATGATTATTATAACAATAAAGAATATACCAAGAGATCGGCTGAAGCTATGCAATTTTAATATGGACAGGAGTTCGCACCTGGTCTGAAAGAACCACTGAGCGAAATTTGAAGAATAGGAAAAATGGTATGGATTTCTATAAAGAACTAACAGAATTTCATCATTATTTACATAGATTATAGCTGTATATCCCGGTTTCGCACTTCATTTTTCTAAAGAAACGGTCGATTTCGTAAAAAAAAAACATTGTAAAGTGAGATCATTATGATTTTTATAACAATAAAGAATATCAGCTGAAGATCGGCTGAAGGTATGCAATTTTAATATTGTCAGGTGTTCGCACCTGGTATCAAAGAACCACTGAGCGAAATTTGGAGAATTTAGGACAAACGGTATGGATTTCTATAAAGAACAAATAAACAAACAAACAAACAGAATTTCATCTTTATTTATATAGATTAGATTTAGACATGTAACCAAAGTCAATCTTTTATCCATTTCGAGTACCAGACACTTTTTTGACCAAGGTATGAGCTTACGAGTGTTTTTAAATTTGTTTTGATCGCGTTAATATGTATACAAATGAAGAAATTAAATCATCATATTTGGTCTATGAAATAAAGAACGTTTAAATTAAAAAACAAATGTTTTTAAGCCTATAGCCACCTAACAGATGAAGCTCTATGTGTTATTAAATTCTTCTAGTTAATAACTTAATTCGAGGAACTTACAATACTTATGGTGGTGGGTTCGCGTCCCGAGGTGGCCCTATGATTTTCGGTACTAGTAATGAACAGTGGCTTCTGCGCCGTACACTAAGGCGCCATTCAAAGTAAGGCCCGATCTCCACTGAAAAGGACCCTTTTAGGGGTTTATTTATCTCGGAAGAGCGAGCGAAGCGAACGGGAGTCGAAAGCTGGAATCTACGAGGGTCATTCAGTAAATAAAGAGACAAATTCTATAATTTTAAAACTATTCAATGAATGTGTACAATCTTTTCAGGGATGTTAGTTGGCAACCTTGGGATATGCTGTGATCAGCTGTTTCATCATTTTATGTCAACATAACCCCAAAATTTTTAATTCACCATGGCAAGTCCACTAATCAAGATTCAAGAGTTAAAGCAACGAAGTTTGATAGAAGGAGACACTTTTTTTGAAAGAATAGTGACCAGCGACGAGGTCTGGATCCATCACTACGACCTTGAGACCAAAAGGCAGAGTATGGAGTGGAAACACACTAGCTCTCCAGTTCGCAAAAGAATTCAAGGTTCAACCTTCCGCCGGTAAAATGATGCAGACCATCCAAAAGATGGTCACATAGTCCCGAAAGGACTCACAGGGTCCAGTCTATTGCGATTTTCTTGAAGATCAGCAAACTATCAATAGCCAATACTACTGTGAGGTGCTAGAACACAAAGTTAGACCAGCTATCAGGAGCAAACGCCGTGGACTCTTGTCAAAAGGAGTCATTCTTCAGCACAATAACGCCCGCCTTCATACAGCCCAGCTGGCCCGTGATAAGCTTCAAGAATTGGGTTGGGAGGTCTTACCTCATCCTGCCTACTGCCCCGACCTCGCCCCATCTGATTTTTACCTGTTTGGACCACTCAAAGACGCCCTACGTGGAAAAAGATCTGCTGACAATGAGGAAGTTAAGGAAGCGGTGCAAAGGTGGCTTCGGGGTAAATCGAAAGAATTCTTCGCCAAGGGAATTAGGAAGCTACAAGAAAGATGGGACAAGTAAATAAATTTGGGGGTTATTGTGTTGAAAAATAGCTTTAATTTTGAACCGCTTTTGAGCTATAGCCATTTCTCTCTTTACTTCTTGAATGACTAATCAAGGCACTTTTTAACTGGAAAAAAAAAAACGCGATGGGAGTTCGATAACATGACGGTAACATAACCTGTCAAAAAATGCCACGCTTCAGTACCTGTACCAGATTTTCTAATGGGAGTAAAATATCCTTGGATATGCCGTCCTTTGGATAGGACGTAAATTGGAGGTCTCGAGTCTGTACTATGTCAGGTACTCGTTAAAGATCCCTATCCTAATTATACATGGATGGGCAAAATCCAGGACTCTCACTGTATGACTCGTCCGATTGGCCTTAGTTGTATAAAGTGACGTTAAACAAACAGCAACTTAATTCGAGCTCATAGTTTTCAAATACTATTTTTTTTTTAATAATCGTTCAAATACTAAAGATCGAATAACAACACATGATATCCATAGTATTATGATAGACAATTATCGATGTTTTACCGATAGTCGGTAACATATGTACTCTAGGACCTCTTTGGTGTTTTCTCGAAAAGTGTAACCTAAACTTGAGCTGTGCTAAAATTACTCTTAAAAATGGCTTCAATTATAAATTATTTCAAGACACCTTTGACCGATTTAACTGGAACTATCCTCATTCACCAATATTACGGTCGTTGTGAAGCTATTGAAATGAAAGCTATTAATTGTTTGGAAGCATACGGCAAGGGAAAAGGAGTAGAAGCTTGTAAAGACCTCTTGAGTGACTACGACGAGTGTTTTAGAAGATCAAAACAAATTCTTCGCGCCGAAGCGATCGTGAACGAGAGGATTAAGCAGCGTGCATTCGAGCCTCCACCAAGAGGAGACGCTTTCACTTACTGATTCATTTGAAGAACTGATCTTTTTTGGAAATTTATCACTATTTTCATAGCAGTGTTCAATTTTCAAGTTATCATTGTTATTTTATTCTTACGATTTTGTTTCCTTCATACTTTTAAATGTTTACTGTAGTACAATTAATTTTGATTTGTGATTGTAATAAAAACATTTAACACTTACATAAGTATTTACCTTTTATTTTAATTCTTTTATATATGAAGACCCCAAGCTGAGAACGTGTTCAGTCCATTTTTAACCAGTAAACCATTTTGAATACTACAAATCTGTGTAGTTTACACGAAAACAGCGGGTTCAGTCCTTGAGATATTTACAATTCTGTTTTGGGGGCACACGCAATTAAAGTTCTTTTTTGGTCATTGATTCGTTTTGGACTGATGACAAATAATGTATTGTATTTGTATTAACATCAACATTATTTGAAAATATACTGGGCAAACACTATTTTTTTCCTATTGACTCAGAGTTACTAAGTTGTGTTCTATACAAGATTTAAACACTCTTTTTGCTCTCTTGTAAAATTTGGAAAATGTGACTGAACACGTTCTTAGCGTGGGGTCTTCATATGTCTTCCCTTTAATAATGTAATAGTTTAACTGTTCTTAAAAAAATTAATTAAAAGGTATAATATATAACTTTCTATTTTTACTTTCACTTACCTATATATGAAATATATAGTAAGTGGAAGTATTGCGATCGTGAAAAAATTCGACTTCCAGTTTTCAACGGAAATACACGTTTTGGGGTCCCCTGAGTCGAAATGACCAAGTCCCGCGAAATGGTCTGTGTGTGTGTGTGTGTGTGTGTCTGTGTGTGTGTGTGTGTGTGAACAGACTAGCTCAAAAACTATAAACCGTGCGATCCTGAAATTGGGTATTTAGTGTAGGTATATGCCCACGATGTGACAGCATAAATTTCATCAAAATTACTTAAAGGGAGGGGGTACTTTACTTAATAACTTTTTAGGTTTTTTTCGATTTTCTCAAAAACGGCTCTAACGATTTTGATTAAACTCAGTATTTGATCTATTTATATGCCCGAGATATGACTGTAAAAATTTCATCAAAATTGATTAACCGGAGGGGGGACTTTACTTAATAAATTTTGTAACATTTTCACGTGTTTTTTTTATTTACTCTAAATCGGCTTTAACGAATTTGATCAAACTTGGTATTTGATGTATGTATATGCCCGAGATATGACTGTTAAAATTTCATTAAAATTGATTAACCGGAGGGAGGACTTTAATTAATAAATTATGTATCATTTTCACGGGTTTTATTTACTAAAAAACGGCTTTAACGATTAACAAAAATAAGATATGGATGTAGAAAAATGTATGACTTTGGAAAATTATATTTAACAGAACACGTCAATTTCTTATCTAAGTAAGTTGGTAAGTGAAAGTTGTGTGTTGCGCGCACGCACCAGATTTTTTTAGTTAGTACTATTTCTTAAAGAATAAGGGAACTTAGCCATATTATTTTATTTTTAATATCATTAGGAAGAATTATTAAAGGTCATAAACAGCTGTAAAATAAGAACATTTGTTTGTCACTTTATACCACCAAAGCTAATTCGCAGTCGCAATCGACTATAGGGTGCGCTAGTAGTTTTGCAAAATGTCGGAAGGAACGGGGATAGACATAGTTGATGTGATAGATATAATTGGTAATGCGGAGTAGGAGGTATACAATGTAATATGCGGTAATGGAGGATGCGATTTGACCGTATTCAGGCTTGTCTTATGCAAGAGGATTGATCTTTGGGTCTCCAAAAAAACATCGAATCATTATATACCAAAATACTTAATGTACCTTTTTTTTCCTCAAATAAAGTTATCCATAAACACCTACATGTTTCATTGGCCCGAACCAGATGACCCTCATTTCACATTTTACTCCCAACCTATCCGAACTCAATTTTATCTAGCCTTGTTTATTCTTTGATTTCAGATAGTCCTCCAAGGATCATCTGGAATTTTTGTAAGCGTAAATCTTCCTCCAGGTTGGTACAAAAGGAAATATATTACCAGGAAGTTTATAATGAATCAGCCATTGTTATCATATAATGCGAAACTGTTGAGCGCGATGATGAAGGATTCGCGCACACAAAGACACACTTCTCCATAGATCGATATCTTTCACCCATCCAGGGCTACCGATCATTTTGGTTTCGTTCCCAGAAAAATCGATTAAATCTGATGACAAGACAATCGATCGACAAATCGATATTATTGATTGTACTATGCAGCAATGAAAGTCCTTGTACGTTAAATATTGCATCAGCTCATCAGTTGGTGCACCTTGGATTATAGAAAAGAAATACTTAATAAAAAAAAAAATTCAATGTAACGCTCAGAGGGTTATTGGTTTTTTTGTTTTTTTTTTCATGGCCAAGTATATCCATGCGGAAGGGGTGCGATGAGTTATTCTAGAGTAGTACCAAACATTCTGACTATGGTGTGAAGTTCGAGAATTTTAATGGGGGTTTAACGCACTATTAACTTTTAACTTATTAACTTTTAACGCTACGAAATTAAAGTCAATCCTCCCAGGATGGATTCGAACCGCCACCGTTATGCTCGAGATTGCCGGGCCCAATACTTATGTTTAAGGTTTTATAATTCGCATGGAAGAAATATTTATTGGCGCATGGTAGTGAAAATAGAAGGTTTGACCGCGCTCAGGTTCAACCTCCAGGTTTACTCGTTCATTAAACATTTACTTAAGATTGTCCGATTAAAGTCGTTAATCATCAAGTTTGTTTCAAAAATAGCTCCATCCAAAAATGTAAATTTACTTTCCTAGAAACCTTGACTTTAAAGTTGTGGACGATAGTTCTTCCGATAAGACGACTGTCAATGGGAAGTTCTTCTGATCTCCAATAATGTTCTTCATTTCGATAGAGTTAATTTTGAAACTGCACGCCTTACTTTTGGAGAAATAAAGTAGCTAGATATGGCACACATTATTATCTTAATTGATTTAACAACTATGATAATGATTTGTCAATCGCCAAATATTCAATTTATAAAGAACTACTTAACCGACCCATTCAAAAAGCACTAGATGAGAAACGGACGATAACAGGGTTGAAGCTGTCCATTTTTACTCTACCTAAGGGAAGAAGTATAGTAAGAACAATGAATCATCATTTTCAGGGATGCAGCAGTATTAGATTGGGTGACTGGACTATGAACCCAATAAATTACACCCTCTTTGCATAATCAGACGACCTACGAGGAAAAAATGTAGGTGGAAACTTTCAAATACCTAGGACGAATTAAGAAAGTTGACCAGAAGAAAGTCCATCATGTGGAAGACCCAGCAAGTTGCATCAGGCGTGACATGACATGACATCAAGATAGTTTTTTTAAAGTATTTTATTCTCTCTTAAAAAGAATTGAACCAATAATGAACTAGAGGTTTGGGAAAGCCGAGCGTTTCAGAGGCGATACCCGCTTCGTATTCTTAATGCTTTAGTATTTTTAAGCCAAGCTGCACGGTTCGTATCGTTAATTTCTATTTCGAGGCGGCACCACAAAATAAATTTCGACCTTCTCACCATGATTATTATAGAAGGTTACCCCCATTAGATAGCCTCCCCCCCCCCCCCCCCCCCCGTATGCTACACATGACCAGGAATGGGACACCGAACCCAAAAAAACAACAAAACTTTGGGTGATAATGGTGGATCGTTCTTGGCTATAATTTGAGTCCCTTATAATACTGTCAATACCTGATCGGTTTGATTGGCAAATATATAACGTCCACTCTCTCCGAAAGTATCAAAAGGTTTTATTTTCATAAACGACAAGTTGTTAGTATAATTTCGGATATAACAATCATTATTTACAATATAGTATAAGACTTACCATGTAGGGAAACTTAGCGACGGTGAAGGCAGCGTAGTATGGGAACAGTTGGTACCATTGGTTGAAGTGTTCTCTCTTGAGCAACTTCACTTCGAACGGATCTGAAATGATCATTATTCGATTAATCGATTTATGTATTGAACGTAACAGAAACAATAGTTATATTACAAGATGGCGGTTGGTTTAAAGTACGAGTATGTTCCTACAAGCACTTAAAACTAAAGGACTCCTTCCCAACTCTTTTGAATCTAAAGTTGATAGTTTGGATTTAGAAACAATACTCGATACTGTTGCAATGCCAGATGAATCGAATGAAAAAATCAACAATCAAAATTAAAATCATAAGAGTGGAGGAAGGACATGCGCAGCACGTTAGTTATTGATGTGTTTTAAGTGCTTGTTAGAACATACCTAAAGCTCACATAATGTTACTTTAAGTCAGCCTAAGTGATCAATACGCTCATACATTTTTATTAATAAAAACGTATGTATAAATATGTCGAAATTTTCTGTGCTGAAAATAAATATCATTGAAATATTATATAAAAATTTTAAAACCTATTTTTGATAGTATCATAGTATACAATATCGTCTCATTAATGAAAAGTAACTATGAAGAATAATTGTGTTGTTTTTTTATCTTTAAAAAAATTCAGTTATCCTCAGTATACCACATTTTCGGCAAAAACAAAAAAAAAGAAATCGACAACCAGAAACTGTAATGAGCATGCGTAACTGTTCCTGACTTATTGACAGGGATTGTTTTTGTCATGATTTTCAATAATAGGGGTTCCATTTTCGAAAAGTTCTTATTGATCTTTAAATGAAACACCACCCTAGATTTTTATTCGGAACTGATGCATAGATCATTGGTAAATTTTCAAGTTTTATTGCCATTTGCAGAATGGATATACCTACAGTAAAGAATAGGAACCATGAGCTGGGTGTAGGTTACGAAGAGGATGATGCCCATGCAGAACTTCATCTGGTTGAAGAACTCCGTCCCGTCGGTCGCCTTTCCGTGGAACATGAGGCCCATCGCAAGCCCGCATCCAAGGTGGTGGTAGAACTGAATCTGGAGTCCCACCTGGAGGTAAAGCAAGAATTATGTATTTTTTCATGAAAATATACATTATTTACAATGAATAGTAATGCTTGTGGTAATGGTAAGTCATCTGTTAGTAAAAATTATTTGTTTGAAATTCTGTTCTAATTTCACTAACCAATATTTGATAGGATACCTCTGATAAGAAACCTCAAAGCCTGGTTCAGAAGGAGGAATCATACAAGACTATATGAAACGATAGGCGAGCAGAAAATGCAAGTTTTACTCGTAGACAGCAATTGTGATTGAAAAATCATGCTGAGAGTTCCAGAAACGTTGAGATTAAGAGTTCTGATGGAAGGAGAAATATCTGAATCTTTGCAAGTTGGAAATGTTTGGAGGTAGGAGGGAGATGGATTCTTGCAGTTACACTTTAACGTAGCACTTGCAAGGTCCATGTCACAGTGAATCTGATACATGTACACCGATGTCAACGCTGTCCATGAAAATTTTAAGACTGATAATAGAAGAATAGATTAAGAACAAATTGGATTAACATTAAATAAAGATTTATAAAAACCACTGGCAGTAAGCCTACAAATCGAGTCAAACCTCAAACCTGAAAACCTCAGCTCCACAACTAATTCAGTAAACGAACAACAGTCGAAGCTAAGACGGCAGATAAGGAACAAAAAAGAGCTTTCATCTCTATCTTAGAGATGTTATAATTCTGAAAATTACAAACAAGCTTTACTAATTACGAGGCAAAAATAAAATTTTTGCAATCAGCCGACTGAAAAACAACAGCACCGATTGAAAAAAAAAGTATAAATACGAGGTAAAAGTCCTCTGAAGGATAATAGTAGCCATCTGGGACCAGAGTATGACTGGTTTGAGAAGGACCAAAAAAAGATACTGGTCTATATCTAAAGATGTAGAAGCATTAGCCGATTGGCAAGAAATGTACTGTAGGAAGAAATCTATCAGGAAATCTCTACGCGACAATGAATGCTTCAACATAGGCAAGGGACTTCGTGGAAGGACACGAACCAGATGAATGAACAGAAACAAAGATATTATACCAATAGCAGAGCCGGAATAATAATAGAAGCTGAAAGATGCGCCAACCTGGTAAGCCGAAGGTGTGAGTTCAAGAAATTGAAGATGGCCGCGGCGAAAATATAAGCAATCCTCCTAAGGGAAAGACAGATAGGGCACACCCTATATATAAATCCAACTATTGATGTAAGATTACGTCCGAGTGAGATGGTCTCCTACCTCGGTGGTAGAGTTGGAAGATTTAACATAACCTCACTTGGACCACTTCGGAAGCAGGGTGGCCCAAACCTTGAATGGCCTGAGTCGCTGGCAGCTTTGGGAATGACGTTGATCCCCTGAGCTCAACAAGGGGAATATCGGAGTGTACGGGTGGAAAGACCAGCGTGCAGTCGGACCAGCTGCCTTCAATTTCGGAAACACCTAACTGAGGCCTGTGAAGAAGGAAGAATAAGATTGGAAAAAGTGAAAAACAAGACATAATGCTTTGGGACAACATGAGAACACGCTTGTGCTGTCATGTAGTCAAAACCCGTGTTGCCGAGAGGCAAGGTGTGGTGGATATAAAAAATAAAATAATAAAGATGTTGGAGAGTTGCTTGTAACAAACTGGAAAGTAGAAGCCCAAGATAAATAGAGGTAATTGAGATTTTTACCACCATATCTACTTAGCCTTGTATGAGTTTTACTTAACTTTTTGTAGATGAGTCTTTTTGTTTTGGCGAAATTCATTGATAGTGCAATGAATTGAACGTAAGTCGATACAATTTTTTTTTTTTTTTGCTTTTATCAACCATATGTCTTATTGGCCATGTAGAGAAAGTTACCTTGTTTCTACTGGCTTGAAGTAGGATCCTGGACAAGATGGCGGTGAACTGGAGCCAGAAGGAGGCGCAGACCCTAACACCCAGGAGGTCCTCGCAGTCCACTCTGTCTTCGTAGGCTGTCCTGTCGTCGTAGTCTGGCTGGGGTTCACCGATGTTACCGTTCGTCAGGGCGAGGCTGTTCGGTGGAGGACCTATAATGAAAAAGAATATATTCTTAACTTATGTCTTATAAAGAAATGCTAATTGCAGTAAGGAACAAGTTTTCAAAAGAAATGTAGACAGCAGAAAGATGTAATAATATGTAACGCATCGAAGTTACCATACACTTCAATTCTTGAAACGTATGTTCTATTATTGTATTATAAAATATCCACCTTGCTCTATTTTCAACTATATATTTTATTGTTTATATTTGTTCCATAGAGGTTATTAAATAATTACTTGCTTTGGTCTAGATTCTTGCAGTACCACGTTTTCTTCCCGTTCATCGAGGCTTCGCATAGTATTTCGATGTTCTTTTCGTCTTCGGTCAGCTCGATAACTGTAATAAAAGAGGAACAAAAATAAAGTAAAAATGAAATAAAATATAAAATTAAAATTAAAATAAAATAAAAATTTTGAAAAGTAGTATATTCATGTGAACAATAATGAGAAAATTCATAATGGAATCACTTATCCACTAATTCATTCACAATGGTACTTAGGGTCCAACGTCCTATTTATTGGAGAGTAAGGATCTCAGAATATATTGGACGCTTTTTAAGAAAACCTATAGTTATGAATTTAGTTAACACATGGGGCTATTAACAAAAATACGATATCGTCAAAAAAATATCGATTTGACAACGGATGAAAGCTAGAAGTTTTTTATTTATTTCTAATAAAAATTTCTTTGTGTTTATACACATCTTAATTATGGTTGGAGATGTCAGTTACTAGACCAGTGTAAAGTATAAGTTAAATTCATCGAAGTTGAAAAAGAACTATTGTTTTTGTGCGATTTTTATCAACATCGATGTTTTATATATTAAACATCAGTGTTTATAACATAGATATCTTGTTTTCGATGTCGTCTCCCTAGTTATAAAATTATAAATTTATGCCATTGATGTGGTATAAATGCTATTTCTATCTGGAAAATAACATTCCACTTAAAAAGGACGTCTGAGTTTACAGTTATCATAAAGGAGACATCGAAGACAATAAAAAAAATAAATTAAAATACAGCGTTGTTTTATTTGTAAAAGAAGATGGTGTTTGAGAATTTATCGAATCGAACGAAGTAATGACCAGTAAAACGCGGTACTTGGTTGCTTCTAATAAGCATTAAATATTTCTGGTCTTCTTAGCTTTTATAAGAAGCCATAATTATGCTTTAGAATGAATCAATAATTTGAAGAGTAATTTGAGATGGACAATCTGATGAGTGAAAGGTCTACCTTGGATATCGATACATTCTAGTGATCAGATGGAATTCTAGTGATCTTATGAATGACTTATCTAACCTATACAGATGTTATCATTCAGAATTTTCTCTTTTATTTAACAAACATTTTAATAAAAATATAATAATATTTAATACCTAGTTTTTACTCGCGACTGTGTGCTTGCAAATTTTACGTTTTTATTTACCGAGAGATATCTTCCTCGATTTAATAACCCTTTTTGAAAAACCACTAATTTTGAAATATTAATATCAATATACCCGAATATTGAATCTTTAGCACAGACCACATCCATAAAAAGGATGTAATTTTTATATTTGAATTAGTTAATTGATACATGTGGTTTATCAGTTTGCTTCTGTTACATAATAGTGAATAGAGACTTATTCATACCTCACTGGGTGCATTTACAATAACGAACGATCATTGGCTAACAACTGTATGTAGAAACGAAGCGATCCCAGAGTTGGTATTTTGTCTGTTCGTCACAGTAGCGCTAGCCATAGTATCTCGCTTGCAGTTAGTTTGTTTATGTACGTTTGTCAATGTAAATTCATTAACGGATTATGGATTAAAATTATACAGACGTATCTAACACAAATCAAAACGAAACTCACCTTAAATGAAATGGAAGAATGGGACAGGAAACAAGTTTTTAACAAGGAAAAGTTTACAAAGTTCACGACTATGGATGATTTGAATTTGATCAAAAAGTTATAGCATAAACTAAGGAAAAAAGAAAAGAAATTTCTTATCCATATGTTGAATTCCTTGGTTGCAAAACACTATCCATTTTTAAACAATCTCTGAATATTGTTTATATTACGATCTAACAATGTTTACATGTTTTTGCTTCTTTTGGAAAATTTCAGTTTCGGCACTCACGTTCTGTTCATCGTCAATGCTTCATAATAATCAGCGAAGGCGATCAATCTCAACGTCAGCCATATTGTTTGTTCGTCAGAATTTCAGTCGTGTTTGTTTTATTCGATGTTTAGAGTAAACAAGCCATCATTATTTCGAATTAGTTATTATCTGTTTCTGAGTTTTTTTTTTTTTTTTTAGAATAATATTTGAGAAGCTTTAAAGGTGAGAACGCGAAAAAGTTCAGAAACTTATGACTTTAGATGAGAATTTCGTCAAAAATGACTTAAATTTTTTACTGATTTTATTGGTCATTTAAGTATTTATTTTTACTTAAATTTAAATCAAAAATATAAATTTATTTATGACGATTTCAATGTTTGCTTGTCATAAATATTCTCTCATTAGATAGAACGGTTATGACAATAACTATTACTCCAACCATCAACCGCAAGATTCCTATCAACAAGAGTTCCACTTCCTAGTTTCGTGGTGCAGTTAAACGTGACGAAATAGGAAAAGTGCAATCGATTTTTTCATTCCGAATTTTTAATTTATTCTTGTAACATAAACGAGCACCTCATGAACGAGTGCATCTGATTAAATTAATGAACTCTAATTTTCACTGAAAAAAACAAAAGGACCGATTACTAACAATTGATTTTACAGAAAGCGTATAATATAAATATGCTTTTACCAATTTAAAAATTCACATTTACACATTCAACAAATCGTCAATAACACAAATTAAGTGGATGGATAACACAAAAAAATCTGGTGCGTTCGCGCAACACACAACTTTCACTTACCAACTTATATTAGAAATTAATGCGTTGTGTTAATGCCACTTCTCACTCAGTTACACATTTTTCCACATTCATTTCTTATATTTGTTTTCATTTGCTCTATAACAAACACTAAATAAAAGTTTTTACTTGAGATAATTCGGCAATGCAAGCATAATTCTGCAAGTCGACTGATATTTATAATTTTCTATGTACCTGTTGAAAATTTCATTTAGTTACCATGAAACCAATAATTTCCATTATATGAACAGAACGGCTTTAATTATGAACAATGATCTGCCATTAAAGGCATACTACGCATGCGTAGGCTTTATGAGTTGACTTAATAATTTTCTACTCTATATGTTACTTGGTTTTAATCATATCACATATTTAGCCATTTTTTATTTTTAGGCGTAATGAGAGACAGTTGATTTCTCCATATAAACAAAAACAAACAAAAAAAAATGCCCCTACCCAATTTAAGCCCCCTCAGAACATTTTAATAATGATAAAGCTTACCTGATAATAAAGAACAACTAATTTTCATTAAACATAACGAATTTGATGAAAATCGTTAAAGTCGTTTTTGAGATAATCGAAAAAGGTTAAAAATTGAAAAAGAAGTTATCAAATAAAGTGCCCCCTCCGTTTGACCAATTTTGATGAAATGCTGGCTATCACATCTTTGGCATATACATACATCAAATACCCAGTTTGATCAAAATCGTTAAAGCCGATTTTGAGTAAATAAAAAAAACACCTGAAAGTGATACAAAATTTATTAAGTAAAGTCCTCCCTCCGGTTAATCAATTTTGATGAAATTTTTACAGTCACATTTCAGGCCTATTAATACATCAAATATCAAGTTTAATCAAAATCGTTAGAGCCGTTTTTGAGTAAATAAAAAAAACACGTGAAAATGATACAAAATTTATTAAGTAAATTCCCCCCTCCGGTTGACCAATTTTGATGAAATTTTTACAGTCGTATCTCAGGCATATACATACATCATATACCAACTTACTTAGATTAGAAATTGACGTGTTTTGTTAATTATCATTTCCTAAAGTCACACATTTTTCTATATTCATATCTTATTTTTGTTAACCGTTAAAGCCGTTTTTGAGTAAATAAAAAAAAAACGTGAAAATGATACAAAATTTATTAAGTAAAGTCCCCCCTCCCGTAGATCAATTTTGATGAAATTTTTACAGTCATATCTCGGGCATATAAATACATCAAATACCAAGTTTGATCAAAATCGTTAAAGCCGTTTTTGAGTAAATAAAAAAAACACGTGAAAATGATACAAAATTTATTAAGTAAATTCCCCCCTCCGGTTGACCAATTTTGATGAAATTTTTACAGTCGTATCTCAGGCATATACATACATCATATACCCAGTTTGATCAAAATCGTTAAAGCCGATTTTGAGTAAATAAAAAAAACACCTGAAAGTGATACAAAATTTATTAAGTAAAGTCCCCCCTCCGGTTAATCAATTTTGATGAAATTTTTACAGTCATATTTCAGGCATATAAATAGGTAGATCAAATACTCAGTTTAATCAAAATCGTTAGAGCCGTTTTTGAGAAAATCGAAAAAAACGTAAAAAGTTATTAAATAAAGTACCCCCTCCCTTTGAGCAATTTTGATGAAATTTTTGCTGTCACATCGCGGGCATATACCTACACTAAATACCCAATTTCAGGTTCCCACGGTTTATAGTTTTTGAGCTAGTCTGTTCACACACACACACACACACACACACACACACACACACACACACACACACACACACACACACACACACACAGACCATTTCGCGGGACTTGGTCATTTCGACTCAGGGGACCCCAAAACGTGTATTTCCGTTGAAAACCGGAAGTCGAAAATTTTCACAATCGCAATACTTCCACTTACTATATATTTCATATATAGGTAAGTGAAAGTAAAAAAACACGTGAAAATGATACAAAATTTATTAAGTAAATTCCCCCCTCCGGTTAATCAATTTTGATGAAATGTTGGCTATCGCATCTTTGGCATATACATACATCGAATATCCATTTTGATCAAAATCGTTCAAGCCTTTTTAGAGTAAATAATAAAAACACGTGAAAATTATACAAAATTTATTAAGTAAAGACCCCCCTCCGGTTAATCAATTTTGATGAAATGTTGGCTATCGCATCTTTGGCATATACATACATCGAATATCCATTTTGATCAAAATCGTTCAAGCCTTTTTTGAGTAAATAATAAAAACACGTGAAAATTATACAAAATTTATTAAGTAAAGACCCCCCTCCGGTTAATCAATTTTGATGAAATGTTGGCTATCACATCTTTGGCATATAAATACATCAAATACCCAGTTTGATCAAAGTAGTTAAAGCCGTTTTTGAATTAAAAAAAAAACACGTGAAAATGATACAAAATTTATTAAGTAAAGTCCCCCCTCCGGTTGACCAATTTTGATGAAATTTTTACAGTCGTATCTCGGGCATATACATACATCATATACCCAGTTTGATCAAAATCGTTAAAGCTGTTTTTGAGTAAATAAATAAAACACGAGAAAATGATACAAAATTTATTAAGTAAAGTCCCTCCTCCGGTTAATCAATTTTGATGAAATTTTTACACTCATATCTCAGGCATATAAATAGATCAAATACTCAGTTTAATCCAAATCGTTAGAGCCGTTTTTGAGAAAATCGAAAAAAACGTAAAAGTTATTAAATAAAGTACCCCCTCCCTTTGAGCAATTTTGATGAAATATTTACTGTCACATCGCGGGCATATACCTACACTAAATACCCAATTTCAGGCTCCCACGGTTTATAGTTTTTGAGCTAGTCTGTTCACACACACACACACACACACACACACACACACACACACACACACACACACACACACACACACACACACACACACACACACACACACAGACACACACACACACACAGACCATTTCGCGGGACTTGGTGATTTCGACTCAGGGGACCCCAAAACGTGTATTTCCGTTATACATATACTATATCCGTTATACTACGCATGCGTAGGCTTTATGAGTTGACTTAATAATTTTCTACTCTATATGTTACTTGGTTTTAATCATATCACATATTTAGCCATTTTTACTTTCACTTACCTATATATGAAATATATAGTAAGTGGAAGTATTGCGATCGTGAAAATTTTCGACTTCCGGTTTTCAACGGAAATACACGTTTTGGGGTCCCCTGAGTCAAAATAACCAAGTCCCGCGAAATGGTCTGTGTCTGTGTCTGTGTGTGTGTGTGTGTGTGTGTGTGTGTGTGTGTGTGTGTATGTGAACAGACTAGCTCAAAAACTATAAACCGTGCGAACCTGAAATTGGGTATTTAGAGTATGTATATGCCCGCGATGTGACAGCAAAAATTTCATCAAATTTGCTCAAAGGGAGGGGGTACTTTATTTAATAACTTTTTAAGTTTTTTTCGATTTTCTCAAAAACGGTTCTAACGATTTTGATTAAACTGAGTATTTAATCTATTTACATGCCCGAGATATGACTGTAAAAATTTCATCAAAATTGATCAACCGGAGGGGGGACTTTACTTAATAAATTTTGTATCATTTTCACTCGTTTTTTTTATTTACTCAAAAACGGTCTTAACGATTTTGATCAAACTGGGTATTTGATGTATGCATATGCCCGAGATATGACTGTAAAAATTTCATCAAAATTTATCAACTGGAGGGGGGACTTTACTTGATAAATCTTATACCATTTTCACGTGGTTTTTTTTATTTACTCAAAAACGGTTTTAACGATTTTGATCAAACTTGGTATTTGATGTATGTATATGCCCGAGATATAACTGTAAAAATTTCATCAAAATTGGTCAAACGGAGGGGGCACTTTATTTCATAATTTTTTTCCAATTTTTACCTTTTTGATCGATTATCTCAAAAACGGCTTTAACGATTTTTATCAAATTCGTTATGTTTGATGAAAATTAGTTGCTATTTAATATCAGGTAAGCTTTATCATTATTAAAATGTTCTGAGGGGGCTTAGTTGGGGAAGGGGCCTTTTTTGTTTTCCTATAAAGTACCTTTGTTTTAGTTTATATTGAGAAATTAACTGCCTCTAATCACGCCTAAAAATTAGAAACGCTAAATATGATATATGAAGAAAATCAAGTAAACATATACAGGAGAAAAAAAGAAAAATATTCCGTCAACTCATAAAACACCTTGAGCTCACGCATGCACCGTACGCCTTTAATGACAAACCAATGCGTTATAATTAAAAATGTTCTGTTCATTTGAGAAGTGGCAATTAACAAAATGCAATCTAAGAGAGTTGGTAAGTGAAAGTTGTGTGTTGCGCGCACGCACCAGATTTTTTATTTTTAGGCGTAATGAGAGACAGTTGATTTCTCCATATAAACAAAAACAAACAAACAAAAATGCCCCTACCCAATTTAAGCCCCCTCAGAACATTTTAATAATGATAAAGCTTACCTGATAATAAAGAACAACTAATTTTCATTAAACATAACGAATTTGATGAAAATCGTTAAAGTCGTTTTTGAGATAATCGAAAAAGGTTAAAAATTGAAAAAAAAGTTATCAAATAAAGTGCCCCCTCCGTTTGACCAATTTTGATGAAATGCTGGCTATCACATCTTTGGCATATACATACATTAAATACCCAGTTTGATCAAAATCGTTAAAGCCATTTTTGAGTAAATAAAAAAAACACGTGAAAGTGATACAAAATTTATTAGGTAAAGTCCCCCCTCCGGTACATCAATTTTGATAAAATTTTTACAGTCATATCTCGGGCATATACACACATCAAATACCCAGTTTGATCAAAATCGTTAAAGGCGATTTTGAGCAAATAAAAAAAACACCTGAAAGTGATACAAAATTTATTAAGTAAAGTCCCCCCTCCGGTTAATCAATTTTGATGAAATTTTTACAGTCACATTTCAGGCCTATTAATACATCAAATATCAAGTTTAATCAAAATCGTTAGAGCCGTTTTTGAGAAAATCGAAAAAAACGTAAAAAGTTATTAAATAAAGTACCCCCTCCCTTTGAGCAATTTTGGTGAAATTTTTGCTGTCACATCGCGGGCATATACCTACACTAAATACCCAATTTCAGTTTTGTACGGTCTATAGTTTTTGAGCTAGTCTGTTGCACACACACACACACACACAGACACACACACACACAAACACACACACACACACACACAGACCATTTCGCGGGACTTGGTCATTTGGACTCAGGGGACCCCAAAACGTGTATTTCCGTTGAAAACCGGAAGTCGAAAATTTTCACGATCGCAATACTTCCACTTACTATATATTACATATATAGGTAAGTGAAAGTAAAAATATAATAATGAGGTTGTATAACAACAGAGAAACAATTTATCGTAAAATTTGTTTATAGTATTTTTATTCTGGATAAAAAAAAAAAAATGTAAAATAATTAAAAATATATTAACCTAAAAAGAAGTTGGTGGCAATGGTGTTTGGCAGATGTGAAATATCAAAGTTGGTGATATTACCATCGATGTATTTTTCTTATTATTTTAATAAAAATAATAATAATCATAGTTTGACCTATGAATGAAAATATGATATTACTTCGGATAAGCAACTCCAAGATGTCGGCCAGCGTGAGTAAACAACAAGGTATTCCGATCACGCCCTACCCGATATCCACGAATCAGTGCGGGTTTACCGAGAGTTTCCGAGCAGATGTAGTAGTTTATTAGTTTGTTTTTTAAAAATACTTTAATATATTTAATTAAAAATATATTAAGTTGTCCTGTTTAAATGGGGTCAAGTTAAATGCACCTAAAGTTAATTGTAAAAGGTGCAAATAAATTAAAATAATATAAGAATCCGAGTATTCCTAACAACCAGATTATCATCTTTTTGTTATTTCAAGAAATATGTATTTAAATAACCAAGAAGGATATTGTTTAAAATGATTTGATGATGATTTTAAATGATATCACTTCATTGGAAAAAGAATATATTGTACATGATTTATTAGATTGAAGAAAGGGAATAAAAGGTTTAAGAAATTGTACTATTAAAATCAATTATAATTATCAGCTAACTTTATAATAAACCACTGATGAGTAATTAATTTAATCAATTATGTTTCAACTAGCAATAATCCCACTTCAGTAGACCTTCAATGGTTACAATATTGCCTCCGGGCAAGGTCAATTTAATTAAATGTTTATATTTTATTGTTATTAAATCTTTATAATTTATATTGTTATTTAATGAAAAATGTATTTAAATGACTAAAAAGAATATTTTTTAAAATAATTTGATGATGATTTTAAATGATATGACTCCATAGGAAAAAGAACAAATCGCACATGATTTTTGTTTAGATCGGATCTAACCTAATAAAGTAAACAACGAATGAATTCTCTTACAAAAATGTGGATAAAGCCAACATCGGATCTCGGGAACTCACGGTAAACCCGAACTGAATTGTGGATATCGGTTAGGGCGTGATCGGAATACCTTGTTGTTTACTCACGCCGGCCGCCATCTTGGTACCGAAGTAATACCGAAAAGTTTTTAAAATTTGGTCGGAATGAAATAAAGAGGTAAATAATACCTTCCGAGCTGTAGCACTTCAAACCTTATGTAGGCTATAATTGGGCACCCTACCTTAGTTCAGAGAAGTAGTTGAACTAAAATTATCTCTGGGCTTCTAACGGAAGTGTCAAAAGGAATAGCCATGCCATAGAGGTAGATGCTAATGGGACAATAAGGAAGGAGGTATAAAGATCGTTAAACCAAGATAAGGATGTCCTTGGTTTTCTCATAGTTCAACGTCAAATCTTCACTTATGGCCTAATCTTTAATACTATCATTTCCTCATTTCCTTCTCTGTTTCCTATTCTTTTTATTGGGTTGTCCGAAAAGTTCGTAGAGATTTTTAAAATAAAATTTACCTTTTATTTTTTCTACTAAAAATGAATCACAAAGCTAATGTTTATTTATATGCCTTTAATCCTCATGGAATTAACTAGGTTTACACACTGAATTCGTCTTTATTAAGGCTCAGTAGTGTAGTTTATTGCAAAACAACATGAGTGCTGTTCTTTTTTAAAACAGGGAGAAACGCAGCCCAAACTGCAAGAAAGATTCGTATAGCAGCAATTCAATTGCTGATAGCACGGTTCAGAAGTGGTTTTCGAGGTTTAGAGATTTCAATTTGGAAGACCAACCCCAGGCTGGCCGGAGTTTAACTCTTGACATCGAGGATATTATGATGGTCATCGCAAACAATCCACGAATTACTGTCCGTGAAATAGCTGCGGAGTTAAGAACCTGCAAATCGACCGTTTTTGATCATCTAAAGAATGCCGGGTACATCTGTCGTTACGACGTTTGGGTTCCCCATGAGCTCAGAGAATTGATGGGAGGTTTTACCTCACCCGCCGTACTCTCCTGACATTGCTCCTTCTGATACTACTCTTCAGAAGATGATGTCAAAACGGACCTTTTATTGTTCTTCAGGAGTAAGGACAGTGATTTTTGGAAAAAAGGGATAATGGACCTTCCAAGCCGTTGGGAAAGGGTAATCGCTAACGGTGTTAACTATTTTTTAGATTAAATAAATAAATTTTAAGCTGTTCATCAATTTTAATTTTTTTCCAAATTTTTCTACGAACTTTCCGGACAACCCAATAGAATAGATTGATATATTTTCTATATCTACTACTATCTGCTTTTCTTCGGATTATACGTAAATAATAAACGGATGGTTCCGAGCCTGTACGATGTCATGTACTCGTAAAATATTCCTATCCTAAATGTACCTGGAAGGAGAATATACCTTAGGACTCCCTTTGCAGCATCTTCTGATAGGCCGTTGAGTGACGTTAAATAAATAAAAGACTGAAAACATTGTATAAAGTACTAGCAATATGTCAAATTTTCTAAGAATGCCTCCGAATCACATTCTCAGCTACAAAATCAACAGTTAAGGGCTGAAATCCGATTGACTCAAATCTTAAAAACTTTATCCTTATTTTTAATTTTATCCTTTTTTCATTTACACCTTTTTTTTAGATATTGTATTATAAAATATAATAAAAGATAATGGTAAAATAAATTGAGGCATTTTAAATTTAAAATAATATAGCTCTCTGGATACCAACCATTATCCTTGGTCCCGTGGCCTACACAGGTCCTAGCCCTCAATGTTAGCGAACTAAGAAGATAAATTGGCTACGGTTGCAAATTCGTTACGGCCTCACCTCTTTGGCTGTACTAGTCGATTCATAAATCGATAGTTACATTAGAGCCTACCTGTCTGATCGAGGCCAATGCTACCGATATAGCACTCTTCTAACATTTCGTTACATGGCGTGTCTTTTATCAATGTTAATCAGGCTGTGTACTAATACGAAATAATAATTCACGTTTTCGTTCCGATAACCTGAATAAGATAGATAGCAATAAATATATTGATATCATGCTTTTTTCATTTTATTATTTACTAGCTGTATATCCCGGTTTCACCCGGGGAATTTCTTTTTTTCGACGTCTCAAACTGTCTATTTTGTAAAAACCATTGTAAAGCGAGATGATAACGATTTTTATAACAATAAAGAATATACCCAGAGATTAGTTCAAGTTATGCAATTTTAATATGCTAAGTTCTGCCTGTCTAAGCCTCTGTTGTTCAATCCTATTGTGATGTTCGTCAAGAGTTTCAGCTGCTCGTATTTGACGTTGTTTTTTAGCTTTTGAGCTCACTACTCAAATTGAAGCTCGCTTCTTAGGAGGCATTTTTAAAAAATAAATTCACCATACATGTAAATAAATATGTAAATAAACGTATTGTAATGTTAAAAAAAAATATGGTTTAAAAATCCCAGAACTCGACGCCTGCCAAGGGACTGTCTTACCGGGCCTTGTTGGCCTCTTCAAAATCTATAAAATGATTGTCAATAAAATGATCTATGAAATGATCGACTCTAACGGTCGATTTCATAAAAAAAAAAAAAAAAAAAAAAAAAAAACATTGTAAAGCGAGATCATGACGAATTTTATAACAATAAAGAATATACCCAGAGATTGGCTGAAGTTATGCAATTTTAATATGGACAGGTGTTCACCAGGCACCTGGTATCAAAGAACCACTGAGGGAAATTTGGAGAATTTAGGCCAAACGGTATGGATTTCTATAAAAAACAAACAAACAAACAGAATTTCATGTTTATTTATATAGATTGAAATTCAACGCTGCATAAATCTTTCTTTATATATATAAAAATCTCGTGTCCCGATGTTTGTCGGAGGTAAGCTCAGAAATACACAACCGATTTTGATTAGGCTCATTGTGTGTAGTTTTGCCCAATTTAAAAGTTAGGATAGTTTTTATCTCGATTATTGGCCTCAATATTTCTTTTATTATGTAAGTTGTATAAATTTCCAACAGATGGTGTAAGTTGATTTATTGACACACCATTTTTTTTCGATATTTTGAGTGGGATGTATCCAGTTGCCAAATTTATTTCTTCCAGCTTGAACTTAGAAAATCCGTGTTTTTCCCATGGACAATTATGTATCGCCTTTTCAGGTGTGGGGAAACCATCGAATCTATTTGTTTTAGAAAAAGACAGGTTAACCAATTTCCTTTTGCACCTATTAGCACTAAGTAAAATGAAATTTTCTACTGTCTACGGAAGGACACTGCCAAATTTTTCAAAAATTGTATCTCTTTAGGAAATCAATTAATCAAACCCACTACTCAATATACTTAAGCTAATAACTAAATATATTGTTTCAAAAGAATGAACTTTTTTTTTACATTTAGTTTTTTTATATTTTTTCTGCGATAGGAGGCGAGTTGATAAAAAAATTCAGTAAAACTAAGGCAAAATGCTGAGTTCTACTTATATTTTCTCATCTACAGACTTATTCAGAAACTAAAGAAATATAGGTTAAACATATACCGAGTATATTCTAAGAAACAAAGGTGGTAAATCATATCTATATAAATAAAGTTGAAATTCTGTTTGTTTGTTTATTTGTTCTTTATAGAAATCCATACCGTTTGTCCTAAATTCTTCAAATTTCGTTCAGTGGTTCTTTCATACCAGGTGCGAACACCTGTCCATATTAAAATTGAACTTCAGCCGATCTTCAGCTGATATTCTTTATTGTTATAAAAATCATAATGATCTCACTTTATAATGTTTTTTTTTTTACGAAATCGACCGTTTCTTTAGAAAAATGAAATTCCCCATGTGGAACCGGAATATACAGCTATAATCTATGCATATAAAGGTGAAATTCTGTTTGTTCTTTATAGAAATCCATACCATTTATCCTAAATTCTCCAAATTTCGCTCAGTGGTTCTTTCAGGCCAGGTGCGAACACCTGTCCATATAAAAATTGCATAACTTCAGCCGATCTCTGGCCATATTCTTTATTGTTATGGTAATCGTTTTGATCTCGCTTTACATTGGTTTTTACAAAATCAACCGTTTGAGTCGATAAAAGTCTCAGTTTATAGATTTAAAAATTTGAAATTTTCCGGGTGAAACCGGGATATACAGCTAGTATTAACATAAAATATCAATATACCTACTAGCGCAATTGAGTTTGAAAATATTTGATTTAAAATATTACGGATTGTATTTCAACCGATGAGGCCTACAAGCCTAAAGAGAAATCGGAAATGTTATCACTGCCTTTGCATAGCTTAACCTTTCTGTCTGATTGCGTCGTTCGGTGATTTGCGCCATATCATTCACAATGGACGTGTTTTTAAAGGCCGAGTAACATTTTTCATATTCTCGTACATGATTTAATTTATTTTTAAAACATTCCTTGATTGTTAAAAATTGTATTACTTTGCCTCATTGTTTTTCTTAGGAATTGTCTAACACAATTTATTACTTTCATCAAACTCTCAGACGCATGCGCAATGCGATTCATCATTTCCAAAACATATATTTTTCGTTTAAGGCTAAAAAAGTGTTTACTGATATCGTTTTTTTTTTTTTGGTCTTCCCCTTCCTCGCCTTGTAGGCTATACGGGGTTTCCCGGGCCAGGGGAGAGGGTGGGGGATTGATGCCGAATATTATTAAATTTTTCCCTGGCTCCGGGTTTTGAACTTGCTATCTTTCGGTTCTCAATCATACGTTGCCATGGGCAACGCGTATTTTTTTAATGCGTTTGCCCACTCGGCCATTCCGCCACCCCGTTTACTGATATCAACATCAACTTCTCTTTTTGTTTGATTTTAATTTATTACCGTTTAATTCAATTTCATCGAAATTAAAAACACTTGTTGGTCAGATAGGAGAATAAGCAATCGTTAATATTATTAAAGATAGGTAATTTAGGGGATGATATTTACCGGTTTATCTGATTTCAATAAAAATTTAAACAATTTTCGTTATTGGGTAATTTAGATATAGGATTATAAAAGTAATATCTGATGAATTTTATAATGTATAGTTAATAATAAATGGGAGAGGGTCGGAATGGCCGAGTGGACAAAGACGCATGCAATAGGTAATGAGAGTTAAGCAACGTCGAGCTTGGCAAGTACTTGGATGGGCGACCGTTCCATTTTAATGACCGACCGCCCATGAAAGCCACGCAATCCAAGTATATCCACTCCTTCCTCGTCTTATCGGAGTTTCTTATCGAAAATCGCGGTGTGGTTTTTCAGGAGGGTTGGTATATGGACTGTATGTTTCGGGGAATAATGTAGGTCGGAATATGCCTCGGCGCTTGCTATGACTCTGACTTGCCATAACCCTTTGACCTGGACCAGTTTATCACTGTCTTTGAACACAGAGAGGGCAGTCTGCCGCTGCACCATGGTGACCATAGCTTGCAGCAATGTGAGGTTTGGGCTATCCCGTTCAGGCTGTCTGTGCTACCGCAAGCAACACATATGTCCGTAAGAAGAACACACCGCATGGAACAAGGGTCTCTCCCTATAGGCTTAATTTACCAACAAAAGTTAATTGTGAGAGGGCTGCAGGTAATTTTTTGGATGTAGATATGCATCTTTCTCTCTCATACTTTTGGGTAATAAATACAAATAATAATACACAATATACAGAATTATGAAATAAGTTGAGACATATGACTTTAATATATAATGTTCTGGGTTTTTGGCCAATCAGTATCAATATTCCAGATGGAAAAAAAGTCCTAGTAACGTGGTAACCTACACCGGTATAATGTTAAGTAAGGGCCTTAACATAACGCTCACTTGGGTTTCTCGTAACAAAGGAGACCCAAATCGTTGGCGGACTATGAAGTGTAGGAGATGCGCTCATCCTGCGCGCATCAGATCCTCATATACCCAACCACCATAACTATCAACACAAGAGTCGTAGAGGCATTCGCTTCCTTGATCACACAATGATATAGAAACAGAATGGCTGTTCAGCGAGTAACTAGAACTTATACAATGTCGCTAATTCGTTACAGGTCCTGGTTTGCGTAATACCTAATGCTTGAATAAGTAACGAAACATAACTGAGAAGATTCTAGAGGACTTCCGGAAGATTTCCAGATTGGGATTCTGAACGAAAACTAACAAGTGGAAGAAGATAGACCATAAGGCGACAAGATTAAGTATAATATCTTTATCTTTCTATTTGAACTGTGAGCGATTTGTATGTGAAATCCGATAGACAAAGAAAAATTTAATAATAATTAAAACAAAATATATTGAAAAAGAAGTAAATGTTAATATCTGTGAACATATTTCTGAACACTGATTAACTAATGAAATGGATTAGTAATATAGTTTTAGATGGTAAGAATAAGAAGGAAATAAAATTGTACTTCAAACAGTTAAAAGATAAAGCTGAGAGGTTATTTCTGGTAGATGATGCTATTAGAGAAGTAATATTTGATTTAGATTTAGACGAAAAGGAAGTTGAGAACGAATTTGACTCTGCGAAATCTTATAGAGAAAATTATCTACAAACTCAGCATAATGTAGATATAAAAGGGCAACATAACACAACGGATAACCTAGAAAGCGTAAGTTCTAGTTATAAAAATTATGTAAGATTACCAAAATTAGAATTCAGAAAAGTTGATGGTAGTATAAAAAACTATATTAATTTTTGGGCCCAGTTTGAGCCTATTCATGAGGATGCGGAGGTGCCGGTGGCTCACCAATTTCAATATTTAATTCAGGCAACTGTGGATGGGTCTCCAGCTAGACAATTAGTTGAAAGTTTTCCTCCTTCTCCAGAGAATTATTATAAGGCTATCGAATAGTTAAAACAAAGATTCGGTAGAGACGAATTATTAATTGAATATTATGTCAGGTAGTTATTAAATCCGGTCTTAACAAAACTAACGAGGGCTAAAGACGATATGCTATCTCTCAGAGAACTTTATGATAGCTTAGAAACTAAATTACGTTCTCTAGAGACCTTAGGAGTAACAAGACAAGTATCAATGCATGTTAAGACCATTAGTAGAATCAGCTCTTCCAGATATGATATTGAGGGAATGGGATTGGAAATCTAACAGGTCAGAATGTCGAATATTAGAAAAAATTATGGATTTTTTAAGAGGAGAAGTGGAAGGAGAGGAAAGGTTAAGGTTGTCGAAGCTTTTCATAACAGGTGAAAATAAACGTTCCTCTTCAAATATAGAAATGAAAAATTTAGAATCTAGCAAGAGACCAGTTACAGCAACTGGGTTAGTTAATGTAAGACAACAAGCTAGAAATTATTGTGTATTTTGCCTTAGTCACCACTCTAGTGAAAAATGTTCCAAGTAGCTAACCCAAACTCAACAATACACGTTTTGGAATAGAAAAAATTCCAACTGACAGGAAAAACGGTACTTGTCTAATATACGACTGCCACTCAAAAAAATCGATTTTTTAACCTTGATAATTTACTTTCATACAATCGAATATAGTATGTGTAACCTTCTTTAGGTTATTTGTTTTCGTATGGATAATGCAATTGATTAATTAAAAATAAAATAAGATTTAACCAAACAAACTTACTTCATTATTATTATTATTATTAAATACATGAAAATCAGATATATCTTGTAAAATTGTTTGAAATAAACATTTTTCCTCTCCAACTTTTTTTCTCCACATAAACTCGGCTAAATAGGATTTTAAGAACTTTCTGTTTGTACCTCGTCTTTTCTTATTTCCCCATTTAACACTGCCCCATAACCTTTCGATATTTTGGATATGTTGAAGTGATACAGAATCCACAAAATTATATTTATGGTTAACTGTAACATGTTCGTATCCTTCAATATATATACTATTATATGCTTTCCAGGAATCACTGATTATTATGGATCCAGGGCGTAATTTTTGTATAATTATCGGTAACCTTAAGTACCTGTAACCTTAGATAACAAAATACAGTTTATTCTATGAACATATGTTACAATAGAAATTGTTGGATAATCGAAGAATCGATTTTTTGGAGTGGCGGTCGTATATTAGACAAGTACCGGAAAAACTTTGTAGAGAATGGGACCGAGGTAACTACCTTGAGGAACGCCAGTTAACTGAAGGAAATTCTAAAAGCTAATATTAATTTTGATTTACTCACCATAGTCGGCGATGCTGTAGTGCGTGGGGCAGACGAAGCCATTGGAAGCGAGGTAGTAGAGCAGATGGGCCCCAGATCCTCCTTGGTATATGCAGCGCCCCTGCGCCATGACGTATATCCTGTCGAAGAGGTCGAAGAGCGAGGCCGACGGCTGGTGGATGGTGCAGACTATAGTACGTCCTCCACGGGACAGCTTGTTCAGCAATCTGATCAGCTGTGCTGCCGAGACTGTGTCCAATCCGCTGTAAGGGGAATCCTACATTAGTTAAATATTTAACGAGTATGATATCTATTATTTATGTTGGGATCCTGGAGCTTGATTTAGTATTTTCGAGTCTCATGGTCGCAGGTTCTTTCAAATTATTTGGTGGACCGTATGAATGCACTGTATGTATGTTGCAATGAGCCAGGACAGTCTTAAACAACCTGTAGTTGTCATGGGCGGATCCAGGGTGGGGGTTGGATGACTATCCTCAGTCATGTCTACCCCTCAAATATTTTTGCTATACAGTGGATATCGTTTATAACGACATGCCGCTTATAAAGACGGAAATCTTAAGTCCCTGGTCCCTACGGTCATAGTTTAATGAATTTTTATCCGACTATTTCGACCACGGCTATTGCGACTGATCGGCTTTAGCGACCCATTTTGAGTCCCCCAGGGAACAAAAAGATCGGTTATAACGTCCAGCTTCCGGAAAGAACCCTTCAATCCGGCTTGCGGGATATTTCTTTGGGGGCAGGAAGACACATCTAAATGTCTAATCTAATCCTAATTGTTTGTGTTTTTATTACTTCAAATGAATTCGAATCAGTTGCGGCCTAGTTTGGATGTTAGTTGCGGTTTTGTTCTCCATACACTTGTGCGTGGTGATACCATGCCAAAGAGAAGGTCATTTTCTTCAGAATAAAAATTTTGCTGCACATTTGCTGTCGGCAGGAAAATGGGGAGTCGAACTGTTCTAATGGAAAACTGTCCAAGGATAGAATAGCGGATTTGGTGGCAGCCAATATGACTGGAATTGAAACATATACTTTTTGTAATAGGAAATTTGTAGTTGTAAGAAGGCTGTCATAACAATCAGCTGTTAAAAATGGCCTAGACCTGATATAACGACCGGCGTAAGCGATATGTCGGATGTAACGACGATCGCCTATAACGACGAAGTTTTTACGGTCCTTTCAATGTCGTTATAAACGATATTCACTGTATATATTTGTTTAGCATGTTTAAAGGACTGCAAATACTTAGCTACTAAAGCTATGTAATCACGGAGGACGAGTTCTCTGAGTTGATTGGCCAACAATACTACCCGTATGACAAAGCATTTGTTTCCAGGTGAAAAGAGGTTGCTTGAGACTACAACTTCGGAAGACGACCTAACGGACTGGAACTAACTGCGGCCTGTGAAGTGGGGAAGAATACAATTAGAAAAGCAAAAGTGAAAAACGGGACTGCCCAAGAAACGGGCTTGTTGCCCTTATCACAGAGGCAAGTTGGGGCGGATATAAAAATAAAATAAATACTAAACGTAATACTTTTCTTAGTTTAGATATCAGTCCTTCTTAACAGAAGAATATAATCTCATGAATAATTCGAAAAAAAATGTCAGACAAAAAGCAACCTGTGGGGGGGGGGGCTTGACCCTCCTCAAACTTGGTGCTAGATCCGCCCCCGATAGCTGGAAGTCATAGGCAATCTCCAGGACAGGCTGGAGCTCCAGTTGTAAAGTGTCCATATATTTATTTTTTAAATAGATTTCTCAATATTATCATTAAATAACTGCGATATTATATAAACATTGGACAGTCGAGCATTATATAAAGCGGATGTGGTTTGTGTGATAAGCAGAACATGACTCATGTCCTCTCTGATTGTTATGTTAAAAACGTAGCGATAAACCTTCATGCAACATTTAAAAACAATCCGATAGCTTTTTAAAATATGCAAAAAGTTAAACTTGACTAAGCTAGAAAAGTCAACATATATATGTCATTATCTGAAGATGCCTAGATTTCACTTACTAAAATTTCATTATTTAATTGTCACAATCTCGGGCTGAAAAAATTCATACGTGCTCAGTGACATAATATCTTCACTTTTTAGATAGCAGCCAGGCAGGAGAACCTTTAATTGTTATTTTAAAAAATTATGAAAAAAAATTTAAAGTGAGGGAGTGAATGAATGAATGAATGATTTTATTTACAAAATAATATAAATACAAGAATAATATAAATACAAGTTTTACAAGCCTTAGCCTTTTTAACTTACAAATTTACCTTTCTCATGTATTAAAATAAGCAAGAAAATTACAATAGAGGAAAAAAAAAGAAAAAAACCTCCACATTCTAGACAGAGTAAAATTAAATCAACTTAAATTAATAAGTAAAAGATTACTGTGGACGGTATTACAATTTAAACAAAATATAAAAAAGTTACAATTAGTTTAATATACTTGTATACTTGATGATTAAAAAAAAAAAAAAATTTAAACAAAAAAAAAATAACATTTTGAATTAAGATTAAAAATAAATAAGGCTATACTAGATCAAAAATTATAATTTTAAAGTACCACATGTTTCAGTCTTTTGTGCTTGTGTTTTTTGCAACATGAGTTATCATATGTATAACTAACTATTGTTCTTATATGCTCGTGTGGGCTATTGTCACAGGAATTAAAGAAATCTGTTGCTAGTTTTAGGACATATTGCTGAATTTTTGGAATATCTAAAACTTCGTGCATGTGCATAATAGGCGTATGTCTAGGAAAGGACCCTATAAATCTCATGCATTTATTTTGTACTACTTGTAACTTTGAGTAGTTAGTTGCACACGTGTTTGACCAAATTGGGCATGCATAGAGCAGAACGGGTCTAATGTATAAATAATAAATTAATCTCCTGTTTATTAGATTTAAACTAGAGTTTCTATTCAATAGAGGGAATAATTTTTGTAGTATCCCGATTGCTTTATCACATTGGTCTTTTATATGTTTTGTGAAAGTCAATTTTGAATCTAAGGTTAAACCAAGATATTTAACGCTTGATTTCCAATCAATGGGTTGCCCTTTTAATTTAACCTTGCTGCTCATATCAGGCTGAGGGAGTGAAAAATGTGTTGAGGCAGTTGCAAAAACACGTATATTTTAAAGAAATGCAATAAAAACTATCTTCAAGTTCAAAAATAGGCTTGACATGCATGAAATTTAGAGGACTCAGTATACCTGGACAGAAAACCTCTTGGGCTGGTTTTATCTTAATTTATTTTGAATGATGCGTGGGTTCCAGTCATGTATTTTTTGCAAATGTGGTAATTCCTCCATCCGTTAATGTTGGAATGTAATTGGAACAGAGATTTGTTTTTATACGGGCTAAAAGGGCCATCAATAAGAAAGTGAATACTTAAGACCTGTGGGAGGTTGTTGGTTAATGGAAAAACGGAAAATAGGTGAGGGAGTGGAGAATAAGGGATTGCAATTTTCAAAGTTTTCATTATTTTTTTAATCACTGTAATCAGGTTAAAAATTAAAAATGCTGGAGAATCGAAAACGGTTAGCATTTTCCATAAAAAAATCCATTAATTACAATACCTTAATACAATGATATTTTAAGTTCCTTTTATTGTTAAAGCTTTTTGGAAACGTTCGGACAATTGTTTTTCTTCTAATTTGTATTCATATGCTAAATTAATTATTTTTTTTCTTACAGTAAAAATAACTTCTCCATCGTTTTTAAAAGCGTTATCGATAGAAAATTTGACGCAGAATACGATAAAAATAGTAAAAAGTTGATTCATGGGTGGCGCCACTGTTAAAAACCGATTTAAACATTGAAATTGTTAATAACAATTTGAAATTTTCGACAATTTGTTTTGAAAGTATTTTTTTCTTAAAGCTTGTCTTTTTACCTTTATAATAAAAAAATATTAGATTTTCTAGCCTAAACAGAACCGGAGTTATGAATTTTTGAAAAATAGGCTATTACCGAAAAATCATCAAATTCACGAATTTTCGATCTTGTTTATTTTTCGAAATATCGAAAATAAAAAAAAATCCTCTTACACGTATCTCTTTTTTTTACTTTCACTTACCTATATATGAAATATATAGTAAGTGGAAGTATTGCGATCGTGAAAAATTTCGACTTCCGGTTTTCAACGGAAATACACGTTTTGGGGTCCCCTGAGTCGAAATGACCAAGTCCCGCGAAATGGTCTGTGTGTGTGTGTGTGTGTGTGTGTGTGTGTGTGTGTGTGTGTGTGTGTGTGTGTGTGTGTGTGTGTGTGTGTGTGTGTGTGTGTGTGTGTGTGTGTGTGTGTGTGTGTGTGTGTGTGTGTGTGTGTGTGTGTGTGTGTGTGTGTGTGTGTGTGTGTGTGTGTGTGTGTGTGTGTGTGTGTGTGTGTGTGTGTGTGTGTGTGTGTGTGTGTGTGTGTGTGTGTGTGTGTGTGTGTGTGTGTGTGTGTGTGTGTGTGTGTGTGAACAGACTAGCTCAAAAACTATAAACCGTGCGATCCTGAAATTGGGTATTTAGTGTAGGTATATGCCCGCGATGTGACAGCATAAATTTCATCAAAATTACTTAAAGGGAGGGGGTACTTTACTTAATAACTTTTTAGGTTTTTTTCGATTTTCTCAAAAACGGCTCTAACGATTTTGATTAAACTGAGTATTTCATCTATTTATATGCCCGAAATATGACTGTAAAAATTTCATCAAAATTGATTAACCGGAGGGGGTACTTTACTTAGTAAATTTTGTAACATTTTCACGTGTTTTTTTTATTTACTCTAAATCGGCTTTAACGATTTTGATCAAACTTGGTATTTGATGTATGTATATGCCCGAGATATGACTGTTAAAATTTCATTAAAATTGATTAACCGGAGGGGGGACTTTACTTAATAAATTTTGTATCATTTTCACGGGTTTTTTTATTTACTCAAAAACGGCTTTAACGATTAACAAAAATAAGATATGGATGTAGAAAAATGTGGGACTTTGGGAAATTATATTTAACAGAACACGTCAATTTCTTATCTAAGTAAATTGGTAAGTGAAAGTTGTGTGTTGCGCGCACGCACCAGATTTTTCGATATAGAACCCGTAAAAGAAGTTTCAGTTAAATCTAAAATGTGCCGGTCAATTTTTGTCCAAATCTGTTCGGTTTTTAAAAGAATGTCCCATATACGAAACATATAGTAAGTGGAAGTATTGCGATCGTGAAAAATTTCGACTTCCGGTTTTTTTAAGTGATGGAGTGAAGTAGCTATTGACCACAGCGTAGCTTTCCTGTAATAACCTAAATCTGCCAACGGAGGCAAGCCATTGCAGCGCTTGGTCGGCAGTCAAAACGTCATGGTCCTAACGATTCGTAAGGCCTATGTGTCATAAGTAGTTAGTTTTGTAACGTTATTAATAATTTGAGTTTGTAGTGTTTGTTTGGCGTTGTGAATTATAATTTTCAGAAAATAAAAATTATTTAAAACCAGAAACTCCAATATCTAAGCAGAAAGTGAGAGCAGCCAATACTTTCAAGTTTTTACTTCCATTTCTACACAGGAGTGAGCTAAGCTTATAATTAGTAGCTCTTTTTGCGCGGATTTTGTTGCTCTACAACTTTTATCGTCTACATATTTCATTTGGAGTAATTATTTTCGAGTTGAAGGAATTGCAACATAAGTGTAATTCATTTCCCCGGTAAAGTGGTAATAATTACTGATCTTTGAAAATCAATTCTGACAAAAGGGGCTCACGTTCACGGGGGTGGTGTATTGATTAGCAACCTAAAATATTAAAGGTAACGGGTTCGCGTCCCGTGGTGCCCCTAGTATTTTTTAAAGGGAGTAAACTTAATATTTTAAAGCGGCTACGCCGTCCCTCAGATAGGACTTAAATTGGAGGTCCCAAGTCTGTGAAATGTCATGTACTCATTAAAGATTCCTATTCTAATTTATACCTGGAGAGGCAACATTTAGGACTCCAGCTGTAGCATCGTCTGATTAGCTTTAGTGGCACAATGTGACTTTAAACAACAATACCGGCAAAACAACTACACCAATTTTACCTTTGAACATCGCGTTCGAAGCACAATTTCATGTAATTTTATTTTATCCAGAATAAAGTTTTCTGGACTTTTCGAGTAGGCGGATTTCAGAGCTTGAGTTTGTGAGTTGAAATTTTGAATAAGCCTGTCATGAAAATCAATCATTCAAACAATCAGGCCGTGAGGAATGTCAATACCAATGTGTAACTTCCCATTAGAGACATAAAAGGTAGCATAAATAATTGCCTTAATTACTTTTTGATTGAAATGACAGTCTGGATTTTGAACATTGATTTTATTTTTTGTTGTTCCCGAAATAGAAGTTCGTATCGCTGAATAATTTTTCTTTATTTAACGTTTTGTGTATATGGCTTTTCGCTTTCAGTCGTCTGTCTATATAAAAACCAAAATAGTGTACTGTATCTGGAAAAATCTGGTACGATGCGCGCAACACACAACTTTTACTTACCAACTTACTTAGATTAGAAAATTACGTGTTTTTTTAAATGCCATTTCTCAAAGTCACACATTTTTCCACATTCGTTTCTTATTTTTGTTCTTATTTGCTCTCTAAAGTACACTAATTTCTTTTATTGTTAAATAAAAGTTCTTACTTGCGATAATAATTGACGAAAAATACTCCAAATCGTTTGACTTTATAATTCTCTATCTAATTGTTGAAAATTTTATTTAGTTACCATGAAGCCAATCATTTTCATTAAATGAACAGAACGGCTTTAATTATAAACAATGGTCTGACATTAAAGGCGTACTCTTCATGCGTGGGCTTGAGGTGTTTAATAATATTTTTCTTTTTTTCTCCTGTATATGTTTACTTGATTTTTTTTATATTTCATATTAAGCACTTTCTTATTTTTAGGCGAAACGAGAGACAGATAATTTCTCCATATAAACAAATACAAAGGTACTTTATAGGAAAACAAAAAAGGTCCCTTCCCCATTTAAGCCCCCTCAGAACATTTTAATAATGATAAAGCTTACCTGATATTAAAGAAGAATTGATTTCCATTAAACATGACGAATTTAATCAAAATCATTAAAGCCGTTTTTGAGATAATCGAAAAAAGGTAAAAATTGGAAACAAAAAAAGGTATGAAATAAAGTGCCCCCTGCCTTTGACCAATTTTGATGAAATTTTGGCTGTCGCATTGTGGGCATAAACATACACTAAATACCTAGTCTGGTCAAAATCATTACAGCCGTTTTTTGGTAAATAAAAAAAACACGTGAACATAAGACAAAGTTTATTAAATAAAGTACCCACTCTGTTTCACTAATTTTAGTGAAATTTTGGCTGTCGCATCGAAGGCCTATACATACATCAAATACCCAGTTTGATCAAAATTGTTAGAGCCGTTTTTGAGACAATCGAAAAAAAACGTTAAAATTCTTTAAATAAAGTACCTCCTCCGTTTGACCAATTTTGATGAAATTTTTGCTGTCACATCGCGGGCATATTCATACACCACATGCCCAATTTCAGGTTCGTACGGTTTATAGTTTTTGAGCTAGTCTGTTCACCCACAGACACACACACACACAGACCATTTCGCGGGACTTGGTCATTTGGACTCATGGGACCCCAAAACTGTGTATTTCCGTTGAAAACCAGAAGTCGAATTTTTCCATGATCGCAATACTTCCCCTTACTATATATTTCATATATAGGTAAGTGAAAGTAAAAAAGAAAAAGATTATGGGTTATTCGTGATCCATGGTCCGTTACCTTCTCCTCTTTAGATTTTAATAAACAATTTGTATACACAAAGAACAAATAATTTAGGAATTTAGGAATAAAAAACAGAACAAAACAATTTTATCCAATTCCAAATAGTTTCAGACCCACCTACAAAACTTCACACATTTGAATCAAACGTTTTATTTTGGACTTAGTACAAAAGCATTCTGGTATGTGACTAACACAATTTTACATATAAACCCCCTTCTAACAACAGTCGACAAGCACATAACGAAGCTTATAATATTTTTCAAAATTAATTTTCACGGGCATCCGAACAGTTAAAAAAGAAATATGGCTGACACACGTCAGGATACGAGAAGACTAAAAAGGCGTTGAATGAGAGATCTGCTCTCTTAGACAGCCAAGGTAATTGACTCAAGCCAGGAAGAGGGTGCTGTTGGGTGCTTTCCCTCCTCATGCCTCACATGTCAATGTTATCTCATTCTTTATTTATTTTGGACCATTATTCCTTGTCATTCATCTCAACACCTTGCTGAAAGATGCGTATTAATACATTAAAAAAAAAAAAAAATGACATTAACTCACAAGCTACATAGGGAGTGGAATGGCCCTGTACACATAAAGTATAATAATGCAATGGATAAATATATAAATCATAAAAATGTTGTCATGGTTACAATCCTGATTAACTTTTGATTACTTTAGGTTTTAAACTTTCCTACCTCTTTGCATCATACTCTTCATAAATCTCTTTGTTAATTGCATCGCTGCTCATAAACATGGCGATGCCCATAAAGCACGCGTTCTAAATACGGTTCTTTATTACAAGGCTTGCAAAAAAACCAAGCAGATTAGAAAGTGGAAAAAGATAACATTAAAAAAAAATTGCTTTCCCTTCCCTTATGACATTTTTAACTCTTTACAAACACTGCAAACAGGTTCTGTTGACTAATTCGAAAAATGTATCTCTACTTTTATAAGGAAAACTTGAAGCTCCGACGTTAATAGTCTCTGAACAATGAACTTGACCCATTTTAATAGTTCACTGACATTTCAAAGAAACTGAATTATGAATACTTCTTACAAAAGCATTTAAAATATCAGATTATTCATTTCATTTGGAGTAATATGTTTAGTTTTTGTTTTTATTGTTGTACTGAGTTCGTGACACAGGGATACAACGTACCTCCCTGGAGTAATATGTATTTCTACTTCAAATATTTTCCATGGGGAAAAAAAATATTTCGGTACCTTATGCAACGTTTAGACCAAGCATCGTAGGCCTTCTTAATGGCTGAATGAGCAAGAAACAGACACAAATGATTTTAAATAGATTAATGTGAATAGCTGAAAAATAATGGTAAAAATATTTAGTGCACTAAAAATAAGTACAATATGCTTAATGAAACTAATAATATTGATTTTATAATAGAATTGGAAAAACATACAAAAGCCCATTATAGATATTGTAATCGATATATAGTTATCGATACCATACAAATTTCGGACTTGAAATATCATTGCTATTGAATATCTATGTCCATATTTTTATCGATATAATAAACTTTTTCGATATCAATTGTGTAGCCCCTGGGTTCATTTAAAAAGGTGCAATATTCCTCTTTAATTTAATCGATTAAACATGACTTTCCAGGCTGCTTGTATAAACTGACGTTTTTAAAATTTAAGTCAAGTTAAAGGATTTAACAGAAAAGGCAGCTAACTTGTGAAAAACAAAAAATTCAGAAAACAATTTTTTTTTTTTGCAGTGTAATAATTATCCCCTGAAAAAACTATTACGTTTACCTATTAAAAATAATAACGTAATAACTGAATGGATGTTGGTAGCCTACGTGTCTTGTTGAACTTGTTTATTTATTTCTTCTTACCCTCCCATTGAGGCAATACGGGATCTTGCAATAGTTTTATGATATTGGGTTGTCCGGAAAGTTCGTAGAGAAATTTGGACAAAAATTAAAATTGATGAACAGCTTAAAATGTATTTATTTAATCTACGAAATAGTTACCACCGTTTGCGATTACCCTTTCCCAACTGCTTGGAAGTTCCATTATCCCTTTTTTCCAAAAATCACTGTCCTTACTCCTGAAGAACAATAAAACGTCCGTTTTGACGTCATCTTCTGAAGAGTACGATTTCCCTTGTAGAAAATTTTCGAGGGAACGGAAAAGATGGAAATCCGAAGGAGCAATGTCAGGAGAGTACAGCGGGTGAGGTAAAACCTCCCCGATCTGAAGCTTAATAACTTTTGCCGAGTCCTTAAAGACACATGCACATGTGGCCTAGCGTTGTCTTGGTGGAATGGCACTCCTTTCTGAATAGCCTTCTTTAGATGATCAAAAACGGTCGATTTGCAGGCTCTTAACTCCGCAGCTATCTCACGGACAATAATTCGTGGATTGTTTGCGATGACCGTCATAATATCCTCGATGTCAAGAGTTGAACCAGCCCGGGGATGGTCTTCCAAATTGAAATCTACCACTTCTGAACCCTGCTATCAGCAATTGAATCGCTGCCATACACGGCACGAATCTTTCTTGCAGTTTGGGCTGCGCTTTTCCCATTTTTAAAAAAGAACAGCCTAAAATGCCGAAAATGAACTGAATCGTCACTCATGTTGGTTTGCAATAAACTACACTACTGAGCCTTAATAAAGACGAATTGAGTGCCTGAGAAAGAGAAGGGGCTATGCCACAAACCCATAGTTTTGAGAAAAATTAAGTTTTATTAGATTGAGTACAAAATACATAAATATTGATTATTTTTATTGGATTATGGCATCTTTGCTTTGTATTCTCAACACGGTAGTTGGGAAAATTAAAAATAATCATTATTTAAATTTTTTTATTAAGATTACTAAATTAAAATTTGAGGTTTTGTGGCATAGCCCCTTCTCTTTCTCAGACACTCAATTCAGTTTGTAAACATAGTTAATTCCATGAGGATTAAAGGCTTATAAATAAGCATTAGCTTTGTGATTCATTTTTAGTAGAAAAAGTAAAAGGTAAACGTTATTTTTATTTATTATTTATTTTTATTATTATTTTATTATTTTATTTTAAAAATCTCTACGAACTTTTCGGACAACCCAATAATTATTTAATCATAATATCATCTAATGAAATAATTCACCTCGTTGGTTCGTCCAAGAAGAGCACGGGAGGATTGTTGATGAGCTCCAGGGCGATTGAGAGTCGCCTCCTCTGTCCACCGGAGAGCTTATCGGTTCTGGTGTCATAGCACTCCGCCAGGCTCAACGTGTGCAGCAGTTCCTCTACCTGCGATGGAAAAAATGCATCATTTTGGATATCAAATAAAAAATAATCTTAAAGTAATTATTTTCAAAAATTGAAATGAGGCATGAACCTAGGAATGGATGTAAAGTACCAAATTATTGATCTCGAGGTAAAAAAAAAAATCAAATACTAAAAACTGGTGTAAATTTGGTTAAAAAATAAGAAAAATGGCTAATTCCTTATCGTGGAGTTGACCAAATCAAACGTGAACGAGATCGGAGAACGATTAAAAAAGTAATGAACTGTTAGCGGGATTATATACTTCAAGATAATAAGACTGATTATATTTTGATGGAATATTCTTCATTGTCTAATTGTTTTTCTCAATTGAAGACCCCACGCTGAGAACGTGTTCAGTCATATTTTGCAAATTTTACAGGTGAGCAAAAAGAGTTTTTATATCTTGTATAGAACCCAACCTAGTAACTCTAATTCAATGGGGCAAAAAATAGTGTATGCCTAATATATTTTCAAATAATGGAAATGTTAATAAAAATGCAATACACTATTGGTTAGTCTAAAAATCTGGTGCGTGCGCGCAACACACAACTTTCACTCACCAACTTACTTAGATTAGAAATTGACGTGTTTTGCTAATTATCATTTCCCAAAGTCACACATTTTTCTACATTCACATCTTATTTTTGTTAATCGTTAAAGCCGTTTTTGAGTAAATAAAAAAACCCGTGAAAATGATACAAAATTTATTATGTAAAGTCCCCCCTCCGGTTGATCAATATTGATGAAATTTTTACAGTCATATCTCGGGCATATAAAGAGATCAAATACTCAGTTTAATCAAAATCGTTAGAGCCGATTTAGAGTAAATAAAAAAAACACGTGAAAATGTTACAAAATTTATTAAGTAAAGTCCCCCCTCCGGTTAATCAATTTTGATGAAATTTTCACAGTCATATCTTGGGCATATAAATAGATCAAATACTCAGTTTAATCAAAATCGTTAGAGCCGTTTTTGAGTAAATCGAAAAAAACGTAAAAAGTTATTAAATAAAGTACCCCCTCCCTTTGAGCAATTTTGATGAAATTTTTGCTGTCACATCGCGGGCATATGCATACACTAAATCCCCAATTTCAGGTTTGCACGGTTCATAGTTTTTGAGCTAGTCTGTTCACACACACACACACACACACACACACACACAGACACACACACACACACACAGACCATTTCGCGGGACTTGGTCAATTGGTCTCAGGGGACCCCAAAACGTGTATTTCCGTTGAAAACCGAAAGTCGAAATTTTTCACGATCGCAATACTTCCACTTACTATATATTTCATATATAGGTAAGTGAAAGTAAAGAGTTTTTATATCTTGCATAGAACCCAACCTAGTAACTCTAATTCAATGGGGCAAGAAATAGTGTATGCCTAATATATTTTCAAATAATGGAAATGTTAAAAAAATGCAATACACTATTTGTTAGTCTAAAAAGAATCATTGACCAAAAAAGAATTGTAATTGCGTGTGCTCCCAAAAAAGAATTGTAAATATCTCAAGGACTGAACCCGCTGTTTTGTGTAAACTGCACAGATTTGTAGTACTCGAAGTGGTTTACTATAATGCGCTATAAAACAATATTCACAAAAAATGGACTGAACACGTTCCATAGTTAGCGTGGGGTCTTCAATTTTTACTTTCACTTACCTATATATGAAATATATAGTAAGTGGAAGTATTGCGATCGTGAAAAATTTCGACTTTCGGTTTTCAACGGAAATACACGTTTTAGGGTCCCCTGAGTCCAAATAACCAAGTCCCGCGAAATGGTCTGTGCGTGTGTGTGTGTCTGTGAACAGACTAGCTCAAAACCTACAAACCATGCGAACCTGAAATTAGGTATTTAGTGTATGTATATGCCCGCGATGTGACAGCAAAAATTTTATCTAAATTGCTCAAAGGGAGGGGGTACTTTATTGAATAACTTTTTAAGTTTTTTTCGAATTTCTTAAAAACGGCTCCAACGATTTTGATTAAACTGAGTATTTGATTTATTAATATGCCCGAGATATGACCGTGGAAATTTCATCAAAATTGATCAACCGGAGGGGGTACTTTACTTAATAAATTTTGTAAAATTTTCACGTTTTTTTTAATTTACTCTAAAACGGCTTTCACGATTTTGATCAAACTGGGTATTTGATGTATGTATATGCCAAAGATTTGATAGCCAACATTTCATCAAAATTGATCAACCGGAGGAGGCACTTTATTTCATAACTTTTTTTTCCAATTTCTCGATTATCCCAAAAACGCCTTTAACGATTTTCATCATATTCGTCACGTTTAATGAAAATTAGGTGTCATTTAATTTAGTGGTATTAAATTAAATTAGCGGTAACATTATTCAAATGTTCTGAGCAAATGAAAACAAAAATAAGAAATGAACTTTGAAGAATGAGTAACTTTGAGGAGTGTCATTAACAAAACGAATTAATTTCTTATCTAAGTCAGTTGGTAAGTGAAAGTTGTGTGTTGCGCGCACGCAGCAGTTCAAAGGTTATCACATGTTATATGTAAAGAATTTTGTGGCTGAATTATATCACAGCTAATATAAGCAGTAAGAGATTAAATTTTCATATTAAATAAGGGACAATTCTATCTAAAAGGGGGCAGACAAGGAAAGTCTTTCAGGGATCTTAAAATATGTTTTTAAAGATTCCTTGAAATAAAATATTGTGCCAAAAAATAAATAAATTCTGTTTAAGATACAGTTTCGAAAAGTTAAATCTTTTATTCTCTCAATTCATCATACTTTTTTGACGTTTCGCTTATATTAAAACATCATCAAAAACAAGAAGAAACTATAAAATTATAGATCATTAATTAATTAAAGTTAATTTAATATTATAAACTATACAATTTAGTTACCTGTAATTTATAATATTTAGTCATACTTTTTCAGATACTTTTTTTTTGGTGGTGTCGGCATCGAACCTTCGGGTTCGTTAAGCCTTTATTATTATTATTATTATTATAGTCATACTTTTTACATTATTAAAGAAAAACAAATTTTTTAGTAAGTATACCTTTTTTAAACATCATAAAAAATTATTTTTAAAGATTTATTAACAGCAAACAGCTGATGATACATGTTCCCATAATATATTCCTAGTGATAAATTTGTGATATCTTGTCTTTTGGATAAAATTCTATTAAATTCCAATTTTGTGAAACAGTGAAAATTCACATCTTCCATTTTAATATTTACAAACTCAACATTTGTATGTTTATACCCGCACCGATCTTTTTGCTTACCTATATTTTTGTTTTTTCCAATTTTTTATCGCTAATAGAAAGTATCTTCCCTTAATGCTGTGATTAAACTTTTTTTTACTAATCCCGATTTCATTCACGTTCAATAAGATATATTTCGGTGTATAATAACTGAAGTGTTTCCACTAGGTTTTAAGGGGCGGGTTAGCTCCGGTTAAACTTATTTTTTAATATGGAACAAAATAGCACAAACACATTGAGTGTATCTAAGATGTGCATAACTCTCATGAAAATTAGGCCTTCTAAGAAAACTAATTTGCAAACCCCCCTTTTCAAATCACTATGCCTCCCACTCAAATGTCGTTTTGGTGTTTTTTCGTTTGCTATCAAATCTTTTAACACTAAAATACCATTCCAATCTCCTTCCTTCCATTGGCTCCGCTGAATTCTTTCCCCACATCCATACTAATAGTCTAATTTCTGACACGATGCGTCCTTGGATATCTCGGGGACCTCTTACAAAACTTAACCTACCCAACCAGGAATCTTTTACGTTCTGACTTTTGGGCACGTTCTTCGTGTGATTTTCAAGCGGCCCCGATTAAGAGTTTTTGATGTTATCTACCCAAATTATTTTTATACTTATTATAATTTAAATTTATAAGTTTTCCAAAACATTAGCAAGATTTTTGAATGGTTTTCATCGACATACTACAGCACAAAATTGATAAAAAAACTTTAGGTGTTTATTTATCCATTCAGTAAACATTAACATGTTGGCGCCCAAACGTAATTAAACATCGATATCGTTCATCGATCCCTCAAGAAATCCCTCATTTGGAAATAGGAACGTATTTTAAAGTGAATATTTTAAAAGTTCAATTTAAAAAAAAAAAAAATAATAATAATCGCTCATCAGACACGTTGGTGATATCAAACATCAAAGTTGGTGATGTTAAACATCAAAGTTGGTGACATTACAATCGATATATTTTTCTTTTTATTCTAATAATAATAATATTAAAGTATGTATTGTGAACGAAAAGTGTTTAAAATTTGGTCGAAATCGAATAAAAAGGTGAAAAGTTACGATTTATCCCTCCTGCACCAAATTACTTACCCTTAATAACATTAATATTACTTTTTTTCTACTTGACTAATAAACAATCAGTGATTCGAATTCAGTCGATAACTGATAAGAAGCTAACAATTATCCCCTCCCCCCCCCCCACCGCCACGATACGTATACTAATAAAAATTATGAGTAACGTTAAAAAATCTTTTTAAATATAATTAACTAACTTTATTTCACCTATAAATGACAAGTTTTTCGAATTCCGTTGACATTCGAAAAACCTGTAAAAATGAAATAATGACCACATCCTATTATTTGGAGAGCCAACATTTCGATCCAATCATGTGGAGCTATGTTAGGGCGCAATTATCGATTTATCGATTTTATTATTGTATAACTTCCTTTTTTATTTTTTCATTTTTTTTTTATATACATTGTTACCTTGTATATAATCTCAATTTTATCTCATTAATGAGAGCAGATATAAACATTTTGTATAGGTACTATTACATATGTATTATTAGTTTTTACAATTCCTACTTTTGTAATTTTATTTTACACATTTCACTTCAAAAGCTTCGGGTTTTCCCAAAATAAACCTTTTGAAGTCAGTAAACTAACCCCTACCACCACTCACATTATAATTTTTCCCATAGTCTCGCTTTTACTCTGGACTCAACAAGGAAGATATAAGATTTTATTATATGAATTTAACCAGCTAATTCTCAAATGAACAGAACGGCTTTAGTTATGAACAATGGTCTGTCATTAAAGGCGTACTCCGCATGCGTGGGCACAACGAGTTTTATGAGTTGACTGAATAATTTTCTTTTTTTCTCCTCTATATGTTTTCTTTATTTTTATGATATCTCATATTTAGCCATTTATTATTTTTAGGCGTAACGAGAGACAGTTAATTTCTCCATATAAACAAAAACAGAGGTACTTTATAGGAAACAAAAAAAAAAAAAAAAACAAACAAAAAAGGCCCCTACCCCATTTAAGCCCCCTCAGAACATTTTAATAATGATGAAGCTCACCTGATATTAAACACTAATTTTCATTAAACATGACGAATTTGATAAAAATCGTTAAAGCCGTTTTTGAGATCATCGAAAAAACGGTAAAAAATGGGAAAAAAAATATGAAATAAAGTCCCCCCTCCGGTTGATCAATATTGATGAAATTTTTACAGTCATATCTCGGGCATATTAATACATCAAATTCTCAGTTTAATCAAAATCGTTAAAGCCGTATTTGAGTAAATAAAAAATCTGGTGCGTGCGCGCAACACACAACTTTCACTTACCAACTTACTTAGATAAGAAATTGACGTGTTTTGTTAAATATCATTTCCCAAAGTCACACATTCTTCTACATTCATATCTTATTTTTATTAATCGTTAAAGCCGTTTTTGAGTAAATAAAAAACCCCGTGAAAATGATACAAAATTTATTAAGTAAAGTGCTCCCTGCGGTTGATCAATTTTGATGAAATTTTTACAGACATATCTCGGGCATATTAATAGATCAAATACTACGTTTAATCAAAATCGTTAGAGCCGTTTTTGAGAAAATCAAAAAAACACGTGAAAATGTTACAAAATTTATTAAGTAAAGTCCCCCCTCGGGTTAATCAATTTTGATGAAATTTTTACAGGCATATCTCGGGCATATAAATACATCAAATGCCAAGTTTGATCAAAATCGTTAAAGCCGATTAAGGGTAAATAAAAAAAACACGTGAAAATGTCACAAAATTTATTAAGTAAAGTCCCCCCTCCGGTTGATCAATTGTGATGAAATGTTGGTTATCACATCTTTGGCATATAAATACATCAAATACCAAGTTTGATCAAAATCGTTAAAACCGTTTTTGAGTAAATAAAAAAACATGTGAAAATGATACAAAATTTATTAAGTAAAGTCCCCCCTCCGGTTGATCAATTTTGATGAAATTTTTACAGTCATATTTCAGGCATATAAATAGATCAAATACTCAGTTTAATCAAAATCGTTAGAGCCGTTTTTGAGAAAATCGAAAAAAACCTAAAAAGTTATTAAGTAAAGTACCCTCTCCCTTTAAGTAATTTTGATGAAATTTATGCTGTCACATCGCGGGCATATACCTACACTAAATACCCAATTTCAGGATCGCACGGTTTATAGTTTTTGAGCTAGTCTGTTCACATACACACACACACACACACACACACACACACACACACACACACACACACACACACACACACACACACACACACACACACACACACACAGACCATTTCGCGGGACTTGGTCATTTCGACTCAGGGGACCCCAAAACGTGTATTTCCGTTGAAAACCGGAAGTCGAATTTTTTCACGATCGCAATACTTCCACTTACTATATATTTCATATATAGGTAAGTAAAGTAAAAAAACACATGAAAATGATACAAAACTTATTAAGTAAAGTGCCCCCTCCGGTTGATCAATTTTGATGAAATGTTGGCTATCAAATCTTTGGCATATACATACAACAAATACCCAGTTTGATAAAAATTGTTAAAGCCGTTTTTGAGAAAATCGAAAAAAACTTAAAAAGTAATTAAATAAATTACCCCCTCCCTTTGAGCAATTTTGATGAAATTTTTGTTGTCACATCGCTGGCATATAAATACACTAAATACCCACTTTCAGGTTCGCACGGTTTATAGTTTTTGAGCTAGTCTGTTCACACACACACACAGACACACAGACCATTTCGCGGGACTTGGTTATTTGGACTTAGGGGACCCCAAAACGTATATTTCCGTTGAAAACCGGAAGTCGAAATTTTTCACGATCGCAATACTTCCACTTACTATGTATTTCATATATAGGTAAGTGAAAGTAAAATTAATGATCATCTTCTAGTATAAATACTTTACACGTTGCTTATATACTCGTCTTCATTTTAGCCCTGATGAAGATCCACATGTTTGGATCAAAACGTAGGCTCTCCAAATAAAGAAAATTGGACTGAAAATCTTGACTAATATCATCCTTATCCATAATATTATTACTTTCACTTACCTATATATGAAATATATATTAAGTGGAAGTATTGCGATCGTGAAAAATTTCGACTTCCGGTTTTCAACGGAAATACACGTTTTGGGGTCCCCTGAGTCGAAATGACCAAGTCCCGCGAAATGGTCTGTGTGTGTGTGTGTCTGTGTGTGTGTGTGTGTGTGTGTGTGTGTGAACAGACTAGCTCAAAAACTATAAACCGTGCGATCCTGAAATTGGGTATTTAGTGTAAGTATATGCCCGCGATGTGACAGCATAAATTTCATCAAAATTACTCAAAGGGAGGGGGTACTTTATTTAATAACTTTTTATGTTTTTTTCGATTTTCTCAAAAACGGCTCTAACGATTTTGATTAAACTCAGTATTTGATCTATTTATATGCCCGAGATATGACTGTAAAAATTTCATCAAAATTGATTAACCGGAGGAGGGACTTTACTTAATAAATTTTGTATCATTTTCACGTGTTTTTTTTATTTACTCAAAAACGGCTTTAACGATTTTGATTACACTGAGTATTTGATGTAATAATATGCCCGAGATATGACTGTAAAAATTTCATCAAAATTGATTAACCGGAGGGGGGACTTTACTTAATAAATGTTGTCTCATTATCACGTGTTTTTTTTATTTACTCAAAAACGGCTTTAACGATTTTGACAAAACTCAGTATTTGTTGTTGGTATATGCCCGCGATGTGACAGCACAGATTTCATCAAAATTGGTCAAAGGGAGGGGGCACTTTATTTCATACCTTTTTTTCCGATTTTTACCTTTTTTTCGATTATCTCAAAAACGGTTTTAACGATTTTCATCAAATTCGCCATGTTTAATGAAAATTAGGTGTTCTTTAATATCAGGTAAGAAATGAATGTGGAAAAATGTGTAACTTTGAGAAGTGGCATTAACACAACGCATTCATTTCTAATCTAATGTAAGTAAGTGGGTAAGTGAAAGTTGTGTGTTGCGCGCACGCACCAGATTTTTAAATATTATATTAATCCATAATATTATTAACATTTATAATGAAATCATCTTATAATCCTATATTACCCGAGAAGGAAAATTATTTAAAATTTTAATAAAATCGGTGAACTGTTCGAGAATCTTCTACGTTTGTTTGGAACCTTCTAGACTGTTAAATTTATATCATCCCCCTTACTACTAATCCGTTATAATGTTAATGGGGAATTAATTCCTTATGCTCCTATTCGACCTATCAACGAAAATGTTTGAAATTTACTGTGAAATAAGTTAAACTGATAAAATGGTAATAAAAATAGAAGCCAAATACATAGAGAAGTTAATATTGATACCAGTGAACCCATTTCTAACCTCAAATGAATAACACTTGAAACGGAAAAATTTAATTGCGCATGCGTCTGATAGTTTGCCGAACGTAATAAATCTTGTTGGAACTTTCCTCGGAAAAAGTTGGGAGTAATGCGATATTCATCCGAGGCGGATAGCATGTTAAGAAAACAGTCGTTTTATGTCATGTAAACTGATTTAATGTGAACATTTGTACGTTGATGGAAAAACTTCCTTGGTTACATTGTATGGTTTTTATTAGTGTCCGACCGAAACCAAAATTTTAGCCGAAACCGAAACCGAATTTCGGCCATATACCTAGTTTCGGGCCGAAACCGAAACCGAAACCGAAACTTATTTACGTGTCTATATATAATACGTATAAGTTTGTAATATGTCTAGTTTAGCAATAATATCAATGAAAGCTTATAAAATAACAGCAATTTACCTCAATTATTCATTTAATAATACAAGAGTGGTAAAATAGGTGTATTAGTTAGATTATAGGATCGAATCTCGGTCCCCTCCTTCCTAGTATGGCTGGTCCCCATGCGATGTTAGACCATACTATATAACTAGTACAGCCCTAAAAGTTGAAATAACAGGCTGATATTAATAAAAATTCATATTATTATGTATAAATAATAAATAATATAGTAAATCTTTCCATAATAAAGCCGATAGAATACAAAATGACGGCCTATTGAATACGTAAAGCTGTATGTCAGAAGCTATTTAATCTACTGAGTCAGTTTTAGTCTCAAATGTTAGTGGATTTAATATAGATTGAAAATATATAGAATAGTTTTTGGTCGAAAAATTCTTCATGGTAAAAATTGAGACAAGCTTTTGGGATGTTATTGGTGAACCGCTGTGGGAAAGGGGGCTGCCATGGTTGAAAAATTGGTTTGCATCTGATTACCATTCCATATAAGAACAAAGACCAAAACCTACTACCACCATTTGATGCAACTTTTAATGACAAGGTTACTGACAAAAATATTTTTTTAGCGAAGATTCCAAAAGAATGAGAAAAATCTACGTTCTACCGAAATAAAATACAAGTGTAATTAACTAAAATAACAGATACTTCCCACTATTAAATTGAAGGGTGTTAAATGCCATGAAAGAGATCGAGCTTACAAGCTGAAATCGTGTAGACCTACTTCCTTCTTGGAGATATCAGACACAGGAGCTAGTTTCGGCCAATTTTTGGCCGAAACCGAAACTGCGGCCGAAACCAGGTTTTTCGGCCGAAACTGGCCGAAACCGAAACCGAAACTTCGGTCGGTCACTAGTTTTTATAAATGCAAATGTTTCCCTAAATATAAGAAGCGATGAGCTAGAGAGTTAGCCTGGTTCTGAAGACCGATTCATATGATTATTTCTGAATTACTGTGACGTTACAATTCGATACTTTCTGTAACCTTGTTGTTTATTTGAGCTGTAGTTGTTTGCCTGACATATTATTATTTTCGTCTAATAAATATTATTTAAACCCACTTACTTATTTAGGAAAGTAATGGAACAATACAAAGAATGGGGATTGAAAGTGAATGAGAAGAAGACAAAATACATGTGTACAGATCTGGGTGAAGCGAACGACTCTGTTATATCAAATCTAGAAAGAGTGGAACACTTTAAATACCTTGGATCCATATTAGAGAGTAATGGCTCTATTGACTCGGAAGTGAGTAAAAGAATAATCAGTGGCCGAAAAGTGATTGGTATGCTGAATTCTCTTCTCTGGAGCAGCAATATTCTTGGTAAAACCAAAAAATTAATTAAGTGTACTGGTCGAGAGTATCATGCTGTATGGCTCCGAGACATGGACCCTTAACAGAGCACAGGAAAAAAGACTCTTGGCGGTAGAAATGGATTTTTGGAGGAGGTCAGCCAGGGTTTCAAGGATGCACCATATAAAAAACAGCCAGATCAGAGCAAAAATGAATCTCCAAAGAAACATACTTGAAGCAATAGAAAAAAGAAAACTAAAATGGTATGGCCACTTGAAAAGAATAGGTTCAAATAGAATACCAAGAATGATATTTGAATGGGAGGCAGAAGGAAGAAGAAAAAGAGGAAGACCACGTATACAGTGGATAAATAAAGTAAAGGAAACTATGGCCGGTCATGGATTGAGGGAAGTGGAAACGAAAGACAGGAAGGTGTGGAAGATGAGACTGGAAGAAGAGTTCGGTTGTGGGAAACCTCAAACATGAAGAAATCCTTAGTAAAAAAAAAAAAAAAAAAACCACTTATGGTATGTAACAGTAGTTTATGGAAATAGCAAAAGTAACTAAATTGAGATGCTGCTAAACAACTGCTAACTCACCACAGCCGCTCTCTGCTTGTAGTTGTAGCTTGAAGGCAGCTTGAGCTTGGCTGCGAACTCCATGAGCTCCCCGGCGGACATCAGCGGCGCGAGGTAATCCTCCTGCGCGATGTAGCAGGATCGGCAGCCAACTGTCAGCTTACCGCTCATCCCAGTCTTTCTGCAACCGTTCAATAATATTATCTTAGTTTATGTACATATTTAATTTTTAAATCAATATATATTATAAAGCAAAGTGTACAATGTACGTGCCGAAAAGGCTCAAAAACGACTACACGTACTGTCAAGAATGTTACGTAGTCATATTGCCCTATTGCCCTAACGATGAAGAAGGTTTCAGTTTTCATTTTAAGTGTGTAATGTTGAAGGGACAAGGGCTGTAATTTTAAGCCTCTCGCTACATGTAATTAGCCCCTCTAATAAGGCCATGCGAGTTAATGAATGAAAAAATTTAGTTCGACATTTGGAAGCCAGGAGCGCTAGCTAAGCTCAATTCATAAGGTTATCGTTCATTAGTTCGGTTTGTTATAGGCGAGCGCAAGCGACGGTGCTGCTTCTTTGAGGAACTAGAGAAACGGGGATAGAAGCCGTGCGATTACCTGGGATTCATAGGGTTTTTTGCCGTTTTTAATTTATTTTTCCATAATTAAAACCCGATCGAGCAAAAAATTATTGGAAAAATGTCTAATAGGTATTGCTCGGTCCCTCAGTGTTCTTCAAAAAAATCTAAAGATGTGTCATTCCATTTGTTTCCAAAAAATAAAAAGCTTCTTAAAGAGTGGATTGTAAAATTAAGAATAGATAAGCCTGTTTCGAAACATATGACGATATTTTTAGTCTTCATTTTAAAGAAAGTGACTATGTTTATCCAGGTAAATATTAGTATTTGACATTTTATTATTCCAAAATGTTGGTTTTATGCAAATAACATTGGGACCATGGTGTCACATTTGTTTTTCTTTTTTAATTTTCCCCATTTTTGTCTTACATCCGTTGTGCTTAATTGTTCCAAGTTTTCAATGCGAAGCCTGAAAGTTTTGACAAATAAATAAATAATATGACAAAGAATCTAAGCTGTCATAACAATGATTGTATGAATAGGTAATTAATGTTATTACTAACCGAAAAACGTAAAGTTACAATGATGTGTTTGCATTTACCAGAACTACCAGCTTTACACTTACAATGACAAGAAAATTGCTTATTATGGCACCTGCCGGAAGCTTAAATTCTACTAAATCTCCTTAACATCAGTTAACATATTATATTAGATCAATACCAAGATAATGGTCACAGAATTAATTTTAAAGGCTCGCGGGCGAAGCCGCGAAGGGGAATGCTAGTATATGTATAAGTTAGTGATAAGTTCCCAATCACATGTTTTTAGAGAACCTATTCATTTTGTAATATGCTTAGTTATGGTCTAGAGGTGTAACATGGATTGTTAATCGATTGTTATTTTTAGGTATTATAGTTTTTGTATAATTGATATCTACTATATTGTCTTAAATTTGTATTAAGAAAACGTTATTTTTAGCATGAGATTAACTCCAATTTGTTACAAGATTAGAAATTGGATGGTTCACGTCAATAAGATGCAATAAAGAAATTCAAATTAATTCAAGATGTATATAATAATACAGTACATAGGGTAAACCATACATTTATTGGCACTCAGTACAGTTAGGCTAATGTGAGTCTCATGTTTGAAGGGTCCTCTAGGTCATCTATGAAGTAAGACTTTAACAAACTAACCATAGGGAAGATTTCACAATTAAATCCACAGGGTGCCAATAACTAGATTTGGCACTTTTAACAATATTGCTAGATTAGAAAACTATTGAAGTTTTGACCCAAAAAAACCTCTTGAGTCTTTATAAGGATAGATAAAGAGGAGTTATAGGAAGTTTCGATTAGATCCCTTCATAAGAAGTATTTTTTTTAATGTCACCACTGAATTTTAGTCTTAAGGGTGCCACTAGCTGTACGGTTTACCCTAGTCCTTTACTTTCGTTTTATATGTTACTGAAAATATAAAAAATACCTCAATATTGTAAAATCAATCAATGAAGCACACTCTTCTCTAGACTGTTAGCATCTGACTGAAACCTCAGGACAAGACTATATGCAATAATATTTAGAAGCTTCCCTCGCATCAACATAATTTCTAAATTATAGCATGACGCATTAAGAATTTAAATTCAACATCTTTTCACAATTGTCTAGAACAATGAAACTCTAAATTAGGGTTACTTAACATGAGTCATGCGCCCATGCCGAGATGTTTTTTTTTTGTTCGGTTCCCCTACCTGGCCATGCGTAGCATACGGGGGGTTACTCTACAGGTGTAACTAACCTATTCTAACCATGGTGGGACGGTCGAGATTTATTCTGTGGGGCCTCCAAGAAATAAAAGTCAACCCTCCCAGGATCTCTATGTTTTAAACCTAACGTATCTCAAACTTGAATAATCGAAATGATCAATTTTAACTTTATTGAATGAGATTCGGATGAACATAATAGAAGCATCCAATATTATTTATACAACATTATACAAGTTCAACAGACTGGGTTTTTTTAAATAAAGTAATATCTGGCATTCAAAACTTGTATTTCCAACTCAAATATAGAATGAGAATTTTAAAATAAAAACAATTTTAAATACCTAAACTGACCGCACGCATATCATTCCGAAATCCCTGCATGCATGCGTGACTCGTGTTAAGTAACGCTAATTTAAAGAGATTCGTTGTTTTAGATAATTGTGAAAAGATGTTGAATTTGAATTCTCCAACCTAAATAATGAAAGTTTGAGGCTATATTTTAGAATTTGTTTTGAAATTATGTTGAAACTCTGCCCGGTTGAATTGAATAGACTGGTAGCTAGATGCGAGGAACGTTTGCAAACATTATTAAATCATATATAACGAAGGTGAAAGTTCTAAATATATATTCTCTAGGTAATCGAAATAAGATAGGATTTTTTTTTTTTTTTTTTTTTTTTTTTTAGAAGAGAAATCGCGGGGAAGCATCGTCCGATTAGCCTTAGTAGTATAAAGGGACGTTAAACAAACAAAACACACATCTCACTAATAAAAATGAATGAATAAATTATATTAATATAGATTTGGAGATTCCACTGCTGCCTGCTTAATGACGGATCAACCCCCATTTTTCAAATTATGCAACAAATTTTAAAATTTAAAACAACTTTTAAGTCTTGTTTTTTTTTTTTTTTAGTTTTTTTTTCACGAAATTCCAAAGGAAAAACAAAACAATATATAATAAAATTGTAGACTGAAAACTTTTTATGTGATTAAAATATTATTTCATGTTATCTTAAATTAATTGTAGATAAAAGGATTGTTTCATTTGGTCTTCATTATTCCAATTTTTTCAATACATTAAAAGTTCAGAATGTTTCGACTCGATTATTTATTTAATTAATTAATCGATTATTTAATTCAATTATTTTAATTCTTGGCCATTTTAATTCAATTACAGTAATTCAAATACAATGTAATCCAAATTGTAATTGAATTACATTGTAATTGGATTACACCCAACTCTGGACTCGAGGCTTTTTAATGTATTGAAAAATTTATATGAAGACCCCACGCTAAGAACGTGTTCAGTAACATTTTGCAAATTTTACAGGTGAGCAAAAAGAATGTTTATATCTTATATAGAACACAACCTAGTAACTCTAACTCAATGGTATAAAATAGCGTATACTCAATATATTTTCAACCAATGGTAATGTTAATCAAAATACAATACAATATTTGTTAGTTCAAATTGTAATTACTTTTGCCACAAAAAAAGAATTGTAAATATCTCAAGGACTCAACCCGCTGTTTTCGTTTAAACTACACAGATATGTAGTACTCGAAATGATTTACTATAATGCGCTATAAAACAATATTCAAAAAAATTGGACTGAACACGTTTTTAGAGTGGAGTCTTCATATATCATAACGGAAGATGGGATTTTTCACTGGTGTATAAAATTTGAATAATAAATTAAAACCAAAAGAAAATTAAAAAAGTCTTCCAGTAAAGTATAAACTATCAAAAGGATATTTTCATTTTATAAGACATGAGAAAAAACCTTGTACGATTTTTCCTTTACCTTATTAACTAACTTTTACATGCCTCAGGTATATTTTGATTTAGTGCCATCATTATATTCATTATATGAGATCTCAAGAACAAAATATAATTGAAAAAGCTTTTACGATGCTATAAATCCGTTTACTGTTTCACTTAGAATGCTCCAACTATAGTAGGGCTTACTATTATTTCATATTTATTATCAACCTTAAAGTTAATGTCAGTAGGTTAATAGTCGCAAAACATTACTAACGTAAAATGTTTTTGCCCAAGAAGATGTTAAGAATATATGTGGAAAATGAAACAAAACTAAGTTAATTTTTCCCCATATGGTTATGTGGCTTTGAAAGATTAATTCTATTTTTTATTTCAAAATATCAAAACTTTTTAACGTAAGTTAAATAAAATTCCATTTCATTAAATCATATGATCCACAACTAACATCTACAGTAAGCATTATATTATTTGTTTTGTCCTTCATCTGATTTCAAATTAACAAATTATTTTCTAACAAAATAAAGGTAGAACAGCTTTATAGAAAAGAGGGCTTAGATTGTATATACATTTGATGTCCATATTAACATTATTTTATGTAAGACAGAATTCAATGTTTCTCACTCCACCCATTTTCCTCACTAGGGAATTTCGTCATTAACCTAAAAAAATTTATCGCCACGAAGAATATTCAAGACCCAAAAAAGAAGTTAATTTTTCTACTTGTTTCTTTTCTTTCACTTAGTGAGGAAGAGTGCTTTATTTATAAGATTTTTTTTTTTTTAAATGAAGGAGTCTCTTCCGTATATTCAAATTTTATTTATTTTCACAACGTTTCGGGTATTGGCCCATCATCTGGGGTTATCTATAAGTTACTTTCTTTTTCATATCAAATTGCCAATTGTCATCATACATTTTATAATCGGTATATCGAATACTTTTGTATTTTACATTTTTTGGAAAGAAACATTTATTCCATAGACAATTGGCAATTTGATATAAAAAAGAAAGTAACTTATAGATAACCCCAGAGGATGGGCCAATAGCCCGAAACGTTAGGAAAATAAATAAAATTTGAATATACAGAAGAGACTCATTCATTAAAAAAAAAAAAATAAAAATCCTATGTTAATTTTTGATCATATGATTTAATGAAATTTACCTAGGTTACCTATAAATTACACTAGGTAATAAATTATTTGTGAATTTTGAATAAGAGTTTAATTTATTTTCAAACTAACGAAATCACAGAAATATTGAGGTCACCTGAGTGTAGTGGTTAGCATAGCAATACCGAAGGTCACGGGTTCTCATCCCGCGGTGACCCTACGATTTCTTAAAGGGAGTGAAAAATCCTTGGCTATGTCGTCCCTCGGATAGGACGTAAAATGGAGGTCCCCAGTCTGTATGATGTCAGGTACTCGTTAAAGATCCCTATCCTAATTATACCTGGATAGGCAAAATTTAAGAATCCCACTGTAGCATCGTCCGATTTTCCTTAGTGGCATAAAGTGACGTTTAACAAACATCAAGTCTGCAGTTTTACTGCGCGTCGTGGGTTGAATGCATTCATTGCAATTGTCACTACAATCAAGACACTTGTGTCTGTCTTGTCTCAATATAGATATCACTTACATGAATATTTTATATTATTGCAAAAAAAAAAAAAATACAAATTAGACTACAAATAAAGACAGGATTTTTAATTACTTATTAAATATATATTTTTATTTATTTCAATATTTTTATTAAAAACACGAAAAAACCAAGAACAAACTAAATACCTAACACGCGCCGCGAATATATATTCATTGGGTCATTGTACGAAATGAAATATTCACTTCGCGTCGTGGGCAATACATCTAATCCCGCACGTGTTTTGGATTATAAACATTTGCGCAAAGCTTAACTGTAAGCTAAATCTTACTGAGAAGTAGAACGGTTTAAAATTACATTCATTTTTGTGGTAACTATTCACTTGTTTTTTCCAAGCCTTCTAAATTGACAGTGACAAACTGGTATGGACTGTGGATTGTTATAACTAAAGCTCGGAATTCCCTGCAGTAAAATTTTGAAAACGTGCATTAAAAACTTCAAAACGTGCAAAATCATGCAATAAAAATTTATTGCTTGAAAATCAGGCATTAAATTATTTTTGGGAACAAAAAATAGCTACTTTGGAAAAAAAGTAAGTAGCGGAGAGTAAATTGAAATAGAAACTCTTTTATTTTTACAGACTATTTTTATAATATTGGTTTTAGTATAGATTTTGGTGAAATCGTTGAATTTCGGATCTATTGTATAATACTGTTGAAATATTTTTGAAAAAAAATCAGGTAAAAAAATCGAAACATAAAATATTTACTTAAAATAGTAACAGCAAGATGTGGAATACAGGGTAAAAACTCGCATGTGGGCTGTAATTACATATGATGGAAATAGAAAGATCTTAAAAAAAGGAAAGATACTACTCAAATTGTGGAATCACTAGATGCAATATCCGGTGCGTAGGCTTATTTTTAAATCACACTGGTGACACGCATTACGCCTTTAACCATTCTAGGGTTAAAAAAAATTAGGTACTTACTTTTCCTCTCACATCCAATTTTTTTATCACAAGATTTACAGAACACTCAACAACCATCCCTATTGAGTTCAGGATATTTTTCAATTCATCCCGCAGTTTTCGAAGTCACCCTTGCTCCAACTTTAGGCATTTTTAGTAACATGATACTCGACAGAAGCTAGTTTGATACTGACAGAACGATGGGAATTGAGAAACAAAATGTAAACACCCAGGAACCACTGAACCCTCAGTTATGGGATATTGGAGGTTTGTGTTGGTTTACATCTCCCTTTCTTTTTTTTTCCTATGATATTCACATTTATTTTTCCAATATTTTTTTTATGTGAATTAAAGAAAATTACAATTTGTAATATTTTTTTCTTAAAAACATCAATTAATGCAATTTCCTACAGGAAAACTTCAAAACGTGCAATTTCGTGCAGTAAACCCCAAAACGTGCAATTTCGTGCAGTATAAAACTTCAATAAAACACCCCATTAGGCTTGATTCGGATAAGTAACTTGAGTTCGCTCTATTCTGACTTTCTAATAAAAAGATGCAATTGCACGGGAATCCGAGCTCTAGTTATGACAAATCATGGCTGCTCAGAGTCAAAGGGACCCGAGGATCTTTATTCCTACATCCTAAACACCTTTCAAGCACCAAAATATTCTCGATAGGATACAAGGAGTAGGTTTATCATTCCTACGCCCGGCCGGTATAAGTAGTCCTCCAGTAGGCTGAAGGGCCTCCATACAGAGTTGGCAAATTATTATCTGAATAATGATTAACGAATATGAATAATTGGTAATCATTAGACAAATAAATATATCAATAACCATTATTCAAAATCAGTACGGAGTATTTTTAATGATTATTGGGAGTTTATGATATTCATTTGAAATCAATAATGAATAACTGGTATTCAGTTATTCATGATTAATGAATACTGATAAATTCAGTAAGTCATTATTCATGAATAAAATGTGGTCATGAGCTAGGATTAATATAATATTCATCAATCATGAATAACAATTATTCACCAATCATCAATGATCAATATGACATATTCATAACCATTATTCATTTAGATTTAAAAGACGAGGATGAATTTCTGAATTAAAAGTTGTCCTAATGAGCAAGGACAAGTCCTAAGCAGTTGTAGTAAACTGAACAGCATTTGAAGTCACAAGTAAAGAATTAGACCATAATTCCAATGGTTATTGACAAGAATTGGAAGAACAAACAAATTTTCAATCATCATTCATGATTAGTAAGACTCAGAATAGTGATTTTTTTTTAATCATGATTAATGAATTAATATTATTCATGATTAATAAATGATCTGTAAACATGAATAGTGAATTCCCATTATTCATGCTTAATGAGAAATCATGAATAATGAATTATTCTTACTCATCATTACTGACTAACATTTAATAATGAGTAATGGTCATTCATGAATGTTGAATGCATTATATTCATGAATACTCCACGACCAGCGATTAATACAATTTATGATTAATGATTCCGCGCTAAAGAATGATTTGTGAACGATGATTACAATCATCATTCACATTTTTTATTATTAGTATAATCATGATTATTTTTTTATTTAAATATGCCCAACTCTGCTCTCATAACAGTGGGTAGGGAGTATTGGACTGCGTGGCTTTCATTGGCAGGTGTTCACACTAGTCGAGCGATCACCCATCCAAGTACTAACCACGCTCGACTTATCTTAACTTTAATTACCTATTGCACAACAGAAATATAGATATACATATAATACTTATCACTCACCTGTATCCAGAAATGGCATTAAGTAGCGTGGTCTTTCCCGCACCGGAAGGGCCGAGGATAGCTGTGAGCTGCCCGGGTAGGAATCGACCTGACACATTGTCGATGAGTTTTCGTCCTGAAAAAAATATAATATTAAAATCATGAAGATATTTATATATATATACATAAAAAACTTTACAGACTAAAAAATATAGTATAATATATAAATTATATAAATGTTATGGCCGCTGTTTGTTACCTTTAAAATTCGAAAAGTAGTCAATGGAAATATTTGAAACTTTTATACAATGTTGCTACCTAGCCAAATAGCGGCAGTATCTACTTTTTATGTTAGTATAGAAATTTTTTATAAAGAATAAAAAAATAAACATGTTGCCTGTAATTCTTGTTCAAAATGGTAGTTTTCTTCTTCGCTACTGAAATAGGTTAATTATTTACTGAGTTCCTTCTTTTTACTTTCACTTACATATATATGAAATATATAATAAGAGAAAGTATTGCGATCGTGAAAAATTTCGACTTCCGGTTTTCAACGGAAATACACAAAAAACGATTTCGATGAAACACGGTATTTGGTGTATGTATATTCCCGGGATTGGATAGTAAAAATATCATCAAAATTGGTCAATTGGAGGGGGCACATTATTAATGCAAAAAAATAGTGTACTTCAGAGAGCAAATACAAACAAAAAAATAAGTAAATGAATTGAACAAATGTGTGACTTTGAGAAATGGCATTCAGCAAAACACTTCAATTTCTAATCAAATTAAAATAATAAGTGAAAGTTGTGCTCATCGCACCAAAAATTTTTTATACTATCCATAAATAAGAAATATAGTTATTTATTATACAAGTGACGAAAGTAGATCATTTTACAACTCGAGTGAAACGTTTACCCCCACACGAGCGAAGCGAGTGTGGTAATTTCACGAGAGTTGTAAATTCTACTTTTTTCACGAGTGTAATATTAATTTTTTTCTGTAATCGTGTAATACATGATCAGATCTAACCAGAATATGTACAAAATTAGGATGTTGTGAAGATTATGGTATGTTGTTGGTAGGTTATAAGCATGGTTGTGAAGTAGTGCAGTTATAAACAAGTGCAGGTTATAAACAAGGAAGGTAATTATTATTATATTTAAATTTTAAAATATATTGATTATTTCCACCAATAATTCATTCACATTTCAATTTATTTTGTTAAAATAAATTCTTACAATGTTAAGAAACATTTAAAAGCTTTTAATTTCCAACTTCAAATTATTTTTTAATTTATACTTATTACTAATTAAGAAGGCAATTCACTTTCTTCACTTGTGAAGAAAGTAATCACTTTCTTCACTCTATTGCAAAATGTTTCACTTTCTTCACTCATTTCAGTTTAGTAATGCTACCATTATTCAACGATTACAGAAAAAAATAATTATAAGTTTGTTTGTTTAACGTCCCTTTATACTACTAAGGCTAATCGGATGATGCTACAGTGGGAGTCCTAAATTTTGCAGGTATAATTACGATAGGGACTTCTAACGAAAACCTGACATCGTACAGGCTCGGGACCTCCATGATACGTCCTATCCGAGGGGCGGCATAGCCAAGGATTGTTTACTCCCATTAAAAAATCAAAGGGCCACCTGGGGACGGGAACCCGTGGACCTTTAGAATTGTAGGTTGCTATGCTAACCAATACATCACAGGTGACCCCAAATAAATATAAGCACAATATAAATTAACGGGGTCGAATTGGCGAAATTATTTTTAGAACAAAAACCTTCCTCTGAACCTCGACAATTACAGTTCAATATTCAGTGGGCCGTGAAGCAACAATGGCGCTACCAACCGTAATATCTCGATCTGTCCAGGTCAATGCCGTCATGATACTATAGTTCCATCATGGATAACAAAACTTATTCAGCTCCTGTTAATTATTAACTGGCTAAATCTGTTACTTACTCTAACATTAAATTTTTGAGAAATGAATAAAGGAATTCTCTGGAATTAGGTATTTGATGCATGTATATGTCCGTGATATGACAGCAAAAATGTCATCATAATTGGGTAAAAAACGAGGGGGGACTTTATTTCACAAATGTTAACACATTTATGCGTTTTGGCGTAATTAAGTAGACGGGAAAGTGAAAGTTGTCTATTCATTGAAAAAGCTGAGGTCTCTGTGAGGGGGTCTCTTTCTAGATGTACCATATATCTATGAAGAGTATGTCTATGTTGGTTTTAGCAAGTAAAAAGATGTATTTAATTTTTGTCGAATCAAAGCAATTTTTTATAATATGCTTGCCACGTTTTTAGCAATTTGAAATCTTATAACACAAACATAAGGCTCAGAGAAGTGGATGACTTTTTTTTTTATTAAAAAACTTGTTATCAAAGGGTAAGATCAAGTTGAAACTTGAAAATCTGGCTCTTTTGCGGTTTCCACATACCGGTAGATTTTTTCACTTAAGTTATTTCATAATTGAGGCGTTGCAATGGATAAGGTAGTAAGTCAAGAAACCCCATTTTTATTTTGATAATTTTGACATTTTGATTTTGAACTGCTGAAATTAAGTTTATTCATGAAAAGCATGCTCCGGTGTTGATAGCAACTAAACCACTTACAACACTGACTTACTGCTCTTCCTATACTATTTATTGGCATGACTTTATTAACTTCCTACCTTTTCCATGTCAGTGCCTCAATTGGGAACGATTGCTTAAAAATAAGACTTTAAAGTAAAGCTCTATGAAACTCTCTGGGGATCACCTGTGGTGTAATGGTTAGCATAGTCAGCTACTAAACAGAAAACCGCGGTTTAGCAGGGTAAACCCTGTGGATTTAATTGTGAAATCTTCCCTATGGTTAGTTTGTTAAAGTCTTACTACATAGATGACTTAGAGGACCCTTCAAACATTGGATTCATGTATATCTTGTAATAAAATTAGGACTTGGTTACCTATTGCTGTACAAGTAACTGTACTGAGTGCCAATAACTGTACGGTTTACCCTAGTAATAATTTAAAAAAGGGAGGAAATTATAATATTTTTCGTCTACTCGACTCAGACGAGTTTCGGAATTCGGCTAATCTTCTATATTAGCCTGATTCTATATTAGTCTTCAATACTTAACTACACGTGTATATCACTGAATGTCTGTTGCTTCGATTTTTAACCACCAAAAAATATACCTGTTTAAAAGGTTAAGTTCTTTGATGAATCTTGGGATTATTTTATTTTTATAAGCCAACTACAACATTTTCATCTAAAACTGATCGATCAGATAGCGAAGCAACGTTTCCGGACTTGGTTCCAAAAACTAAATACTGCAAAATGGTCTCAATAGATTTTTATATATATTTTTTATACAGTGGAAAATTTCAATAAATAATAAAATAAAAAAACATGATATCAATATATTTTCTATTTCTATTTCTATTCCTATTTCTTTAAGTTAAAGTTTGGGTGCCAATTGCTGTAAAGTAATGTGTGCCAATAACTGTATGGTTTATCCTATCCCGCTAATTGGTCTTAGAATTTTTTTAATGGTAATGCGGGTGGGACGTAAAATGGAGGCCCCTAGCCTGTGCGACGTCAGGTATTCGTTAAAGATCCCTATCCTAATTATACCTGGATAGGCAAAATTTAGGACTCCCACTGCAGCATCGTCCGATTAGCCTTAGTGGCATAAAGTGACGTTAAAGAACCAAACAAACAAAAACCACGTTAACAACTCTTTCGAATGCAGTACTAACAGCCTTCAAGGGTCTTTTTCGTTTAATGCACAATTCGGTTATTAAAAAAAGTAACTGTTATTAAAAAAAGTAACACGTGATTAATATAAAGTAACTATAATTGTTAACACAAATGATATGGTTTATTCTAATTTCCAAAATGAAGCAATATCTTCCAATATAACCTCAAAAAGGTCTTTCCCAATATTCCTTTGTCTCCACATAAATTCACAGAGTTATGAATCCAACATTGTTCTTCTAGTTCCAGCTTCTATTTTATTTCTTCTTTTGGCCGCAGCCCATAACGATTCTATCGACTGTGTGTGCGCCCCAGTTGAAGGATCAACGAAATTTTCAGAATGGACTGTATAATGCTTATGTCCATTCCGGCATAGTTTTTCTTTATGGATGAGGCCTTTTTCTTGTAAGAATGCAATGGTTCGGTCCAAATCTTTAAAATCTTCGTATAACCTGAACATAGCCATTATAAGGTTTTAAATGAAACTAAGAAATGTAGTCATATGTTCTACTGATATGGAGGTTGTAATTATATCACTTGTTACTTTTTTTAATAACAGTTACTTTTTTTACTTTCACTTACCTATATATGAAATATATAGTAAGTGGAAGTATTGCGATCGGGAAAAAATTCGACTTCCGGTTTTCAACGGAAATACACGTTTTGGGGTGCCCTGAGTCGAAATGACAAAGTCCCGCGAAATGGTCTCTGTGTGTGCGTGTCTGTGTGTATGTGAACAGACTAGCTCAAAAACTATAAACCGTGCGATCCTGAAATTGGGGATTTAGTGTAGGTATATGCCCACGATGTGACAGCATAAATGTCATCAAAATTACTTAAAGGGAGGGGGTACTTTACTTAATAACTTTTTAGGTTTTTTTCGATTTTCTCAAAAACGGCTCTAACGATTTTGATTAAACTGAGTATTTGATGTATTTATATGCCCGAGATATGACTAAAAATTTCATCAAAATTGATTAACCGGAGGGGGGACTTTACTTAATAAATTTTGTAACATTTTCACGTGTTTTTTTGATTTTCTCAAAAACGGCTCTAACGATTTTGATTAAACTTAGCATTTGATCTATTTATATGCCCGAGATATGTCTGTAAAAATTTCATCAAAATTGGTCAACCGCAGGGGGCACTTTACTTAATAAATTTTGTATCATTTTTACGTGCTTTTTTTATTTACTCAAAAACGGCTTTCACGATTGTGACCAAACTGGGTATTTGATGTATTTATATGCCAAATATGTGATAGCCAACATTTCATCAAAATTGATCAACCGAAGGGGGGACTTTACTTAATAAATTTTGTATCATTTTCACGTGGTTTTTTATTTACTCAAAAACGGCTTCAACGATTAATAAAAATAAGATATGAATGTAGAAAAATGTGTGACTTTGGGAAATGATATTTAACAAAACACGTCAATTTCTTATTTAAGTAAGTTGGTAAGTGAAAGTTTTGTGTTGCGCGCACGCACCAGATTTTTAATAACCGAATTGTGCATTAAACGAAAAAAACCCGCCTTCACTAACAGCCGATCGTTAAGGGGTGGCGGGATGGCCGAGTGAGCAAACGGGTAAAAAAATACGCTTTGCCACGGACAACCGGACATAACATTGAGAAGCAGAAAAATTTCAAGTCCGAAACCCGGAGCCAGGGGAGATTTAATAATACTCGGCATTAATCCCCAACCTTCTCCCCTGGCCCGGGAAACCCCGTATAGCCTAAACGGCGAGGAAGGGGAGGAGAAAAAAAAATAAAAAAAATGAAATAAATAAAATAAAAAAAAAAAAAAAAAAAGCCCATCGTTATTAAGTAAAGGGGTACTGCTCATATGGAGGAGCTGTCAACGCGTTTAAAGGGCTTGATAGAACAAACCTGATAATTTCAAGAGCGCTAATAATACTTAAAGGTTTTCTTGTTTGTTTGTTTGTTTGTCACTTTATGCCACTAAGGCTAATCGGACGATGCTACAATTGGAGTCCTAAATTTTGCCTATCCAGGTATAATTAGGATAGGGATCTCTAACGAGTACCTACATCGTACACGTTCAAGACCTCCATTTTAGGTCCTTTCCGAGGGACGGCATAGCCAAGGATTTTTTACTCCCATTACTACGCGAACTCGCGACCTTCAGTACAGTAGGTTGCCATGCTAACCACTATACCACAGGTGACCCCAAAGGTTTTCTTTAAGATACTCTACGATCATTGATAAAAAGGAATTTCAGTCAAAACCTAAGTTTCGATCCAAACATATGTATCTTGGTCAGAGCTAACATAAAAACTAATATTTGAGCGTCATATTTATAACATTTATATATGTAACTAGCATTCCCCGTCGCGGCTTTGCCCGCGAGCCTTTATAATCAATTCTGTGATCATTATCTTAGTATCGATTTAATATATGTTAACTGATGTTAAGGACATTTAGTAGAATCGGAGCTTCTAGTAGGTGGAATGTTGGAGGGGGAGGCTGCCTGCTCGGCAGAAGAGAGGGAGACGCGCAATGGAGAGAGTTCACTAAAACCGCCGAAACAAAAATTGCTTACTCGTCGTGATCGCTTTATTTTTCAGTTTTAAAACATGGTTTTAGACGCCCCGTGGGGCTGTAGAGTTAAACCCGTCGTATCAAGATCTTCAAAATGAGTCCAAATTAGACCTTTTCTCTCGAAGTGCAAAAATAGGTGTCCGTTAGAGTTAAACGACAATTTCGCCATTTAAACCCCTTGGGGGTGACATTTTTGAAATTCATTTCTTATTGGATACCTACATCGCGTTTAAAATCTAAATTCCGAACTTCAAGTTTCTATCATTAGTAGTTTTTGCTCTGCATTGATTCTATCAGTCAGGACAAAGCCTCTTATATGTATGGAGAAGAGATCGAAATAAACACGCACCATCCCCAATCATGGGAATCACAGTGTGCATAATTTGATTACCACTAATATTTAAATAATCAGTAGCCATATTTTATGTGAATGTCTATTTTAATAATATTGTAACGTTAAATCGATATTCAAATAAAAACATATGGTTTAAAATCTCAAAAATAGATTTCCGTTATAGTTAAACGACAATTTCTCTATTTACTTAAGCCCCTTAGGGGTTACATTTTTGAAATTCCTTTCTTAGTGGTTACCTACATCGCGTTTAAAATCTAAATTCCGAAATACAAGTTTCTATCATTAGTAGTTTTTGCTCTGCGTTGATTCTGTCAGTCAGGACAAAGCCTCTTATATATATAGAGATGAGGATATTTACCTCGGTAGTAGGGAAAAATGAATATCACATTTTATTTTATGTTATTCATATATATTTTTACTATCTCAATCTTTGATGCGCGGTCATAAGGGCTTAAGTCACTATTTGAGCATTTGGAGAAATGCTTTTTTTAATAACAATTGCAAATAATATCAATAATTAGATTTTACTTAATGTTTTGAACTTTGCTGTTGCTCTCCTGAAAAATTCAAAAAATTCAAAAAAAAGTCCTTATGACCGCGCATCAAAGATATATAATTACTAGATTTCAAAAGTACCCATATCATGTAAACGCACCATCATATGTTACTTCCAATTATATATTGCTTAATTACGGTTATTTTTGTTACTTCTTATTGCTATTATCTGGAATTAATCTTATCTTCTAGCCATTGTATCCATTCCCTCTGTTCTGCATACGTGTTTCTCATTTTCTCTGTACTTCTAGATATGATACAAATCTATTTGTTTTCATTTGTTCCCTGACGAAAATCCACATGTTAGGAACGAAACATAAGTTGTCCAATTAAAGAGAAAGTTTAGTCGGAATTCCTGTTTATGATTGACCCTAATTCCGTATAGCTTAAAGTTTTAGATCCCTGTTTTCCTGAGTGATTTTATAAAGCCTCTCTCAATAAACTGACAATCGAACACGACAATATTCATAATATCCGACAGATTTCCTAAAATAAGCAACTTCAAACTAGCAAAATCATCAGCCTCATAAACTAAAAGAGTATGAAGTATATATAGTGAAAAAAAAAACACGTTATTAGATTAATTGGAAGTAATAATGAACAAGTTTGCTCCGGTATGGCTACATCGCTGACCAAGATACAGGTTATGGAAATGAGCAGTGAGGTAGGTAATGCAGATTGGTTAGGTAATATCTAGCACTCGGTTATCCCATTTGGGTCGCTGAACTATCGTTCGCGATCTATACTTCGTATTGTATCGAACAAATTAAGGTCTGGCCACACATGTCCGCACCGGATCCGCACCGTAGCAATAATACAGGTTATGTTCAGAATATTTTTAATTTAACTTACATATTACCTTTAGTTATGCTTAAAGTTCAAGCCACACATGTCAGACACAGGCCACTTTAGGCATAACTAAAGGTAATATGTAAGTTAAATTAAAAATATTCTGAACATAACCTGTATTATTGCTACGGTGCGGATCCGGTGCGGACATGTGTGGCCAGACCCTTAGTAGTATTTATATCATTTTAATTTAAGTATGTCTTGAAATTAATTTACTAATTACTAAGCTATAGTAATATAGTCTGCTTTAAATTACTGTGGAAGAGGCAAGTGTGGATTCACGGGGGGGGGGGGGGGGGAGTCAAAAGGGTCATGACCTCCCCCCCCCCAAATGTTTTAGCTATTTAATTTTTTTTGTTTGTTTAACGTCCATTTATGCTACTAAGGCTAATCGGACGATGCTGCAGTGTGAGTCCTAAATTTTGCCTATCCAGGTATAATTGGAATAGGCATCAACGGTTACTGGGGGATTAACGAGTACCTGACATCGTACAGGCTCGGGACCTCCATTTTACGTACTATCCGAGGGACGGCATAGCTAAGGATTTCTTACTCCCATTAAAAAATCCTAGGGCCACCGCGGGACGCGAACCCGCGACCTTTAGTATAGTAGGTTGCTATGCTAACCACTACACACAGGTGACCTCACTATTGCTGTGATTTCGTTAGTTTGAAAATAAATTAAACTCCTATTTAAAATTCACATATAATTTATTATTTGTTGTACGACTACATATTACTAACCAGTGATAATTCAGCTTATTACTTAACAGTTTTACCTAGTGCAATTTATAGGTAACCTAGGTAAATTTCATCAAATCAAAAATTAACATCTTTTTTGTGTCTTGAACATTCTTAATGGGGATAAGTTTTTACTTTCACTTACCTATATATGAAATATATAGTAAGTGGAAGTATTGCGATCGTGAAAAATTTCGACTTCCGGTTTTCAACGGAAATACACGTTTTGGGACCCCCTGAGTCGAAATAACCAAGTCCCGCGAAATGGTCTGTGTGTGTGTGTGTGTGAACAGACTAGCTCAAAAACTATAAACCGTGGGAACCTGAAATTGGGTATTTAGTGTAGGTATATGCCCGCGATGTGACAGCAAAAATTTCATCAAAATTGCTCAAAGGGAGGGGATACTTTTTTGTTTGTTTGTTTTCTATAAAGTACCTTTGTTTTTGTTTATATGGAGAAATTAACTGTCTCTCGTAACGCCTAAAAATAAGAAATGGCTAAATATGAGATATGATAAAAATAAAGAAAACATAAAGAGGAGAAAAAAATAAAAATATTCAGTCAACTCATGAAACTCGTTGAGCCCACGCATGCGGAGTAAAGAATCCTTTGCTCGTTAAAGATCCCTATCCTAATTACAACTGGATAGGCAAAATTTAGGACTCCCACTGTAGCATCGTCCGATTAGCCTCAGTAGTATAAAGGGACGTTAACAAAACAATTAAAATAAAGGGTCATTAATACGTTAAATTCCTGTTTATCAATCATCGTAGAGTATCTTAAAGAAAACCTTTGGGGTCACCTGTGTTATAGCGGTCAGCATGGCAACCTACTGTACTAAAGGTCGCAGGTTCGCTTACTAATGGGAGTAAAAAATCCTTGGCTATGCCGTCCCTCGGAAAGGACGTAAAATGGAGGTCCCGAGGCTGTCCGATGTCAGGTACTCGTTAGAGATTCCTATCCTAATTATAACTGGATAGGCAAAATTTAGGACTCCTACTATAGCATCGTCCGATTAGCAGTGGTGGCATAAAGTCACGTTAAACAAACAAACAAAAACTAATTGTTGGCTATTAAAGAGTAAAAAAAAAAAAATTAGGGTCTTGTGCCGAATCCGGCCACACGCCATAATCGATATCTAGTCTAGTTCTTTGACTTAACTGCCTTGTAATCAATATATATTATAAAGCAAAGTGTACAATGTGCGTGCCGATGAGGCCCAAAAAGGACTACACCTACTATCAAGAATGTTATGTTGTCATACTGCCCTATTGCCCCTAACGATGAAGAAGGTTTCAGTTTTCATTTTAAGTGTGTAGTGTTGAAGGGACAAGGGCTGTAATTTTAAGCCTCTCGCTACATGTAATTAGCCCCTCTAATAAGCCCAGGCGAGGTTAATGAATGAAAAAATTTAGTTCGTCATTTGGAAGCCAGGAGCGCTAGCTAAACTCAATTCATAAGGTTATCGTTCATTAGTTCGGTTTGTTATAGTTTCAGCTTCAGCTGTTTTCTTTAAATTACACGAGATTTTGTATAAATAATCATTATTTCCTGTTTATTTTTAAATAAGGTCATTACATCTCTGCAATGAATTGAAATTAAAAATAAACATACCAATGGATTCCTAAGCGAATTAAGTTTTAAAGAAGAGGAAAGAATTGGTCGAAACATTGCCTTTAATCAATATACAATATAAGAGTAAATTTACAACAAAAAAAATTGCTTATTAGTGAAGTGAGCGAATAGAAACTAACACTGAATAAAATAGATAACATGAATAAAAGATATAACCTAATGGATTATATATCGAAAATAAAGTGTTTATATAATATTTCTGTTTCATAGTTCTGTTCTGTTCGTAAATTTTCAACCGAATTCGAAAAAGAAGAAGTTACTCAACTTGATAAGGATGCGGTATCGTCATGAGAATGGTCTCAATGGAATCAGAACATAGAAACAATACAAAATGGTACATACCAGGACATATTTGCTGCCAAAATAATTTAGAAACCATAAAAAATGGTACATACCAGGACATATTTGCTGCCAAAATAATTTTTCTTAAACTAGAAAAGGGAAGAAAACGCATTGAGTGAACCGCATTAATAGCATCTCTTATACCTAAACCATATATGGGGCGGACTTTGAGGTTTCGAAACTTACCACTAATACTAAACTGAAGTTTCAGGATGGTACAAATTTTGTTTTAATCATGATTAATTTTGGTCTATTTTTCTGTACTATAACAGATTAAAGTTATTCTTTAATTCCACCTATTTCACAACTCCCTGAGCGAAGCCGGGCCCCAAAGCTAGTTAAAACATATGTTCTATAATTTCTTAACCCTAATAAATGATTTTGTATTGCAAGACTAATGAATTAAACATAAAATATTATTATTACGTCACGTTACAATTACATTATTATTACATTACAAAACTTGAAAGTGGTGTATTCCTTAACCCAACTATAGATGAAATAAATGACTACTTCTATTTTAATATAACTGGCCTGTAACCAAGTATTGCTTCTTAAACGTTTAGATGTACGACACTCCTTTTTGCCACACCTCCACCTATCTTCATTTCCCAGTGATAACAACATTTCGTGTCCATTTGAGCATAAGCGTACTTTATGTAACACACCTTTCTTCTGTAAAAATTCCACTGCTTCTATTTTATCCGGAATTTCTTTAACAAATTACAACAACCCCATATTTTCTTTTAAAAGGATTTATTATAACAAAACAGAAAGGCTATGTAACCAATAATAATAAAACATAAATGCCATATGATAAGAGTTGTTATGGTATTGAGTTGAACCATCGATTGTGGCGTGTGGCCGGATTTGGCACAAGAACCAAAATTCCAAAAATGAAGATAGGATTTTGTTTGTTTTTTTCCTTGCCGCGTGGGTATTTTGGCTCCTCTCCTGCTCCCACTTTCCTGTTCCATCTTTTCCTCATTACCTCTTTGTTTTCTTTCTTCTGTCCACACGACCCCCTTTTTGAAATTTCTCTTTCCCACAACAACCTCGATTTCCTCCAGTCTTTTCCCATATCCTTCTCTATCCAGACAGTCCTGGTCCGTTATTCCCATCATTTCCGTTCCTTACTTCATCAGCATGGTGTATCCTCTTAAGCTTCTTCCTTTCCTGTATCTTTCATATGCTGAATACGCATTAAGTTGGGCAGTGTACCACCAAAGAGGCCATATCCCCTTGTCTTAGTTCTGTTATCATTGGAAAGCTTTGTTGCTGGTATATCCTGCTGAGTGTTAGTTCAACTAGTTTCCTGGTATTTTGGTCTACTCTTTATTCTTGTAGTATTTCCTGTATTTTGAATCCACCGAATCCTAAGCTTCGGACTCCTTCTTAAAGTCAACAAGCGAGATGTAGAGGTTTTTCTTGGTTTTGTTAGGTCTTGTCTTGTAGTGTTTTAAAATAATTCACAAGTATAAAAAAAAATATATATATATTTGACTAAAATCTGTCTAGCTTCAAATAAATAAAAAATTATCATAATAATTTGAAGAGGTTCCGCAATGTCTTCCCTGAAAAGAATTTTTAAGAAATAGATAAAGTATTTCTAAGCATCCTTTCATAGTGTAAACCCAGATTTTGTTATCTTGAATGCCAAAACTTTGAACAAAAAATTAAAAGAGTGAGGTTGTAATATAAAGATCACAAAAATACTTTGCTAATAATTTGGGTGTCCGTGCATTTTTATATATAACATAAAAGAAAAAAAAACACATGATAAAAAATCAAAATAAAATAGGCCATAACGTGATTTCTTTCTCATTTTTTAAAATTCAATAACTTTATATTTCTGATTTATTATTATTGTTATTGTTGATAGTAAAATATTTATTATTAAATAACGATTAGGGTAAGATTTATTTCATTAATGATAAAAATAAAAACCGATCTTGATAAAAATCAATTAAGATCAAACATATCAAATAAATCAAAAAAATTTCTAAATTCCATATAAAACTTTTTGTTAAAAATGCCATAAAAATGCCCAATTGGGGGGTTCTAATCCCTGTGACCCACCCAACCCCCTCCTTGATTTACCTCGATGTTATTAGTATATTAAAGTATATTTAAAGCTCTCGGTACAATCGATATAATTATTGATATCTTTATAAGGCTAATCTAAATTATTTATGGATTGGACTTTTCCCCCAAAGATTCGATGAAAACAACTAATTGTGAGTGTTTACAACAGGCTGATATTCGGGCTTTGAACCATTAATCTCATTCGGTATTGACCATGAATTTTAGCTAGTTTTAGAGCTATTAGGAAAATCCTATGGACAAAATTGACAATAGATAACAGTCTTTTTTTTTTTTAATGTCTATTTCGATTGTTTTTTCGTGAATTTCCTGTTTACCACTCGTTTTAACTATTTCACATTATTATCTTCTAATGAATTAATTATTTATTTGATTTCGTTTTGATTGGATTATATTTGGAAAATAACAAAATAGTCTTAAAGTTCATATTGGATTATTTCCTGATTAATGACGAAAAACGATATTTACAAAACATATATTTTGGAAATTGCTATACAAGACATAAGCTTACAAATATTGTATAATAAATGAAAAATAACTAAAGTATAAATATATAAGGTTGAAATGTGCTAGATTCAAATGTATGGTTCTTCATTAAAATCTTCTATATGTCCTTTGACAGCGACAGGTAAAGTACGTTTTACGCCAAAAGTACTTTCTGCTTTGGTTAAAGGAAGATATTTTTGTCAATGTACTAGATTTTTCGAATTTCTCCTGACAACGATTATTTGAATGGTCTTTAACACGTTCATGACGGCGCACAGTGGTTGAAAATCGACTATTTTCGGAAAAAACCTTGTCAAACCCGATCTGTGAGCCGCAAAAAAATAAAGTTGATATTATCATAACCACGATTGAATTTCCTATGAAATGTATAGGTTCGAGCCCCGCTTAACCGGCTATTCGGATTAACCGGCAGTGTAAGGAAAATAGAAAAAAAAATATACATCAATTTTGGACTCGAAATCGGCTAGTTTAAACACTTTTGCTGTTTTATGCTAATAATATCATTGATAGTACTTACAATATAATTTTATTTCATGAAAACACTCAAGTTAGGTAAAAAAAAAAAAAAATCATACATAGGAACTATCAATTATTTTTGTCGTTATGTTTTAATTCTTAACTATCAAATGTATATCATATTAAAATATAAGATTGGGATCGTCCGATTTTAATATAATTTTGATAGGAGATGGTGGGATTGACTGTAGGTTTAATAACTGCAACTCTATCTGTGAAAATATAGTTCCCTTATTCACGCTTAATAATAGCTGAACCTTTTTTTTTAATACCAATCTTCTAAAAACAAATGGATGCTTAAAAATCTGGTGCGTGCGCGCAACACACAACTTTCACTTACCAACTTACTTAGATAAGAAATTGACGTGTTTTGTTAGATATCATTTCCCAAAATCACACATTTTTCTACATTCATATCTTATTTTTATTAATCGTTAAAGCCGTTTTTGAGTAAATAAAAAACCCCGTGAAAATGATACAAAATTTATTAAGTAAAGTCCCCCCTTCGGTTGATCAATTTTGATGAAATGTTGGCTATCACATATTTGGCATATACATACATCAAATACCCAGTTTGGTCACAATCGTGAAAGCCGTTTTTGATTAAATAAAAAAAGCACGTAAAAATGATACAAAATTTATTAAGTAAAGTGCCCCCTGCGGTTGATCAATTTTGATGAAATTTTTACAGACATATCTCGGGCATATAAGTAGATCAAATACTAAGTTTAATCAAAATCGTTAGAGCCGTTTTTGAGTAAATAAAAAAAGCACGTAAAAATGATACAAAATTTATTAAGTAAAGTGCCCCCTGCGGTTGATCAATTTTGATGAAATTTTTACAGACATATCTCGGGCATATAAGTAGATCAAATACTAAGTTTAATCAAAATCGTTAGAGCCGTTTTTGAGAAAATCAAAAAAACACGTGAAAATGTTACAAAATTTATTAAGTAAAGTCCCCCCTCCGGTTAATCAATTTTGATGAAATTTTTACAGTCATATCTCGGGCATATAAATACATCAAATACTTAGTTTGATCAAAATCATTAAAGCCGATTTAGAGTAAATAAAAAAAACACGTGAAAATGTTACAAAATTTATTAAGTAAAGTCCCCCCTCCGGTTAATCAATTTTGATGAAATTTTTACAGTCATATCTCGGGCATATAAATAGATGAAATACTCAGTTTAATCAAAATCGTTAGAGCCGTTTTTGAGAAAATCGAAAAAAACCTAAAAAGTTATTAAATAAAGTACCCCCTCCCTTTGAGCAATTTTGATGAAATTTTTGCTGTCACATCGCGGGCATATACCTACACTAAATACCCAATTTCAGGTTCGCACGGTTTATAGTTCTTGAGCTAGTCTGTTCACATACACACACACACACACACACACACACACAGACACACACACAGACCATTTCGCGGGACTTGGTCATTTCGACTCAGGGGACCCCAAAACGTGTATTTCCGTTGAAAACCGGAAGTCGAAATTTTTCACGATCGCAATACTTTCCTTACTATATATTTCATATATAGGTAAGTGAAAGTAAAAATTAAAAGTGCCGAAGCCTTTAAGTTATCGGAGGTCATGTTAATAAACTTATTATTAATAATTTCCAAATTCATTCTAAAATCACGGTAGTTGAAAAAGTTGATTTATTATCGACCTAACAACGATTCAGACTGACTTTATAAATGATGCTACAGACCTGGTATGTAAGGCATGATGTTTTACTAAACGATTAGTAATATCCTAATTCGAAGCACAAGCTCCATAGCGAATAAACTGCACGAAATAGCTTTGGTATTTCAATAAAAAAAAAAAAATCCCACATGTACAGACGCAGGTGGACGCAGCTAGAATATGTTTTAATATTTCTTTGAATGTATCTTCTTCTTAAAAAAATGGATTTTAAAACTGCGCTTGATTACGGATTACCAAAAAAATTTTTTGTCTTAATTTTATTGCATTTATTCGGGATTTTATTTCTGGGTTAAAACATAGACCAAATAGCATCATTTTTATGCTAGTGTAATATGTGAGATCGCTTTTCATGATTAAGAAGGAAAATCGCTCTAAGAAACAAAAATGCGAGTTGTAAAAATTATTATAGTGCTATAAATTTTCCCTTGAAAAATAAACCTTTTCAATGATCGATTTTCAAAGGGTCCTAACAAGTTTAAAAATCAGAATATATCCGAATAAATTGATGGAATGTGTCAGGTAACTATTCTTAATTAATATTGAAAAGAAAAAGAATATTCCAATACCTTAAAAAAATGGGTTTTTTCCGCCTTTCAACCACTGTTGAATTATTATCGGCGTGTACCACCGGTGGCTCACATTAGAATGCCGCTCTGCCAAAAAATTAGATCTTTAACTCTTTTACTGCCCAAAAAGAATACCTGAGAGTCACGCTCTCGTTTCGACAATTAATATTTAATTCTCTGACAAGAGAACAGTTACTCGATTTCAGGTGACATGGCAGCCAAAGTGTTGAAGGAACTGCATTCATCCTTCTTTTAAGGCCATTAACCCGTTTCGGTATAAATTCGACTTTATTCACTGGTACAGCAGAATAATTCTTATGTCTAAGAAAAATTAAATGTTATTGCAAACAGTCACGTTTTTTTCTCTAATTCCAATTTTCATTAAACCCTAATTTTTCTTTGACATTAACTCATGTCAAATATATAATACCTATTGTATATGTATACAGGGTGTTTCGGAATTGCACGGCACTATTTTAGGTACGTGTTCTCTAACACAAAATAAACAAAAAAGTTCATATTAACATATATCTCAAACTCATTTATTAAACAGATATCAAAGGTTAAAGATTTATTATTTATTTACTGCATTAAGACTGACTGTACAACGTTTAACGTGTTTAATACTAAATAAAAGGTTTTAATCACCTGATAAACAAATGAACGATAAGCAATGACAGTAGTTGCTCATCTGTTTGTCTAGTTCTGTGTGTTTTAGTGTGAGTGAATCTTGTGACACAGTTCAATTTATGATTATCATGGGAGATACCACAAATTTATTCACTTTTGATGAACAAACAGACATGCTTTTAACTTATGGCGAGGTACATACAAACGGTGCTGCTGCTGTTCGAAGATATCGTGAAAAATTTCCTAACCGAAGAATACCAAATCGTAAAACGTTTGAGGCCATTGAAAGACGTCTTAGGGATAATGGTACGCTAAAACCTATACGAGTGAACGCCGGTCGACAACGATTTCGACGAACTGCAAACGTAGAAGAAGAAATACTCGATGCTGTTCAGTTATCTCCTACTACTAGTACCAGAAGGTTGTCACGTCGTTTCGATGTTTCCTCTACCAGCGTATAGCGAACTTTACGCGAACAACAATTATATCCATTTCACGTATCAAGTAGGCAAGATTTGTTACCACAAGATTATAACAAGCGCGGAAATTTCTCCCAGTGGTTAATTCGACAATGCACACGAGATCCTAACTTCCTGAACTGCATTTTGGTTACTGATGAATCTTGCTTTACCAGAAACGGGATTCTTAATTTTCGAAATACCCATACTTGGGCCGAAGAAAACCCTCATACGACTGCTGTTGGACATTACCAACATACATTCTCTTTAAATGTCTGGTGTGGTCTTCTAAGCGACAAAATCATCGGCCCCTTCTTTTTGCCACCTAGGCTGTCAGGTATATCTTACTTGCATTGTTTGCAAAATAATCTGCATGATATTCTAGAAGATATTCCGCTAGGCATTAGGCAAAGGCTGTGGTTTATGCATGACGGTGCTCCAGCTCACTTTTCTCATAGTGTCACTGATTATTTAAATGCAACTTATGGAGACCGATGGGTTGGTCGAAACGGACCTGTTAAATGGCCACCACGATCTCCGGATTTAACGCCATTAGATTATTTTGTGTGGGGCTGGATGAAGTCTATGGTTTATTCTGCGGCAGTTGACACGCAAGAAGAGCTAAGAAATCGGATCGTGGAAGCCGCAGTAACTATCAACTACCATCCTGATGCTATACGAAGAGCCAGAGAAGCATGGATTCGTCGTGCTGAATGTTGCATTCAACAAAACGGAGGCGCCTTTGAACATTTACTCTAAATGTTGTAATAATAATAAATAAATAGTAATAATAAATCTTTAACCTTTGATATCTGTTTAATAAATGAGTTTGAGATACATGTTAATATGAACTTTTTTGTTTATTTTGTGTTAGAGAACACGTACCTAAAATAGTGCCGTGCAATTCCGAAACACCCTGTATAATACCTTTATTACATTTTCCATTTTATGTTCCTGTATTAAAATTTTCCTAGAAGCTATCACTGATTGCCATAGAGGAAACTAAACGACGGTCATTAGACATTGCCGAATTCCCCGAAAGAGTTGGCCAACATACAGAGACCAAGACAGCTGCCGGTGGTTCCTGTTGCTACACCACTTTGGCTATTATACAATTCCTCCCTAGCTCTAGCCTGTTCTCTCTCTTTTGGGCTGTCGAAAAATATAATTTTAGATACATAGATAAATATCTTCATTAAAAATCAGGGTTTGAAAAAGATAATTTAAAAAATCTGCTGCGGTGCGCGTATCACACAACTCACAGAATGGTCGAGTTTTTCATTGCTTTATCGTAAATAGTTATTATTATTACATTTTGTTTTGTTAAATAAAGAATTTAAGTTTAAATAAATAAGAACATGAAGATACCGTTTATCTGAGTCTGTGTCCGGTTATAAACAGGCAGTTGGGTAACAGTAACTAGCAAAAAACTCTTTGTAAAAAACAAGCAAGCAGTAAAAAAAACTCTACAGTTGATGAAATTAGTCCCTTCATACATAAATTAGCAATAATGAATCGAAAAGTGCTAAGTGAGAACTACCATATTTTGCTATACAGATACTCTATAACTTAAGGAGATATACATGTATAAGTATATACTTAAATGTGGAAAAATGTGTGAAGTTGAGGAATGGCGTTTACATAATATCGAAACACGTCGATTTTTAATCTAAGTAAGTTCGTAAGTGAAAGTTGAGTGTTCGCGCATCGCACCAGATTTTTAATGTGTGGAATGAAAAACGCGAGCGAAAAATCTTTACTATGTTTTTTTTAAATTTTTTTATTTGGTTCCGACACGACTACTCTATGAACCTTCGACAGCGAGGAAGCCGAGGCCAGAAGGTTACGATTTATAAGGCCTAATTGTAAAATCAAATGTCACGTCACCCGGTGGCATTTGTCAATGTTTAATTTCCGTTTGATGTTTCCAGCTGTACCATTAATAACTATTTAAAAGGAGTTCTTATGTGTTAGGAGCGATGTGTTGCTTCGCTTTTTGACCGCCAGGAGCGATTACAACATACCCAACAGCTATACCGAGTTGATAGAGGAAGTTATTTGGGATAATTTTGACCCCATATTTGAGTTCTCCGAAAGCTTACCGTTTTCGAGTTTTTTGCAATTTAAGATAATTTAAAAAGTTGTCTATAAAATATTATTACAGAATTGTTTGTGTTTATTTTCAAACATTGTTTTCTGGGAAGTCGCACACACAATAGGTCATAACTATTTCCATCACTTTATCAACAAAGTTTCTCTTCCAGTCTGCGATGTACCTACAATAGGGGGAGTATAGTATAAACAATTAGAGTCTATCAATTGTACATGTCTATTTGAGCACAAAAGGGGTCTCCTGTGGTATAGTGGTTAGCATAGCAACCTACAATACTAAAGTCCCGAGGCCTAACCCTCGGATAGGACGTATATTGGAGGTCCCGAGCCTATACGATGTCAGCTACAGGTAAAGATCCCTAACCTAATCCCTACGAGGCAAATAGGCAAAATCTAGGGCTCCCTCTGTAGCATCTTCCGATTAGCCCTAGTGGCTTGAAACAAACCAAACCAATAAGCGTATAACAAAATATGTTTTCTTCCAAAGCAATTAACGGTTAACGAGTTTCTGTTGTAAAATAATTTGGATTTTCGAATTTAAAAACTAACACACAGCTAAGATTCGCAAAGTTATCAACCAAGCAATTTTTCGGGCGTCTTTGCTCGAGCAACGAGAAAACCATACATTGCAAGTAATACCTTATACTAGTGACCCACCGAAGTTTCGGTTTCGGCCGAAAAATCTGGTTTCGGTCGCAGTTTCGGTTTCGGCCAAAAATTGACCGAAACTTCGGCCAAGTCGAAACTTTTGACGTTTTTTTTAATCTAAATTTAAATAAACTCTCTTGTACTTGAAGTAACAACTTTAACAGAAAAAAAAAAAAAAGTTTGAGAGGTAGTTCTTTTTTGGATTGAATTCAGAACCTCACGTTTTACATTTAATATTTTTATTTCTGTCATCAATTTTCTGTGAATAATTATCTCTGAACCATATAATTAAGTTGAAGCCACTGGACACTTGAATACTTATAAATTGATCTTAAAGCGATTATGTTTGTATTCCAAAGGCATAATTATATTCAAATCAGTGATGGAAATCATTTAATGAAAATGAGCGTCAATTATACAGTTGTGAAGGGGAGAGGTTAGATTCCTCATAAATATGATGCACAGTTGCCAATCCACAAAAAGAAATTCACATTCTTTATGTAATTTTATATTTCTTACATGTTGCGTATTCTGTTTTTTTTTTATTGTGCTATAGGCTATAAATATTGAAAGCACATTAAATTTACAGTAATGTTTTAATTTATATTTCGGTATTTGTCCGCACAGGTTTCGAAGAAGTAGAAATGACAAGGTCAATCTCTTGCAGTTCTTGATGAACATTTTTTGGAATTTGTTTCCTGGTTAAAACAATATTTTATCTTATACTTTTTAGTTCGTCCCAATGGGCTCTACTGGGTACTGTGCAGAGAAGTACTGTTTCTTGGTTTTCAGTCGCCCAAGGAGGTGATTTGACCGTGATCATGCTCAACCTCCAGGCATATCACCCTTAATTTTTCTTTTAAGATTTTCCACTTTAAAGAGGATTGGTTTGCTCAAAGAGGATCTCTCGGCCATCGAGACGATGTGTCATAGAATATTAAAGATATCCTGCCAAGTGAGATTTGAACTCAATTGAACTCAGGGCCTTGAGTAGAGCACAGGTTAAACACAATTTAAAAATTGTAATGGCCAAATACACCCTTTCCTCTGAAAGCTTGTAAGTACAGGGTGTCCATAAAGAGTATTCGGGGTTTGAAAGTTGAATAAAATCTCAAATATAGAATATCAAGTAGGATGTTTACGTTTTATTTAAACATAATGAACTGGAAATTTATTTAGAAAAAAACAATATTGTCTAGGTGTCCACCATAACGCTGCTGGCACTTTTCGATTCTCAAACGCAGTAAATAGTGTAAATAGTGAACGTTACTGTGAAATGATAAGAGGTTTTTTGGCCCAAGAACTTCAAGAGTTTAAAGGATATAACTCTAAAACATGGTTTCAGCAAGACGGGGCCACTTGCCATACTTCAGTATTATCAATTGCTACGGTAAACGCATTATTTCAAAACAACGTGATTTCTGGTAGAGGCACCATTAGCTGGCCTCCCAGGAGTCCCGATCTCAGTCCTCTTGACTTCTTTCTGTGGTGATACCTGAAAAGTTGGGTATACGAAAACAAACCGGCGAATCTAACGCAATTGAAGCAAAATGATAGAAATGACAAATTATGCAAACAAAAAGAAATGACGGTAATCTCAGGAACAATGTGTCAACGCGTTTTTAGAAATCTGCGTTTGAGATTCGAGGAGTGCCAGCGTTATGGTGGACACCTAGACAATATTATTTTTCCTAAATAAATTTCCAGTTCATTGTGTTTAAATAAAACGTAAACATTGAACTTGATATTCTATATTTGAGATTTTATTCACCTTTCAAACCCCGAATACTCTTTTTGGACACCTGTTATTTTGATTTAAACAAGAATTTATTACCAGAATTATAAATAGGGAATAATTGAATCGATAAATAACCAATAAAAAAAACATTTCCGTCATTAAGAGACCGATCCCTATTTTCTTCAACATTGATATGCGGTAAAGATTTCCTTGCCCGCATGTAACTTAATCTGCCTTGACATTTCTTATTCCACGTGCAGGGCCTTGATAAGTATTAATTTCAAAGTCCTTCAAGCCGATAGCACTAAGTAACAAAAATGTCCGGACTGTCTGTCATTAATATGTGTGAGAGATGGTGAAAGATTGTGCTGACAACAAGGTCTTGGATTTGATTACAAGTGTATTTAGCGGTCTATCAACACTGACGGAAATTAAAGGCACTAGGACGTAAAATGGAGGTCCCCAGCCTGTACGATGACACGTACCCATTCAAGATCCCTATCCTAATTATACCTGGATAGGCAAACTTTAGGACTCCCACTGTAGCATCGTCCGGTTAGCCTTTGTAGCATAAAGTGACGATAAACAAACAAACATGAGTTATATGTAGAGACCGGATTCTCGTGCAATTGCACTTTTTTTTCGGTTGCTTGAAATCGATCGGGGACAAGTTATTTACACGAATTAAGGCTTCCTGATTAACATATGTAAGTTTTATTTTGCACGAAACTGCACATTTTGAGGGTCACTGCACAAATTTGCACATTTTAGGTTTCAGTGCACGAAAGTGCATTTTTTGATATTTCATTAAAAATATTGATTTTTTTTTAATTTTTATTATAGAGAATAGTTATGACTAAAGCTCGGAATTCCGTGCAGTAAAAATTTGAAAACGTGCAATAAAAACTTAAAAACGTGCAAAACCGTGCAATAAAAACTTTAAAACGTGCAAAAACATGCAAAAAAAAAAAATGTATTGCTTGAAAATCATGAATTAAATAATTTATGTGAACAATATATAGCTACTTTTGAAACAAATAAGTGGCGGAGAGTAAACTGTAGTAAAAACTTTTATTTTTAAAATATTGGTTTTTATATTGATTTTGGTAAAATAATGTTTTTTTTATTAGTAAAGAAAAGTTAATGGAGTACATTAGAAATGTAACTACACTGCAATATTTTTTAAATCAAAAATTATAACTAAAATACATTTCTAAATTTTTTTCTGTAAAACAGTGCCTCCTATCACTTAAACTTTCTTTCAATTTAGAGAAAGATATCTCAACTTCTACAATCGTCAGAGGACAATATTTATAGCGACTCAGCAACTAGGGGTCTCCTTCAATTCGACAGTGACTGAAATTCCGTTCAGGCAATCATTACAATTTTTTAAGAGTTTGTATTCAGGATTTAAAAAAAAAAAAAATCGTAATTTTTCGTAAATGATAATTCCTATTTCGCTATTGAATTTTTCCATCAATGATTTTCCAACGTCCTCAACTATTTTTATTTGGTCATATAGAGAAGGATTTTTCTCATCTAGTTCTGTAATAGCAACCTGCAAAGCTGCTAAATTCGATCTAATAAATGCCAAATCAGATTGAATGGTTGGGTTCATCAAAATGGTTTTTAATTTGATAATTGATTGCACATTTTCTTCCAATTCTATATTTAAAAATATTTCCGGTAAAAAAACAAAAAAAAAATCAAATATAAAATATTTACTTAAAATAGTAACAAGATGTGGAATAAAGAGTAAAACACTCGCATGTGAGCTGTAATTATATTGGAAAAAAGGAAGATCTTATAAAGGATTATGGAATCACTAGATGCAATATCCGGTGCGTAGGCTTATTTTTAAATCACTCTGATGACACGCACTACCCCTGGTACAGTTCTATGGTTAAAAAATCTGGTGCGTGCGCGCAACACACATCTTTCACTTACCAGCTTACTTAGATAAGAAATTAATGCGTTTTGTTAATGCCACTTCTCAAAGTTACTCATTTTCCACATTCATTTCTTATTTTTGTTTTCATTTGCTCTATAAACCCCTCAGAACATTTTAATAAACGCTTACCTGATATTAAATAACACTCAATTTTCATTAAACATGACGAATGTGAAGAAAATCGTTAAAGCCGTTTTTGAGATAATCTAAAAATTAGAAAAAAGTTATGAAATAAAGTGTCCGCTTCGGTTGATCAATCTTGATGAAATGTTGGCTATCACATCTTTGGCATATACATACATAAATACCCAGTTTGATCAAATTCGTGAAAGCCGTTTTTGAGTAAATAAAAAAAACACGTGAAATTGATACAAAATTTATTAAGTAAAGTCCCCCCTCCGGTTGATCAATTTTGATGAAATGTTGGCTATCACATCTTTGGCATATAAATACATCAAATACCCAGTTTGATCAAAATCGTGAAAACTGTTTTTGAGTAAATAAAAAAAAACACGTGAAAATGATACAAAATTTATTAAGTAAAGTCCCCCCTCCGGTTGATCAATTTTGATGAAAAGTTGGCTATCACATCTTTGGCATATACATACATCAAATATCCAGTTTGATCAAAATTGTGAAAGCCGTTTTTGAGTAAATAAAAAAAAAACACGTGAAAATGATACAAAATTTATTAAGTAAAGTCCCCCCTCCGGTTGATCAATTTTGATGAAATGTTGGCTATCACATCTTTGGCATATACATACATCAAATATCCAGTTTGATCAAAATTGTGAAAGCCGTTTTTGAGTAAATAAAAAAAAACACGTGAAAATGATACAAAATTTATTAAGTAAAGTCCCCCCTCCGGTTGATCAATTTTGATGAAATGTTGGCTATCACATCTTTGGCATATACATACATCAAATATCCAGTTTGATCAAAATCGTGAAAGCCGTTTTTGAGGAAATAAAAAAACACACGTGAAAATGATACAAAATTTATTAAGTAAAGTCCCCCCTCCGGTTGATCAATTTTGATGAAATTTTTACAGTCATATCTCGGGTATATAAATAGATCAAATACTCAGTTTAATCAAAATCGTTAGAGCCGTTTTTGAGAAAATCGGTAAAACTTAAAAAGGTATTAAATAAACTACCTCCTCCCTTTGAGCAATTTTGATGAAATTTTTGCTGTCACATCGCGGGCATATACATACACTAAATATCCAATCTCAGGTTCGCACGGTTTATAGTTTTTGAGCTAGTCTGTTCACACACACACACACACACACACAGACACACAGACACACACACACACACACAGACCATTTCGCGGGACTTGGTTAATTGGACTCAGGGGACCCCAAAACGTGTATTTCCGTTGAAAACCGGAAGTCGAAATTTTTCACGATCGCAATACTTCCACTTACTATATATTTCATATATAGGTAAGTGAAAGTAAAAATAATTAGTTACTTACTTGTGCTACAGTGGGCATCAGTTTGTGATTTCCTCTCACATCCAATATTTTTATCACAAGATTTGCAAAACATTACACTACCACTCCTTTTGAGTCAAGATATTTTTCAATCCATCCCGCAATTTTCGAAGACACATCTCCAATTTTTGGCATTTTAAGTAACAACATACTCGACAGAAGCTAGTTTGATAGTGACAGAAAGATGAGAATTGAGAAACAAAATGTAAACATTCAGGAACTACTGAACCCTTAGTTCTTGGAAATTGGAGGTTTGTGTTTGTTTACATGTCCCAAGTTTCCTTTATTTTTTTTTCCTATGTTTCCTTTCCGTTATTTTTTATCCCTATTCCTAATTCCCATTTATTTTTCCACTAATTTTTTGTTGTGTATTTAAGAAAATTAAAATTTGTATAATTTTTTTTTCTTCAAAATATCAAATGATGCAATTTCTTGCAATAAAACTTCAAAACGTGCAATTCCGTGCAGTAAACCCCAAAACGTGCAATTTCGTGCAGTAAACCCCAAAACGTGCAATTTCGTGCAGTATAAAACTTCATTAAAACGTCCCATTAGGCTTGATTCGGATAAGTAACTTAAATTCGCTTTATTCTGACTTTCCAATAAAAAGATGCAATTGCACGGGAATCCGAGCTCTAGTTATGACTTATTTTAAAATCACCAACAATAATACCGATATATGTATGTATTTATAATTTATTTTTCTACCTAATTTTCTAAGAAAGAAAAAATTATTCACGATTTCAAAATATTTCTTCGAACTCGTTACGGAAATGGTATTATGTCGAACAACGTTCCTTTGTATTAACTTTATTTGAAGTTCTAACTGGATTTGACTCAACCTTCCCAACTACTCCTTTATTTCCATATCATTCTGAAGTTGAGTTTAGTTCAGTAAACAAGAACAAAAATTTTCACTATTGACCTATGGCCTAAAGTGACAGCCAGCCAATCTTCCTAAATCAAATGGATAAAACCATACCCAGAATTGAAAGAAGACGGGAAAACACGCAGTTAACTGCAGCACAAAAATCCAAGCAAACTCCAATTCAACAATTACAACAAACAAAGCTGCTCGTCGTTAGACAATAACAAACAGTTTTTACCGATTTATGTTACACCATGGTCGCTTCCAATATTCCATTCAATAAACTGCAGTCCAAGCCCTTTAAGTGTTTTTTGCAAAAATACACAAAACAAAACATTCCTGACGAGAACACCCTAAGAAAAAAATTACCTCAAAAACTGTTTTAAACATTCTGTTGAAGAAATACGAAAAATAGTTGAAAATAATTAAATTTACATCATGGTAGATGAAACAACAGACCCACGGGGACTTAATATTTGCAGTATAATTGTTGGAATCCTACACCTGGAGATTGAACCCAAACCATACTTCATTTGATGGAAGCAGCTTCCAAAAATGACAGGTTAGCAAATTTTTTCTGTCAAACATCCTACCAAGATAAAATCCTTTTATTTTTTAGCGATGCCGCTCCGTATATGGTAAAAGCTGGAGAAGCATTAAAAGTTTTTTATTCAAATATGGTACATGTAACTTGTGTAGCGCATGATTTAAACCGTGTTGCTGAAAAAGTTAGGGAAATTTGCAGAAATATGAACACACTTGTTAATAGTGGGAAAAAATATATTTAAAAGCTCCTCACCGCGTTACAGCTTATAGAAATAGTATGGACTGCTCCCTTCCCTCAGAACCTGTGATAACTAGATGGGAAACATGGATCGAAGCAGCCCTATTTTATTCAGATCATTTTAATAATTTTAAAGAGTTTGTTTCTACTCTTGAAGATGATGCAGTATCTGTGCAAAAAGTAAAATCTTTTTTTAAATTTTACATCTGTTGCATCAGATCTAGCATTTATAAGATCCCATTTATCGGTTCTACCTTCGCAAATAAAAAAGCTTGAAGAGCAAACCTTAACGTTGAGATCACAGATTAATATTATCGAGAAAGTTGGAGATGAATTTTTTTTTTTTTTTTTTTTTTCTTCAGGAATTTCTTCATTAAGAAGGTTTCCTCAACCAAACTCCTGGAGATGAATTTACGAAGCATAATATGAAAATGTATATTATTGTAAATTTAATACGATAAAATTTTAAAAATTTCTATTTGATAAATTAATATAGTTAGTAGAAAATTACGAAAATTTATGTTTTACTATATATATTATTAGTTTTGTTTAATTATGATTCCTAGCAAACAATTTTTTTGTTGGTTTTGTAAGCACATATGTATATAACAATAATTATATACATATGTTAAATTAATATTTGATTTTTTAATTATACACCGCCTCTTCACACAGCAGAAGATTGAATTGCACGTTCGTCAGTGTTTTTTATTTTTATTGCACACTTGTCAGTGTTTTTTATTTTTATTGCACGTTTTTGCACGTTTGGCTAATTTTTATTGCACGTTTTTAAAATTTTTACTGCACGAAATCCGGCCTTTAGTTATATGTTTGCTTTATTTTTTTACTTTCACTTACCTATATATGAAATATATAGTAAGGAAAGTATTGCGATCGTGAAAAATTTCGACTTCCGGTTTTCAACGGAAATACACGTTTTGGGGTCCCCTGAGTCCAATTAACCAAGTCCCGCGAAATGGTCTGTGTGTGTGTGTGTGTGTGTGTGTGTGTGTGTGTGTGTGTGTGTGTGTGTGTGTGTGTGTGTGTGTGTGAAGACTAGCTCAAAAACTATAAAACGCACAGACCTGATATTGGGCATTTGGTGTATGTATATGCCCGCGATGTGACAGCGAAAATGTCATCAAAATTGGTCAAACGGAGGGGGTACTTTATTTAAAGAATTTTGTCTAATTTTTAGGTTTTTTTTTTCGATTTTCTCAAAAACGGCTCTAACGATTTTGATTAAACTCGGTATATGGTGTAGGTACATGCCCGCGATGTGACAGTCAAGATTTCATCAAAATTGATTTAATGGAGGGGGCACTTTATTTATTAAATATTGTCCCATTTTCACGTCTTTTTTTTTATATACTCAAAAACGGCTTTAACGATTTTTATCAAACTTGGTATTTGATGTATGTACATGTCCGTGAATGGACAACCGAAATTTCATCAAAATTGATCAATTGAAGGGGGCACTTTACTTAATAAATTTTGTCTCCTTATCACGTGTTTTTTTTGTTTACTCAAAACGGCTTTATCGATTTTGACCAAATTCGGTATTTGGTGTATGAATATGTGACAGCCAAAATTTTATTAACACTTATCGATTCACCTCCAAGATGTATTTGCAAAAAGCAGCTCGCAGTAAAACACAAGCAATCAGTAAAAAAAAAACTCGACTATTTATGAAATTAGTCCCTTCATAAATAAATTAGCAATAATGAATCGAAACCAAGCAATAATGAGAACTACCAAATTTTGCTATATGGATACTCTATTACTTATTAAGATATACAAATATAAGTATGTACTTAAATGTGGAAAAATGGGTGAAGTTGAGGAATAACGTTTACGTATTATCGAAACACGTCGATTTCTAATCTAAGTAAGTTCGTAAGTGAAAGTTGTGTTGCGCGCATCGCACCATATTTTATTTACTCAACAACGGCTGTAATGAATTTAATCAGAATGGATATTTGGTGTATTTATATGCTCACGATGTGGCAGCCAAAATTTCATAAAAATTGGTCTAACCCAGGGGGCGCTTTGTTTCATAACTTTTTTTCCAATTTTCACCTTTTTTCGAATATCTCAAAAACGGCTTTAATGATTTTGATTAAAATCATCATGGTTAATCAAAATCAAGCCTTCTTTAATATCCAGTGAGATTTATCATTATTAAAATGTTCTGAGGGGCTAAAATGGGGAAGGGGTCTTTTTGTTTTCCTACAAAGTAATATTGATTTTATGTATACGGAGAAATTTACTGTCTCTCGTTTCGCCTTAAAATAAGATAGAGCTAAATATAAAATATGAAAAAAATCAACTAAACATATACATTTTAACAATGTCATAGAAAATTATAAAATCTGACGACTTGGAGTATTATGATTGCATTGCCAAGTTATCACAAGTAAAAACTTTTATTTAATAATAAAAAAAAAATAGTACTTTAGAGCACAAATAAAAACAAAAATAAGAAACGAATATGGAAATGGAATGTGGCAATTAAAAAAACACGTCTATCTCTAATTTAAGTAAGTTGGTAAGTGAAAGTTATGTGTTGCGCGCACGCACCAGATTTTTCATATTTCATATTTAGACATTTCTTACTGTTGGATGAAACGAGAGACAGATAATTCCTCCATATAAAGTAAAACAAAGGTACTTCATAGAAAAACAAAAAAGGCCCCTTCCCCATTTATGCCCCCTCTGAACAATTTAATAATGATAAAGCTTAGCTAATATTTATGAATACTTGATTCTCATTAAACGTGACGCGTTCAATCAAACTCGTTAAAGCTATTTTTGATAAAATGGGAAAGAAAGTTATGAAACAAAGTGTCCCCTCCGTTTGATCAATTTTGATAAAAATTTTGCTTTAATAAAGCGGGCGTATACCTACATCAAATACCATGTTTTATCAAAATCGTTAGAGCCGTTTTTGAGAAAATCGAAAAAGAAAAAAAACACTAATAAGTTATGAAATAAAGGACCCCCTCCGCTTGACCAATTTTAATGAAATTTTTGCTGTCACATTGCGGGCATATTGATACACCAAATACCCAATTTCGGGTTCTTACTGTTTATAGTTTTTGAGCTAGTCTGTTCACACACACACACACACACACACACACACACACACACACACACACACACACACACACACTTTCCGTTGATTCAAATGGGTCATGACCCCTCCCCAAATATTTTGACTTTTCAATTATGGGCTTATGGGTCATGAAACAATTTTGGATCCGCCACTGCCCATTAGCCTTAGTGGCATAATGGGAAGTTAAACAAACAACAAACAAAGGTACTATTTCCCCTATGTTGCTTCTGTGAATAGCCAACACGCTGCCGTTTAGTGTGGAGTCGCCGAACTCGAGCGAAGAGAGTCCGTTTGGGAGTTTATCCACCTCTGAGCCGAAAGCTGAGATCTAATAAAGCTAATCGTGGAACTTTTTAGCTGAAAAGGACACGACGAGTGAACTTATATTATTGTGATGTAAACACCCGAAATAAGCAACACCTACAAGTACCGTACGGAACGCTTTCCGAAAAAGAAAAACGCGATGGAATATTATGAATGCAATATCATTGTCACAAATAAAAACTTGTATTTAACAATAACAATCAACACTGATACTTTTTTTTTTTTTTTCAGTTGTCGCATTAGGCCTAATGAGACCTTAGGCCGCGCAGTGTGGTCTTCTTATAGACATGTGTGCTGCTTGTGGGAGCACAGACAGCCTGGAGGGGGTAGCCCAAACCTCACATTTCTGCAAGCCATGGTCACCATGGTGCATCGACTGACTGCCCGTACCTCCATAACCAATCCCATTGGGGCCAATTTGACAGTGTTCTTCCCACCGATGACGTCAGCTCACTCGGGTTCAAGGACAGTGACAAACTGGTCTAGGTACATGGATTATAATAGCTCGAAGTCAGCAGGCCCCGAGGACCTATATTTCTCTCCTCGAAGTATACCGTCCTTGTACCGAACCTCCGTACGATTACTGACATCCTGGAAAACCACACCAGGATTCTCGATGAGATACACGGGAAAGGTTCATCATTCCTATGCCCGGTCAGTGTGAGTCGCCTCCAGTAGGCTGACGGGCTCATATACACGGGGGTGGGGGTAGGCATGGACTGAGCGGCGTTAATAGGCGAGTGTTCACCCGAATAGGGCGGTCACCCATCCAAGTACTGAACACGTTCGATGTTGCTTAACTTTGATTACCTTTATAAATCGCTGGTCCGCTGTGAATTGCTCGCAATCTGGACCTGAGTGTACGCATGTGACTATTAAGCTGAGAACCTGAGCGCAATTTATTATTTCGGTAAATAGGCAAAAATTACTGATAAAAAAAACTAATATAAATACCATTATAAAACAGAAAAATATTTTGTGTCGATTGAGTAAATTAAAATGAAAGTGCGTTCAGTCATTTCGCCAATTCATTTTCAATTTTCTTCAGATAATGTTGCTTTTTCCCCAAGGGATCTCGGTCCAAAACTTTTTTGGACACGCCGGGATTCTGATGACTCATTTAATTATAATAAGTTTAGGCAAATCTGATTCCCTTTAATCACATATACGGTAAATAAGTAATGAATAATTTAAGGATACAGTATCTTCCTGAGTTTGCTACACCAGGTCATGCAGAAACTACGACCCCACTAACCCGGTTTTCAGATGCTGGCGTACTTTTTCATACTAACGGGACTGGATGCTTTCTCTGTGGCGGAATTACAGAGCCTTATCTTACAGTTAGCTCAACGCTCGGCCCGGCTTTCTATAGAGCACCACAAGTATTTTCTGATTTTATTTTATTAAGTTATATAGCTTGCCGTTAGAGGAAAAGGGCATATTTATAAATTATAATAACGAATTAAAAATATTATTTGTTAAGAGGTGTGTAATAGTCAACGGTTCTTCTTTACGATAGGATGATTAATAGTCAGAATTTTCTGATTTATTTTTATTTGTTTAGATTTTGATTGCTTTTTTGTGTTATATGTAATGCTAGGAATATCATTTGTTCATTCATGTTGTCCTCAATACTTTGCATTATCTGGTTTAATCGTCTAATTTCATTTCAAACTAATTAATTTCATACCAACTTATTTCACAAATTCATACATGTAAATTTAATCTACTGATACATGTATTATGCTTAGTTTATGGAGCATGTACAATTCAACAAATACACAGCTCTCGTACAGGGTTACCATACGAGGTTAAGAAAGATAATAAGGTAGGCACAGAGTTGGGCAAAAAGAAGTTGAACTACAAATTACAAAACTACTGTCACAGTAGTTGGGACTACAACTACTTTTATAATTTGTAGTTGATGGACCACAACTACAACTACTGTAGTTTCAAAAAAGTAGTTGCATTTTTACAACTACAACTAGTAGTTGCAACTGTAATTATGGGCCTGAAACTACAACTACTTTTATTGATAACGAGTAATTATCGATATCTAGTATTATCGATAAGGAGTATATCAAATGCAATTCAGCTAATATATAAAACATGTGATTGGTCGAGAACCTAAGGTTAAAAAAAATAATTGACTGCCGGAAATCATGGAAAAATTTTGTATTACGTATATGTATTGTACTATTTTTAAAACAGATTATCAACCATAATGGAGCTCATTTATCTATGGAGTATTTATCTAAACACAAAATAAAAATAGCAAAAACATGTGATTTAATTAGACGTTGCTTAGCAAATGTAGTTGCCGCTCTAAACTACATTTACAACTACTTTTTGTATTTGCCATTCCCAACTACTTTTTCCCAACTACTGTAGTTGTAGTTTTAAATTACAACTACTTAACTGGTAGTTGAAAAATACTAGTTGCGCGCTTCCAACTACAAACTACATGTAGTTGTCTGTGTAGTTAATTACAAATGTAGTTAACTACTGCCCAACTCTGGGTAGGCACTAGTGAATCTTAGCGCTGCCACTCGAATTTTCGTTCACCTTTTCGTTTATTTTATCGTGCGGCTTCCGTTTTTTATAAATTGCATCTCTTAACAGCAAAAAGGGCTTCAATCACATTTTTTCCAATTTTGAGCTATCCATGGAAATCGGATCTATATGTATGTAGCCTCATGTTTTTGTGCAAGCAGTAATTCAGTCCCATGTGCCATATATAGAACCTAATATATTTTTTTCATATTTTTTAGAAAGTGTGTATCACATGGGAACAGTTTTTCATAGTTTTTCGAAAATTATGTTTTTGTGACTGAAGTCCTTTTTGCAGGGATCCGTTCAACTTGCGTTCGTTAATTGTGGATCACCTGTAGTTTAGAAGCTAAAATAGAAGCCTGCAACACTAAAAATCGCGGAATCCTATCCCACGGTGATCCTAGGATTTTTTAGGGGAGTAAAAATCCTTGGCTATGTCTTCTTTCGGATGGGAAGTAAAGGTTCCGGAGTTCCGAGCCTGTGCGATATCAGGTACTCGTTAAAGATCCCAATACTAATTATGACTGTATAAGTAAAATTTAACTCCGATTAACCTCAGAGGCATAAAGTCATTTTATAAAAATATAAATTTATTATGGTTAAAAAACTTCCAAATCAATCTTCGGGTTCCAAATCACATACAGGTGCAACAGGTATTTCCTAACGCGTTAGCCCACTCTGACAGTTGATTGACCGGTCATCTCGCAGACTTGATCGCTAATCTAAAGATGTCCAAATCCTGTCCCGGTGGCATTTAATGACACGGTATTAGCTCTCTCCTGGCATGTGATAACCCCCGTATAGCGGAAACGGTGTGGTATGGGGAGGAAAAAATACAGGACTGGCAAACTATGAGCCAACACAATATCGGACCCATTGGACCGTTGGGAAATTTGGTTATGGTTCGGTCGGAACTAACCTTTCTCCATTGCCCCACTGGATATTGAGGCTAACGATCTTCTTGCTATTTAATTAGCGTTGGCCTATATATCGATAGCGGGGTCTTAAATGATAGTCGATATTTCTGTCGATTCTTCCCCATCTGTCAGTAATTACATACATACATAACTCCACTTGTTGTGTATTCACATATGTGAGTAAGAGTTTATGTATTCAGTTTTTTTTTTTTTAAATTGTAAGAATCTCTTCCGTTTTTATGAAGTGTGACACTGAGAAGTAAAGACATTAATAAAGTATTATCATTTCTGTATAAAATGCGCGATATTTTGTCATTTTTGAAGTCCAAAAATAGAAAATGAATTTTATTGAAACATTTAATAGTAATCTACAACGCTACTATGTACTAATACGTATTTTATATTAAGTCCTTCATTAATCATGAAATGTAAAAAAGTGCGCCCCCCTCAGAAAATCTCTGGATCCGCTACTTTAATATACAAATGTCAGTGTTTATATAATCAATATATATTATAAAGCAAAGTGAACAATGTGCGTGCCGATAAGGCTCAAAAACGACTCAACGTACGACCAAGAAAGTTGTCATCGTGTGACCTTATAACCCCTAACGGAGAAGAAGGTTTCCGTTTTTCTCTTAAGCCTGTAAAATTGAACAGAAAAAGACTTTTAAGCCTCTCGCACCATGTAATTAGCCTATCTGTTCGTGTTAGTAAATGAAAAATTTAGTTCGAGCTGCAGACTACCAGGAAGCGCTAGGGTACGTTTTATTAAATTTTTATTATCCATTCATTTAGTTCGTTATATTTTTTTCAGCTGTTCTTTTTAAATTACTAAAAAATTAAGTGAAAATAATTATTTTCTCCTTTATAATGAAGGAAATTTGTTGACCGTAGAAGATTATGAGATGGAAATGGTTGGGGGTGCGGTCAAATGAAAACACTATATGTGAAATAACATATATATTGTGGCGAAGTTTCGACCCGATATTCAGGTCTTCTTCAGGGCTAAATATAAAACAAGATAGCAACCAATAAATATGAAGAAAAGAAAAATAACAAATAAATAAAATAATGAGTAATATATGTATCTATACACATATATATGCATAAAAAAATGAAAATGAGTAAATAATTGCATAATAGAGTAATATAATTTTTTTTTTTTTAAATATAATTTTTGTGTGTGGAATTAGATATTTAACAAAAGAATATGAATAAATTTTTTTTTATTCATTTAATTTAATTCATTTACTTATATTACTTTAAAATTTAAAAAAAAAATTATTCATATTCTTTTGTTAAATATCTAATTCCACACACAAAAATTATATTTAAAAAAAAAAAAATTATATTACTCTATAACACACACAAAAATGATATTATTATATATTATATAATTATTATATATATATATATACAATATATTATTTTTTTATGCAATTATTTACTCATTTTCATTTTTTCATGCATATATATGTATATAGATACATTTATTACTCATTATTTTATTTATTTGTTATTTTTCTTTTTTCATATTTATTGGTTACTATCTTGTTTTATATTTAGCCCTGAAGAAGACCTGAATATCGGGTCGAAACGTCGGCACAATATATATGTTATTTCACATATAGTGTTTTCATTTGACCGCCCCCCCAACCATTTCCATCTCATATTTTCTCCTTTGCGTTTCAAAATAAAATAATGATTTTACATCTCTGCAATCAATTAGAAAACCAATTGGATTCCTTAATAAATTAATTTTACATAAGAAGGCTAATTGATCAACATATTACATTTAATCAATATATAATATATATATCATAAATTTTGTCAGCTAACAGAGGTTGTGGAATCCTAAAATTGACTACAGATACCATTGGAAGATGGGCCAGATGCCCGAAACGTTGGGTGAATAAAGAAACTATAGCTAATATAGAAGAGATAACTTCAATTTACAAAACCTATAAACAATACATGTATACTCGAAGACTGATGTGGTATGGGCATGTTTTGGGAAAGGACGAATTTGGGAAAGGACCTCTTCGATCTCTAAAATATTGTCCTGAAAAAGGACGAAAACCTAGAAGACCAGGCAAACAATTGATAGAAGATGTTAGAGAAGACAAAGCTGCAAGAGGTCACCTCAACCAAGGAGGGCACCATGTATAGGCACGTCTGGCGCATTGCGTGATGAGGACGCAAATGTGACCTTTGTTGCATAATTCTAAATAAATAAATATTTAGTTAAATATATGTTTGAATCACGACAGACATGACCTAATAACAGTTTAGTTAACTAACAATTACTTAATGTAAAGAAAGCTCATTGACTTACTTTACACACTAATGAATAAGTACGTGTTATACAAGTGTTGGAAATAGTATCATTAGTAATTATAGTTGTAGAACCAGTTTGCGCCACTGTGAGATTGCAAGCTGTGAACCCGCTAAACCGTAACATAACAGTCATTCACTCCTGGTAATCTCATCATTTCGCATTTCAACACCTCGACTAAACTGACTAGATCGGGAGTTTTTTTTTTTTTTTTTTTTTTTTTTTTTTTTTTTTTTTTTTTTTAAACAACCTATACTATGTTTGAAATTATTATTATTATTATATTATCATTATCGAATAATATTTTTAAAATTCAACCTTTACGGATATTATAGATGCAGAGCTACAGTATTGTATCTTGAAGTATATGATTTGTTTGTTTATTTACAACCTAAATACGGCCACGCTTTACAGTTTACAGTTGCTAACTAAAATATTACTTCAATGGAAGTAAATAAATGTTTTCCTGTGAAATTTACAAAAATCTGGTGCGATGCGCGCAACACACAACTTTCACTTACCAACTTACTTACATTAGAAATCGACATGTTTTTTTAATTGCCATTTTTATAAATAATAAATTGATTAATTTAATCAAAATCATTAAAGCCGTTTTTGAGATATTCCAAAAAAATGTAAAAATTGGAAAAAAAAGTTATGAATTAAAGAGCCCCCTGCATTTGTCCAATTTTGATGAAATGTCTGTCATATTGTGAGCATATACATATACCAAATATCCAGTCTGATGAAAATCATTACAGCCGCTGTTGAGTAAATAAAAAAAACACGTGAACATAAGAAAACGTTTATTAGATGAAGTAACCCCTCCGTTTCACCAATATTGATGAAATTTTTACAGTCGTATCTCGGGCATATACATACATCATATACCCAGTTTGATAAAAAATCGTTAAAACCGTTTTTGAGTAAATAAAAAAAAACACGTGAAAATGATACAAAATTTATTAAGTAAAGTCCCCCCTCCGGTTGATCAATTTTGATGAAATTTTTACAGTCATATCTCGGGCATATAAATAGATCAAATACTCAGTTTAATCAAAATCGTTAGAGCCGTTTTTGAGAAAATCGAAAAAAACTTAAAAAGTTATTAAATAAAGTACCCCCTCCCTTTGAGCAATTTTAATGAAATGTTTGCTGTCACATCGCGGGCATATACATACACTAAATACCCAATTTCAGGTTCCCACGGTTTATAGTTTTTGAGCTAGTCTGTTCACATACACACACACACACACACACACACACACACACACACCATTTCGCGGGACTTGGTTATTTCGACTTAGGGGGTCCCAAAACGTGTATTTCCGTTGAAAACCGGAAGTCGAAATTTTTCACGATCGCAATACTTCCACTTACTATATATTTCATATATAGGTAAGTGAAAGTAAAAATAATTCATTAAACATAGCAGTCTACGTTAAATTACTATCAAATAAGATAAGATTATAAATCTTCGCTTTTAATCTGAATATAATATTATAAATATTACTGGTGTTCGGGCAAAAGGGATTAAATAATCGAACGTGAAGCTTAAACAACAATCATTCCAAGCTATTGAAAATCATTATAAATTATTTATGATTATATTTTTTTATTCCAGAATAATAGATGGAACTATATTCTTTCAACAGAGACTGTAATAAATTATGAATAACGAATAAATTATAGTCAATTATGAATTTTAAAAAGACGATACAAAAACAATTTTTTATGACTTAACCTCTTTTGCCCAAACATGAAAGAATTGAATCGAAAAATCAATTTAATCGGAGGTTAAAAACTGAGACAAGATGGGAAAATGCAGGTCGACAGCATTATCTGGTCCGAGTAACATTTTATGAAGTAATAATATTGTAACGTGAAACAAAACAAAACACTAAAAAAATATGATTTGAAAAAAGTTCTAGACTTGTTGCTGGTACGAACTAAAAGTTGGAACAAACTGTTCGAGTACCATCTAATCTGGCCTAGAACCTTCCAGACAGTTCTTCTTCAGACTATATATAAGAAGCGATGGACAGCTGTGTTAGCCTTGCTCTCTAAGTGTGTGTTAAAGTGTCTTTACAAGTTAATTGTAACCTTTTCGATTATTATTATAAATATGATCTGTGTAGCATTGTAAATTGTTATGTTCGTTCAATATAAATTATTTCAACCCACTAATTGTTACAATATTATCAATATAATATTTTGGACAGGAAGAATTTTACGGCATATACCTAGTTCGGTAAAGACTTAGGTTTAGGTCTACATTAGGAAGAACGGAAAGAAACAAAAGGAACGGTTCCAACACAATCTTAGAACTATCGATCATTAGACCACTTGATTAATATCATAAAAGAACAAGTCACTAACTATTGAGCCATCGTTTTCAAGGGGAGGCCGATATATAGAAAAATAGGATGTCATGGCATTTAGTCACCGTGAATAGACACATTGTTTTTTTTTTGGGTAGGTTAATTCAGTAGAGCCTCGATTATCCGGATTAATAACCTTTCTTGTCGTTTCAATGTTTTATGAGGATTCATATTGGCTCTAAATAAGGCAGTAAAGCGTATCGAAACAAAAGGCTCTATGATAAACCGAACGAAACAAAGTCAGGCTTTTTTACTTTCACTTACCTATATATGAAATATATAGTAAGTGGAAGTATTGCGATCGTGAAAAAATTCGACTTCCGGTTTTCAACGGAAATACACGTTTTGGGGTCCCCTGAGTCGAAATGACAAAGTCCCGCGAAATGGTCTCTGTGTGTGTGTGTGTGTCTGTGTGTCTGTGTGTGTGTGTGTGTGTGTGTGTGTGTGTGTGTGTGTGTGTGTGTGTGTGTGTGTGTGTGTGTGTGTGTGTGTGTGTGTGTGTGTGTGTGTGTGTGTGTGTGTGTGTGTGTGTGTGTGTGTGTGTGTGTGTGTGTGTGTGTGTGTGTGTGTGAACAGACTAGCTCAAAAACTATAAACCGTGCGATCATGAAATTGGGTATTTAGTGTAGGTATATGTCCGCGATGTGACAGCGTAAATTTCATCAAAATTATTTAAAGGGAGGGGGTACTTTACTTAATAACTTTTTAGGTTTTTTCGATTTTCTCAAAAACGGCTTTAACGATTTTGATTAAACTGAGTATTTGATGTATTAATATGCCTGAAATAAGACTGTAAAAATTTCATCAAAATTGATTAACCGGAGGGGAGACTTTACTTAATAAATTTTGTAACATTTTCACGTGTTTTTTTTATTTACTCTAAATCGGCTTTAACGATTTTGATCAAACTGGATATTTGATGTATGTATATGCCGAGATATGACTGTTGAAATTTCATTAAAATTGATTAACCGGAGGGGGGACTTTACTTAATAAATTTTATATCATTTTCACGGGGTTTTTTATTTACTCAAAAACGGCTTTAACGATTAACAAAAATAAGATATGGATGTAGAAAAATGTGTGACTTTGGGAAATTATATTTAACAAAACACGTCAATTTCTTATCTAAGTAAGTTGGTAAGTGAAAGTTGTGTGTTGCGCGCACGCACCAGATTTTTATAAGATGGAATAGAATTTACTCGGATTAAATTGAAAACGCTGTTCTGTAAATTAGAGGAGGCTTTTAAAGATATCGGACTCCATATTAATGAAAACAAAAACAAATATCATTTGGTTTATTATCTTTCGGTCCCCATATCTCTAGCAAGAAGAGAGAACATTGACCTGAGCGTGGGGGAATTCGCTTCGAGAGTGTCAAGAATTTTCCAAGGTTAGAGCAGAAATCAACAGTGAAAACAAGATAGAAAGTGAAATAAGTAAGCGCATTGTGGTTAGTGGTGATTGAGCCAATTTTGAATGTCACCATCTTATGGGGAGCATGGAAAAAAAAAAAAAAAAAAAAAACCACCGATGAGAATTTATGGAGAAATCATCATCGATAGGTCCAATTCACAAATCAATACCATTCTTGGGAGTCCAGGACTTGGAATGAGGAATGAGTTGGTTTGGGTATACTCGTATATAACGTATGCCGGATGACGAAATGACTTAAAAGATTCTCCTTGATAAAATATATGCTAAGGAAAATGACGTACACGCAAACATTGGATTCAGGGCGCGAAAACCTAACAAAGCGAAAACAAATGATTTCTTGCAAAACAGTGGATCAACAGTGGATGGACAGGCAATCGATATCTCTATTAATTGATCGATCGATTAAAACAAAAGATGATCGTCACCACTTTTCTAGATGGGTAAACAGATACAAGTTTTAGAAAGAATATATTTCGTTTAAATCTACTAATTCACATTCATTCAAGACTCCTTTGGAGTCTTAGTTCCGACGTAAGAAGAAGAATCTCTTATTGATTTGGGAATGAGGACATCGTCAAGTTTATTAAGTTCCGAAGAATCATTTGGTTTGGGCATGTATTTCCGTAACGTATGCCAGATGACCAAATGCTAAAAAAAATTCTGGACAATAAAATATTTTTTGAAAAGAGGAAGGGGCGCTAACGCTAACGCTGGAGAAGAACTAAGAAAGGTGAACATCAGAAGATGGATAAGTAAGGCTTTAAATAAACAAGACAGATAGAGGATTGCAGAGGAGGCCAAGGTCCATCCTGGATTGTATAGCCGAAGACGAGGATTCCAATTAAGACGTTTTTCCAGGATTTGTTTGATACTTTGGTACAAGAAAGCGGTCGTGGGATTACGACTTAACGAACCGGTATAGTATATAAAATTCAATTCACAAATTTACATTAATGTAAATTGGGCAAGACTGTCTGAGTATCAAGTAAAGAGGTGGCCTTATTTATTTATTTGGAACGTTCGTGAGTACCACTCATACGCATTGTGATCTCTGGTGCAGGAAGTAGGGATGTGCGGTTGTCACGATTGCATTGACTTGTTATAATTAAATCAATGGCAAATTATATGCATATCTTGTCATTTAATACAAACAGGAGTAATACCTCGACCCCTTAAGTGTACCAGAAAATGTTATTTTTCAATAAACAAAAAACATTATTCCATCGCTTAATGTTTTCGTAATAAATAATAGTTTCGCTTGGGAACGTGAGAAAGTTACACAGAATAATATCATTTTTTGTTAGTTACCGCTTCAAGACAATGAACTCTAGAAGTCTTCGTGACAACAGAATAAACAGAAACTGGCAACAAAGCTTTCAAGTGCTGGTTATATCTTAAACATGTCTGCGTTATTCTGATGTTTGAATCTGAGTGGGTTTAAACAAAAGCGCTTACATAGCTAGTCATCCACTGAGAAGCATGTGAATAAAATACAAAAGAGTATTATAATATTCACGTGATATGATGAATCATCTAATCCCGTACCTTTCCTGGGACATTAACATTGGGCGTGTGGATTTAATAAGGGACACTCCCGGAAAACCCGTGTCGGAGTAGGAGACAATTAGAATCTTGTAACAAATTGGACTGAATTTGGTTGTACTAGGGTAAACCGTACAGATATTGGCACACTTAAGACTATATTTCTGTGGTTAAATTAAAAAAAAATACTTTTTATAGAGGGATCAAATAGAAACTTCCTATAGCTCCTCATTATCTATCCTCATAAAGACTCAAGAGGTTTTTTTGGGTCAAAAGTTCAATAGTTTTACAATATGGCAATATTTATTGTAAAAAGTGCCAAATCTAGTTATTGGCACCCTGTGGATTTAATTGTGAAATCTTCCCTATGGTTAGTTTGTTAAAGTCTTATTTCATAGATGACTTAGAGGACCCTTCAAACATTAGACACATGTATATCTTGTAATAAAATTAGGACTTGTTTCCCTATTTCTTTAAGTTAAATTTGGGGTGGCTAACTGTACTGAGTGCCAATAAATGTATGGTTTACCCTATGTACTGTATTATTATATTAATCTTGAATTTTAATTTCCTTATTGCATCTAATTGACGTGAACCATTCAATTTCTAATCTTGTAACAAATTGGAGTCAATCTCATGCTAAAAATAACATTTTATTAATACAAATTTACAACACTATAGGTAATAGATATCAATTATACAAAAACTATAATACCTATAACAATTGATTAACAATAAACATATGATTGGCAACCAGCTTACATATATGTTTATCTTTGGTGCGCGGTCATAAGGGCTTAAGTCATTATTTGAGCATTTGGAGATTACGTCGTAATATAGCACGAAATCAGAGCTACCGGTTGGTATTAAGGTCTTAAGTCAAACTATATTGTTTTATAAAAATAACAATTACAAATAACATCAATACTTAGATTTTACTTACAGTACCAGTCAAAAGTATAAACTCACCCTTAGTTTTGTAAAATAAATAAATAACATTTTATTATTTAACGACATAAAAATTATAATTTTATTTTTAATTTATATATTATTTGTTTGATTTCTTCTATAACATCCCTTTATGCTACTAAGGCTAATCGGAGGATGCTACAATGGGGGTCCTAAATTTGCCTATCCAGGTATAATTAGGATAGGGATCTTTAACGAGTAACTGACATCGTACAGGCTCGAGACCTCCATTTTACCTCCTATCCGTGGGACGGTATAGCCAAGGATTTTTTACTCACATTAAACAATTTTAGGGCCACCTCAGGACGCGAAACCGTAACCTTTAGTATGCTAAACACTACACCACAGTGTACACAAATTCTACGTCTTGAGTTAGAATTATTTTATTAAACTTGAAGATTGTGAATGAAATACACGTGAGTTTAAACTTTTGACTGGTACTGTTATGTTTTGAACTTTTCTGTTGCTCTCCTTAAAAATTCAAAATTTTGAATTAAGCCCTTATGACCGCGCATCAAAGATATATACCACTCATCGATCCATAGGACTCATCTATTCCGAAAATGAGTCCCTCTCCAACGACTACATCTGATTTACATAAGTAATAAATTATTACATAAGTAATAAATTAGTTGCACAAACTTCCCTTCGGAATTTTTTCCAGTCAGTTATAATACCCCGGCTAATTTCAAGTTCTTTAAAACAAAATTTAGTCGAAGTGTATTCATTCGCCCACGAGTGTATAAAGAGCAATCATAGTATTTAATTTTACTTTTGTTTGGGTAAACCTTCCTGAGTATAGAGATATATATTCTATGCATTTTCTTTTATGTCACCACCATTTTCCTACTTTTTCATTGAATCGCATGTCATTTGCTTTCCGTTTGCATCTTGCCTTATTATCCACTAATCCTTTTTCGGCGAGAAAAATGCGCGCAAATTTTGTATTTTTAAAATTGTCGTATAACCCAACCAAATTCATTTCTATAACTTGAAAACGCATGTGAGATGAATTTTGCAGCAGCTAGTTACTATTAATAACTATAAATTATTTTAATAGTAACGGGCGACTTAGTATAACTAAAAGTATTGCGTTTAGGGTTTAGTGACTCCTCTGACCTATGATTAACTTAGAACTGTTCAGAAATGGCTTTGTAACAAAAGAGTTAAAACATTATGTTTTTAGAATAAAGGGTATTTTAACTTGTAATCGTTTTGTTCAGTATCAGTCAGTGACTAATGAGAGAATCCATATAAGTACCTCAACTGTAGTGGGTATTATTGATCGAATGTGTTACGTCTTGAAAACTATGAATTATAGATTTTTTAACTCAGACGGTAAAAGAAATAAATATTTATTGAAAACAAGTAACCATGCAAACCTTTATTGAAATTAATTTATGAACTATTGTTTCCCAACCTTAAAAATGAATATTTCAAGAATTGCTAATTTTTATCCTTGGATTATAAAACAAAGAATGTTATGCTAATTTATAAATTATTCACTTTATGAAATTTTCAAGGAGCATTATTTGTTTCAAATTTACAGAGAAAATCTTCTTGGATTTTAAAGGTCTTTAGCATAGCATAGAGGTTAGAGAACAATTTGGTAAAGATATCACTTTGCTCCTTTTGGGCGTGGCCTATAGATAATATAGGCTTGCTGTCATCGCATATTTTTTCCATTATTTTCCAGCATTGTGTCTCAATAATATAATAAAGTGTGATGGAAGCTATAACTATAAATAAAGATGAAATTCTGTTTATTTATTCTTTATAGAACTCCACACCGTTTGTCCTAAATTCTCCAAATTTCGCTCAGTGGTTCTTTGATACCAGGTGCGAACACCTGTCCATATTAAAATTGTATAACTTCAGCCAATCTTTGGGTAAATTCTTTATTTTTATAAAAATCGCTTTGATCTCGCTTTACATTGATTTATATGAAATCGATCGTTTGATTCTAAAAAAGTATCTCTTTATAGATTTAAAAAATGAAATTCTCCGGGTGAAACCGGTTTATACAGCTAGTAATTTATATGTGTGAAAATATGATGGAATAATTTATTTTAAAATGAAATGAACTAGCATCATTTCGGGATATCCGAAGTGATTAAGTACATCCGAAATTGAAACTAACATAAAAGATTCCTTCCTCTAATATTTACGTTTTAAAATCCTATGAAAACTTTCCCTGATTACTTAAGTTGAACCATTTCATACAAATATAATTATATATATATATATATATATATATATATATATATATATATAAAAAAAAAATTGAAAGAATTGAATCGATACCTAACTCATATTAAGATTTGAAAAAAAAAAATGCCGTATCCGTGTTTTAATCTTGACAAAAAGTTCTTGAACCTTCTGGAATCTTTGAGGTAGCTCTAGAATGTACAAAAAGGATTATTCAAGACCTTCCGAGGTACTCTCTGTAAAAAAAAAATAAAAATCCTCCGAAAAAAAATCTTAAATTTTCCCTGATCTTGATACAATAGAACTTTGATGCAGACGTCAATTAACCGGGAAAAAGTTGAAAATTAGAAATGAGGGTTTGCAAAACTTATTGATTTATTATTTTACAACATTAGCACATATCTGTTTCGCGAAGTTTGATACACCGGAATTTTTTTTTTATTACACAGTTTATAACCAAAGTGCATTGTAAATATTTATTTCGTATTTTATGAAAAATGTTTGTACTCTGTGCATTCTATTTTTTTCCACATACAATTTTACTATATTTATTGTTGCGCGGAACAATATTTTCTGGATATTAATTTTCTGGAAAATTTCAGTATCCGGACTATGCCTGGCATGAATTAGTCGGGATAATTGAGGGAAAATACTATATAATATACAGTATACCAAGCAGCTTGAAAGGTATTTGGAAACAACTGCGGTACTGCTGTGACAGTATCAGAGTTGGGCATATTTAAATAAAAATGTAATCATGATTATGACTAATAATCAAAAATGTGAATAATGATTGTAATCATCATTCACAAATCATTCTTTAGCGTGGAATCATTAATCATGAATTGTATTAATCACTGGTCGTGGAATATTCATGAATATAATGTATTCAACAATCATGAATGACCATTATTCATTATTAAATGTTAGTCAGTAATCATGATTAAGAAGAATTCATTATTCATGATTACTCATTACTAATTAATCATGACTAATGGGAATTCACTACTCATGATTACAGATCATTCATTAATCATTAATAATATAAATTCATTAATCATGATTACAAAAAGAATCATAATTCTGGGTCTAACTAATCATGAATGATGATTGCAAATTTGTTTACTCTTTCCATTCTTGTCAATAGACCTTTACTAATACCCATTGGAATTAGGGTCTAATTCTTTACTTGTGACTTCAAATGCTGTTCAATTGACTACACCCACTCTTAGGACTTGTCCTTGCTCATTAGGACAATTTTTAATTCAGAAATTCACCTTATTTTTAAAATTTAAATGAATAATGATTATGAATATATCATATTCATGATTGATGATTGGTGAATATTTGCTATTCATGATTAATGAATATTAGGTATTCATGATTGATGAATATTATATTAATCCTAGCTCATGAATATATTTATTCATGAATAATGACTAACTGAATTTAACAGTATTCCTTAATCATGAATAACTGAATACCAGTTATTCATTATTCATTTCAAATGAATACCATAAATACTCAATAATCATTAAAAATACTCCGCACTGATTATGAATAATAGTTATTCATTATTCATTTGTTTTATGATTACAATTATTCATATTCATTAATCATTATTCAGATTACAATTTGCCCAACTCTGGACAGTATACTTCCCCCTGTACTGTATATCTAGTGATGAAAATTTATACCCGTTTTCTCGAAAGCGGTTTACTTTTGGGGCTTAAAGAAAAAAAAAATGGAAATATAATCGTCTCAAAATTCGTTGATGTCACTTCTTCAAAAAAAAAAAAAAAATAATAATAATAATAATAAAAATTCTCCCTGATATCCATCGGCTTTACTGTTCAACGCTTTTATTTAAGGACTAAAAGAAATGTACGATCCAAAATTAAAATTTGCATTGCTCCTGCGAGGGGATCTGTAATACCGTATTATATACTAAGGCATTTACATGTTAGCTCTACTTCCATAAGTGAAAATTTCAGTCTGTTTCTGTTTTGCTTGTAGAACGTTTGTAGCCCTGAAGATGCCTGAAGAGGCGAAAGTTTGGCTTGTATCTGCATCATTAAATGAGTTTTTGAAATAATATGAGACTTTGAGGCCTAACATTGTCTATGTATTATATACTACCATTTTCCCTTGGTGCGGTATTTGAAATTTTCTCCCCAACTAACCATTAACCAGAACAAATTGTTTCACCCACAAAGGTCCTCAACCTCGTAAAAAACGCCACCCCCCAACCAAAAATTTCGATGTAGCACCTCCTAGGTACCCATAAATCGTACTTATATGGGTACCTTATAAAAAGGATCGGAAAGAAAGGAGAAAGTTTGCGAAAAATGAAGTGAAAACATTTAAATGTAATATGTGAAAGTGAACGCTTAGCGTAATGAACTGTGTATGATTACGTAATATGTATATCTTAAGCACAGGATTGCAATTTTAAGGAGAGAAATGCCAGATTCAATGGTAATGTACACAAAGATAGGACGAAGATAACCAATGAGTGTTACTCTTAATATTAAAAACTTTTCGATTGCGATATTGAATAATTGAGGTTCAGGGACCTGAAAATAGCTTGACCATTCAACACTCGTCCAAAGGCCGAGTTTAGACGCTTAAATATTTGGAACCAAACGTTGCTTCGATTTTTGACCGCCAGGGGCGATTGCTATGGACCAAATAGTCTTGTTTACACGTACAGGCAGGGCTAGGTTGTTTACATCGTACAGGCTAGGGAACTAGATTTCACGTCCTATCCGAAGGACGGCATAGCGAAGGATTTTTTACCCCATTGAAAATGCTAACCACTACACCACAAGTGACCCTTTGATCGATCTTTGCATGAAAATGTTTTAGTTGATTTATCAACCGGTTAAAAAATGAACTAAATCATTTTCATCCCAAGGCTCAATCAAAATTTTAAACATGAAAACAGTTCTATTTCAAACAAAGGAAACCTGATTGAAATTAATTTATGAACTATTATTTCCCGCGGAGGCTTAGGACTCCACTCCGCTTCACTGAGTGTGCGCTAGCGTGTTTATTTATACGGTCAAATTTTCATTATTATCAATCATAGGATGAAAATATTTAAGTTCACTGATAAACCTGTAAATAAATTATTGTATTTCACTTTATAAACGGTTAATAATAATATAAATCACTGGTTAGTAATAATCCCACGATCGATCAAAATCCTAAACTTGTGAACAGATCCATTTCAAACCAAGGAAACCTGATGAAAATTAATTTATGAACAATTGTTTCCCGACCTTAAAATGAATATATCATTGCGTAATATTGTTGCTAATTTTTATCCTTGGTTAATGAAATAGGCTATATTATGATAATTCATAGTTTTGCCCTCTCTGTGAAATTTTAATGTGGTGTACACAGACTTTTTTTACTAACTATATATATGAGGAGCAATGGACTTGTACCTAATAGAAAAATAAATAAATATAATTCTTCGCAATACTGTGTTGAAAAGTGGAAATTAAGAGGAAATGAAAAGAGAAAAAAATAAATAAAAATTGAAATGAATTTAAGTCCAATTATATAAAAATGAAACGATAAGTTGGAGCGGAAGGAGTGTTCGGATACGAGGCGATTTTAAGAGGCCTATCACTTCACTGAGTGTGCGCGCGCGCGTTTGTCTAATCGTTTTAGATTTTTTTTTTTTTTGTTAATCTAGGGATGAAAATATTTTAGTTCACTGATAAACCGGTTAATAGTTGTTGTAGTTCACTTATTAAACGGTTAATAATAATAATAATAATCAGTGGTTAGTAATAATCCCACGATCGATCAAAATACTAATCTTGTAAACATGTTGTATTTCAAACCCAGGAAACCTGATGAAAATTAATTAATGAACAATTGTTTCCCGACCTTAAAATGAATATATCATTGCGTAATATTGTTGCTAATTTTTATCCTTGGTTAATGAAATAGGCTATATTATGAATATTCATAGTTTTGCCATCTCTGTGAAATTTTCTTGTTGATATCAACAAAGTAAATATCAGATTTTATTTTATCACTAGCTAGGGTGCCCGGCTTCGCTCCGGTAGTTGTGTGGTAGTTTTAATACCACAAAAACTTTAAAATTAAAGGAAATATAGAACAAAATTAGCACCGTCTTGAAAATTCGGTTTTAACTTGATATCAATATACTGCAGACTTGAGATCTGCAGAGTCCGTACAAATAAGGAACCCTGTATAATTTACAGGGGGTAGAAAATGGTAAATGAACAATTAATTTTGTTGCAACTTTGTCGAGTTATACATCGTTTTGATGGTTTCTGTGATCCTGAATCCTATAAGCCCATTCCAAGTAGTCAGAAGATAATAATTTATTAGATTATTGTTGAAAAATCTGGTATCCCAGTTAAAAAAAATATATTTCGAGTAAAACTTAATCACTGACTACTATGATGGTCTTATTTGAGCTAGAAGTATAGAAACTACCGAAGATTCAAACAAACTTTTTTTTAAGACCTTTCTTACATTTCAACCTCCCTTAAGATATCCCCCCGTAATTTGAACGGTTTCTGCATATCTCGAATCTTACTACTATTACAAAGTGTAAACCAAAATTTCTTGAAGGCACAAATTTTTCATCATATTTCTTTTTATCTAGAACTATGAGGGATGATAAAATCTTGAATGCTGTTATTGGAGTTAGTCGTTTTGTCAACTGGAATGCTCATCATACGTAGTAACCAAACCAACTTCTTTTTCATAAATACAATAAGAATACTTCAAACTTTTTATTTTCGATTTATATTTAGTCAATTCATCTCTTTTTTTATGTCTAATTTTATTCACTAACTGTACTACTAAGAAATGTTCACTCATATTGCATTAAATTTACTTAAGTATATATCATACATAGATTAAATGTAACGTGCTGAACATATTAGCCTTCTCATGAGAAAACTAAATTTTTAAGGAATCCAGTTGGTTTTCTAATTGATTGCAGAGATGTAAAATCATTATTTTATTTTGAAAGCAAAGGAGAAACTAATTATTTTCTAGATTTTTTAGTAATTTAAAAAGAACAGCTGAAAAAATATAGAACGATTACCTACATACTGAATGAATGGACAATATACATTGAGTGAAAGGCACCCTAGCGCTTCCTGGTAGCCTGGAGCTCGAACTAAATTTTTCATTCATAAACTCGTGTCTCACTCTCAGAGAGGCTAATTAAATGGTGCGAGAGGCTTAAAATTCCAGTCATTTTCTCTTCAATTTTACACTTTTGAGAGAAAAACGGAAACCTTCTTCTCCGTAAGGGGTCATATGGCTAAACGAAGACATAACTTCCTTAATCCTACGTGGAGTCGTTTTTGAGCCTTTTCGGCACGCACATTGTACACTTTGCTTTATAATATATATTGATTATAATCTGCTACTTTTTCAGATTTGTATATAATGATTATATTTCATGAGTACCCATGTCATGAAAACATACCATCAGCTGATTTTTTTTACTTCTTATTGTTACTATCTGTAACTAATTTCATCTTCTAGCAATGATACTTTCCTTATTGCTCATGTCTTCATTTTAGCCCTGACGAAGATCCACATGTTTGTATCGAAATATAGACTCTCCAAATAAAAAAACTTTTGACTAAAAATCCTGACAGTTTATCATCCTATTACAAAAAATCTGGTGCGTGCGCGCAACACACAACTTTCACTTACCAATTTACTTAGATTAGAAATTGACGTGTTTTGCTAAATATCATTTCCCAAAGTCACACATTTTTCTACATTCATACCTTATTTTTGTTAATCGTTAAAGCCGTTTTTGAGTAAATAAAAAAAACCCGTGAAAATAATACAAAATTTATTAAGTAAAGTCCCCCCTCCCGTTGATCAATTTGGATGAAATTTTTACAGTCGTATCTCGGGCATATAAATACGTTAAATACCAAGTTTGATCAAAATCGTTTAAACCGTTTTTGAGTAAATGAAAAAAACACGTGAAAATGATACACAATTTATTAAGTAAAGGCCCCCCTCCGGTTGATCAATTGTGATGAAATGTTGGTTATCACATCTTTGGCATATAAATACATCAAATACCAAGTTTGATCAAAATCGTTAAAACCGTTTTTGAGTAAATAAAAAAAACATGTGAAAATGATACAAAATTTATTAAGTAAAGTCCCCCCTCCGGTTGATCAATTTTGATGAAATTTTTACAGTCATATTTCAGGCATATAAATAGATCAAATACTCAGTTTAATCAAAATCGTTAGAGCCGTTTTTGAGAAAATCGAAAAAAACTTAAAAAGTTATTAAATAAAGTACCCCCTCCCTTTGAGCAAATTTGATGAAATTTTTGCTGTCACATCACGGGCTTATACATACTCTAAATACCCAATTTCAGGTTCGCACGGTTTATAGTTTTTGAGCTAGTCTGTTCACACACACACACACAGACACACAGACACACAGACACACACACACACAGACCATTTCGCGGGACTTGGTTATTTTGACTCAGGGGTCCCCAAAACGTGTATTTCCGTTGAAAACCGGAAGTCGAAAATTTTCACGATCGCAATACTTCCACTTACTATATATTTCGTATATAGGTAAGTGAAAGTAAAAAGTTTTAGCATGCCGACTTTGTCTAATTCGTTTTTATTAAAATTAAGGTTAAAGCTGTTAAAAACACTTCAAATGCAGGCAGTGCACGCAATCGGCTCATATTTTTTCGAAGTTCAAAGTACTTCGGAAATTTTCTTTTGTTTGTCTAATCAACATCTAGACCAAAAAAAAAAAAAAAATATATAGAACATGTACATTAAAAGATGACACACTTCGAGTATCTGATTTAGATGTTCCAAATTTTCCGGCTGATATCAGATAAATCTATCTATATGGGCCAAACGAATTCTTCTTATGTGTAACAAATATCTTTTGATTAAAGGTTTAGCTTCATTTCTAGGCTGTCAATAAAAGTTTTTTTGATTTGTAGAAAAGAAAATTTTCTCGAGGTTAATATTAAAGATTAAACCGATAATAATCTTCGACCTTGGATTTAAGTAGGTATTTAATTGGGTATTTGATTGATTTTAATGAAGCTTTAAGTGATGATGGGAGATAAATTTAAACATTACAACCAATTACGATTCCTCGCTTTAATTTTAATGTTTAAAGGATTATCTAAATTATCTATTCTGAACAGCAATTTATTTTTAAAAGAGAGAATTAAGAAGGTATTGTTCCAAGTAATAAGGTGTTATCTATCTACACCAACTCCATTTTCATAATTTTTGGGAAATTAAAACAAAAATAAAAATATTAAAATTAACCCTTAATACTTGATCATTTTTAAACATCTTCAATTTCATAAACAACGTTTTAAGAAATTTATAAAATTTATTTATACAAAATAAAAAAATCTGGTGCGATGCGCGCAACACACAACTTTCACTTACGAACTTACTTGGATTAGAAATCGACGTGTTTCGATAATATGTAAACGCCATTCCTCAACTTCACACATTTTTCCAAATTTAAGTATATACATATATTTGTAGATCTCCATAAGTTATAGAGTATCTGTATAGCAAAATTTGGTAATTCTCCGAGTTTGGTCAAAATCGTTAAAGCCGTTTTTGAGTAAACAAAAAAAAAAAAAACATTTGGTAATGAGACAACAGTTATTAAGTAAAGTGCCCCCTCCGTTTAACCAATTTTGATGAAATTTCGGCTGTCGCATCACGGTCATATACATACATCAAAAACCAAGTTTGATTAAAATCATTAAATCCGTTTTTGAGTAAATAAAAAAAAAAAAAAACACGTGAAAATGGGACAACGTTTATTAAGTAAAGTGACCCCCCAATTCATAAATTTTGATGAAATTTTTACTGTCGCATCGCGGGCTCAGTTTCTTTAAGTTTAAGTTGGGGTGCCAATAACTGTATGGTTTACCCTAATTAATTAAAGATTATCTAATATCATATTGTTTCACACCTTAAATGCTTTAAATAATTTGAGCATCACGTATTTACTCTCCGAAGAAAAATAAATTGTTTTATTTTTAAATAAACCTTTTTCATTTTCTTCGGTGATAATACAGGAAATAAAATTTTGGCTGTCACATCGCGGGCATGTACACTCATCAACTACCAAGTTTGATCTAAACAGTTACAGCCGTTTTTGAGAAAAAAAAAAAAAAATAGAAAATGAGATAAAATTTATTAAATAAAGTGCCCCGTTTGACCAATTTTGATGAAATTTCGGCAGTCGCATTGCAGGCATATACATACATCAAATACCCAGTTTGATCAAAATCGTTAAAGCCGTTTTTGAGTAAATAAAAAAAAAATACGTGAAATGAGACAAAATTTAATAAGTAAAGTGCCTCCTCCGATTGATCAATTTTGATGAAATTTTTACTGTCACATCGCGGGAATATACGTACATCATATGCCGAGTTTAACCAATATCGTTTGAGCCGTTTTAGAGATAATCGAAAAAAACCTAAAAATTAGACAAAATTCTTTAAATAAAGTACCCCCTCCGTTTGACCAATTTTGATGAAATTTTTGCTGTCACATCGCGGGCATATTCATACACTAAATACCCAATTTCAGGTCTGTGCGGTTTATATCGATTTAACATTACAATATTATTAAAATAGACATTTATATAAAATATGGCTACTGATTATTTAAATATTAGTGGTAATCAAATTATGCACACTGTGATTCACATGATTGGGGATGGTGCGTGTTTTTTTCGATCTCTTCTCCATATATATAAGACGCTTTGTCCTGACTGACAGAATCAACGCAGAGCAAAAACTACTAATTATAGAAACTTGAAGATCGGAATTTAGATTTTAAACGCGGTGTAGGTAACCACTAAGAAAGGAGTTTCAAAAATGTAACCCCTAAGGGTTTTAAATGGCGAAATTGTCGTTTAACTCTAACGGACACCTATGTTTGTACTTCGAGAAAAAATATCTAATTTGGACTCATTTTAAAGATTTTGATACGACGAGTTTAACTCTAAAGCCCCTACGGGTCGTCGAAAACCATGTTTTAAAGCCGAAAAATGAAGCGTTCACGACGAGTAAGCAATTATTTGTTTTGGCGGTTTTAGTGAACTCTCTCCATTGCGCGTCTCCCTCTCACTCTCTCTCTCTCTTCTACCGGGCCAACAGCTTCCCCCTCCGACATTCCACCGGCCGGAAGCTTCGATTCTACTAAATCTCCTTAACATCAGTTAACATTTTAAATTATTAAATCAATACGAAGATAATGATCTCAGAATTGATTTTAAAGGCTCGCGGGCAAAGCCGCGACGGGGAATGCTAGTAACATATGTAAAAGTATAATGCGATAATTTTATTTCCTAGCCTTTCAATTTGTTAATTGTTCTAATTCAGTTCAGTTATGAATATCTTTGATTTAAGTGAACACGTGAATAATGAGGAAGCTGCTGTTTTTTAAGTTTTTACAGAGCAAGGGAATCCTACCTAGTAACAAGGTATGCGAAAATGGGCATCCCATGAAGTTAAGACTGCATGAAAGAGGATCCAAGTAGTTTTGTCACAATGCTTCACATCTATAAACATTACGTTGTAAATCATTCGAAAAATTTCATAGACGTGACCACAGGCGCTCACACCCAGAGTATCGAATTACTTTGGGCCTCGGTCTAACGCAGCAACAAGAAAGAATGCGGGACAAGAAGGAGCATGCTAGATTCCTATCTATGCGAATTTATATGGAGGAGGAGGTGTGAGAAGGAATGCTATTTTGAAGAACATCTCTGATTTTCACCTTTGAAAGTAATTTATATTTATCTGATGTTAGGATATTTCTGTTTTGAAGTTATATGTACAAACATATATGTTTGTGAGGTGTATTTTTTATTTACTCAAAAACAGTTTTAACGATTTTGATCAAACTGGGTATTTGATGTACTTGTATGCCCGAGATATGACTGTAAAAATTTCATCAAAATTGATCAACCGGAGGGGGGACTTTACTTGATAAATCTTATATCATTTTCACATGTTTTTTTTATTTACTCAAAAACGGCTTTTACGATTGTGACCAAACTGGGTATTTGATGTATGTCTATGCCAAATATGTGATAGCCAACATTTCATCAAAATTGATCAACCGGAGGGGGCACTTTATTTCTTAACTTGTTTTCCAATTTATACCTTTCTTTCGACTATCTCAAAAACGGCTTTAATGATTTTGATCAAATTCGCCATGTTTAATGAAAATAAGGCGTTCTTTAATATCAGGTAAGCTTTATTGTTATTAAAATGTTCTGAGGGGGCTTAAATGGGGAATGGGTCTTTTTTGTTTTCCTGTAAAGTACACTTGTTTTTGTTTATATGGAAAAATTGACTGTCTCTTATTACCCATAATAATAAGAAATGAAAATGCTCAATATGAGATATGATAAAAATAAAGAAAACATAAAGAGGAGAAAAAAAGAAAAATATTCAGTCAACTCATAAAACTCGTGGAGCCCACGCATGCGGAGTACCCCTTTAATGACTGATCATTGTTCATAATTAAAGCTGTTCTGTTCATTTGAGAAGTGGCAATTAACAAAACGCATTAATTTTTAATCTAAGTAAATTGGTTAGTGAAAGTTGTGTGTTGCGTGCACGCACCAGATTTTTTCTTTGTGCAATAGTTATTTATAATAAAATCACTGGCTTACCTAATCCGAAACAGACCCAAAAATTTTAATAAAAAGCTTTATTTGAAGCCATAATTGAGCCTTAATTTGTCAGAGTAGACAATAGCCGAGAGACCTCGACCCCTTCCCACAATTTTATCGGCTTGTCCCCCCTAGACGAAAATATTACTAGACTGCCCCCCATAGATGAAATCCCACTAACTACTAATATCGTTCCATTCGGAGCGCTATAGATCCAGGAGGTAAATACAATACAATAGCCCGGAGGTGAAGAGAAAGTTCTTCCATGGACCAGCTGTGCGAGGTCAGAGTGTCTTCGGTGGGTTGGAAAGCAAACCGTCGTCTTGCGTGATCCTTGGCTAGGGCCTTGCGTAATTTAGAGTGTGTGTCTACCAGCGCTTCCTGAGAGGAGAGTGTAGTTCAAGACAATTATTGGGTTGGAGTACTGCTGTTAATGTCTCTGCTATGGTCTATTTGAGTATTTGGGGAATTTTTTTAGTTAAGAGCAGACCCGACCACGCGTAGCTGTGGCTGAGAAGCCATAATGCGTTGAATTAATTATATCCTATTAAAAATACTAAATTATGGTTTTCATTGTTATATTGAATATTTTAATTTTTGTTGTTGAAGTAGAAATTTATGATTAACCTGCATAGAAATGTATATAGGATGTGCTTGTGTGTGTGTGTGTAGATAGATATATTTAATTTCATATGGTTTTTATTTTAAAAAGTTAGTTATTAATTGCTATTTATTAATTTATTAATATTTATTAGTAATATATTGGAATTTATCTATTATATGTTTTCAATTAACTACTATGGTAGATTTTTTTTATAATGCTTGGTTTGTTTCGACAATTCATGTATATTATGGAATGTTGGCTGTATTGTTTAGACTTACACTAAATAACACTGGCCTAAATCGTCGTACTAGACTACACAGTCACTGGCCTGCTTGTAAATATGTTTAAATTGACAGTTATTATACTTAGAATACATATATACATCCATGTTAAACCTCGTTGGTACGTTTAGGGTTAACTACTGGGAAGGCAGTAATATGATTAGGATGATGCAGTAATTCAAGAAGTAATATCTCCTTATTATACATATATTTCATTAATTTGTAAAAAGGTGACTAACCAAACATTAATTTATGTAATTTTTAGACACTGAAGACGGCCCTGGAGGTCGAAACGTTTGTAATGTACAAAATATAATAAACAGTAGTACAGACGAAGACCCAAATTACTTTCCTTTATAATTTCAAAGTCTCTAACCCCTATTTTAAATAAATTAGTAATATTTAGATGTACACGATGCTCTAAGGATCTGTTTTTGTACATGTACCCGTTGCCGCGGGTACATGAATACAGTCAAATAAAAATTCACTGATACAGATAAAAACGTTTCAGCTAATCTAAAAACAAACTAATTGAGGCCAAATTTAAAATTGTTTGATAAAGAATTTAGAAGGGTTAAAGTGTATATTGTAAAATGGAAAAGGAACTAATAAACAATATAATTGGAATAGGGCTAAATACAATCACAATAGAAGGCGAAAATGTACCGAATTAATCTTTTGCCGTAATTCATATTAATTAAATTCAGAATATAACACGGTTCCAACTGAAACAGGTTATGAAAATTTCTCAAACACCATGTGATAAAAACCACATGTTCCTACAGTACTTCTTATCAAAACAAAAAATTTAATTTTATGAACGAGATAATTTATAACTTTTATAGTAATAATTTACATTTCTCTTTATTATTAGAATTCACAATTTCTATTTATTGTACTGCTAATAGGTGCACTATGATTTTGGTCAAACTGTATATTGCTAAAACAAATAGATTTGATGTTTTCCAAACACGTGAAAAGGCGACACATAATTGCCCATGGGAAAAAACACGGATTTTCCAAGTCCAAGCTGGAAAAAATAGATTTTGCAACTGGTTTCTTCCTACCCTAATAATCGAAAAAAATGATCTGTTATGTCAATTAATCATCTTACACCGCCATCTGTTGGAAATTCATAGAATCTACAAATAGTCACTCTCAATTGTAGTATAATAAGCACGTAATTTGCTATAAAAGAACTATTGAGGCGAATATTCGAGATAAAAACTATCCTATCTTTTAAGCTGGACAAAAATTCACATAATGAAACAAATTTTATCAAGATCTTTTGAGTTTACCCCCGACAAACATCGGGACACGAGATTTATATATATATATATATATATATATATATATATATATATATATATATATATATATATATATATATAAAGATTATCAGTGCTTTTATCTTGCGGTTTTAAGATGAAAGAAATTTTGTTTGTTTCTTTGTTTAACGTCACTTTTGTGCCACTATGGCTAATCTAACGCTACAGTGGGAGTCCTAATTTTACCTATCCAGGTATATTTAGTACAGTGATCTTTAACACGTACCAGACATCACACAGGTTCGGGATCTCAATTTTAAGTCCTATCCGGGAGCTATACCGCCGCTCAAGGATTTTTTAATCCCTTTGAAAAATCCTAAGGCCACCGCGGGACTCGAACCCAAGATAAAACAAATATAAATAAAACATATCTAAAACTTGTCAGGTGTCACTAACAAAATAGGTGGCTATGACACTCTTTACAGGACACTCTCTTCATATACAACTCAACCATATAAATAAGACTTCTATATTCTTGCGATTTAAGTTATTGTGTCACATTCTGTTAAAAAAGGGTCCAAGTTTCCGGAACTCACCTTACCACACTTATCAGCCTTTCAATTGACAGAATGGCTAGCTCCAATTTTACTGGGATGAACCCTTAATAACATATTATTTTGGATAACTCGTACCTCCGTATGTATGTTTTAGTAAACTGTTATGTTTAAATAGTGCTCCCGTAATTTTTAAAATTAAAGAGAATCGTAAATGTTAATAAAGAAATGTTTGAATCGTAGTTACTCATTTCGTCAATTGAAACGCTTATTTATATACAAACACAAAGGTGCCGCAAATCTTTTCGCCAATTTATTTGTAACTTGATTGTAAGCAGTAGCGGATCCAGAAATTTTCTGAGGGGGTGCACTTACGTATGAGTACATAGTGACGTAAATTAATATTAAATGTTTAAATACAATCTATTTTAAATTTTTGGACTTAAAAATTACAAAATATAATAGCTTGTAAGTTCAGGAAGGTGAAAAAGTAGTCAGGTGATAAAATTTAAAGAGTGATATGTAGTGTATTTGTCTTGTGTATGCAGCTTTTATTTTTGGCGTGTCCATGTCGTTTTCTTATAGAGTGATGTGCCATGTGTTGAGCCATCCAAAATTAGGTATTTAGGTTATTGATAAAAAAAACTGGTTATCGGTTAAACAGTCTTTTTTTTTATTTAATATTAATCAGATGGTTGCAGATAATCAGTTACGTATAAAGATATTTGTTCTTAATAGACAAAAATTGTTTGTGCAATAGGGCAAGAACGTCGTCAGTACTTCATGAAGTGTTGTACCAATTATAAAGTCGGCCCCAATCATGAGACGCTGTACTTTCTGGGAATTCGTTTTTTAAAATAATATTTTCTCTTTTGTTTTATATTTTATATTTAGCCATTATAGCCTGCTTTTCTGGAACTCACCTTATCACACTTATCAGCCTTTCAATTGACAGAATGGCTAGCTCCAATTTTACAGGGATGAACCCTTATAAAATTTTTATTCTTGGTATTTTTATATTGCTACCTAGATCAAAACCCCAAGTATGAAGATAATTTGCAATTTTCTTTTTAAAAATGAAAAAAATAAGAAAAAAACCCTATTAGTGACGGACTACATGCCGATTCTTAACCCGTCATAACGAGTTGATCTGCAATCTAATCTTGACAAGCCATCATCAAAAAGTGGTACTATTCAAGCGACGTTAAAAATAAACTAGAAGAAAAAAAATAAAGAAAAAAATAATAGATCCCCGAGCAGCTAGCGTTGTTTTTTAAAAAAACAATTTTGGTCTTGAACTTAATATTCCACCAAATATTATTTCAAATGGCTTTTTATCGTTACCGACTTATTTATTGAAATTATTGCTTAAAATGAAAACAGGACACATGAGATAAAATAAGGAATACAGGTTTTGTCTTTTAAAATTGTTTGGTATATAAAACGTAAAAATAGATAATAATATAAAGCGATGTTATCGTGTTATTAAGCATAAATAATCGCAACGATGTCTTCATAATATTTAGCGATTATAGAAATCATTGATACGGAATGGCCTTGAATGAGCGTAACCTAATAGCCAATAATTATTACCGCTTGAGTTCGATACGCATACCAGAAGGTGTAATGGTGAAATTTTATAATTAATAATACAAGATCTATAAAAATAAATGTGGGCGGATTGTTCAAGCGTTGAAATAATCCTTGCCAGGGGCAACCACAGGAAGAAACGCCATGTCAGGATAACTACTTGATAACCTGAAGTTTACGATTTCAAGGAACGGAGCATAATAATTTGGGCATTTTCCTTCCCAGGCTCTGAAAACTACCGTAGAGTGTATTTTAGTTTAGTACTTTGTAAGTAAGCAAGTAAGATTTGAAAGGCATACTTTTTTTAGTTGTACTGTCTTATAATTTAAACTACCAACTTATCCTAACCTTCCAGTTTCCAACTTCGTTTTTATCTCTACCTCTATTCCAGAGGAACTTCTGAAAAGAAGGTGGCCTCGAGATTTGCAAGCTGAGAAACAATATTTCTTCTGAAATCACATTGAAAGAGTAGCATAGGTATTGATTGATTTTAAATAAATAACATATGAGACAACAAGTACAGTTTGGAAGCTATAAACACGGAAACTAACAATTTAAATTTAAAACCGAAAAAAAACATTTAAGCAATCCTCTGCAGATTGAAACAATCTGAATAATTGTGTAATTTTCCCTAATTACCAAAAAAAAATGCAAAATAAAGACTTAACAGTACCCACAAGACAAAAAGAAACATTCGTTTGAGTACCCGTGGAGAAAATGCTTGTCACAATCCTAGCACGCAAGCACGCGCGCATACATATGCACTGCACACGCACATATACCCACGCACGCAGAGATATGCAAGAAAAAGACCAGGGGATGATCACGCAATGCAACAGTTTTGCTTTTCGTCCCACCGAAGACATTATGTGGCTGACCCCGAATCTGGTCCACATATTCAGCATTTTTTATTCAAATAGAATAAAAATAAAATAAAATAAGAATGCGCTTTATTATCATGTTATTAAGCATAAAAAGTTACAGTTTTGTAATTCTAATATGCAATGATCGGAATAAAAGCATTGACACGGAAAAGACCTTGAATGAGCGTTACCGAATAGTAAATAACTTGTTAGCGAAATTTTGTTCTGACCATATCCATTAATTTATTATTAATAATTACAGGTGAAAAAAAGCAAAGGTGGCGGAGCGGGCTAACGCGTTGCCATTTGACATGCTAACTAGAAGATCATGAGTTCTAGTCTTTTTTTTTTTTTTTTTTTTGGTGACTTCAAGGCTTCCACTGAAGCCCTATACTGCCCATACTAACACCCATGGCACTGGGTGATACTTCTTCTACGAAAGAAAAGCACCACCCAGGGCGGGACTCGAACCCGCAGCTCCGGCATGGGAGTACGGCGCTTTACCGCACAGCCACACCGGGCCCCGAGTTCTAGTCCCACACTACTGTACTATTGTATTATTGTACATACAAATGTTAAATAAAAGATAATTATCAATACATTTTTTTTATTTTGTATTTTCCACGTTGATATTGATTTCATTAGATTCCGCTCTTAAAAAATCATATAAGACTAAACCAAACACGAATTTTCGATCTAAAATTTGAACATGATCTGGTGGTCCCATTGCGTTAATTTCGATTTCATTAGATGCGGAACCTCAAAAAATCATATAAGACTAGACCAAACACGAATTTTTGATCTAAAATTTGAACATGATCTGGTGGTCCCATTGCGTTGATTTCGATTTCATTAGATGCGGAACCTCAAAAAATCATATAGGACTAGACCAAACACGAATTTTTGATCTAAAATTTGAACATGATCTGGTGGTCCCATTGCGTTGATTTTGATTTCATTAGATGCGGAACCTCAAAAAATCATATAAGACTAAGCCAAACACGAATTTTTGATCTAAAATTTGAACATGATCTGGTGGTCCCGTTGCGTTGATTTTGATTTCATTAGATGCGGAACCTCAAAAAATCATATAAGACTAAACCAAACACGAATTTTTGATCTAAAATTTGAACTTGATCTGGTGTTCCCATTGCGTTGATTTTGATTTCATTAGATGGGGAACCTCAAAAAATCATATAAGACTAAACCTAACACGAATTTTTATTTTAAATTTGAACTTGATCTGGTGGTCCCATTGCGTTGATTTTAATTTTATTAGATGCGGAACCTCAAAAAACATATACGACGGTACCAAACACAAAATTTTGATAGTTTAGACTTTCTGACCGCAAATTTGAACTTGATCTGGTGGTCCCGTTTGCGTTGATTTTGATTTCATTTTATGCGGAACCTCAAAAAACATATACGACGATATCAAACACAAAATTTTGATATTCTGACCGCAATTTTGGACTCGTTATAGTGGTCCCATTGCATTGATTTTGATTTCATTAGATGCGGAACCTCAAAAAACATATACGACGATACCAAACACAAAATTTTGATGTTCTGACCGCAAATTTGGACTCGATCTGGTGACCCCATTGCGTTAATTTTATTAGGTTCGGCGGCTAAGGTACCAAAGAGCGGCTGATGGGCGTGGCCTGATTTTGAGAGGTTAAGTGACCGTGATGTTATCGAACTCCCATCGCCTTTTTTTCAGTTAAAAAGTGCCTTGATTGGCTTTAATAGATTCTAGCTTTCGACTCCCGCTCGCTCTTCAGAGATAAATAAACCCCCAAAAGGGTCCTTATCAGTAGAGATCGGGCCTTACTTTGAAGGGCGCCTTAGTGAACGGCGTATAAGCCGCACTTCAGCACTTGTACCTTTTTCCCATTTTCAGTTTTTTTAGACCACAGTGCACCAGTGGCCCGCACTAGACTGCCGCATCGGACACTCTTAGTCAATCAAAAAACTTTCCATGACAATGAAGGATTGTTTCTTTATTATTTGTGGATTGTCAACACTGCATAATGTCCTTGAATTGCTCCAGTCCGATAGACCGAAAATCATTAAATTAAGCTCAACCGTCAATGGGCGAGGAACATGAATTCAGTCCCGGCTTAAACGTCTTAAATCGCAATTAATTATTTTCTAATAAATTAGTTTTACTTGAAATGGGGAACTACAACGATAAATTGAAGAAAAAAAATTAGTTGTGCGGGTTCAACTAACAACTAAATTTATTTTGTTGTCGAAATTAATTTTTTCTAATAATAACTATCGGAGTTTTGAAGAGCCAATTTTTAAGAACTTTGATATGCTAAAATTTGTTGTTTCGTTCACATTGTTATTGTCGTAGATAAGTAATCGCAACTGCTTATCGTGGTATTTAAACCCATAGAGTTAAATTCAATTCGATATAAAAATTGCACATGTTGTTGTTTACCTACAGATAATGAAATGGAAAAACACTCAATAATAACACAATAATATTGAACACAAATCAATGTCAAAATGGTGCATACAATGCAAACTAACTTAAGTCGGTATTTCAAATTCCCTAAAAATAAACAGAGACCAATCTACCTACAAAATCCCCCATTTAATCAGTTTCCCAAACTAGTGGATATCGCCTATTGTCCATAAAAAAGTATATCAATAACAATATATTTTGTATCTGAAGGAAAGTATCGAAATTCGATATATCGATATTATCGACTAAGCCAAAGGCGAAATCACATCCTCTGATAAGTAAGTCTTCGCGATAAACGGAAACGTTTCTACGATATCGGAAGCTTAGCTTGTCTTCGGGAAATGACTCGATACTTCACTTACATTATCAAACAAGGTGCCTTCTAGATAGAACTAGAGTAAACAATGCTCTCATAATAGCCATTACGAACATATTGCTAATACAGTTACACGGGAAACAGACAACTGCAGAACAGCAATAAAAGGAAAGAATAGAAAGCAGCTTGTTCTTGGAATTTCCTTCCGTTACATTGGACAGTAGTAGGAACCGGTTTAAATATTCAATCACCAGTTACTGAGAATAACTCGTCGCTACTTCTATAATAGTTTTTATAACTGATGAGAAAAAGTGAAATAAGAAGAATAATCGTTTAGGCAGTGATGGCCGAAAGTGTTGGTGCGGTTCCAGATAAGACTATTAAGTTCTAGGACGGGTTAAAATTTAGGTACTTATGTATTGGACCGGCCTCCTGCTAACTAACCTTCTGCCTCACATGTTACATTCTTATCAATTGCCTTTTCGAAATAATTTAAAAGAAGCGTTTCTTTTCAATTTTTTTTTTGTTAACTTAATTTGTTTTGTTTAACGTCACTTTACCATATGGTATTATAATATGATAGTATTGAAATAATAAAATAAATATAATTTATGGTATTGTAAATAAGATAGCGTTCTTTAACGAGTACTGGGCATCGTGCAGGCTCTGGACCTCCATTACACATCCCATCCGAAGGACACAGTGGTCTAGGATTTTTCGCTCACTTTAATAAAATCCTAGAACCACCTCGCGGTATGCGAAACCGTGACATTTAATAATGTAAGCTGTTATGCTAGCTAGACATTACCTCACTATTAACATGAATATAATGTTTTTTCATTTTACTATATTTTGATTTTTAAAGTTCACTTTTATAACATATAAAAATATAATATATATTTATGCATTGGACTGACCATGTATGAAAGGTAGATTTCATGTATTCAATTATTTAACATTAACTGTTTACTGTTTATTAAGAAATAATATTAAAACGTATTAAAAACTTGATGATGAAACATATTCAAACGAATTTTTATTTGGCATAAAGCTGCGAAGAGTTCATTTAAATTTATCCTCAAAGCTATTTACTGTATGCTTATTTACAGCTCTTTCAGTGAGTGACCTTACTCAGCTTAGAATAACTAGAGCGCGTAATACATACTTCGGAGGTGTTGTGGCTAAGCAATTTATATGCTGTTTGCTTCTTGTCATATCATATATATATGTATGTACACAAAAAAAAGTTTCGATTTACCACGAGCCACAAATGCCTTATCAATTCCCGCTAACGATACATCGTCCAAAAAACGATTGCAAAAAAAAAAAAAATTTTGACTAATGATCAATCAAGATTTATTTTTGAGGCCCTTTAAAAAAAATTAAAAAAACAAACAAACAAAAATAAATTTGGAAAAAGCTGTTACCTGTCAAGTAGCCAAGTCTCATTTATATATTGACTAAATTCAGCGATGTATACTCTAAGTAGGTTGGTAAGTGAAAGTTGTGAGTTGCGCGAATCGCATCAGATTTTTATTTCTACCAGGATTTCCCCCACTCCTGAAATACTTTCTTGGACCGCCACGGTATTAACCCTCATCATAAATTACAGATTCATCAGTTTCTATCAGCAGTTCTTTGTTGGTCCTTTTCCTCCATTCAAAAGCTAAGGTCTAATAAAGGTCTGGTCACACATAACCGCAACGCAGCACGGGCTTATATCGAATCTGACTCAAATACGAAGGATAGATAGTAACCGGTCGGTTGACCCGATGTCGGGCATGTGTGACCAGTTACTATCTATCCTTCGTAAATGAATAATGTACGATACACGCCCGGGCTGCGGACCAGATCTAAAAGCTGATAAAGGCCCGTTTTAACTGAAAAAGATCTGGTGCGTGCGCGCAACACACAACTTTCACTTACCAACTTACCTAGATAAGAAATTGACGTGTTTTGTTAAATATCATTTCCCAAAGTCACACATTTTTCTACATTCATATCTTATTATTGTTAATCGTTAAAGCCGTTTTTGAGTAAATAAAAAAAACACGTGAAAATGTTCCAAAATTTATTAAGTAAAGTCCCCCCTCCCGTAGATCAATTTTGATGAAATTTTTACAGTCATATCTCGGGCATATAAATACATCAAATACTAAGTTTGATCAAAATCGTTAAATCCGTTTTTGAGTAAATAAAAAAAGCACGTGAAAATGGTACAAAATTTATTAAGTAAAGTCCCCCCTCCCGTAAATCAATTTTGGTGAAATTTTTACAGTCATATCTCGGGCATATAAATACATCAAATACCAAGTTTGATCAAAATCGTTAAAACCGTTTTTGAGTAAATAAAAAAAACATGTGAAAATGATACAAAATTTATTAAGTAAAGTCCCCCCTCCGGTTGATCAATTTTGATGAAATTTTTACAGTCATATTTCATCCATATAAATAGACCAAATACTCAGTTTAATCAAAATCGTTAGAGCCGTTTTTGAGAAAATCGAAAAAAACTTAAAAAGTTATTAAATAAAGTACCCCCTCCCTTTGAGCAATTTTGATGAAATTTTTGCTGTCACATCGCGGGCATATACATACACTAAATACCCAATTTCAGGATCACACGGTTTATAGTTTTTGAGCTAGTCTGTTCACACACACACACACACACACACACACACACACACACACACACACACACACACAGACACACAGACACACACACACACACAGACCATTTCGCGGGACTTGGTTATTTTGACTCAGGGGACCCCAAAACATGTATTTCCGTTGAAAACCGGAAGTCGAAAATTTTCACGATCGCAATACTTCCACTTACTATATATTTCATATATAGACGTAAGTGTATATAGTAAGAGAAAGTAAAAAAGCGATGGGATTTCCACAATATCACGGTCACATAACCTCTCAAAACAGGCCACGCCTATGAGTCACTTTTCAGAAGTAGTACTGATTAGAGTTATCATTAACAAAAAATGTATATGATAAATCACTAAGTTTTTATCATTTAAGTAATCTGTTAATTAATAAATTAATTTCGGTCCATTCAAGGGAAATATACAATAGTGAATGATGAACTTAATTCACTTAGAACCTACTTCGAACACACATTGCTATTAGTTTCGTATAGCTCGGATTTCCACCTCGAATTTGGCAATTTAACTAAAATATCGATATTTCCTTACAAAATGATCAATGTTTATACTATTCAATATTTGTCTTATGTAAACCCCGCAGAGATAAGCCTGCGTCATTATTATACTGCGCGCAGCTGCATTCTATTTTATCCTTCACAGCCTCCGAGATTGCGTCACCTCATCTCTCCAAGCAGCGCCTCAACTTTCGCCCGTCCGGAAGAAAGTAAGACCAGTTCCTCAGGGGTTGCATAATATCCTCCATCGACGGCTTCGTCTACCCCGGCCACTGCTTTGACTAACTTCGACCTTCGTCGGGGTCCTTCCCCTAGGATGGTTATAGAGGAGGGTATAAAAAAATCTGGTGCGTGCGCGCAACACACAACTTTCACTTACAAACTTACTTAGATTAGAAATTAATGCGTTTTGTTAATTGCCACTTCTCAAATGAACAGAACGGCTTTAATTATGAACAATGGTCTGTCATTAAAGGCGTACTCCGCATGCGCTCAACGAGTTTTATGAGTTGACTGAATATTTTTATTTTTTACGAAAAAAAAGGTAAAAATTGGAAAAAAATTATGAAATAAAGTGCCCGCTCAGTTGGACCAATTTTAATGAAATGTTGGCTTTTACATATTTGGTATATACGTACATCAAATACCCAGTTTCTTCAAAATCGTTAAAGCCGTTTTTGAGTAAATAAAAAATACGTACACGTGAAATTGGTACAAAATTTATTAAGTAAAGTCCCTCTCCGGTTGATCAATTTTGATGAAATCTTTACAGTCGTACCTCGGGCATATACATACATCATATAGCCAGTTTGATCAAAATCGTTAAAGCCGTTTTTGAGTAAATAAAAAAAACACGTGAAAATGATACAAAGTTTATTTTTATCCGGCTATTACGACCACGGCTATTGCGACTGATCGGGTTTAGCGACCCATTTTGAGTCCCCCAGGGAACAAAAAGATCGGTTATAACGTCCGGCTTTCGGAAAGAACCCTTCAATCCCGGGATATTTCTTTGGTGACAGGAAGACACATCTATCACCTTTTCTAGGAAAATCCCTCCCCTGATTGTTTGTGTTTTTATTCCTTCAAACGAATTCGAATCAGTTGCGGCCTAGTTCTCAAATAAGACACTTTTGCGTGGTGATATCTGGTTGTTTGTTTGGATGTTAGTTGCGGTTTTGTTCTCCATACACTTGTGCGTGGTGATACCATGTCAAGGAGAAGGGCATTTTCGTTAGAAGAACAATTTTGCTGCACATTTGCTGTCGGCAGGAAAATAGAGAGTCGAACAGAAGTCTTGCGGAGGAATTGAATGTAAGTCATTAAACTATTTCAACAATATGGAAAAATAGGGACACCATTCGGGGACTAGTTGAACGCGGTGAATCGTTCAAGACAAAAAAAAATAAGGATAGCTACCGGCGACAAAGTCAACTGTGCTCTAATAACATGGTTTCGACCCCAACGCAGCCGAAAAGTTCCAATATCAGGGACAATTTTACTCAATAATTATCTAAAATTGATTAATGAATCCACTTCAGAACCGTCTAGCGACTCGACAAGTAGTATTTCGCGAGGATGGATTCAAAGATTTTGTACTCGCCATTATATTATTTTTTAAGCGGTGACTGCTAGCGTCCCCCAAGGGATACCCAGCGATTGGCTTCCGTCAGTATGGCCATCAATTACGATGATTCAAATATTTTTAACGCAGATGAAACTGAACTTTTTTTACAAGGTACGATCAGGCAGATCGTACACTACAATTTTAAGGGGGAGAAATGTTCTAATGGAAAACTGTCCAAGGATAGAATAGCGGATTTGGTGGCAGCCAATATGACTGGAATTGAAACATATACTTTTTATAATAGGAAATTTGTAGTTGTAAGAAGGCTATCATAACAATCAGCTGTTAAGAATGGCCTAGACCTGATATAGCGACCGGCGTCGTTATAAGCGATATGTCGGATGTAACGACGATCGCCTATAACGACGAAGTTTTTATGGTCTCTTCAATGTCGTTATAAACGATATCCACTATATATATATATATATATATATATATATATATATATATATATATATATATATATATATATATATACAATAGTTTATAAAATGCCTTAAACTAAAAACGTTAGAACTGATAAAGAAAGTCAAGGACCTTATAGATATTTTTTTTTTTTTTAAATTAATATTTCAAAATCAACATACAAATATTTTTTCAAACTTTAACCGTGATTAACTCAAAACGAGGAAAATGGACCAAATAGACAAGGTCCACATACATGATACGACCGCTGTTATCTAACAAAAAAAAAGATCTTTGAGCGAATTCAGCGAGCCTTTATCACCCCTGACGATAGCCTAATAATCTAGACCCGAATTCGAATAATTAAAGAAAGATTTGAAAAAATAATAGATAACCTTGATTCATTCCATTATTAATTAATTATCAATTAAAATAATCAATATCTTATTAATTGGACAGTTGCAAGAAATTTTGACGTTATGATTTAATGGGTATGCATAGTGGCTGTTAACCGTATTGGAGCAATCATCAGGACAATCTCATCTTTACCATTTATTGCTTATTTACAACGTTTCGGCTATGTTGCCATTTTCAAGTCTAAAAATTAGTTTAATCCATTAAACATTATTAAGTAACAAAACTTCAAATATAATGAATAACAATATTAAAATTGTAAAAACCTTTTTCCTTAAAGAAGAAAGCACTATTCAATAATTTAACCATTTACTAGCAAAATTGCTTAAGAATGTATTTTCAATTAAAATCTTTTTTTTTAAATATAATTCAAAATTGTAATTTAAAAAAAAAAATATTAGGTTCACATAATAAATAATTACATTAAAATACAATAAATTAAAAATTAAAATACCTCAATCTGAACAAAGAAGTAATTAATCCAGATTTAAACAATGCCTTTTTTTTTTTTTTTTTTTTTTTTTTTTTTTTTTTTTTTTTTTTTTTGGGGGGGGGGCTTTAAGGCTTCTACTGAAGCCCTATATTGCCCATACAAACACCCATGGCACTGGGTGATACTTCTCCTACGAAAGAAAAGCACCACCCAGGGCGGGACTCGAACCCGCAGCTCCGGCATGGTAGTACGGCGCTTTACCGCACAGCCACACCGGGCCCCAAACACTGCCTTCATCATCTCAACATAAAACTTCTTTTTTTATAAATTAAATATATATAAACCATTAACTGGTCTCGTCATTTAAAAATTTGAAAGACTTAAATTGTGTGAATGTTGGCCACCCAAATCCCTTGTTAACCCTTATTTCTTAATACACCTCCCTTATTGTAAATAAACTAGGAATATGTAACTATGAATTTAATAAAGTTTCCTTACTGGTGTTTCTATTTTTCAAAATATTCTGACAGAATTATTGAAAAAAAAAACACAAAAAGAAAAAATATATATATATACTTCTTAAATTATATCCAATATATAATTGGTTTCTTTATTTCCTGGGATATTTATATTATGGGTATAGTGGCTGTTAACCGTATTGGAGCAATCTCAACTTTACCTTTATTGCTTATTCTCAACGTTTCGGCTATGTCACCATTTTCAAGTCTCAATCTGAACAAAGGTGTAATTAATCCAGCTTTAAACAATGCCTTCATCAATTCAACACAAAACTTCTTTTTTTTTATAAATTAAATATATATAAACCATTAACTGGTGTCGTCATTTAAAAAGTTGAAAGAGTAAAAAAAAAAATGTTTATAAATATTTAATTTATAAAAAAAGAAGTTTTATGTTGAATTGATGAAGGCATAGTTTAAAGCTGGATTAATTACATCTTTGTTCAGATTGAGACTTGAAAATGGCGACATAGCCGAAACGTTGAAAATAAGCAATAAATGGTAAAGTTGAGATTGCTCCAATACGGTTAACAGCCACTATACCCATAAAAAACATATACTTATAACTTGTTTTTTACATTTTGTTTTTGTTTTTTATATTTTTGGTATCTGTTTTAAAATTAAATTTGAAATTAAGAAACCAATTATATATTGGATATAATTAAGAACTTATGATTTAAGATTTTGTAATATAACATCTCTCATTTAGTCCTAGTAGTGATGTGAAACTATCGATAGTTTAACTCAAAATGAAAACAAATAAGTGCAATTGAAAACGACCATTATCGCACCTATCGATCCTAATGAAGAATTCAACTATTCAAACACCCCCTCCCCCCCCCACCTTCCCGGTTGTAACCATATTTTATCGATAGTGTCGATAGTCCGATACTATTGAACTATCGATACTATGGAAACTATCGATAGTTTTACATCACTAACAAGGGGACCACGTCACATTTCCCTCTCCGATTTTGATGAAATTTTTTTCGGTGATTCTGCATCGAAAATAAGTCGACACGTGTCCGGCCGTTCCATTGAATGGGCCATCTGGACCGACAAATTAAATATTTTAGGTTCAAAAATCGTTAAAATTGGCTTTCAAAAAACAGTCATTGCTCCATTCTACCTGAACCAATTATAATGAAACTTTTAGGGATTCTTCTACTTGAAAATATATTAGACACGTGTATCGGGATTTGTCGCAATTCACCCTAGTAAGGCCAGAGAATCACATCAAAGTTGAGGCTTGTTGAGGCTTGCGTTAGTAAAGTGTGTTGATGTGACGCTCTGGCCTTACTAGGGTGAATTGTGACAAATCCCGATACACGTGTCTAATATATTTTTAAGTAGAAGAATCCCTGAAAGTTTCATTAAAATTGGTTCAGGTAGAATGGAGCAATGACTGTTTTGTGAAAGCCAATTTTAACAACTTTTGGACCTAAAATATTTAATTTCTCAGTCCAGATGGCCCATTCAATGGAACGACCGGACACTTGTCGACTTATTTTCGATGTAGAATCACCAAAAAAAAATTCATCAAAATCGGAGGGGGAAATGTGACGTGGTCCCCTTGTAAGTCCTAGCAGTATCTCCTTTATTTTGGACTGTATTTTTGCAAAACCACTGCTCTTACTGTTGAAATCATTTAGTAGCATTCGATACATCTAACTTATCATAGCAGGATATACATATCATATCGAACCATCGAATGTGAAAATCGATAATTATATGAAAAAAAAAACGGAAACCCAAAATCATCCTATTTTATAAAGATTATATCACTGGTGTTTGGTCTAAAGGGGTTAAGTCATCGAATGTGAAGCTTAAACAAAGATTTACCAAGCTATTGAAAATCATCATAAATTCTTTCTTATTGTATTTCATTATTCCAGAATAATAATTGAAACTATATTCTATCAACAGAGACTCTAATAAATTATGAATAACGAATAAATTATAGTCAATTATAAATTTTAAGAAGACGAGACAGAAATAAAATGTTTATGACTTAAGCTCTTTTGCCCAAACATGAATGATATATAGTGGTTATTTTATCGAAGTTTAATCCTGTCTTAGCAGGGTCTTAACATTTTTAAAGTCTTTATCAGTTTATCTCTTGCCCTACATAATAGCAAACTATCGAAACTAATGATGTTATTTATATATGGTCTTCGGTTAAATAATTTATCGAAACTAAAAATAAAAATCTGGTGCGTGCGCGCAACACACAACTTTCACTTACCAACTTATTTAGATTAGAAATTGATGTGTTTTGTTAATTGCCACTTCACAAAGTCACAAATTTTTCCACATTCATTTCCTATTTTTGCCGTTTATGAGTAAATTAAAAACACACGTGAAAATGATACAAAATTTATTAAGTAAAGTACCCCCTCCATTTGATCAATGTTGATGAAATTTTTAATGTCACATCGCGGGCACATACATACACCAAATAACAAGTTTGATCAAAATCGTTAAAGCCGTTTTTGAGTAAATAAAAGATACACGTGAAAATGAGACAACATTTATTCAGTAAAGTGCCCCTCCAATTGATCAATTTTGATGACATTTTTACTGTTACATCGCGGGCACATACATATACTAAATACCAAGTTTGATCAAAATCGTTAAAGCCGTTTTTGAGTAAATAAAAAAATAACACGTAAAAGTGGAACACAATTTATTAAGTAAAGTCCCCCCTCCGGTTGATCAATTTTGATGAAATTTTTACAGTCATATCTCGGGCATATAAATAGATCAAATACTCAGTTTAATCAAAATCGTTAGAGCCGTTTTCGAGAAAATCGATAAAAACGTAAAAAGTTATTAAATAAAGTACCCCCTCTGTTTGACCAATTTTGATGAAATTTTTGCTGTCACATTGCGGACATATACATACACTAAATATCCAATTTCAGATTCGCAAGGCTTATAGTTTTTGAGCTAGTCTGTTCACACACACACACACACACACACACACACACACACACACACACACACACACACACACACACACACACACACACACACACACACACACAGAGACCATTTCTCGGGACTTGGTTATTTGGACTCAGGGGACCCCAAAACGTGTATTTCCGTTGAAAACCGGAAGTCGAAATTTTTCACGATCGCAATACTTCCACTTACTATATATTTCATACATAGGTAAGTGAAAGTAAAAAATCTGGTGCGTGTGCGCAACACACAACTTTCACTTACCAACTTATTTAGATTAGAAATTGACGTGTTTTGTTAATTGCCACTTCACAAAGTCACAAATCTTTCCACATTCATTTCTTATTTTTTCCTTTAATGAGTAATTTAAAACAAACATGAAAATGATACAAAATTTATTAAGTAAAGTACCCCCTCCATTTGATCAATGTTGATGAAATTTTTACAATCATATCTCGGGCATATTAGTACATCAAATACTCAGTTTGATCAAAATCGTGAAAACCGTTTTTTGAGTAAATAAAAAAAAAACGTGAAAATGAGACAACATTTATTCAGTAAATTGCCCCCTCCAATTGATCAATTTTGATGAAATTTTTACTGTCATATCGCGGGCACATACATATACTAAATACCAAGTTTGATCGAAATCATTAAAGCCGTTTTTGGATAAATGAAAAAAAACACATAAAAGTGGGACACAATTTATAAAGTAAAGTAACCCCTCCGGTTGATCAATTTTAATGAAATTTTTACAGTCGTATCTCGGGCATATTAGTAGATCAAATACTCAGTTTAATCAAAATCGTTAGAGCCGTTTTTGAGAAAATCGAAAAATACTTAAAAAGTTACTAAATAAAGTACCCCCTCCCTTTGAGCAATTTTGATGAAATTTTTAGTGTCACATCGCGGGCATATACATACACTAAATACCCAATTTCAGGTTCGCACGGTTTATAGTTTTTGAGCTAGTCTGTACACACACACACACACACACACACACACACACACACACACACACACACACACCCACACACACACACACACAGACCATTTCGCGGGACTTGGGTAATTGGAATCAGGGGACCCCAAAACGTGTATTTCCGTTGAAAACCGGAAGTCGAAATTTTTCACGATCGCAATACTTCCACTTACTATATATTTTATATATAGGTAAGTGAAAGTAAAAACATTTTTAACATTCCACAGTTTGACGTAGTAGCCACCTGTTAGCCGGATTGACGCTTATTGTTCAAATATTTTATTTCTCTTGTTTAAATTGTTTGATTCCTTTTTAGTTTTCTTTGTTAAAAATCTATTAGAACTTCTGTACTTCTGATTGCAGTATCGCAACTTCTGGCATTAAATGACCCAAATAAATATTTTGAAAATGGGAAGACTTCACAAGTTCGACTTTCTTCTCCCCTACATACCTCTTCGGGGCTTGGTTTGGATGACGATATTACAAATCCCCTTATATGACTAAGAATGATAACAGCTGATGATGAGGATATTCAACTATTTCAATTTGGAGTTGTTACTTTCATTTTTTTTTTTTTAAGTATTTTAGGGAAGACTAGAAAAAATATAATAGATTTCAGACACGCGACACCCATTATTTAAATAGGTGACTACCGAATCAAAACAAGAAATATAGGACTGGATAATATTCGACAGAAGGATGTCTTGGTCCCGCAAGTCAAACTGAAAAATCTGGTGCGTGCGCGCAACACACAACTTTCACTTACCAACTTACTTAGATTAGAAATTAATGCGTTGTTGTCCCCTTCGTTAGACCAATTTTGATGAAATGTTAGCTATCACATCTTTGGCATATAAATACATCAAATACCCAGTTTGATCAAAATAGTTAAAGCCGTTTTTTAATTTAAAAAAAAAAAACACGTGAAAATGATACAAAATTTATTAAGTAAAGTCCCCCCTCCGGTTGGTCAATTTTGGTGAAATGTTGGCTATCACATCTTTGGCTTATGCATACATCAAATACCCAGTTTGATCAAAATCGTGAAAGCCTTCTTTGAGTAAATAAAAAAAACACGTGAAAAAGATACAAAATTTATTAAGTAAAGTCCCCATCCGGTTGATCAATTTTGATGTAATGTTGGCTATCGCATCTTTGTCATATACATACATCGAATACCCAGTTTGATCAAAATCGTTAAAAACGTTTTTGAGTAAATAAAAAAAACACGTGAAAAAGATACAAAATTTATTAAGTAAAGTCCCCCCTCCGGTTGATCAATTTTGATGAAATTTTTACAGTCATATCTCGGTAATATACATACATCAAATACCCAGTTTGATCAAAATCTTTAAAGCCGTTTTTGAGTAAATAAAAAAAACACGTGAAAATGATACAAAATTTATTAAGTAAAGTCCCCCTTCCGGTTGGTCAATTTTGGTGAAATGTTGGCTATCACATCTTTGGCTTATGAATACATCAAATACCCAGTTTGATCAAAATCGTTAAAACCGTTTTTGAGTAAATAAAAAAAAATCGTGAAGATGATACAAAATTTATTAAGTAAAGTCCACCCTCCGGTTAATCAATTTTGATGAAATTTTTACAGTCATATCTCGGGCATATAAATAGATCAAATACTCAGTTTAATCAAAATCGTTTGAGCCGTTTTTGAGAAAATCGAAAAAAACGTAAAAAGTTATTAAATAAAGTACCCCCTCCCTTTGAGCAATTTTGATGAAATTTTTGCTGTCACATCGCGGGCATATACCTACTCTAAATACCCAATTTCAGGTTCCCACGGTTTATAGTTTTTGAGCTAGTCTGTTCACACACACACTCAGACACACACACACACACACACACACACACATACACACACACACACACACACACACACACACACACACACACACACACACACACCCACACACACAGACCATTTCGCGGGACTTGGTTATTTCGACTCAGGGGGTCCCAAAACGTGTATTTCCGTTGAAAACCGGAAGTCGAAATTTTTCACGATCGCAATACTTCCACTTACTATATATTTCATATATAGGTAAGTGAAAGTAAAAAGAATAATTATGATTTGTACATAACTCAAATAATACCGAATTTAGTCTATTATGTGAATGAAAAAATGTAAAAAAAAGAAAAAATATAGATAATTGAAAAAAGGTGTATAAAATTTAAAAAAAAATCATGATAATCTGACAATTAAAACGCGGAAATGCATAAGGGTATAAGTGCCTTAGGAAATTTTTATAGAAATGATGTGATTACACCCATTAATGACGTTCAGTGATTACACCCATGCCATCTTTCATACGTTAAATGAACTCTTTTCTAGTAACAAAACATTACTTAAACCCATTTCTGAAGAATGGCTTTGGAATATGTAACAATTTGGCAAATAAAAACTTTGTTTTATTTTCTTGGCACTTAGACCCTTATGCATTTCCACGCTTTAATTATTAACAAAGGTTACAGCGTTAAAAGTTGAAGAAAAAAAATAAAACCATAGAAACTTACAATACTAAAGGTCGCGGATTCGCGTCCCGAGGTATCCCTAGGATTTTTTAATGGGAGTAAAAAATCCATGGCTATGCCTTCCCTCGGATAGGACGTAAAATGGAGGTCCCGAGCCTGTACCATTTCAGTTACTCGTTAAAGATCCCTAACGTAATAATACCAGGATAGAGAACATTTAGGACTCCCAGTGTAGCATCGTCCGATTAGCCTTAGTGTCATAAAGTGACATTAAAACAAACAAGCAATAAAATAAAACAGAAAACATATGATTTAAAAGAGTTATAGGCTTGTTGATAGAACGAACTAAATAACAGTTGGAACAAACTGTTCGAATACCATCTATATGGTTTGTGTGGCACTGTAAATTTTTTTTTTTCTTGGAATAAAATTATTTAAACCCACATACATAAGTATTAAAATATGATTTATTTCCTTATTTTCATACTACGAATATTGAATTACTCATTATTTAGTAATTTTGCTTATTATCCACACGTGCCAAGTAGTACAATTTAGGTTCTGGCCACACATGTCCGAACCGGATCCGCATCGCAGCATTAATATAGGCTATGTTCAGAATATTTTTAATTTAACTTACATATTACCTTTAGTTATGCCTAAAGGTCAGGCCACACATGTCAGACACAGGCCACTTCAGGCATAACTAAAGGTAATATGTAAGTTAAATTAAAAATATTCTGAACATAACCTATATTAATGCTGCGGTGCGGATCCGGTGCGGACATGTGTGGCCATACCCTTACTCATAAACCTTTATCCTTATCTTTATAGATACAAAATATTCTCGTGTCTCTATGTCTGTCGGAGGTAGAATCAGAAACTGCTCAACCGATTTTGATGAAATTTGGCTCATTGTGTGTTGTTTTGTCCAACTTAAAAGATAGGATAGTTTTTATCTCGATTATTGGCCTCAATGTTTCTTTCTTTGCGAATTAAATGCTTATAATACTAATATTACAATTGAGTATGAGTATTTTTAAGTTCCATAAATTTCCAACGGATGGCAGTGTAAGTTGATTTATTGACACAACACTACATTTTCTTTCGATATTTAGGGAGGATAAGCATAAATTTATTTTTTCCAGCCTGGACTATGAAAATCCGTGTTTTCCCATGCCAAAATGTGTGGGGAAAACATCGAATCTACTTGTTTTAGCAAAATAGAGGTTAACCAAAATCATTGTGCACCTATTAGTATAACCTCCTGATACGATATCTCATATCATCTTGTGTTATATTTTGAATTTAATTACCGTAAAACGAGGTGACTTTGTGACTAATGGGGTGACTTTGTGACAAGCCTATTATTCTACAGTTTTTGAATTTCCCTCCTTAAAAAGAATCAGGTTATGTAATTCAGTGCACTTGTTCATTGGTCAGTAATGTGCTGCAACCTACTGGCCACATATAACTTCTTTCATTCCATTTATCATGGTGCTTTATTTCAAATTTTTAAGTAAATGAAAACAATCAAGCATATATGAAATAAAGCAAATGGAATGAAAGAAGTTATATATGGCCAGTAGGTTTCAGCACATTACTGACCAACTGACAAGTACACTAAACTGCCTAACCTGATTCTTTTTAAGGAGGGAAATTCAAAAACTGTAGAAAAATAGGCTTGTCACAAAGTCACCCCATTAGTCACAAAGTCACCTCGTTTTACGGCAATATGTATTATGGAAAAAGATTAATTTGGTACATTTTTGCGAAAATTGTCTATTTTGATTGTACTAAACCTTGTTCCAATTATATTCTTTATTAGTTCCTTTTACATGTATCACTTATTAACACATTATGGTCAAATATAAGATGCAAACAATGACAAAATTTAACCCTTCCAAATACTTTACCAAACAATTTTATATTTGGCGTAAAGTTCTATATTAAATCCCGTTGGTTTTAAGATTAGCTGAAACGTTTTTATCTTCATCATTGAATTTTCATTTCACCCTCTTAAAAGTATTATAATATAATTAATTATATAATATGCATTATAGCTACTGAGCCACAGCAACGCGTGGTAGGGTCTGTTCTTTAATCAATATATATTATAAAGCAAAGTGTACAATGTGCGTGCCGAAAAGGCTCAAAAACGACTCCACGTGGGATTAAGGAAGTTATGTCAGCGTGTTGCTATATAAACCCTAACGGAGAAGAAGGTTTCTGTTTTTCTCTTAAGGGTGTAAAATTGAAGAGAAAAGGACTGGAATTTTAAGCCTATCGCACCATTTAATTAGCCTCTCTGAGATTGAGATACGAGGTTATGAATGAAAAACGTAGTTCGAGCTCCAGGCTACCAGGAAGCGCTAGGGTGTATTTCACTCAATGTTTATTGTTCATTCATTCCGTTCAGTTTGTAAAGGTTAAATATTTTTTCAGCTGTTCTTTTTAAATTAATTTTAAAATTGTTTCACCATTTCTTTCTAAATAAAATAATGATTTTACATATCTGCAATCAATTAGAAAACCGACTGGATACCTTACAAAATTAATTTTCTCATAAGAAGGTTAATTGATTTACACATTCTATTTAATCAATATTTTATGTCTACTTAAGTAAATTTAATGCAATATGACTGAACATTTTTTAGTAGTACAGTGAGCGAAATAAACAGACATAAAGCAAAAAAGAAGAGCTGAATTGACTGATTATAAATCGAAAATAACAAGTTTGAAGTGTTCTTATTGTATGTAATTATGAAAAATGGTTTTATTACTATGTATGATGGGCATTCCAGTTGATAAAATGACTAACTCCAATTACAGCATTTTTTCAATAAGATTTTATCACCCCTCATAGTTCAGGATAAAAAGAAATATAGGAAATATAGGATTCAGAATCACAGAAACCATCAAAAACGATGCATGACTCGACAAAGTTGCAGCCAAATTAATTGTTTATTCGCCATTTTCAACCCCCTTAAAAGTATTTAGGGTTCCTTATTTGGGCGGACTCTGCAGATCTCGAATTTTAATATTGATAATATGTTAAAAGTTTCAAGAAACTGCTAATTTTGTTCTATATTTCCTTTAATTGTAAAGTCTTTCTGTTATTGAAACTACCACACAACTACCGGAGCGAAGCCGGGCACCCTAGCTAGTATTAAATAAGTCGAACTTAATAGAGGCTAGTTGATGATCCAGATACTAGGAAAGTATTCTAAAAAAACCAAAAAAAAAAAAAAATATAATAATAATTCCATGCTATTTCTTCTTTCATTGCCACCGCAAGCTCTCCGATAATGAACGGCATCTAAACCACTGTTCAGAAGTCTAAACCACTGTAATATTGTAAAATTTTAAGTCTAGATTTTGTGGGCAAAGTCAGTTCATTTCATCTTAACAGAGCTTCGCTCGGCTTTTTGCCTGCCCGTGTTTCTATACAATATACACTTGTGAATAATAACATTCAGCAACTTGGTAAATGGAGAATGGTAAAGCTGAGCTCTAGGAGTTCCCGTAACTTTTTTAGCTGCCTCTCCGATAGTATTGAAAGCCGACTAAGAGCTCTGTAATGTTTACTAGGCTAGGCCTAAAAGAGACTCTCGAAACAAGCTCCTTACATAACTTGACGAATTTGAGAGGGCCACGATGCAATCATAAGCTGGTTCCCTTTACATAAGTCGTTAGAGACCTTCAATCACGCTCGTACAACCCTCATCAGTTTTTAAAGATCTTTGTGGCATTGTAGCTTAAATTTTCCTCGGCCAATTAAGTCCCATCAGAACATTTCAATGATTATGAAACTTAGCTGATATTAACACTAAACATACCAACATTTAATATATATTGTACCTATTTCTACCATAGCAGGTCAAATGAACGTTGTTCATGTTTCCTGATTGAATGTATGAAATGTGGACGTTAGGAAGAAAATAAACAAAGTAACTTCATTATAATTAAACAAAAGTGTACGTTGATAAGAATCTGTAGTATATCTTTTGGTTGTTGACGGGCTTCTCGAAAATCGGCGGCAAGTTCTACTTTCCCAAAATTTTTAATTCACATTTATTTTTATTGAACTAACTAAACAACAGTCTTTCGAGAAATGTGCAACGAATTGAATACAGTAGCTTTAATGCGCATCTACATCATAATTTCTGATCCTATAACCTTATAAAACAATAAATTGTTTTTGCGGACAAATGACCTGTTGCGGTATATAACGGTATACGACAAGTATAACTCAAAAAAAAAAAAAAATAGAAATAATAAAGTAATTGTATATAATTTATAGAAAAAGTCATGAAGTCAAATGTGCGAAAACGATAACATTTTATGAGTTATTTTTATTTTATTTTTTTTATTCAAAAGTTCATAATCGGTCATTTGACCGCTTATGGTAGTTTTAGTGTTAAAGAATACTTGATACTCATTAAACATGACGAGTTTGATTAAAATCATTAGAATAGTTTTTGAAAAACTCCAAGAAAAAAAAAAACCTTAAAAAGGAGACAAAGTTTATTAAATCTCCCTAAAATTGCCCCCTTATTAAATAAAAGTCCCCTCTCCGTTTATACAATTTTGACAATATTTTTGCTCTCACATCGCGGGCATAAACCTACTTCAAATGCCAAATTTCTATAGGTTTAGTTGCATCAAAGGAGCAATCACCAGGACAATTTTCATAAAAATCTCATTTATTGTTACATTGACGACGTTTCGGCCATACCGCCATTTTCCAGTCTCAATCTGACGAATAATTTAATTTATCCAGCATTATAAAATTGCTCTCATTAACCTTATTAAAAACTATTTTACCCATTTATTGGTGTCGTCATCTACCGAATTTCGGTTTCTTGCGGTTTATGGTTTTTGAGTTAGTCTGTTGTTGTTTTTTTTTGTTCCTCACCTTCTTCGTCTCTAAAGCTAGTTTCCCGGTGTGGGGGATCAGATATAATATAATTTATCATCTTATATAAAAAAAACAGTTGACCACAACACACCTCTAAATTTGTCTAAACCAACAATATCCCGACATATAAATTAATTAAATCCATTGAGCCTAGATGTATATATATAGAGAGGGGTTGGTTGGCATAGGGGGTAGGTTGGCCATCTGCTTATTGTTTCCGTCACACCTGTTGTGAAGGCCCCACCATTGTACCATGTCACCCGTTCGACCTCGGGAGTATGCTTCATTGATTGACTTTACAACATGTAAGTAAATTTTTATACTTTTAGTAAATTTGGTTTAAAGGCATTTTAAAACATTTGACTCCGATTATTTTCACATAGCCCCAAACTTCTAAGAAAACCCTAACCTTTCGACTAACCAGTTTCTTGTTTGATTGTTCTCCCCTGTCCTGGCAGTCATCTTTCATATCATCTCTCCAGTGGGGTTAGTTGGCTCTCTTCAACTGGGGTTTGTTGGCGCAGTAGCAATTCACAAAAGCTAGGTAAACATAAAGAAACGTAAAACTACTAATTGTCTTTAGATCCAGCAAGGAGGATGAGAGACATTTTTCTTATGCAGAAAGTGACGACAGTCTTCTATTGTCATTCTATTTTCCCTTAAAAGCTGTTAAAAACCGATTCAAAATTATTATACCATTATAGTGGAGTTTTTAATAATAATAATATTTGCCAGGCAGTACTTGAATGAGATGGCTAAAAATCCCACCTTCTAGGCCAACCTGCCCCACGCAGGGGGTTAATTGGCATACTCTGGATTGACGAATTATTCAATTATCTACAATCTAAGTATTAAATATTATGTGATGAAAAAAATACTTGAAGTACTCTAATACTTGGAGTTTACAGTGGTATCAGCCCTATTGGGATTATATTAACAGGAACGACTCAACAATCAAAAAAGTGAAAACAGTTGCCAACTAACCCCGCTCTTCCCGACATATAATTAAATTAATTAATTAAATCCATTGAGCCTAGATGTTGTATCATTTATTAGTTTTTTACAATAATTTTAATATTATACTGGAATGAATCATTGAAGGAAACTTTGCGATGGCAATGAAGGTTATCAAATGGGATGTAATTAATAAATAGATTTTTTTTTAGAGTATACACGCCTAAACCTTCTTCACTATCAACTAGCTTGACGTAAGTTTGACGTTTTTAATATTCATGGGGTTAAGAATAAATTGTACTACTCGACACGTGTAAATAATTTGCAAAAGCATTATTTATTTTCCTGATAGTCTTAGTATGAAAATAAGGAAACAAATCATATTCTAACGCTTATGTGGGTTTAAATAATTTTATTCAAAGAAAAATAATAATTGGCAGTGCTACACAAACAATATAGGCGAACAGTTTGTTCTAACTGTTAGTTCGTTAAAACAAAAAAAATTCTTTTAAATCATAGGTTTTCTATTTTGTTTTCTTTCGAGGGTCAATATTTTAAAAATAATGTTATTTTTCCGGAACTTTTAACTCTGTAACGTTTTTACTAATTGTTTGATTATCATGATTTTTTTTTTTCATTTTACATAGAGAGTTTATTCTTTAATATTTATGTATTATATTTTTTTTAATAAACTAAAATTCTGTATTATTTGATTTATTTACAAATATAGTCATTCTTTTTCATTTTGACTTGAGTAACCCAAGAATCTTATCGAATATTATCTAGTTCTAGATTATGTTATTTTTTTTTTTTTTTTTATAATATTTTAGTCACCTCATTAAAACGTTCACGCCGGGACCATAATTCCCGCTCCTCGCACATTGGCGACTGAGCTTAATGCTTGTCGCTCTATCGGACGGGAGCTATTCCAGTGCATTGATATAACCAAAAATAATAAAGTAAACAATACAATCTTACCTAATACCCAACAGTCGTGGAAAGTTTTGTGATTGACTAAAGCGTCCGATGAAGCCACCGGTGGTACACGCCGGCGTGAACGTGTTAAATAATTGAAGTCTCGTGTCTGAAGTCTATTATATATTTTTTCTAGGCTCCCCTCCCTTACAAAACCAAAAAAAATGAAAGTAACAATGAGTTGAATCTCCTTATTATCAGCTGTTATCATTAGTCATACAAAGGGATTTGGAATATCATCATCAAATCCAAGCCCCAAAGAGATACGTGGAGGAGAAGAAAGTGGAACTTGCGAAGACTTCCCATTTTCAAAATATTTATTCGGGTCATTTAATGCCAGAAGTGGCGATACTGCAATTAATAAATACAGAAGTTCTTATAGGTTTTTGAACAAGAAAACAAAACAGGAATCAAACGATTTAAACAAGAGAAATTAAATATTTGAACAAAGCTATAAGCGTCAATCTGGCTAAATTAGTTAGCAAACAGGTGGCTTCTCCGTCAAACTGTGGAATGCTAAACATGTTTTTTATTTTTAGTTTCGATAGTTTGCTACAATAGGGGCAAGAGATATACTGATAAAGGCTTTAAAAATTTAATGACCATCTAAGACAGGATTAAACTTCAATAAAATAACCATGACAAAATTTTTTTAAAATAGGCTGATTTTGGGTTTCCAATTTTTCTTTGCTTCCCTGAGAATTATCGATTTTCACATTCGATGGTTTTTAATGATATGTATATCCTGCTATGATAAATTAAATATATTGAATGCTACTAAATAATTTCAACATTAAGAGAAGTGATTGTTTTGAATTTTTAAAATATTCATTCATAATGTCAGACAAGATATCAAGGCCATCAGTTTATAATAGGTGTTTGCTAATTCACCAAGCATGTGTTCTTTCCATCGCTTCTGTTTAGAAATAACCAGATAAACAAGTTAATAAAATATATATTTTTACTTTCACTTACCTATATATGAAATATATAGTAAGTGGAATTATTGCGATCATGAAAAATTTCGACTTCCGGTTTTCAACGGAAATACACGTTTTGGGACCCCCTTAGTCGAAATAACCAAGTCCCGCGAAATGGTCTGTGTGTGTGTGAACAGACTAGCTCAAAAACTATAAACCGTGGGAACCTGAAATTGGGTATTTAGTGTAGGTATATGCCCGCGATGTGACAGCGAAAATTTCATCAAAATTGCTCAAAGGGAGGGGGCACTTTATTTAATAACTTTTTAAGGTTTTTTCGATTGTCTCAAAAACGGCACTAACGATTTTGATTAAACTGAGTATTTGACCTATTTATATGCCCGAGATATGACTGTAAAAATTTCATCAAAATTGATCGACCGGAGGGGGGACTTTACTTAATAAATTTTGTATCATTTTCACGTGTTTTTTTTATTTACTCAAAAACGGTTTTAACGATTTTGAACAAACTGGGTATTTGATGTATGTATATACCAAGTATGTAAAAGCCAACATTTCATCAAAATTGGTCCAACTGAGGGGGCACTTTATTTCATACTTTTTTCCAATTTTTACCTTTTTTTCGATTATCTCAAAAACGGCTTTAACGATTTTTATCAAATTCGTCATGTTTAATGAAAATCAGGTTTTATTTAATATCAGGTAAGCTTTATCATTATTAAAATGTTCTGAGGGGGCATTTTGTTTGTTTGTTTCTTTCTTGTAAAGTACTTTTGTTTTTGTTTACATGGAGAAATTAACTGTCTCTCGTTAGCCTAAAAATAAGAAATGGCTAAATATGAGATATGATAAAAATAAAGAAAACATAAAGAGGAGAAAAAAAGAAAAATATTCAGTCAACTCATAAAACTCGTTGAGCCCATGCATGCGGAGTAGGCCTTTAATGACAGACCATTGTTCATAATTAAAGCCGTTCTGTTCATTTGAGAAGTGGCAATTAACAAAACGCATTAATTTCTAATCTAAGTAAGTTGGTAAGTGAATGTTGTGTGTTGCGCGCACGCACCAGATTTGTTTTACATATTGGGGAGGGTGAGGCGCAATGCAGAAACAGTGTAAGCACTGGGCGAACCAAAAGGTCTAGTGCAACCAAATTCAGAGTAGGTATGAGTAATTATTTTATTCAATCTGCTCTTACAACTTTTTCTTCATGCATGTATCTCTTAAGATTTTGGCTTTCCTACATCGTAGGATGTTAAAGATATCAAAATGGCTAGTATGGGGTTCATTGAAACAAGGGCGTGCGAGACACAATGAACCGTTTCACGGAGTCCCACGAGTGTTTCATCGTGCAGCATGTGTTTTTCATTGTGCAGTAAGCAGTCGATTTTTTGGTACTTTTCTGTTATAGTCACGCCCAGAGAAAATGTTTTTAATTTAGTTAGTACATCGCTTTTAGGAGAAGCAGGGTTACCACCAGTGTTGCTAGGGAGGTAACTAAGAGTTAATTTCAAAACTGTTCGCATACTGGCAACACTGTAAGGAGAAAACTCCTTATTGGAAAATTCCTTGCCGCATAATAACGTTTTGACTAGATAATTAATCACGTTAAATATGGTTGAGTATCAGTATAATTTAAAAAATATTGTTAGGAATATTTTGGATGAGGAAACTGCGGTCAGATTTTTTTCAACAGCATAATATTATTCCTGAAATGAGGATATATAAAAATAACCATGAGATGATGTTAACATTTAAAGGTAAAATTAAATGGAGGTGTCGTATAAAAACGTGCAGACAAGAGATTGATTTTATTCAGAAAACATGTGTTTTATTTATTTAAAGCAATGTACTAACTAAATTAAAAACATTTTCTCTGGGCGTGACTATAAATGAAAAGTACCGATTTTTTTTATCCTTTTCTGACAGATTGGTGCGAAATTGAGTGCGGAACACCAAAAAAATTATATTAATTTATGACAACTTTCCTCTCTGACAACCAAGTCAAACTTTACTCTTTCCTGAAGGATTTCGTTGCTATCCTAAAAGCAGGAGAACGAAAAACCGACTGGAAGCCGAAAAAAGTTCTTTTGTTAATTATGGTGTAGTTTTTTTCAGCCGTTTTATCGTACTCGCATTGGGCGCACAGTGGTCAATAATTGCTTTTTGGCGGACATAAATCTGCCATTTTTACCACAATTTTATAGGTAAATTGATGGGATCTTTTTTATTACCTACTTAATAAAATTCAAAAACTAAGGAAACAATTCCCGTTAAGATTGCTTCGGTATAAGTGTCCTTTTTGCTTACCCAAATCCAGGTTTCTTGTGTGTCAATAGATAGTTATCGTTAATATGCAAAAAAAACATGGAAGAACTCAATATTTTTCAGAATTTTCTTTTTTATTTTTTTAGTCTGAGGGTGGGCTTTCATACCACCGAGTATCCAAAAGAAAATTCAAATTGCATAGAAGTTATGGAAATTTTAAAAACAACTAAAAATTCTGTTGACTTGTGAAACCACTTAATAACAGGTACCTACTCAAGGTTTTCAATAAGCCTATTCAAAATTTTATACCGCAGTATACATTTATAAGGGAAAACCTTATGTATAGTAGTAATCGTTTTATGTTATAGATTAGAAGGAGCTTGTAAATGTACCTGTATCATTTAGAGCAGATTACAGGGCCAAACTGTGCCAATTTTTCTGTAAACAAATACAAAACATACTTTTCTAAAAAAGGCGCAAGTGAATTTAACTGATCTTTTTATGTGGTCATAGTAAAAGTAAGACTAGAAAGTACCCCTATGATAACTCCGGGGAGCACCTCTCTGAAACCAAGAAAAACGGTTTTTATTGAAAAAAGTAGTATATAAATTGCTTTTGAACCATAAAAAGCGAACCAAATTCATGTTGCTCATACGTAATATACTAGCCTTTGAATGTAAACTTTCACTGAAATCGGTATATTGATATCTTATTTCTAAAAGGAGAAAATCGAGTTTAATGTTGAATTTTTAGTTGTTTTTAAAATTCCCATAACTTCTATGCAATTTGAATTTTCTTTTGGATACTCGGTGGTATGAAAGCCCACCCTCAGACTAAAAACATAAAAAAGAAAATTCTGAAAAATATTGAGTTCTTCCGTGTTTTTTTGCATACTAATGATAACTATCTATTAACACACAAGAAACCTGGATTTGGGTAAGCAAAAAAACCACTTAAACCGAAGCAATCTTAACGGGAAACGTTTCCTTGGTTTTTGAATTTTATTAAGTAGGTAATAAAAAAGATCCCATCAATTTATCTGTAAAATTGTGGAAATGGCAGATTTATGTCCGCCAAAAAGCAATTATTGAACCAAATTCATGTTGCTCATACGTAATATACTAGCCTTTGAATATAAACTTTCAGTGAAATCGGTATATTGATATCTTATTTCTAAAAGGAGAAAATCGAGTTTAATGTTGAATTTTTAGTTGTTTTTAAAATTCCCATAACTTCTATGCAATTTGAATTTTCTTTTGGATACTCGGTGGTATGAAAGCCCACCCTCAGACTAAAAACATAAAAAAGAAAATTCTGAAAAATGTTGAGTTCTCTCCGTGTTTTTTTGCATACTAATGATAACTATCTTTTAACACACAAGAAACCTGGATTTGGGTAAGCGAAAAAAAAACACTTAAACCGAAGCAATCTTAACGGGAAATGTTTCCTTGGTTTTTGAATTTTATTAAGTAGGTAATAAAAAAGATCCCATCAATTTATCTGTAAAATTGTGGAAATGGCAGATTTATGTCCGCCAAAAAGCAATTATTGACCACTGTGGGGGGCAATGAATCATTTTTTATTTTTTGGAAAATAGCTGCTCGCGGTCAGACATAATGCATAAAATAATGTTAAACGCATTTCTTACATAGATTAGATCCTAAGGTAACATGGAAAAAATAAAAAAATGAAAATAAAGACTCAGGTGTGGTGCTATTGGTAAAAGAAACTTTTAAAGTTCTTAAATGTTTCATTGTACCCCACCTCCCCCTAAATACATATTTAGCAATTTACAGGAAGCAGCTTGTAAAAACATATATTTACATAAAAGCTATAAAGAAAAATGAAGTAGGGGAGAGAGCGGGGTTGGTTGGCAACAGTTTTCACTTTTTTGATTGTTGAGTCGTTCCTGTTAATATAATCCCAATAGGGCTGATACCACTGTAAACTCCAAGTATTAGAGTACTTCAAGTATTTTTTTCACAACATAATATTTGATCCTAAGATCATAGAAAATTGAAGAATTGAAAGAATGAACAGAGTATGCCAATTAACCCCCTATTTGGTTGGCAGGATGGCCTAGAAGGTGGGGTTGTTTAGCCATGTCATTCAAGTACTGCCTGACACATATTATTGTTATTAAAAGCTGCACTATAATGGTATAATAACGTCCTCCTCGCTGGAACTAAAGACAATTGGTAGTTTCACCTTTGATTATGTTTACCTTGCTTTTGTGAATTGCTACTGCGCCAAAAAAAAAGTTGAAGAAAGCCAACTAACCCCACAGAAGAGATCATATGAAAGATGGCTGCCAGGACAGGGGAGAACAATCAAACAAGAAACTGGTTAGTCGAAAGGTTAGGTTTTTCAAAGGAGTTTGGGACTACGTGAACAGAATCGGAGTCAAACGTTTTGCTATTCCTTTAAACCAAATTTACTGAACATATAAAAATTTACTTACATTTTGTAAAATCAATCAATGAAGCACACTCTTCTCTACATTTATTTATTTACTTCTCATATCTGACTATAGTAAGTATAAGTGATCCATTCATTCAGCACTTACTGGATTATTTCAGCAGAGGCGAGATTAAATAAAAATAACACACATGTAAAAGGAACCAATAAAGAATATAATTGGAATAGGGTTTAGTACAATCACAATAGACAGCTAAAATGTACCAAATTAAGCTTTTGCCACAATACATGTTAATTAAATTCAGAAAATACACATGATTCTATGAGATATCTGATACGGGTTATCAAAAGCGATTTTGGTTAACCTGTCTTTTGCTAAGACAAATAGATTCGATGTTTTTCACACCCGTGAGAAGGCGACAAATAATTGCCCATGGGAAAAACACAGATGTTTTAGCCCCTAGCCGGAAAAAATATATTTGGCTACTGGGTGTACTGTAGGACCCTAAATATCAAAAGAAAATGAAGTATTGTGTCAACAAAATAACTTACACCGCCATCTGTTCGAAATTGATTGAACTTAAAAATAACCACACTAAATAAGCATTTAATTTGAAAAAAAAGAAATATTGGGGACAATCATCGAGATAAAAACTATATCGAGATAAAAGTCCAACCCCCCGCCCTAATCTATAGTCTTACCTAATAAAGATTTTTGGACTAATTACTTATGCGAGAGGTGACTAGTCACACTCAGGACAAGACTCCCGAGGTCGAGCGGGTCACATGGTACAATGGTGGGACCTTCACAACAGGTGTGACGGAAACTATAAGCCAATGGCCAACCTGCCCCCTATGCCAACCAACCCCGCTCTCCCCTAAATTTTTTCGTTAAAAATAAAACTGTATTTGCGCATAACTTAAACAATACCAAGTTTTAATCTGTTACGTATACATATATATCATTCCCACACACACAAACACACACACACACACACATACACACACACATATATATATATAAATATATCAATATGAGAGGGAGAGTGTGAGGGAACGCCCAGAAATGCAATCTTCAGCTGACCCTGAACTATGCTGTGCCGGTTAGTATCAATATTTACTGAAGGCGTAGCTACAATCTAACCAGTCTCTAAATATGCAACAATATTATTTATTCAGCAGTTTTATAGTCTAAAAATAAGGAATTACAATATATGGTGTATAAAGACCACATAGTTACATATATCCACAATAGATTATTTTTTCTTTTTTTTTTATATTTAAGGTTTATTGGCTTTAATGTTACTCATGTAGCCATTGAGTTTGGCCCATTTTGTGTTAGTATGGTTAGTTTTACATCGAAAAAACAAAAACAAAGCAATCATTATAATCTTAGCTATAAGTCTATATCACAATTTAATATTCCACTTACTAATCTACAACTCAAGTATTTAAAGATAAATTATAAACAAAATAAAAAAATTGTATCATATATAAACAAAATTGAAACCAGGTACCATAAATTATAAACAAAATTAAAAACTAGCATCATATTGATTGATCATTGACATATCGATTGCAAATAGAAAATAGTTATTTATTATACAAGTGACGAATGTAGATCATTTTACAACTCGAGTGAAACGAGCGAAGCGAGTGTGGTAATTTCACGAGAATTGTAAATTCTACTTTTTTAACGAGTGTAATATTAAATTTTTTCTGTAATCGTGTAATACATGATCAGATCTAAACAGAATATGAACAAAATTAGGATGTTGTGAAGATTATGGTATGTTGTTGGTAGGTTATAAACATGGTTGTGAAGTAGTGCAGTTATAAACAAGTGCAGGTTATAAAAAAGGAAGGTAATTATTATTATATTTAAATTTTAAAATATATTGAATATTTCCACCAATAATTCATTCAAATTTCAATTTATTTTGTTAAAATAAATTCTTGCAATGCTAAGAAACATTTAAAAGCATTTAATTTCTAACTTCAAATTATTTTTTAATTTATACTTAGTACTAATTAAGAAGGCAATTCACTTTCTTCACTTGTGAAGAAAGTAATCACTTTCTTCACTCTATTGCAAAATGTTTCACTTTCTTCACTTGTTAAGTGTTAAATGTTACCATTATTCAACGATTACAGAAAAAAATGTTATTCAACTTCCTCACGCTATCCACGGTAAGTATATTTTGGATTAATAAATCCTCAACACCCTCAACCATATATTTTTGCAAGTACTGTTTTCTCGTACTAAGGGAAAATTATCTACAATAGATTATAAAGTGCCTAAAACTAAAATCACTAAGTTAGAACTGATATTGAAAGTCGATGACCTGATTGAGAGATTATATAAGAAAAAAAATGAACCTTTCAAATCCAAATAAAAATCATTTTTTACACATTAACTTTTGTTTTTACATTTTACTATAAAAGGGAAAAATGTCACTCAAACACTTCTTAGTTCCATAGATTTCAGCCTTTCAGTTGACAAAATGACTTACTCAAATTTCAACATTTTTGAAAGCGCTTTTAAAAACATTTCCCTTAGTAAAATACGCACTTTTTCTCTATTTTGTAATAGTAAGAGAGAAATATTAAAACATTACTGTTCACTAAGATATACATACAGAATAAAAAAGTATGAATTTTCCAAAGATCAATATAGTTTAACCCTTATCTTGGTAAGGTACCATGTATGACACCATGACTTTGTGAATTTTTCCCCGCTCCAGGATAAATATTTTCATTTCGTTTCTTTTTCACCATTTAGGGAATTTATCTGAGAAGTGATTTGGTTATATTGATTGATAGTGGCAGCTAATTCAGCCAAGTAAACAAGTAAAACCTTCTTCAAGATCAACACAAACAACCAAATGGCGCTACGTAGAGGAAACATAAGTTTTGTAATATTTTATCTAATTGACATAAAAGTAACTTTTTCTATTTATTTTTACTGTTTTTGGTGTATTATTTCATTTATTTAATAATTATAATCCCCAAAACACAAAATTCCATTTATTTGATGAAAAAATCGTGCAAGGTACCATACGAATATACTTTTATGTATTCACAAAAAAAAAATTTTTTCTTCAGATTTTTTTCATTTTAGCCCCAACTGACAGAAAAATATCAAACATTAAAAAAAAATCACTATCTATTGGATCTATTCTTGCCTCGCTAAGGGTTAAACTTGTTTCCTGCAAAATTTTTAAATTGGAGTAACCATTCTGTCAACTAAAAGGTTCATAGAATCTTTATAGCGAAACTCTTTTGTATTTCTAATTGCACCAATCAATAAATTCTTATTACACCAAGGAACAACACATTTATTGGAAATTACTCTTTTATTTATTCCACATAAGGTTAACGATTTTCATGTTCTCACACAGATATTTTTCAACACACACTAATTAAAACAGATGATTTTTATAATTTAAAAGATCATTGAAAGTGTTGCCATATGGTTGCACAAATCTAGAAAGAAAAAAATACATTTACACAATTTTTAGTTGATATTAATATTTAACTAGTTATTTTCTAATAACATAATTAATAATATTTTATAAATAGAATGTCATTAAATATAAAGAACTTTTAAAAAGAAGTAATCTATAAAACAACAAAATTTATATACATGGGCAACACTGCTATATCGATATAAATGGGCAACACTGCTATAACTCTGCTCAATAATTTGTTTTTCCTAATGATCATAACTACGCTTTTCCAACAGACTATAACAATTTTTTAAAAATAAAATTATTATCACGATAATTTGAATAAGTTTCTCTTAATATACTTTTAATTATCTAAACTTCGTAATATTGAGTTGTGACTCAAGAAGTCAACGAGTTGAATCGGTTCTAGTTTATTTTTGGAAGCAGGCGCATGCTCTTTATCTGTCCCGGCCCCTTCAGTGCGTCGCAATTGCTGCGGACAAAAGAGTTACTCACTATCTCTTATCAGTCTATTCAATGTTAAAAGCAACAAGCTAATTTATTCCGCAAATAAAATAAATGAGAAATTTTCAATATTTATTCATTAGAAAATCCTTAATACACGACTCAACCTATTTGACCCACTTTTTTTGCTAAATCCTAAAAAGGAAAACTTAGATAAAAACTAAGTACAGAAAGCTATATGGACATAGTTTTCACATATATATATGGCATTGCCAAACAAAAACGCAATAACTAAAACTTCAATGTTTTGAATTAATTATACCCTATTATTTTTAATACATTCAAATCAAAATTCACTGATGAAAATAAAAACTTAAATCAAAGATGAATTGTTTCAGCAGAGGCGAAATTAAATATAAATAACACAAAAGTAAAAGGAACTAATAAAGAATATAATTGGAATAGGGTTTAGTACAATCACAAGAGAAAGCAAAAATGTACCAAATTAATCTTTTTCAATAATACATATTAATTAAATTCAGAATATAACACATGATGATATGAGATACATATCTTATCAGGAGGTTGCCCTAATAGTTGCACAATGATTTTGGTTAACTTGTATTTTACAAAAACAAATCGATTCGATGCTTTCCCCACGCGTGAAAAGGCACACATAATTGTCCAAGGGAAAAACACGGATTTTCCTAGTCCAAGCCGAATGTAATAGATATCGTTTCAGAAGGTTATACATGAAACAGGTTATCAAAGCCAGCATGGAGTGGGTGGAACCTCAAACCAGGCTGCATGTTTTTATAGTACTACTTATCAAAACATACAAATTAAATTTTATGATTGAGATAGATAACTTTAATTCATAACTGCTTATAATAATAATTTACTTTTTTTTATTTTTTTCACAATTTCTATTTATCGTAGTGCTAATAAATAGTTGCATAATGATTTTGGTTAACCTGTCTTTTGCTAAAACAAATAGATTCGATGTTTTCTCCACACGTGAAAAGGTGACACGTATTGCACTACAGCAATAGAATCGATTGAAAAAGATAGAATATTAGAATATAAGTAGAACGGAAAAAATAGATTTGGCTACTGGATGCTTACCCACTCAAGTTATCGAAAGAAAATGTGAAAGTGTTGTGTCAATAAATCAACTTAATTTGGAAATTTATAGAACTTGCAAATAATCACACTCAATTGTAATATTATAAGGATTTATTTAGCAAAAAAAGAAACATTGAGGCCAATAATCGAGATAAAAACTATCCTATCTATTAAGTTGGATAAAACTACACACAAGTTTTATAAAGATCGGTTTCTGAGTTTCTGAGCTTACCTCCGACAAACATCGTTAGACAAGATCTCTCTATATATATATAAGAGGCTTTGTCCTGACTGACAGAATCAACGCAGAGCAAAAACTACTAATGATAGAAACTTGAAGTTCGGAATTTAGATTTTAAACGCGATGTAGGTAACCACTAAGAAAGGAATTTCAAAAATGTAACCCCTAAGGGGTTTAAATGGCGAAATTGTCGTTTAACTATAACGGACACGTATTTTTGTACTTTGAGAAAAAATATCTAATTTGAACTCATTTTAAAGATCTTGATACGAAGAGTACGAGAGCCTAAGGGGCTCGAAAACCATGTTTTAAAGCCGAAAAATGAAGCGTTCACGACGAGTAAGCAATTTTTTGTTTCGGCGGTTTTAGTGAACTCTCTTCATTGCGCGACTTCCTCTCTTCTACCGAGCCGGCCGCTTCCCCCTCGAACATTCTACCTACCGGAAGCTCCGATCCCTGTTATTTTGTTAATATATAACATACTAGCTAGGGTGCCCGGCTTCGCTCCGGTAGTTGTGTGGTAGTTTTAATACCAGAAAAACTTTAAAATTAAAGGAAATACAGAACAAAATTAGCACCTTCTTGAAAAATCGGTTCTAACTTGGTATCAATATTCTGCAGACTTAAGATCTGCAAATTCCGTCCAAATAAGAAACCCTGTAGAATTTATAGGTGGTTGAAAATGGTAAATGAACAATTAATTTTGCTGCAACTTTGTCGAGTTAAGTATCGTTTTGATGGTTTCTGTGATTCTGAATCCTATAAGCCCATTCCAAGTAGTCAGAAGGTAATAATTTATTAGATTATTGTTGAAAAATCTGGTATCTCAGTTAAAAAAATTATATTTCCAGTAAAACTTAAGCAATGACTACTATGATGGTCCTATGTGATCCAGAAGTATAGAAACTACCGAAGATTCATAGAAACTTTTTTTTAAGACCTTTCTTCCATTTCAACCTCCCTTAAGATATCCCCCCGCAATTTGAACGGTTTCTTCATATATCGAATCTTACTACTATTACAAAGTGAAAACCAAAATTTCTTGAAGGCAAATTTTTTTCATCATATTTCTTTTTATGTTGAACTATGAGGGATGATAAAATTTTGAATGCTGTTATTGGAGTTAGTCGTTTTGTCAACTGGAATGCTCATCATACGTACTAACCAAACCAACTTCTTTTTCATAAATACAATAAGAACACTTTAAACTTTTTATTTACGATTTATATTTAGTCAATTCATCTCTTTTTTTATGTCTAATTTTATTCGCTCACTGTACTACTAAGAAATGTTCACTCATATTGCATTAAATTTACTTAAGTATATATTATATATAGATTAAATGTAATGTGCTGATCATATATTAGCCTTCTTATGAGAAAACTAATTTTTTAAGGAATCCAGTTGGTTTTCTAATTGATTGCTGAGATGTAAAGTACTTATTTTATTTTGAAACGCAAACTAATTATTTTCTCTTAATTTTTTAGTAATTTAAAAAGAACAGCTGAAAAAATATAGAACGATAACATACTGAATGAATGGACAATAAACATTGAGGGAAACGCACCCTAGCGCTTCCTGGTAGCCTGGATCTCGAACTAAATTTTTCATTCATAAACTCGTATCTCAATCTCTGAGAGGCTACTTAAATGGTGCGAGAGGCTTAAAATTCCAGTCCTTTTCTCTTCAATTTTACACTCTTAAGAGAAAAACGGAAACCTTCTTCTCCATAAGGGGTCATACGGCTAAACGAAGACATAACTTCCTTAATCCTACGTGGAGTCGTTTTTAAGCCTTTTCGGCACGCACATTGTACACTTTACTTTATAATATATATTGATTATATTAAACCAATACCAAGATAATGATCACAGAATTGATTTAAAAGGCTCGCGGGCAAAGCGGCGACGGGGAATGCTACTTTTTATATATATAATGATAAATGAGATTTAAGTAATAAGTAATTGGTGTGGGTAAAGTAAAAAAGACCCAATTATTCATTGATTTTTAAATATTAGGGACATATTAAAGTGGGAAATAATATGAAAATCTTTTTATCTAACGATATTATCGCGGATAGGCACAGTGAATATTTTTTTTTCCTTTACTTCCTTAGTTTCGGAATTCAGATAGTTGCAATACCGCGATAACTTGCCGTGACCTGTGAGATATAGGAGGCCGCGGGGCAAGGCCAATGCCAACCAGATCTCACCAAGATTCGCTGACATGTTGCATCTGCAGTGCGTTAGAGGAAACATTATGCAATAGATCCGCTAAGTGAGAATCACGTTAGATAACTGGCCTTCTTAACAACATCCTGCATTCCTCAACTTCCGAGCTTGAAGGAAGTTTACAGAACTAACTTGTAATTACAGGGAGGTATATATTCATGTACATTAGAGCAGTAATTATATATGAACTAATCAGTGAACGAACGTATCATTCATTGACTGAGGTATTGACCAGGTCGTATATTGCGAAATTAAAACATACCTGCCCATCCGTTTATATTGACAACAACCTCATACCGCAGACAGACCAAGTGCACTATCTGGGACTTACGTTCGACAGAAGGATGACATGGGGTCCTCAGGTTAAAATGAAACATACGACGCTTAAAAAAAGACTGAAACTACTTTATCCAACCACTCTTCTCAAAAACTTCCAAACTTAAACTAAAACAAAAATTAAAGACATATACATACTTACTTAAACCAATATGGACATACTCATCACATATATACGGAACAGCCAAAAAGACTCACTTAAATAAAATTCAAAGATTTCAATCAAAACTTTTACGACTCATAACGAACGCACCCTGGTACGTAACTAACCAGACACTCCATACACTGCGACACTCTACAAACGTTTTCACACTAACCTACATGGACATAACAATCGCCTAATCATGGACATGGCAACAGCTAATATCCCAATAAATACGAGGAGGAGACTAAAAAGGCGTTGGATGAGAGATCTCCAAACTTAACAGCTCTAGTAATTCAATAATGCCAGGAAGGGGGTGCCGCTGAGTACTTTTCTTTCCCATGCCTGACATTTCATTGTTTTATCACCCGGCCACCACATTCTCTGATTGTCAGCATTATGCAGGCAGATGTGAATAAATAATAAAAGCCAAAAACAAAAATATATATATATATATAAACATATCTATATTATTACTATTGATATACCTATTTTTTATCCTGAAAATTCATTCATTTCAAGCGTAAATATAAAGTAAATTCAAGGTTTTGGGTTCCCTTTCTAGTAATACGATATTAAAAAAAATCTGGTGCGTGCGCGCAACACACAACTTTCACTTACCAACTTACTTAGATTAGAACTTAATGCGTTTTGTTAATTGCCACTTCTCAAATGAACAGAACATCTATAGGTAATAATAACGCATTTGTTTGTCATTAAAGGCGTACGATGCATGCGTGAGCTCAAGGTGTTTTATGAGTTGACGGATTATTTTTCTTTTTTTCTCCTGTATATGTTTACTTGATTTTCTTCATATATCATATTTAGCCATTTCTTATTTTTAGGTGTGATGACAGACAGTTAATTTCTCAATATAAACTAAAACAAAGGTACTTTATAGGAAAACAAAAAACCTTCCCCATTTAAGCCCTCTCAGAACATTTTAATAATGATAAAGCTTACCTGGTAATAAATAACAACTAATTTTCATTAAACATAACGAATTTGATAAAAATCGTTAAAGCCGTTTTTTAGATCATCGATCAAAAAGGTAAAACTTGAAAAAATATTATGAAAAAAAGTGCCCCCTCCGTTTGACCAATTTTGATTAATGTTAACTATCACATCTTTGGCATATATATACATCAAATGCCAAGTTTGATCAAAATTGTTAAAACCGTTTTTGAGTAAATAAAAAAAACACGTGAAAATGATACAAAATTTATTAAGTAAAGTTCCCCCTCCGGTTGATCAATTTTGATGAAATTTTTACAGTCATATCTCTGGCATATAAATACATCAAATACTAACTTTGATCAAAATCGTTAAAACCGTTTTTGAGTAAATAAAAAAACACGTGAAAATGATACAACATTTATTAAGTTAAGTCCCCCATCCGGTTGATCAATTTTGATGAAATTTTTACAGTCATATCTCGGGCATATCAATAGATCAAATACTAAGTTTAATCAAAATCGTTAGAGCCGTTTTTGAGAAAATCGAAAAAAACTTAAAAAGTTATTAAATAAAGTACCCCCTCCCTTTGAGCAAATTTGATGAAATTTTTGCTGTCACATCGCGGGCATATACATACTCTAAATACCCAATTTCAGGTTCGCACGGCTTATAGTTTTTGAGCTAGTCTGTTCACACACACACACACACACACACCCACACACAGACCATTTCGCGGGACTTGGTCATTTGGACTCAGGGGACCCCAAAACGTGTATTTCCGTTGAAAACCGGAAGTCGAAAATTTTCATGATCGCAATACTTCCACTTACTATATATATTTCATATATAGGTAAGTGAAAGTAAAAAAAGTTCATTTTTGACCAATTTAACCAAGTATTTAAATAGATTGATTCTGAGTATACTGTAGTAAAAATCACTATAACAGAAAAAATTTGGTGCGATGCGCAAGATACACAAGTTTTCTCTTACAAACAAATGCTTTGTAAATGCCATTCCTCAAAGTCTCAATTTTTTCCACATTCATTTACTTATTTTATTTACTCTCTGAAGTAAACAAAAAAACGTTATTATTAAATAAGGGTTTTTACTTTTCTACTCTATGTAGTTGTTGAAAACTTCATTTAGTTACCATGAAACAAATAATTTCCATTAAATGAACCGAACGACTTTAATTAAAAACAATCGTTTGTCATTAAAGGCTTACTACACAGGCGTGGGCTCAACGTGTTTTATGGAATATTTTCTTTTTTTCTCCTGTATATGTTTACTTGATTTTTTTCATATTTCATATTTAGCCATTTCTTATTTTAAGGCGAAACGAGGAATAGATAATTTATCAACATAAACAAAAACAAAGGTACTTTTTAGAAAAAAACAAGGCCCCTTCCCCATTTAAACCCCCTCAGAACATTTTAATAATGATACAGCTTACCTGATATTAAATAATACTTGATTCTCATTAAACATGAGTTTGATCAAAATCATTAAAGCCGTTTTTGAGAAAATCGAATAAAACGTAAAAATGGGAAAACAAGTTATGAAATAAATTGGCCCCGCCGCACACAGGGGTATTTGGCCCTAAAAGCTGGCCAAAACCCATTTTTTAAAATTTGAAATTTCTGGTAAATAATGACTCGAAGTTGAATTAGAGGACCTGTTGGATCATGCAAGATGATTCTTATCTCTTCCAGGCCCTTAATCCGGTGGCTATTCTAATTCCAATCTGACCTTAGCCTTTACCTCGTCTCTGCTCAAAAATATTGGTCTACAAAATATATTAATTTTCTTTGTTTTTACTGAATTATCGACATTATCGTATGATGGATAGTTCGAGGCCAGGTTTGTACTTGATATCCAGACAGTTATTAATTTTTTGTATTCTAGTATCAATATTTTTTTGTTTTTTGGTAGGTCGATTTTAGAGCTAAAAATCAAATTGGAAGGTTAAAAAGTTATACTTCTGGTCATTTCTGGGCAACGAAATATTTTTTATGATAATGTGTAATTATCGTAGTTTATGTTTCATGAAAAAAATTCTGCGAATAGCTGCGAATGGGAAACTTATAATTTTTTATTTCTAAAATGTCAGTTTCATGAAATAATAAAAAAATTTAGTTTTGTTATATTTTCATTCATTTATATTTTAGGATCTTCTGTAATAATAATAATAACCCGAAGGGAATAATAATACGTATTTTTAAAGTCGAAAATATTAGGTTTAAAAGTCTTTTCTAAGTGGGAAGTATTGTAATAGCCTAGACCAGGTGAAAGAGCTAAAACATAAATTATCAATTTTGAGGCATGATTTCCAAGTAAGATTAAAGGCTTCTTCAAGGAAAAGAAAAGTTTTTAAAGCAGCAACAAAGAATGGCTAAGTGGGACGATATCAATCAAAAGCTCAAGATTTGGTTTACGCCCTGAAAAATCATTTGATTGCTTAAAAGAAAGAAGCAAGAGGTGTAAAACTGAAAAACTCAGATCATCAACTAGCACCGATATGCTGATGTACGCCACTCTATAAAACTATGAGATTCTGGTGATATCAATGTCACCCATGTTCTGAAGGATCTAACAAAAACTCTATCTCGAGCAATAAAATATAGGAAAGCATTTAAAAATTTCAATTTCTCAGAAAAAACTACCTATTGGCACTGGAAGCTTTATTTATATATATTTAATATTGGAGGTTCCATCAAGTGGTCATTTCATAAATTTAGAAACGCTTTCTATATTTGCTAATGATATGGAGAAACTTTAAGTAAAACTTTATCAACCTAAAAATTTTATTTTTATTTTATTACCTATTTTCCACTATTCCGATTTTTCAAAAATTATAGTAATAAATAAATTTATAATAAATCTTTATTTGTACAAAAGCATATTTCATAGGTGCAATGCATAAAGAGAAAATAATATGTATGTATGCATAAATTGTAAACCCATGGATGCCGATTTCGCAGTCAGTGGATTAACGTAAAAATTTATTTTATGAAAATTTTCACCTATGAATATTTTTTAACTGCTTAAAAAATATTTTTAATGTCTATTAGAAATTTAGAAGCCATTTTGAGGACGTTTGAATTAGAAATAGTTGAATTTGGAAATAGTTTTGGCCAGCTTTTGGGGTCAAATACCCCTGTGTGCGCCGTTTGATCAAGTTTGTTGAAATTTGGCTGTTGCAACGCTGGCATATACATACATCAAATACCCAGTTTGATCAAAATCGTTAAAACCGTTTTTGAGTGAATCGAAAAAAACGTAAAAATTAGATAAAGTTCATTAAATAAAATACCCACCCCCTGCGTTTGACATTATGATGATATTTGAAATTTTTGCTGTCACATCGTGGGCATATTCATAAACCAAATACCCAATTTCAGGTTCGTACGGTTTATACTTTTTGAGGTAGTCTGTTCGCATACCATTTTGAGGGATTTGGTTATTTGGACTCAGGGGACCCCAAAACGTGTCTCTACGTTGAAAACCGGAGGTCGAAATTTTTCACGATCGCAATACTTCCACTTTCTATATATTCCATGTATTGGTAAGTGAAAGTAAAAAAAATGTTTATTGGTTCAGTACTTGGTTGTGATTTTTCCAAAAGAAATGGTGTAGGTACATAAAATAAAAACATAAGTCCTGAATGAGTCATAAAAAAAATTCTCACGCTTCCTAACAAGACAGAAAAGGCCCAGGTTTCTTCATAAAATATAATGTGTAAAAGTTTCGTTTGGGCCGTTTTTGAGAAAGTCGAAAAAAAAAAAAAAAATTATTAAATGAAGTATCCCCTCTGTTTGACTAATTTTGGCTGTCATTATACATACACCAAATACTCAATTTCAAATTCATATGGATTATAGTTTTTTAGCCAGTCTGTTCACACACACACATACACATACACAGACACACACAGAGCATTTCGCGGGACTTATTTGGGGTTATTTGGACTCTTGGGACACCAAAATATGTATTTCCGTTGATGAAAACCTGAATTCGAATTTTTTCACGATCGCAATACTTTCACTTACTATATATTTCATATATAGGTAAGTGAAAGTAAAAAAAACTAGAAAACAATAGAGATAAAGATTTTTAAGATAAATTAGCCTTGAATAATTTTATCGATGATTTCCTGAACACAGTTCAAGTGTGTGTTATCTCCTAATAGAGCAACGAACGATACCCAATGAGAGGGCCATAGCAGTAGGAGAAGGTTAATGACTACTGGGTCCTTGTCATGTTGAAGTATTTGATGGAAGTCATTTCTAGCATCTTAGCTATATTAAGGTCATCCGGAGGAAGGCACTTGGGTCAGGTGGAGGCGATCACAACTTTCAGTCATCTCCCAATAATTGAGGCCGACCGAATCGTTGGATTTGGATTTGCAAGAGGAAAAGACAAGGTACATGGTTGAATCGCCGATTTATAAGCAATGGAAGAATTTCAGGAGGTGTCACCTGTAGTGTATTAGTTAGCGTAGCGAACTAATACGCAGAATATTGCGGGTTCCTGGCACGACAGGTGGACCTAGGATTTTTTAAAGGGAATTTATGAAATCGACACATGACGCCATGTCAATAAATGGAAACACGAAGGAACCTAATGTATTTGCACTAATACGCAATAAAGGAAATAATGGGGTCAATTATCGAGATAAAAACTATCCTATCTTTTAATTGGGACAAAACTAGACGCAATGAGCCAAATTTCATCAAAATCGTTTGAATAGTTTCTGATTTTACCTCCGATATACATCGGGACACGATTTTTATTTACATAGAGTCATTTAATCTCTACGGTACCTAAATTAAACAAAATTTGCGTTTTTGAAAAATTATGTGATATTGCAACAAGCATCTTCATCGTGGCTTTACCCATAAAAAATGTCCATGCAGAAATATCTATATATAACCATAACGAAATTATACTAGTAATTACGAAGTTAGAGCCTTTTGAATCCTGTTCATGTTATATAGATTGCAAATAAATAAAAAAAAATTCTTCTTTATACTATTATGCCTTTGTTTAGTCTTAAATAATGGCTTTGCAAGAGAAAAATCTGGTGTGTGCGGGCAACACACAACTTTCACATACCAACTTATTACATTAGAAATTAACGTGTTATGTAAATGCCATTCCTCAAAGTCTCAAAATTTTCCACATTCATTTACTCTCTAAAGTACACAAAAAATCGTTATTATTAAATAAAACTTTTTACTTGTGATAATTCGGCAATGCAAGCAAGCATAATACTCCAAGTCGTCTGATTTTATAATTCTCTATGTGCTTGTTGAAAACTTCATTTAGTTACTATGAAACAAATAATTTCCATTAAATGAACAAAAAAGCTTTAATTACGAACAGTGATCTGTCATTAAAGGCGTACTCCGCATGCGTGGGCTCAACGTGATATATGAGTTGACGGAATATTTTTCTTTTTTTCTCCTCTATATGTTTACTTGATTTTTTTCATATTTCATATTTAGTCATTTCTTATTTTTAGGCGTAACTAGATACAGTTAATTTCTCCATATAAACAAAAACAACGGTACTTTATTGGAAAACAAAAAAGGCCCCTTCCCCATTTAACCCCCATCAGAACATTTTAATAATGATAAAGCTCATATTAAAGAACACCTAATTTTCACTAAACATGACCAACTTGATCAAAATTATTAAAACGTTTTTGAGTAAATAAAAAAAACAAAATACAAAACTTATTAAATAAAGTGCCCCCTCCGGTTGATCGATTTTTATAAAATTTTTAGTCATATTAATACCTCAGGCATATTAATGGATCAAATACTCAGTTTAATCAAAATCGTTAGAGCCGTTTTGGAGAAAATCGAAAAAAAAAACGTAAAAATTTGACAAAATTCTTTAAATAAAGTACCCCCTCCGTTTTGCCAATTTTAATGAAATGTTTGCTGTAACATCGCGGGCAAATACATACACTAAATACCCAATTTCAGGTTTATAGTTTTTGAGCTAGTCTGTTCACACACACACACACACACACACACACCATTTTGCGGGACTTGGTTATTTGGACTCAGGGGAACCCAATACGTGTATTTCCGTTGAAAACCGGAAGTCGAAAATTTTCACGATCGCAATATTTCCACTTACTATATATTTCATATATAGGTACCTAAGTGAAAGTAAAAAATTAATTATTTTTTGTAACTGTGTTCTTGAAGCTTCACAACAAATACATATAACCTAAATTTCATTACAATTCCTTACTTGGTTCTAAATTTTTACTGTAAAATATTACAGTTTTCAGGGTGTACGTTTTTGCGAATAGGTTGCGTCGAGTTGCCGATAGGTAACGTCCTAAACGGTGCCGAGTGAAAGGGTTAATATTTATATTAAAACGATATTAGAAGAAAATGACCTTTCTTCGTTTATTGACAAAGGAATATAAATAATATAATACGTATAACTATAATAAAATTACAGTTTATTTTATAATAATATGTACGTATAATTGTACTCTAACCCTACAGCATATGTTCGACGTTGGGTACCCCAGGCTCAGATAAAAGTCAATTGTTCCACTTGTGGATCTTTATTAGACACAATAGGCTAGGGGAGAAACTTTCTGTCTCTTATAGAACTCACACTGCTTATCCATTCTCCACAATAATAAATATAAAATTAAAATTAAATATATAAATAAATTAATAGTTGCAAAAAGAATGATAATTTAAAAAAAAAATAATAAAAAAAATCAAAGACAGTTTGACAAATTAATAGAAACGTATAGTATGCTAAAATCAAATTCATCTTTGATTCTAAAATTAAATTCGTGCTATTAATAAATAGGAAATTAAAAATATATATATAAATTTAAAATTTAATCAAGCTCAGTACTGATTCTATTATTCGTAGCAGTTTTTGAGTACATAATTAAAAGAGACCAATTTTGACCATTAAATAATTCAATTGTGAATTCAAATGATAAAAATCTTTCTCCAAAAACTGCGATAATGTCTGTGTATTGATATATTAAATGGCTCAAAATTTTAGTTTCATAATTCGCCCCTTAGTTTAAATATCAGACGAATCTCGCCGATAAAGGTAGTTGCAACACCAGTCAAGTCAGCAAAGTTTGGCATTAAACATGTTCATTTCTGAAGTATGGTTTATTTAACTATATTTTAATAATTGCTTTTACTGTAAAGAGAAAATTTTTTTGAGTCGGATTTGCGCGTTTGCCCCATGTAAACAAGGGCAATGCATAGACCTCTTCTGAAAACTATTACAGATAATCAATCATTTATTGAGTCAAGTGCAAAGATAAATAACTCCAAACACTTATTTCGCACCTTGAATCACAGAAAACATGTTTACAGATGCGATGAAATTTGATAATGCCAAGCTATTTCTAAAAAACAGCCTAAAAAACAATACATTCCTTGCGGTGGTCCTTGGATTTTTTAAAGGGAGTAAAAAATTCTTAGGTAGGTCGTCCCTCGGATAGGACGTAAAATGAAGGTCTCAATGTCAGGCACTAGTTAAAGATCCCTAACCTATTTATACCTGGATAGGCAAAATTGAGACTCCCAGAGTAGCATCGTCCGATAAACAATAATACATTTGACGTGTAAAAAGGTTACATTAAACGTGGAAATTCTACGTATACACTACCAAAATTACAAAAAACAGATTGATAGACAAGTTTACACCAAACCTGAATCAACAAGTGTGACTGTTAAGCGTCCCAGTGAGGTATATGGTATCTTGCAATAGAGTGCTAAAGTAGATTAAAGTTAGGAGGTAGGGGCGGATTCAGCACGAAATGGGGGGGGGGGGTGTTATGACCCCCCTGTCTCATAATCACATGGTTGACAGCACCGTTTGTGTAAGAGATTATTACCTTGTATTAAGAAGGACTGATGTTAAAAAAGCAAACAATAAGAAATAATTGACTAATGCGCTTGCCTCAAAAACGGACTTCCTCACTTCGATTTAGTTAGATAAAAAAATTGAGAAAAATATTTCTTTTCTTTATTTTATTTGTAAAATAACAGCATCTGTGAATTTTTGCACAGATTCCAATTTATTGGAAATTTCAATAAATATATATTTTTTTCTGGATGGATATGGAATGCATATAAATTAATCTGTCATAAGCTTGTACCGGTAAGCTCATAGCTTATGAGTTGCCTCGGTGTAAAGTTCTCTTCACTTTTAAACCTAAGATTTATATTTTTATCATAAGATAAGCATTATAAAAAGTAAAATTATTCATCTAATATTATTCCTCAAGTTAAAGATGTTAAAAATGAACTATAATATTTATGAATGTGTATATCGATCTATTTTTTTGTAATTTTGGTAGTGTACATATAGCATTTCCACGTTTATTGAAATCTTTTCCACGTCAAATGTAACTTTTTCCCATTCTCGTGTAGCCTTCTCAAAGTCAAATATATTATTGTTTTTTGTTTAGCGTCCCTTTATGCTATTATGGCTAATCAGACGATGCTACAGTGGGAGTCTTAAATTTTGCCTATCCAGGTATAATAAGGAAAGGCATCGCACAGGCTCGAGACCTCCATTAACCATTAAGCATAGCCAAGGATTATTCACTCCCTTTAAAAAATCCTAGGGCCACCGCGGGAGGCGAACCATCAACCTTTAGTAGGTTGCCATGCTAACCACTATACCACGGGTGACCCCGAGTCAAGTCATATGGTTATTTCCGTGTTACTCAAGTGATAATTTTTTAACTCGTAAAGAACGTTAAGCCCACGCATGCATAGTACGCCTTTAATGACAGATCGTTGTTCATAATTAAAGCCGTTCTGTTCATTTAATGGAAATTATTGATTTTATGGTAACTAAATTAAATTTTCAACAAGTAGGTAGAGAATTATAAAATCAGTCGACTTGGAGTATTATGCTTGCATTGCCAAATTATCTCAAGTAAAAACATTCATTTAATAATAAAAGAAATTAGTGTTCGTTATAGAGCAAATGAAAAAAAAAAATAAGAAAAAAATGTGTAACTGAGTGAGAAGTGGCATTAACACAACGCATTAATTTCTAATCTAGGTTGGTAAGTGAAAGTTGTGTGTTGCGCGCACGCACCGGATTTTTTTTTTTTCTGTATTTGGTATATACTATTTTTCAGGAATAAACGTTTTTCTATCTGTCTATCTATCTATATATTTATGTATATAAACTTTACTGCTTACTTGCGTCGTCCGATTAGCCTCATAAAGTGACGTTATATAAACAAACACAAACGCTACACTTTTATGCTTCTTTAATGCTTCGGTAGTATTTTATTATTATTTTTTTTTTTTTTATGAAATAAGAACTTAAAAGCGAGCATATACCATATGACAGCACCATATACAAAATTTTGTCTAGAAGAGCAAATTTGTAAGAACTTGTATTAAAAGTTATTAAAATTCGCTTTTTCATTACTTTTAGAGACAGGCTTAATGAACTTTTTTTATTGATGTTTAGTAGTAATAAGAAGTATTAATGAGGATATTTAAATTTAATCTAATAATACGATGGTCATGGTGTTGTTTACCTCCGGGGTAGATGGTATAATTAGTTTTTTTTTTTTTTATTATTTCGGCCAAAGTTTCACCTATTTTACACGTCGTAATATTTTGTAGTAAGGGGTTTCTTATATATAAATAAAATGAAAGAATGAAACAGGACGTATATTTACTTTTTATTGCATATATTTTTTCCTCATTCACTAGGCCAACATCAACGAGTGTTTTATAGATTTAATCTTGCCCGAATCCCTAAAAGTTCCAATAACAACAGGGATTAACAATATTAAAAATTGGTTATTCCAACTGTATTTTCATAAATGTCATTCGCTAACTCTTGACTTCATTTCAAAGCCCCTCGTTCTATCGATATGTTTCCATATTATGTATATATATTCCTAATATATGAAATAGTATATATATATTTGACTCACTGGATAAGGAAGACGTATAGGATAATCCCTGAAAAGACACTTCCATCACCACAGAGCGCTGGTATCAAACTGGCGCTACAGAGCTGCACCGCCGCGAGGTGGGGGCGCGGGGCACTTTCTAACGATCGCTAGGGGGCTGTCTTATCTGATAACAAAACAGCTGGTCCTGTCTTTTCCCGCCAAAATAGCTACTATATATATATCTATATACATGTATGCACGAGGGGTGTACAGAAAGTTCTAAGCCTGGCGTACTTATGATGGCTTTCAGATCAGACAGATAAGCTGAGAGTGGGGTTAAAGGTCATTGTTTACTTATAATAAGTACTTATTTCTCTCTAATTCCATCTTCCAATTCAGGTCAGTTTCTTTCAGACTGTTATGTTACAGGTCAATTTAACACGTTAGGTGCGGGGGCACATTTTAGGGGTATCCTGAATTGGACTGTATCGGTCCCGGGGGTCCGGCTGCTGGAATGAGCCACAGACGATATCGGGCGTCGGGGTCCGATGGGAATGATCTGACAAAAGTGTTTTTTTTTTTACTGAAAAGTGAATTAAATGAGCTTCTCAAGGGCATTATCTCTTGGTAAGGATTAGACATAGACATAACAGGCGCCCGGGCATATAGCATTAAACTGCTGGAATTTTGAATTACCATCCATATTGATAATTTTTGCAATGTTAAAACGATTTTTTGGAGTCTTTTACTGCTTTACAACCACTCACTCCATGATAAAAAAAAAATCTTTTTAGAGAAATGAATTTATATAAAATAAATTAAGCAAATATCAGTGTATAGAACTAAATACAAAAGCATTGATGGAAGCCGGAAAAGAAGTAGGGATAGAAATAAATACGGAAAAAACAAAATATATGGTTAGTTGTAGAAACGGTGACAATTTTGGCGATATTGAAGTAGAGGAGGAAATATTCGAAGCCGTTGAGAAATTTAGATATTTAGGATCTACTGTAACTAGAAAAAACGAAATCGAAGAGGAAATTAAGGCTAGATTAAAGGCGGGAAATGCTTGCTATTTCTCGGTTGCAAAATTACTTGGTTCACGCCTTTTATCCCGAAATTTAAAAATTAGGATTTACAAAACTATAATTCTTCCGACTGTTCTTTACGGTTGTGAAACATGGCCGCTTACAGTAAGGGATGAGAAACGCCTTATGGTGTTTGAAAATAAAGTGCTGCGTAGAATATTCGGGCCGAAGAAAGATGAGTCAACAGGAGAATTTAGACGGCTACACAATGCGGAATTGCGTGAGCTTTACCCTGCAAATGTAATCGAGTCTATAGCTGCGCGTCGGCTAAAGTGGGCATGCAAAATGACGAGTATTAGTAGTGAACGAATTCCTAAAAGATTGATAAACGCTTTGCCGACTGGAAAACGGCCGAGGGGTAGGCCTAGGCGAAGGTGGGAAGATTCGGTGAAAGCAGATCTTGTGAATTTGGGATTGGACGGTGGTAGGTGGATGGAGGTATGTAGGGACCGATTGGTGGTGTCGGCGTGGGGCCTTCGGGTCCGTTAAGCCTTATTGTATTGTATTGTAAATATCAGTGTTTTATTTATAATTACAGACTTAGTAAGAAGTATTAAAGATAACCATAAAGGTATTCTTTGCAATATTATTGGACGCGGAAGTGTGATGCCGTCCAGCAGTCTTGTTTTATTACTGATGGCCTGTATCGGACCCCTGAGTCCGATTCTAAAAATCAACAGAATTTCATCTGTTAGCAACTTTTGCTTGCACTTAAATGCAATAATTTCGTTAAAAATCGACTAAATTGTGTATTTGAGGTGTTCGGCCTTTCGGATATTTCCATGTGATAATCGGCTGTTAAGAAGGGAATGTAAGACATCGGACCCCGGGGACCGATGCCGCACCTAACGTGTTAAAAATGTCTAATTTTGAGCACCGTGCAGTGATAAAATATTTTGTAAAAAGGGGGATGTGGCCGAAGGAAATTTTTGAAGACACGTCTGCAACTTTGAGGGACACCCACCCTTCTCGCCAGACCTGCCCCCTCAGACTTCCACCTCTTCTCTAATATGAAGCAACACTTGCGTGGGGGAGTGTTTTCGTCAGACGATGAAGTGATCTTAGCTCTCAAAGTCGTTTTGGAAGGTTTCAACAAAAAAAAATTTTTAACCTGGTTACGGATGTTGGAGAAGCTGTGGAATAAGTGCGTTGCTGTTGAGGTTGAAAAATAAAAATCTGGTGCGATGCGCGCAATACAACATTCCCTTACCAAGTTAATTTCATTAGAAAAAAAAAAAAAAGCATTTGTTTTGTTAAATGCCATTTCCTAAAGTCAAAAAATTTTCCACATCCATTTACTTATTTTTGTTTGTATTTGCTCTTTTTAAAGTACACTTAATTTTTTTTATTATTAAATTAAAGTTTTTACTTTTGATAATTCGTACTGCGCATGCGTGAGCTCAACGTGTTTTTTTTATTTGACGGAATATTTTTCTTTTTTTTTTTCCTTGACTTGATTTTTTCATATTTCATATTTACACATTTCTTATTTTTAAGCGAAATAAGAAAGATATAATTTCTCCATGTAAACAAAAACAAAAGTACTTTATAGGAACATAAAAAAGGCCCCTTCCCCATTTATGCCCCCTCAGAACATTCTAATAACGATAAAGCTTACCTGATATTAAAGAAGACTTGTTTTTCATTAAAGATGACGAATTTGATCAAAATCATAAAAGCAGTTTTTGAGAAAATCGAAAACGTAAAAAAAAAACACGTAAAAATTGGAAAAAAAGTTTTTGAAATAAATTTTAATGAACTTTTTACTGTCACATCTCGGGCATATACCTACATCAAATACCACATTTTATCAAAAACTAACGGCTCTAACGTTTTTGAGAAAATCGGAAAAAAAACATAAAAATGGGCACAAAGTTATGAAATAAAGTTTGACCAATTTTGAGGAAATTTTTGCTGTCATATCGCGGGTATATACATACACCAAATACCCAATTTCAGGTTCGTACGGTTTATAGTTTTGTAGCTAGTTTTTCACACACACACACACACACACAAACACAGACCATTTCGCGGGACTTGGTTATTTGGACTCGGTGGGACCCCAAAACGTGTATTCAAAACCGGAAGTCGAAATTTTTCACGATCGCAAATACTTTCCGTTACTATGTATTTCACATGTAGGTAAGTGAAAGTAATATACTTGAAATTCAGTTCTGTATCTCTGTCATATTTTACTGTTGTTCTTATAGTGAACGGACTACTTTTCTTCCGATAATATCAAGTATTCATAATTTAGGATAAGTATCGAATACTTCAAAGACATTCTAACGCCCCTAAAGGCTAGTCCCTAGAAACCGCAGCTTTCTCACATCCAGTGCGTTTATTTTTGTCCGCTAATCAATATGGATTCTTTACAAATCCTGGATGCGAATTTAAAAAATCTGGTGCTTGCGCGCAACACACAACTTTCACTTACCAACTTACTTAGATTAGAAATTAATGTGTTTTGTTAATTGCCACTTCTCAAATGAACAGAACGGCTTTAATTATGAACAATGGTCTGTCACTAAAGGCGTACTCCGCATGCGTGGGCTCAACGAGTTTTATGAGATGACTGAATATTTTTATTTTTTTCTCCTCTTTATGTTTTCTTTATTTTTATCATATCTCATATTTAGCCATTTCTTATTTTTAGGCGTAACGAGAGACAGTTAATTTCTCTATATAAACAAAAACAAAGGTACTTTATGGAAATAAACAAACAAAAAAGGCTCCCCCCCAAAAAAAAAAGCCCCTCAGAACATTTTAATAATGATAAAGCTTACCTGATATTAAAGAACACCTAATTTTCATTTAACTGACGAATTTGATAAAAATCGTTAAAGCCGTTTTGAATTGAATGAGCTTTCTAATGAAAATTGTAGTGCTCAGAAAAACATATGTAAAATCCGCTTCCTATTGATTAATATGGTATTCCAATTCTAACTAGCCTACTAAATACAAAACATTAGGTTTTTTCTAATAAGTGTTGTAAATACGTTGTCAACGATAAGACTGCGCATATTCTTCCCTCACTCTTTTGCATCTATATTTGATTGGTTGTTTTTCGAACAAGTACCAATAGTACCATCGATCATAGAAACCATGGTGGATGCATCGAATGGGAAAATCAATCACAACGCTTGTTGGAACAAACCTACTACGATAGGTTAGTATAATATTTCTCTCTTTATTATGGAGAGTAAGAATTATTTTTCTTTTTGTCAACAACAAAAATTAAATAAACAAACAAACGGTATTACTTCGGATGAGGAGCTCCAAGATGGCGGCCGGCGTGAGTAAACAACAAGGTATTCCGATCACGCCCTACACGATATCCACACGATTAATACAATTAGCAAGCGCTACTGGTGGCCGTGAAACGAAATAACAAGTACACCGAAAATTTTCGGTGCACTTTTAACGGAAAGTAAACGGGAAACAGCTGTTTTCTTTACTGTTTGCATGCATCGAAAGTAGTTACTTTCCGTGCAGTGTAATGAAAAATAATTAATAATATAAGAATCCAAGCGTTCTTAACCAACGGATTATTATTTTTTTGTATTTCAAGAAAAATGTATTTAAATTACCAAAAAGGATATTTTTAAAAATGATTTGATGCTGATTTTAAATGATATGTCTCCAAAGGAAAAAGAACAAACTATACATGATTTATTAGATTGAAGAAAGAGAGTAAAAGGTTTAAGAAATTGTATCTATTAAAATCAGTTTAACTATAATTATCGGCTAAGTGTATTATAATCCACTAAATATAATTAATTTAATTAAATACGTTTCAACTAGCAATATTCGCACTTCAGTAGACGTTCATCGGTTACGATATTGCCTCTGCGCAATGGTTATTTAATTAAGTGTTTATATTTGTTAATGTTATTCTGCCCTAACCCAATTAAAAGTTACACATATATTTCAATCACTTTTCGATCAACACTTCCAAGTTTCGACGAGCTGTTGGAAATTCGTTATATGAATATGCCATTTGGATATAGGTACAAACTGTGTAGCTGCACAGACGTAACCTAATAAAAGTAAGCAACGAATGAATTCCCTTCCAAAAATGTGGATAAAGCCGAAATCGGATCTCGGGAACTCTCGGTTAACCCGAACTGAATCGTGGATATTATGTAGGACGTGATCGGAATACCTTGTTGTTTACTAACTTGGAGCTCTTCATCCGAAGTAATACCAAACAAACTTTAAATGATAAATATTTACTGTAAGATATGAGCATTTTATCACCTACCACGTTCACGTTTTATTCTTTCAATATCTCTTGTCCAGGCGGACTATTTGCCTTGATAATCCAAAATGGCTTTGTTTGTCTATCACTGATTAAACATTTAATTGAAACCGGTCTGCACGTGTCTGTTCTTCAATACCAATTTAAAACAAGAAAAAACAACAATTTGTAGTCTAATCGATCCAACAAAACCACTAATCTCTTTGTTCTCAAATTTTATCATCGCGCTGGGGTAATAATCTATTCACGTGCCACTGTAATTAGTAAATATTTACTTGCTATTCCTTGAACCTTTAGGAAATACGCGTTGCCCCTGACGACCAAACAAATGAATCAAGTTCAAAATCCGGAGCCAGGGGACATTTAAAATACTCGGCATTAATCCCCCAACCTCTTTCCTGGACCGGGGAAACCCCGTATAGCCTAACCGGCAAGGTAGGGGAGTAACAAAAAAAAAAGTGGAATATATATTGATTAGTGGTTGAACACGGGCAACAAAGCAACAAAAAATGTGTGCTACACCCAATCGATTCTAATGTCAGAAGTGGTTTTATTAATTAATTGATGCCATATCCGAAAACTGAATAATCTAATCTGCTACAGTCGTAGTAGCCCACAGGAATCATCTCTTATCCACCATTGTTTATAACCTGACTCACAGTTTTCCATCTTAAAAAAATATTTCTTATCCCATCCAGCACAAAAGTTGGGGGGGGAGGGTTTCATGAGCCCTCTGTCTCACAATCACGTGGCAGACAGCACCGGTTTTTAATGAGATTATTACCTTGTATTAAGGCTGCGATCTAAAAAACCTGAAGTGTTCCTAAAGGCAAATTTTGTATTTATTTGTAAAAATATTTATTTTTTTACTTTCACTTACCTATATATGAAATATATAGTAAGTGGAAGTATTGCGATCGTGAAAAATTTCGACTTCCGGTTTTAAACGGAAATACACGTTTTGGGGTCCCCTGAGTCCAATTAACCAAGTCCCGCGAAATGTTCTGTGTGTGTGTGTCTGTGTGTGTGTGTGTGTGTGTGTGTGTGTGCGTGCGTGCGTGCGTGCGTGCGTGCGTGCGTGCGTGTGTGTGTATGTGTGTGTGTGTGTGTGTGTGTGTGTGTGTGTGTGTGTGTGTGTGTGTGTGTGTGTGTGTGTGTGTGTGTGTGTGTGTGTGTGTGTGTGTGTGTGTGAAATGACTAGCTAAAAAACTATTGGCCGTACAAATCTGAAATTGGGTATTTGGTGTATGTATATGCCCGCGATGTGACAGCAAAAATTTCATCAAAATTGATCAACCGGAGGGGGTACATTATTTAATAACTTTTCAAGTTTTTTTCAATTTTCTCAAAAACGGCTCTAACGATTTTGATTAAACTGAGTATTTGATCTATTTATATGCCCGAGATGTGACTGTAAAAATTTCATCAAAATTGATCAACCGGAGGGGGGACTTTACTTAAAAAATTTTGTATCATTTTAAAGTGTTTTTTTATTTACTCAAAAACGGTTTTAACGATTTTGATCAAACTGGGTATTTGATGTATTTATATGCCAAAGATGCGATAGCCAACATTACATCAAAATTTATCAACCGGAGGGGAGACTTTACTTGACAAATTTTGTATCATTTTCACGTGGTTTTTTTTATTTACTCAAAAAAGGCTTTAACGATTTTGATCAAACTGGGTATTTGATGTATGTATATGCCAAAGATGCGATAGCCAACATTACATCAAAATTTATCAACCGGAGGGGAGACTTTACTTGACAAATTTTGTATCATTTTCACGTGGTTTTTTTTATTTACTCAAAAAAGGCTTTAACGATTTTGATCAAACTGGGTATTTGATGTATGTATATGCCCGCAATGTGACAGCTAAAATTTCAAATCCAATTCAATAAAATTTTCAAATCCATTGTAATACTTTCATGTATCATGCTTGTATTATTGGACTTATCCGTCCGTGTCAAACAAATAAATATAAAAAAAATAAAAGATCCCTATACCTGAATATGAAAAATTTAGGAGATCGTAGCATCGTCCGATTAGCCTCAGTAGCATAAACGGACGTAAAACAGACATACAACAAATTTTATGATTTTCATTTATATACATACATAAGCTTGTATATTTACTCAAAAATATACATAATACAGATAACGCATACATATCATATCAACGAATTTGATAATATTTTTTCTAACATATTTACAGTTTTTTGTTACACATTTCTTAAAATATAGATACATACAACATACAATATTTATTCAACAAAAATATATCATTATCAATGCCAACGGATTAATACCTCAAATATTCGAGCAGGATACAAAAATGATATCGTTATAGCACAATAATCAAATGTCTTGAACTTCACAGTCAAGACACAGACTAAGACTAAGACTGTTCAGTCAATCGCTCCTTATATATAGCTGTAAGGAGGGTCTAGAACGTTGTCGAATCTCGTGGAAAGCCGTAGATGGGGCTAAAAAAATCTAGACCCAAACAGTTCACTCCAACCACTTAGTTTGTTCCAACAAACGGTCTGGGATTTCAAATCAGATATTTTTTTATTTGATTATCGATTTAACGTTACAATACTATTCCGATGATTTAAAAAAAAAAAAAGAAGCGTTTTAGAAAAAAAATATATAAGGGCTTTAGTGGCCTGAATTAAATTATAAAGGGAAGGGAAACGTTCAGTATTTGAATCGTTTCTGCTAACGTTCTTATTTTGTTTTTTCTATTTGTTTAATTTTATTTATCGATATTTCGAGATAGTCGGGATTTTCGATTAACTGGATTGCCCATGTTGCCTGTTAGTCCGGATAAACGAGGTTTTCAGTGTTTCCTAAACGTCTTTGACTTTCGGTAGCTTTTTCTTCGGATCGTCCTTGTTCGTTTGTTACTTGTTATTAATATTACTTCAGCTATGCTCGGATTAATTAGCAAAATGAGATAGCATCTTAGCAATGATAGATAAGGGATATACCATTGTTCGCAATGTCCTATTCAAAGAGCTCAATATACATTGCTTCATCACCAACCTAACGGGCTCGAAGACTTTAGTACGGTGCAGTGTACCTGCAAGGCACATAGCTCGAAGCGTACGTCTATGAAGTTGTGGGATAAAAATCTTTTGAATGTGGAATTTTATATTAGGAAATGCTATATTGATTGCATATATAACTCATATCATTCGTTCCATTCAACAACGTCATATCTCGAAAAAAATCTGGTGCGATGCGCGCAACACACAACTTTCACTTACCAACTTACATTAGAAATCGACATGTTTTTTTAATTGCCATTTTTATAAATAATATAAAAAAGATGACTTGATTTTGATTAAAAATGATTAATTTAATCAAAATCATTAAAGCCGTTTTTGAGATATTCCAAAAAAATATAAAAATTGGAAAAAAAAGTTATGAAATAAAGAGCCCCCTGCATTTGACCAATTTTGATGAAATGTTGTCTGTCACATTTTGAGCATATACATACACCAAATATCCAGTCTGATAAAAATCATTACAGCCGCTGTTGAGTAAATAAAAAAAACACGTGAACATAAGAAAAAGTTTATTAAATGAAGAACCCCCTCCGTTTCACCAATATTGATGAAATTTTGGCTGTCGCATCGCGGGCTTATACATACATCAAATACCCAGTTTCATCAAAATCATCAAAGCCGTTTTTGAGAAAGTAAAAAAAACGTAAACATTAGATAAAATTGTTTAAGTAAAGTCCCCCCTCCGGTTGATCAATTTTGATGAAATTTTTACAGTCGTATCTCGGACATATACATACATCATATACCCAGTTTGATCAAAATCGTTAAAGCCGTTTTTGAGCAAATAAAAAAACACGTGAAAATGATACAAAATTTATTGAGTAAAGTCCCCCCTCCGGTTGATCAATTTTGATGAAATTTTTACAGTCATATCTCGGGCATATAAGTAGATCAAATACTCAGTTTAATCAAAATCGTTAGAGCCGTTTTTGAGAAAATCGAAAAAAACGTAAAAAGTTATTAAATAAACTACCCCCTCCCTTTGAGCAATTTTGATGAAATTTTTGCTGTCACATCGCGGGCTTATACATACACTAAATACCCAATTTCAGGTTCCCATTTTCATGGTTTATAGTTTTTGAGCTAGTCTGTTCACACACACACACACACACACACACACACACACACACACACACACACACACACACACACACACACACACACACACACACACACACACACACACACACACACACACACACACACACACACACACACACACACAGACACACACACACACACACACACACAAACACACACACACAGACACACACACACACACACACACACACACACACACAAACACACACACACACACACACACACACACACACACACACACACAGACCATTTCGCGGGACTTGGTTATTTCGACTCAGGGGGTCCCAAAACGTGTATTTCCGTTGAAAACGGGAAGTCGAAGATTTTCACGATCGCAATACTTCCACTTACTCTATATTTTTATATAGGTAAGTGAAAGTAAAAAGATCAGATTCGAATAAAAAAGTCACTGGTGAACCATCCTGCCTCACGTTGTTTACCCTTTATATAATTTACAAGGAGGAGTTAATATCATTTCACGTTTAACGAAAACACCTAGAAGGGATTAACAAAAATATTTGAAAAAAAATTAAAATTCCATTGATGAAAAATATAACCCGAATCTCATACATAATGGAAGTTGGAAAAAATTGTACCTAACCGTAATATTCCAAAGTACTCTAATCACTTGAAACAAATTTTACGATATACAAATCAAATCCGGTGCGATACGCGCAACACACAACTTTCACTTACGAACTAACTTAGATTAGAAAATAAACGTATTTCGATAATATGTAAACGCCACACTTTTCCACATTTATAAGGTTATTTTATATATCTCCATAAATTATAATGTATCTGTAATGCAAAAGTTGAAATTTCTCAGTACTTTTCGATAAATTATTGCTTATTTCTTTTTTTAAGGGACCTAATTTCATTAACTGTCGATATTTTTTTTTACTTTCACTTACCTATATATGAAATATATAGTAAGTGGAAGTATTGCGATCGTGAAAAATTTCGACTTCCGGTTTTCAACGGAAATACACGTTTTGGGGTCCACTGAGTCCAATTAACCAAGTCCCGCGAAATGGTCTGTGTGTGTGAACAGACTAGCTCAAAAACTATAAACCAGGCGAACCTGAAATTGGGTATTTAGTGTATGTATATGCCCGCGATGTGACAGCATAAATTTCATCAAAATTGCTCAAAGGAAGGGGGTACTTTATTTAATAACTTTTTAAGTTTTTTTGGATTTTCTCAAAAACGACTCTAACGATTTTGATCAAACTGGGTATTTAATCTATTTATATGCCCGAGATATGACTGTAAAAATTTCATCAAAATTGATCAACCGGAGGGGGGACTTTACTTAATAAATTTTGTATCATTTTCACGTGTTTTATTTTTATTTACTCAAAAACGGTTTTAACGATTTTGATCAAACTGGGTATTTGATGTATGTATATGCCAAAGATGTGATAGCCAACATTTCATCAAAATTGGTCAAACGGAACGGGCACTTTATTTAATAATTTTTTTCCAATTTCTACCTTTTTTTTGATTATCTCAACAACGGCTTTAACTATTTTTATCAAATTCGTCATGTTTAATGAAAATTAGGTGTTCTTTAATATCAGGTAAGCTTTATCATTATTAAAATGTTCTGAGGGGGCTTTTTTTGGGGGGTTTGGGGCCTTTTTTGTTTGTTTGTTTCCTATAAAGTACCTTTATTTTTGTTTATATGGAGAAATTAACTGTCTCTCGTTACGCCTAAAAATAAGAAATGGCTATATATGAGATATGATTAAAATAAAGAAAACATAAAGGAGAAAAAATGAAAAATATTCAGTCAACTCGTAACACTCGTTGAGCCCAAATATGCGGAGTACGCCTTCAATGACAGACCATTGTTCATAATTAAAGCCGTTCTGTTCATTTGAGAAGTGGCAATTAACAAAACGCATTAATTTCTAATCTACGTAAGTTGGTAAGTGAAAGTTGTGTGTTGCGCGCACGCACCAGATTTTTTTTTTTACTGCTTGGTTGTTTTTACAGCGATTAGTTTTTTGTAAATATATCGTGAAGGTGAATAGATAGGTGTATTAGCGAATCGTAGTAAAGTTTGTCTGATATGCCTTTCTGGAAATCGAGAGCGATTTCTGTAAAATCACTTTATATTGCCTTCAGAAAATTATTATGGAACTAAAATTTCTAAACTAATATACAATTATTTAAAGATTATCTCATACCATCTTTGTTCACACCTCAAAAGCTTTAAATATTTGAGCATCACGTATTTACTCTCTAAAGTAAAATAATTTTTTTTTTATTGATAAATCAAATTTTTTATTTATACACAGACACACACACGCACACACACACACACACACACACAATCAGACAATTTCACGGGACTTGGTTATTTGGACTTGGTTATTTGGATTCAGGGGACCCCAAAACGCGTATTAACGTTGAAAACCAGAAGTCGCATTTCTTTTCACGATCACAATACTTTCCCTTACTATATATTTCATATATAGGAAAGTAATCCCCCACCCTCTCCCCTGGCCCTGGAAACCCCGTATAGCCTAACAGGCGAGGAAGGGGAAGACCAATAAATAAATAAATAATAATATATAGGAAAGTGAAAGTAAAAAGCGAAATTAAGTATCGACCCTTACCTCGATAAGGATAAAAATAGAGTCTGGGAAGATTGGCTAAGATTATTTACATATCTCTAATCCTTTTAAGTAAAACTACAAAAAATATAAACGTGGTTTTTTGTCCTTAAATAAAAGCAATATGCGTGGTTGAGATGAATTTAATATTAATTAACAATAAGCATTTATATTGTTTACATAATACTCCTTATCAATGTATTTCTTTCTGGATTGTTAGCTAGCCTAGAAAGTGATCATTACACTACTAGTAGTGTAAAGGAAACATCTGTATTTTTACTGTACTAATACAGTAAAGAAAACACATATTAATAAAACTCTTAAAAAGCTTGCTAAACTTTTTAGCACTTTAATTTAAATATGTCTGAAGTTAGTGATATGAATATTCCCAAAACTATAATTGACACAGTAAATCAAAATAGTACTCCTCATAGATCAGACACTAGAATGAAATTTCTATTCGCAATAACATCAATATTGCCAAAAACGACGATCAATTGTTCCCGGTTGATGATCTATTTAGACACGATCCATTATACAATATTGTAACACTTATGTGGGTTAAAGAATATTTATTAACAGAAATAAACAGCGAAATAGGACTTGTGATTGCAAGTGTTGGGGCGAAAAAAAAAAAAAAAAAAAAAAAATTACAAAATTGATAACGTTATGACACACAATCATATGACTTGAGCTTCACAGTGAAGACACAGACTTCAACTTTGACTAACTGGTTCAGTCACTGCTCCTTATACGAGTATATAACCGTAAATAGTCAGCCCTCGAATATTCCAGAACAATGTCGGCAGTTCTCCGCCATCACGGAATGATCTAGACACAAACAGTTCTTTCCAACCGCTTATTTTGTTCCAACAAACGGTCCGGGAGGTTACGCCATATGTTTTTTTTTTATTTGCTTATCGGTTTAACGTTACAATATGAATAATAAAAAATTTAATAACTCCAAACCTAACTTTCAATTACCATCTGAAGGATTCAATATTAGTAATAATACTAATTGTACATATAATATAAATATGAATATGTAGATTTTTTGCGAGTCACCAATACCTCCTACCATATGATTTTACACTTATCTACCTAGGCTGCGCCTCGCTCGTCAAACAAGACCGCGTACTGTAAAATGCCCATTTCTGTACTAGTAATGTAAATAACTATTGTTAGTTTTGAATACCAACCGATCAGCAATTGACATTACAACTCTTTTCCAGACTAGCTTCGTTCGTTCTTACGTCAGATATGAGCAAACTACTGCAGATGTAAATTAAACATCATTAACACGGTAATAATCTATCCTCAACGAAAGCAGACCGAGCAATAGAAATAGCTAAATAAAAATCGCAATGTAGGTACTCATTACGTCTTTAATAGTGAAAGCTTTCCCCATTTCTCATGTCGTCCGATAAGGATCGCGCAAGAGTTGTCAACAGGAAGACATTTACGGAGCTGCCCCAATACTTCCCGTTTGGATTCCTGGAGGCTCGCAGGCATGTGTACGTATAAGGGAATGAAATGGCCAATGGATCAACCATCCGGCATTCCTTATCTTATAAAAATCAACACAAGTAAATAAACTGCGAAAGCAATATATGTGTCTGTGTGCATTGACGGAGTTCGACACAAAAAAATAAAAGTAACAAACAAGAAGTGATAGATCTTTGTCCCACAGGCATACTCTGGAGCGCAACTTAATATCAAGGGCACTCCAATTTGGACTGGAGAAACTGACGGTATCCCCCACCTATTTTCTTCTTGCAGTCCATTTTTTTGTCCATTTCCTTTCCTCTAATAAAAAATATTTAAAATCATTCTAAAAACATTTACAATCTAAGCAAGTTCGTAAGTGAAAGTTCTGTGTTGCGCGCACGGCGTCACCGCCGGGGGCGACAGGGGGGACGCCCCCCCCCAATATTTTGACAAGAGGGGACTCTCCCCACCCCCCAATAGTTTGGCAGGAGAGGACCCAATGTAAAGAAAATTAAAATTAAATAAAAATGTTTTTAAATAATTTAAAATGGTGGTCAGCCACGAACTAAGATTAGATTAATTAAATAAAAATTCTATTTTAGGAATTTATCCGAGTTTAACGAATAAAATATAATTGTAAAATATTAGATAATTACAGCACCAAAAAGCTTTTTAAAAGCTAGTCAGGCGTTATTGTATATTTGATGAATTATATATTTTTTATATACACATCGCGGGCATATACCTACACTAAATACCCAATTTCAGGATCGCACGGTTAATAGTTTTTGAGCTAGTTTGTTCACACACACACACACACACACACACACACACACACACACACACACACACACACACACACACACACACACACACACACACACACACACACACACACACACACACACACACACACACACACACACACACACACACACACACACACACACACACACACACACACACACACACACACACACACACACACACACACACACACACACACACACACACACACACACACACACATGAATTATATATATTTCAGCTTGAACTGTTTTGTTTTCTTGCTCTACATTTGTTTTTGAAACCAAGCAGCTTGATCCTACTTTCTATAAATTTGATGAAGCTTATTGAAGTTAATCAAAAGCAATGAAATTAGTGGGATCAGAACAGGATCAGGTAAGTGAAAGTTGTGTGTTGCGCGCACGCACCAGATTTTTTTTTATTATTTCGGCCAAAGTTTCACCTATTTAACACGTCGTAATATTTTGTAGTAAGGGGTTTCTTATATATGTATAAAAAAAATGAAAGAATGAAACAGGACGTATATTTATTTTTTATTGTATATATTTTTTCCTCATTCACTGGGCCAACATCAACGAGTGTTTTATAGATTTAATCTTGCCCGAATCCCTAAAAGTTCCAATAACAACAGGGATTAACAATATTAAAAATTGGTAATTTCTCGCTAACCCTTGACTTCATTTCAAAGCCCCTCGTTCTATCGATATGTTTCCATATTATGTATATATGTTCCTAATATATGAAATAGTATATATATATTTGACTCACTGGATAAGGAAGACGTATAGGATAATCCCTGAAAAGACACTTCCATCACCACAGAGCGCTGGTATCAAACTGGCGCTACAGAGCTGCACCGCCGCGAGGTGGGGGCGCGGGGCACTTTCTAACGATCGCTAGGGGGCTGTCTTATCTGATAACAAAACAGCTGGTCCTGTCTTTTCCCGCCAAAATAGCTACTATATATATCTATATACATGTATGCACGAGGGGTGTACAGAAAGTTCTAAGCCTGGTGTACTTATGATAGCTTTCAGATCAGACAGATAAGCTGAGAGTGGGGTTAAAGGTCATTGTTTACTTATAATAAGTACTTATTTCTCTCTAATCCCACCTTTCAATTCAGGTCAGTTTCTTTTAGACTGTTATGTTACAGGTCAATTTAACACGTTAGCTGCGGGGGCATATTTTAGGGGTATCCTTAATTGGACTGTATCGGTCCCGGGGGTCCGGCTGCTGGGATGAGCCACAGACGATATCGGACGTCGGGGTCCGATGGGAATGATCTGACAAAAGTGTTTTTTTTTTTTACTGAAAAGTGAATTAAATGAGCTTCTCAAGGGCATTATCTCTTGGTAAGGATTAGACATAGACATAACAGGCGCCCGGGCTTATAGCATTAAACTGCTGGAATTTTGAATTACCATCCATATTGATAATTTTTGCAATGTTAAAACGATTTTTTGGAGTCTTTTACTGCTTTACAACCACTCACTCCAAGATAACAAAAAATCTGGTGCGTGCGCGCAACACACAACTTTCACTTACCAACTTACTTAGATTGGAAATTGACGTGTTTTGCTAAATATCATTTCCCAAAGTCACACATTTTTCTACATTCATATCTTATTTTTGTTAATCGTTAAAGCCTTTTTTGAGTAAATAAAAAAACCCGTGAAAATGATACAAAATTTATTAAGTAAAGTCCCCCCTCCGGTTGATCAATTTTGATGAAATGTTGGCTATCACATATTTGGCATATACTTACATCAAATACCCAGTTTGATCAAAATCGTTAAAGCCGTTTTTGAGTAAATAAAAAAAAACACGTGAAAATGATACAAAATTTACAAAGTAAAGTCCCCCCTCCGGTTAATTAATTTTGATGAAATTTTAACAGTCATATCTCGGGCATATAAATACATCAAATACCCAGTTTGATCAAAATCGTTAAAGCCGATTTAGAGTAAATAAAAAAAAAACACGTAAAAATATTACAAAATTATTAAGTAAAGTCCCCCCTCCGGTTAATCAATTTTGATGAAATTTTTACAGTCATATCTCGGGCATATTAATACACCAAATACTCAGTTTAATCAAAATCGTTAGAGCCGTTTTTGAGAAGTACTTAAGTACTACTTTTTGAGAAGTACCCCCTCCCTTTAAGTAATTTTGATGAAATTTATGCTGTCACATAGCGGGCATATACCTACACTAAATACCCAATTTCAGGATCGCACGGTTTTTAGTTTTTGAGCTAGTCTGTTCACACACACACACACACACACACACAGACACACAGACACACACACACACAGACCATTTCGCGGGATTTGGTCATTTCGACTCAGGGGACCCCAAAACGTGTATTTCCGTTGAAAACCGGAAGTCGAAATTTTTCACGAACGCAATACTTCCACTTACTATATATTTCATATATAGGTAAGTGAAAGTAAAAAAATCTTTTTAAAGAAATGAATTTATATAAAATAAATTAAGCAAATATCAGTGTTTTATTTATAATTACAGACTTAGTAAGAAGTATTAAATATAACCCTAATGGTATTCTTTGCAATATTATCGTACGCGGAAGTGTGATGCCGTCCAGTAGTCTTGTTTTATTACTGTTGGCCTGTATCGGACCCCGGAGTCCGATTCTAAAAATCAACAGAATTTCATCTGTTAGCAACTTCTACTGCTCTAAAATGCAATAATCTCATTAAAAATCGACTAAATTGAGTCTTTGAGGTGTTCGGCCTTTCGGACATTTTCATGTGATAATCCGCTGTTAAGATGGGAATGTTAGACATCGGACCTCGGGGACCGATGCCGCACCTAACGTGTTAAAAATGTCTAATTTTGAGCACCGTGCAGTGATAAAATATTTTGTAAAAAGGGGATGTGGCCGAAGAAAATTTTTGAAGACACGTCTGCAACTTTGAGGGACACCCACCCTTCTCGCCAGACCTCTTCTCTAGTATGAAGAAACACTTGCGTGGGGGAGTGTTTTCGTCAGACGATGAAGTGATCTTAGCTCTCAAAGTCGTTTTGGAAGGTTTCAACAAAAAAAAATTTTTAACCTGGTTACGGATGTTGGAGAAGCTGTGGAATAAGTGCGTTGCTGTTGAGGTTGAAAAATAAAAATCTGGTGCGATGCGCGCAATACAACACTCTCTTACCAAGTTAATTTCATTAGAAAAAAAAAAAGCATTTGTTTTGTTAAATGCCATTTCCTAAAGTCAAAAAATTTTCCACATCCATTTACTTATTTTTGTTTGTATTTGCTCTTTTTAAAGTACACTTAATTTTTTTTATTATTAAATTAAAGTTTTTACTTTTGATAATTCGTACTGCGCATGCGTGAGCTCAACGTGTTCTTTTTTTTTCCTTGACTTGATTTTTTCATATTTCATATTTGCACATTTCTTATTTTTAAGCGAAATGAGAAAGATATAATTTCTCCATGTAAACAAAAACAAAAGTACTTTATAGGAACATAAAAAAGGCCCCTTCCCCATTTATGCCCCCTCAGAACATTCTAATAATGATAAAGCTTATCTGATATTAAAGAAGACTTGATTTTCATTAAAGATGACGAATTGATCAAAATCATAAAAGCAGTTTTTGAGAAAATCGAAAACGTAAAAAAAAAACACGTAAAAATTGGAAAAAAAGTTTTTGAAATAATTTTAATGAACTTTTTACTGTCACATCTCGGGCATATACCTACATCAAATACCAAGTTTTATCAAAAACTAACGGCTCTAACGTTTTTGAGAAAATCGAAAAAAAACATAAAAATGGGCACAAAGTTATGAAATAAAGTTTGACCAATTTTGATGAAATTTTTGCTGTCATATCGCGGGTATATACTTACACCAAATACCCAATTTCAGGTTCGTACGGTTTATAGTTTTGGAGCTAGTTTGTTCACACACACACACAAAAAAAAACAGACCATTTCTCGGGACTTGGTTATTTGGAATCAGGGGACCCCAAAACGTGTATTTCCGTTCAAAACCGGAAGTCGAAATTTTTCACGATCGCATTACTTTCCCTTACTATGTATTTCATATGTAGGTAAGTGAAAGTAATATACTTGAAATTCAGTTCTGTATATATGCCCTACTGTACTGTTGTTCTTGCTGAAATTTATTTATTCATTCATATCCTTTTAACACTGCCGAATAAAATGAACTTATTTTCACGTTTTATAGTATCGGGATTTGTATGGACTACTTTTCTTCCGATAATATCAAGAATTCATAATTTAGGATAAGTATCGATACTTCAGTGACATCCTAACGTCCCTAAAGGCAAGTACCGCATCTTTCTCACATCCAGTGCGTTTATTTTTGTCTGCTAATCAATATGGATTCTTTACAAATCCCGGATGCGAATTTAAAAAATAAATAAATATTTTTTTCTGTAATCGTTGAATAATGGTAACATTACTAAACTGAAATGAGTGAAGAAAGTGAAACATTTTGCAATAGAGTGAAGAAAGTGAATTGCCTTCTTAATTAGTAATAAGTATAAATTAAAAAATAATTTGAAGTTGGAAATTAAATGCTTTTAAATGTTTCTTAACATTGTAAGAATTTATTTTAACAAAATAAATTGAAATGTGAATGAATTATTGGTGGAAATAATCAATATATTTTAAAATTTAAATATAATAATAATTACCTTCCTTGTTTATAACCTGCACTTATTTATAACTGCACTACTTCACAACCATGCTTATAACCTACCAACAACATACCATAATCTTCACAACATCCTAATTTTGTTCATATTCTGGTTAGATCTGATCATGTATTACACGATTACAGAAAAAATTTAATATTACACTCGTGAAAAAAGTAGAATTTACAACTCTCGTGAAATTACCACACTCGCTTCGCTCGTGTGGGTAAACGTTTCACTGGAGTTGTAAAATGATCTATTTTCGTCAATTGTATAATAAATAACTATTACAAATAAAAGCAAAACTTGCCTTTAGGAGCACTTTTGGTTTTTAGGATCGCAGCCTTTCTTAATACAAGGTAATAATCTCATCTAAAACCGGTGCTGTCTGCCACGTGATTATGAGGCAGGGGGGTCGTGACCTCCCCCCCAACTTTCGTGCTGGATGGGATAAGAAATAATTTTTTAAGAGCTTAAATATCTGGAAAACTGTGTCAGGTTATAAACAATGGCGAATAAGAGATGATTCCAGTGGGCTACTACGACTTTAGCAGATTAGATTATTCAGTTTTCGGATATGGATACATCAATTAATAAAATGACTTCTGACATTAGAATCGAATGGTTGGGCACACAGGTTTTGTTGTTTTCTTGCCTGTGTTCGATTACCAATTAGTAATCGATATTCCACTTTTTTTTCTTCTTTTTTTAACTCCCCTACGTTGCCGGTTAGGCTATACGGGGTTTCCCCGGACTTGGAAAAAGGTTGGGGGATCAATGCCGAGTATTTTAAATGTCCCCTGGCTCCGGATTTTGAACTTGATTCATTTGTTTGGTCGTCAGGGGCAACGCGCATTTCCTGAAGGTTCAAGGAATAGCAAGTAAATATTTACTAATTACAGTGGCACGTGAATAGATTATTACCCAAGCGCGATGATAAAATTTGAGAACAAAGAGATTAGTGGTTTTGTTGGATCGATTAGACTACAAATTGTTGTTTTTTCTTGTTTTAAATTGGTATTGAAGAACAGACACGTGCAGACCGGTTTCAATTAAATGTTTAATCAGTGATAGACAAACAAAGCCATTTTGGATTATCAAGGCAAATAGTCCGCTTGGACAAGAGATATTGAAAGAATAAAACGTGAACGTGGTAGGTGATAAAATGCTCATATCTTAAAGTAAATATTTACCTTGTAAAGTTTGTTTGGTATTACTTCGGATGAAGAGCTCCAAGATCACGATATCCACGGTTCAGTTCGGTTTAACCGAGAGTTCCCGAGATCCGATGTCGGCTTTATCCACATTTTCGGAGGGGAATTCATTCGTTGCTTACTTTTATTAGGTTAGATCTGATGCAGCTACACAGTTTGTACCTATATCCAAATGGCATATTTATATAACGAATTTCCAACAGCTCGTCGAAACTTGGAAGCATTGATCGAAAAATGATTGAAATATATGTGTAACTTTTAATTGGGTTAGGGCAGAATAACATTAACAAATATAAACATTTAATTAAATTAACATTGCGCAGAGGCAATATCGTAACCGATGAAGGTCTACTGAAGTGCAAATATTGCTAGTTGAAACGTATTTAATTAAATTAATTCTGTTTAGTGGATTATAATACAGTTAGCCGATAATTATAGTTAAACTGATTTTAATAGATACAATTTCTTAAACCTTTTACTCCCTTTCTTCAATCTAATAAATCATGTACAGTTTGTTCTTTTTCCTTTGGAGACATATCATTTAAAATCATCATCAAATCATTTTTAAAAATATCCTTTTTGATAATTTAAATACATTTTTCTTGAAATACAAAAAAATAATAATCTGGTGGTTAAGAATGCTCGGATTCTTATATTATTAATTATTTTTTATTACACTGCACGGAAAGTAACTACTTTCGATGCATGCAAACAGTTCAGAAAACAGCTGTTTCCCGTTTACTTTCCGTTAAAAGTGCACCGAAAATTTGCACGCGCACGGAAAATTTATAAGTGCACCGAAAATTTTCGGTGTACTTGTTATTTCGTTTCCCGGCCACCAGTAGCGCTTGCTGATTGTATTAAGAACAGCTGTTTAATGAAAAATTGAAATCAAGAAAACTGAAAATACACCGATTACAATTAGTTTTTGTGTCATCAATATTTTCAAAAGTTGTCAGTTTACTTAGTGCTTTGAAGAAATGGCATTGCCCGATGAATTAATGAAGAAAGCATGCAATGATGCAATGATGCAAGCATGGAATGATGAAAACAAATAATGAAAATATTGAAATTCCGCACAATGAAAGAGCAGGAAAGTGTCAAGAAATACACAAAAATACAACTAAAAATTTACACTTACTACAAAATAAATTAGCAAATAAAATCATAAATATAAGCAACAATCAAAACTGTACAGTAAATATTAATTTCAATTCTTAGAACCCTTATTTATTTCATTATTTTATTTAATTTGTATTCAGCTTTTGTTTGTTGATCAATAAACTAATCAAACAGTATACTAGTGTTTGAAATTATAATTTAAGTTAATTAATTATGTTAGTTTGAGATTTCTGTTATACTGCCAGTTTGCAGTGTAATGAAAAATATCGTTCATAACACGTACCAAAAGTGCTTTTCCCGAGCTTACTCGAACTATTCCCGTACTCGGCTTCGCCTCGTACGTGAAACTCGAATTCCCGTGTTCGGCTACGTGAAATTCCGTAGCGCACGCGAAAAGGCCACTTTCGGTACTAGTAATGAAATATACTATTTACCTTGTGTATTTAACTCGATCCAATTTAATAATTTAAACAGGACAATAACATATTTTAAAAAAACAAACAAATTTACAGAACAAAAGATTAAATAATTCCTTTTTGGTTATTTAGATACATTTTTTCTTTAAATAACAAAAAAATAATAATCTGGTGGTTAGGAATACCCGGATTATTTTATTACTTTATTTGTACTTTTTCCATTTATGCGTGCATTTAACTTGAACCTATTTAATCATTTAAACTGTACAATAACATATTTTTAATGGGTGGTCAATAACATGGTCACCTGTGGTGTTGTGGTTAGCATGGCAACCTACAATACTAAAGATCGCGGGTTCAATTCCAGCTGCGGCAATATGATTTTTTAATGGGAGTAAAAAATCCTTAGCTATGCCGTCCCTCGGATAGGACGTAAAATAGAGGTCCCGAGCCTGTACGATGTCAGGTACTCGTTAAAGATCCCTATCCTAATCATACCTGGATAGGCAAAATTTAGGACTCCCACTGTAGCATCGTTCGATTAGCCTCAGTAGCATAAAAATAGACGTTAAACAAACAAACAGACATAGTTTTAAAAAACAAATAAATAACTTTACAAAACAAACTATTACATTTATTTGTTAAATGGTCTGTTTAGTTTAAAATTTAAAATTTTATGCAACCATCACAGGAAATTTTCATATATTGAAATAGTACTTCTACTGATATCTGTTGTAGTAGGGGAGAGCGGGGTTGGTTGGCATAGGGGGTAGGTTGGCCATTGGCTTATAGTTTCCGTCACACCTGTTGTGAAGGCCCTAACATTGTACCAAGTGACCCGCTCGACCGCGGGAATCTTGTCCTGAGTTTTCAATCTGATGCTAACAGTGTAGAGAAGAATGTGCTTCATAGATTTATTTTACAACATATAAGTAAATTTTTATATTTTCAGTTAATTTGGTTTAAAGGCATAGCAAAACATTTGACTCCGATTCTGTTAACATAGCCCCAAACTCCTTTGAAAAACCTAATCTTTCGCCAATCCAGTTTCTTGTTTTATTGTTCTCCCCTGTCCTGGCAGCCATCTTTCATATGATCTCTCCTGTGGGGTTAGTTGGCTCTCTTCTACTTTGGTTAGTTGGCGCAATATCAATTCGCAAAAGCAAGGTAAACATAAACAAAGGTGAAAGTAAACAATTGTCTTTAGTTCCAGCAAGGAGGATGAGAGCAATTTTTCTGATGCAGAAAATGACGACAGTCTAAACTTCTATCTTATTTTATTGTCATTCTATTTTCCCTTAAAAGCTGTTAAAAACCGATTCAAAATTATTATACCATTATAGTGCCGCTTTTAATAACAATAATATGTGTCAGCCAGCACTTGAATGAGGGGTTTAATTGGCATACTCTGGATTGACGAATTCTTCAATTTTCTGTGATGTTAGTATTAAATATTACGTGTTGAAAAAAATACTTGAAGTACTCTAATACTTGGAGTTTACAGTGGTATCAGCCCTATTGGGATTCTATTAACAGGAACGAGTCAACAATAAAAAAAAGTGAAAACTGTTGCCAACCAACCCCGCTCACCCCTACTTTAATTATATTAAAGAAACATTCATTTGTACATTACGTTGGTTGTCCCCATTATTGAAGCGGGGAAGTTATCTGGACTACATTATTTTATTTATTTATCTAGACTACATTATTACATTATTGGTTATCTGGACTACATCTGCTCGGGAACTCTCGGTTAACCCGAACTGAATCGTGGATATCGTGTAGGGCGTGATCGGAATACCTTGTTGTTTACTCACGCCGGTCGCCATCTTGGAGCTCCTCATCCGAAGTAATACCGTTTGTTTGTTTATTTAATCTTTGTTGTTGACAAAAAGAAAAATAATTCTTACTCTCCATAATAAAGAGAGAAATATAATAGGTTTGTTCCAACAAGCGTTGTGATTGATTTTCCCATTCGATGCATCTACCATGGTTTCTATGATCGATGGTACTATTGGTACTTGTTCGAAAAACAACCAATCAAATATAGATGCAAAAGAGTGGGGGAAGAATATGCGCAGTCTTATCGTTGACAACGTATTTACAACACTTATTAGAAAAAAACCTAATGTTTTGTATTTAGTAGGCCAGTTAGAATTGGCATACCATATTAATCAATAGGGAGCGGATTTCACGTATGTTTTTCTGAGCGTACAATTTTCATTAGAAATCTCAATTCAATCGTTTTATAGCACTTCGAATCGTTATTTTACGTATTTCTATTATAACTACATATTTTTACACAATTTTATGTATGCTACCACCGTACCATGATAAACGGTGATGGAAATTGGATGAGACCAAAAATAGGGGGGTAGGTACGTGGGCTAGGGGGATTTTGGGGCTAATTACCTATGCGAGAGGTAACTAGCTAGGGAAAAAAATCCATAGTAATTAACTTGTAAACACATATATTACATCACGGTACACCATACTATAGTTTACACATGTGGTGCTTTAACATTATAATTTTTGATCTAATGTAAACCATATTCATTTTTAATTTTAATTTTATTTTTGTTTTAATCATCAAGTTTACTAAAAGTATATTAATCTAATTGTAAGTTTTTATATTTTGACTAGCTAGGGTGCCCGGCTTCGCTCAGGTAGTTGTTTAGCAGTTTTAATAACAGAAAAACTTTAAAATTAAAGGAAATAAAGAACAAAATTAGCACTTTCTTGGAAATTTTAACATTATATCAATATTAAGATTCGAGATCTGCAGTATCCGCCCAAATAAGGAACCCTATATACTTTATAGGGTGTTGAAAATGGTGGATGAACAATTCATTTTGCTGCAACTTTGTCGAGTCATGCATCATTTTTGATGGTTTCTGTGATTATGAATCCTATAAGCCCATTCCAAGCAGTCAGCAGATAATAAGTTATTAGATTATTAGTTAAAAAAACTATATTTGGAGTACAACTTAAGCGCTGTCTACTGTGATGGTCCCATTAGATCCAGAAGTTTAGAAAATACCGAAGATTCATAGAAACATATTTTGTAAGACCTTTCTTCCAGTTCAACCTCCATTATTATATATACCTCCCCCCCCCCCAACCTAATTTGGCCGAACTCTGCACTTCTCCAATCTTACTACTGTTACTAAGTGAAAACCAAAATATCATGAGGGCACAATTTTTTCATCATATTTCTTTTTATCCTGAACTATGAGCGGTGATAAAAGCTTATTGAAAAAATAATATTATTGGAGTCAATTCATCATTTTGTCAACTGGAATGCTTATCATACAAAGTAATAAAACCATTTTTCATAACTACATACAATAAGAACACTTCAAACTTGTTATTTTCAGTTTATAATCAGTCTATTCAGCTCTTCTTTTTTGTTTTATGTCTGTTTTTATTCGCTCACTCATATTGCATTAAAGTTACTTAAGTATATGTTAGATATAATAATTAATGTTCTTATGAGAAAATTAATTTTGTAAAGTATCCAGTCGGTTTTCCAATTGATTGCAGATATGTAAAATCATTAATTTATTTTAAAAGAAAAGGTGAAACTAATTATTTTCGCTTGATTTTTAAGCAATTTAAAAAGAACAGCTGACAAAATATATAACCTTTACAAATATAACGGAATGAATGAACAATAAACATTGAGTGAAACACACCCTAGTTTCCTTCCACGCTTCCTGGTGGTCTGCAGCTCGAACTAAATTTTTCATTCATAAACTCGTATGTCATTCTCAGGTAGGCTAATTACATGTTGCGAGAGGCTTAAAATTCCAGTCCTTTTCTCTTCAATTTTACACTCTTAAGAGAAAAACAGAAACCTTCTTCTCCGTTAGGGGACATACAGTTACACGCTGACATAAATCTCTTAATCGTATGTGGAGTCGTTTCTGAGCCTTTTCGGCACGCACATTGTACACTTTGCTTTATAATATATATTGATTATAATATATATTAAATTGTAATAACGTCCAGTTATCTTATACTTATTAATTTAAGTTGGTTTTATTATAATTCTGTCAAGAATATGGGTTTTTTTAATTTTTCTTTTTTCCCTATTGTAATTTTAATATATAAGAAAAGGTAAATTTGTAAGTTAAAAATGCAAATGCCTGTAAAACTTGAATTTATATTATTTTGTTAATAAAAGTAATTTTATCTATCTTCTATTCCCCTAGTATAAATACATATTTTTACATATACCGTCTATGTACATATTATTTGGTTGCTTCAGACGTTTTTTTTTAATTGAAAATGTCAACCAACTTATAGTTTTCGGGGTATCGTAAACCTTAAAAAGATTGAGTTGTTTTGAAGAAGATATAATTTAGTCACTTCAAGAATAACACTTTTTTGATATTTATCCAAGATACGCTGATTCATTGATACTGGGATCATTAAGATTCCGGGAACGTACTTTACAAAAACTGTAGGGTCTATCCCAAGCATTTAATAACAGCTTTTTGCTCTGATTCTAAAGTAAGTGGTAAATCATCTTTCAATGCAGATTTTGCCGAGATCTTCATAAAATTAGCTATCTAGATTAAAAGCTTCTTGTAAAATATATTAATTATAAACTTAGAGGAAAACCTTTTTAGAAGATATTTACGAAGAAACTCTTGATAAAAGTTAAGAGATATCGTTAAAACCGCTACCATCCCTAGGATCCAGAATCTAGCCAATTCCTTATCAGACGAATGTGACGTATTTTTCTTTCCTTGTCTAAGTTTAGACGCCTAGCACTCGAAGAGCTTTCTAGGAAAAAAATAAGTGAATGAGTATTACCTAGGCATTAGTTGTGTTTCTTTTGATAGGTTTATATAATTTATTAAAGTTTTACTAATTGTTCCAATATTGTTATATAACCTGTGATTTGTATATGTGCACCATAAAATTCTGTGATATTTATGTAAATATTGTAATTTATTAATAAAGAAACAAAAAATGTTTGTAACTGAAATCATTGATTACTATCTAGGCTAAGTTACCAGTTCCTTGTATTTGCTGGTATTTTTCTTGGTTGATGTTAGTGTATTATTATACTCCACTATCTGTAAATTTATGTAAACTAATTTAATACTTTCTTATATAATACTTTATTGTAAATTATTTTATTTCAATTCGATGTAAACTAATTGTAATACTTTCATGTATCATGCTTGTATTATTGGACGTCCGTGTTAAACAAATAAATTTAAAAAAAATAAAAGATCCCTATACCTGAATATGAAAAATTTAGGACATCGTAGCATCGTCCGATTAGCCTCAGTAGCATAAACGGACGTAAAACAGACATACAACAAATTTTATGATTTTCATTTATATACATACATAAGCTTGTATATTTACTCAAAAATATACATAATACAGATAATGCATACATATCGTATCAACGAATTTGATAATATTTTTTCTAACATATTTACAGTTTTTTGTTACATATTTCTTAAAATATAGATACATACAACATACAATATTTATTCAACAAAAATATACCATCATCAATGCCAAAGGATTAATACCTCAAATATTCGAGCAGGATACAAAAATGATATCGTTATAGCACAATAATCATATGACTTGAACTTCACAGTCAAGACACAGACTAAGACAAAGACTGTTCAGTCAATCGCTCCTTATATATAGTTGTAAGGAGAGTCTAGAACGTTGTCGAATCTCGTGGAAAGCCCGTAGATGGGGCTCAAAAAATCTAGACCCAAACAGTTCACTCCAACCGCTTAGTTTGTTCCAACAAACGGTCTGGGATTTCAAATCATATGTTTTTTTATTTGATTATCGATTTAATGTTACAATACTATTCCGATGTTTTAAAAAAAAAAAAAAAGCGTTTTAGAAAAAGAATATATAAGGGCTTTAATGGCCTGAATTAAATTATAAAGGGAAGGGAAACGTTCAGAATTTGAATCGTTTCTGCTAACGTTCTTATTTTGTTTTTTCTATTTGTTTAATTTTATTTATCGATATTTCGAGATTGTCGGGATTTCCGATTAACTGGATTGCCCATGTTGCCTGTTAGTCCGGATAAACGAGGTTTTCTGTGTTTCCTAAACGTCTTTGAATTTCGGTAGCTTTTTCTTCGGATCGTCCTTGTTCGTTTGTTACTTGTTATTAATATTACTTCAGCTATGCTCGGATTAATTAGCAAAATGAGATAGCATCTTAGCAATGATAGATAAGGGATATGCCATTGTTCGCAATGTCCTATTCAAAGAGCTCAATATACATTGCTTCATCACCAACCTAACGGGCTCGAAGACTGTAGTACGGTGCAGTGTACCTGCAAGGCACATAGCTCGAAGCGTACGTCTATGGAGTTGTGGGACAAAAATCTTTTGAATGTGGAATTTTATATTAGGAAATGCTGTATTGATTGCATATATAACTCATATCATTCATTACATTCAACAAAGTCATATCTCGAAAAAAATCAACTAATTTTGTGATAAAATAATCGTTCTCTATTAATTTTAAAAAAAGATCAGATTCGAATAAAAAAGTCACTAGTGAACCATCCTGCCTCAAGTTGTTTACCCTTTGTATAATTTACTAAGAGTTAATATCATTTCACGCATAACGAAAACACAAGAAGGGATTAAATTCAATTGATGGAAAATATAACCCGAATCTCATACATAATGGAAGTGAAAAAAAAAATGTACTAAACCGTAATATTCCAAAGTACTATAATAACTTAAAACAAATTTTACGATATACAAATCAAATCCGGTGCGATACGCGCAACACACAACTTTCACTTACGAACTAACTTGGATTAGAAAATAAACGTATTTCGATAATATGTAAACTTTTCCACATTTATAAGGTTATTTTATATATCTCCATAAATTATAATGTATCTGTAATGCAAAAGTTGAAAGTTCTCAGTACTTTTCGATAAATTATTGCTTATTTCTTTTTTTAAGGGACCTAATTTCATTAACTGTCGAGAATTTTTTTTTTTTTTTACAGCTTGATTGTTTTTACAGCGATTAGTTTTTTGTAAATATATCGTGAAGGTGAATAGATAGGTGTATTAGCGAATCGTAGTAAAGTTTGTCTGATATGCCTTTGTGGAAATCGAGAGCGATTTCTGTAAAATCACTTTATATTGCCTTCAGAAAATTATTATGGAACTAAACTTTCTAAACTAATATACAATTATTTAAAGATTATCTCATACCATCTTTGTTCACACCTCAAAAGCTTTAAATATTTGAGCATCACGTATTTACTCTCTAAAGTAAAATAATTTTTTTTTTATTGTTAAATCAAATTTTTTATGTATACACAGACACACACACACACACACACACAAACAGACAATTTCACGGGACTTGGTTATTTGGATTCAGGGGACCCCAAAACGCGTAATAACGTTGAAAACCAGAAGTCGCAATTTTTTTCACGATCACAATACTTTCCCTTACTATATATTTCATATGTAGGAAAGTAATCCCCCACCCTCTCCCCTGGCCCTGGAAATCCCGTATAGCCTAACAGGCGAGGAAGGGGAGGACCAATAAATAAATAAATAATAATATACAGAAAAGTGAAAGTAAAAAACGAAATTAAGTATCGACCCTTACCTCGATAAGGATAAAAATAGAGTCTGGGAAGATTGGCTAAGATTATTTACATATCTCTAATCCTTTTAAGTAAAACTACAAAAGATATAAACGTGGTTTTTTGTCCTTAAATAATAGCAATATGCGTGGTTGAGATGAATTTAATATTAATTAACAATAAGCATTTATATTGTTTACATAATACTGCTTATCAATGTATTTCTTTCTAGATTGTTAGCTAGCCTAGAAAGTGATCCATTACACTACTGGTAGTGTAAAGGAAACATCTGTATTCTTTACTGTACTAATACAGTAAAGAAAACACATATTAATAAAACTCTTTATTAATAATTATTAATAGGTGTAATCCCAAAGATTACTCCCTCTTTAAATCCCTACGCAATCTCACCCAATCATCCTTACGGCGTGCCAAGGCACAGTTTTTCCATAAATCCATATCACAAGCCCAAGATCCTAAATCCAAATGGAAAATCCTTAAAAAGTTATCAGTTGTCAAATCCAAATCCTGTACTCACTACCCCATCGACCCAGATGAACTCAATTCCTATTTCGTAAACCCTTCAACTACTCCTCATACTCATTTACGCAAACCTTCAACCCTGATAACTTTTACTTCCTTAATATTTCTCCTGAAGACTTGCTCTCCTCCGTCCTTAAATCCAGAACCAATGACTACGGCCCCGACCAAATTCCTGTAAAGATAATCACACTCTGTCTCCCTGTTATCTTCCCTGCTCTTTTACACATATACAACTTTTCCCTACAAAATTCCATATTTCCTGAAGCCTGGAAAAAAGTGATAGTTCGTCCGCTGAACAAAGTACCAATGCCCACCTTAGCCTCCGACTATAGACCCATCTCCATCCTTTCTAACCTATCTAAACCGCTCGAAAGAATTGTCCACACCCAACTCAATGACTTCCTAGAGCGGAATGCTCTCCTCAACCCTCTTCAGTCCGGCTTTCGTTCCCATTATTCCACACAATCTGCTCTGTTAAAGATCACTCAGGACCTCCATTTTTCCATAGACGAACATAAAATTACCATCCTAATTCTCTTTGATTTCTCAAAAGCGTTCGATACCGTCAATCATGAGATCCTCCTTTCTAAACTCCAAAACCTATCCATATCAAACAGAATCTTAAAGTGGTTCCTCTCCTTCCTATCCCAACGTTCACAAACAGTTCACATTCCTGATAAACCTCCTTCCTCACCTCTCTTATTAACTAGAGGAGTACCACAAGGATCCTCACTTTCACCAACTCTCTTTTCCGTCTATATCAACGATCTCCCTGAGTCCATCAACCATTCACAATACCACTTGTACGCTGATGACCTCCAAATTTACCTATCCTTCCATCCTTCCAAAATGCTGGAGACAATCCGGAAATTACAAGAAGATATAGACAGCATCAACGCCTGGGCAGAGAAAAATGAGTTAAAACTGAACGGAAAAAAAACCAAGGCAATCCTCATTGGCTCCAAGCACCTTCTTAATTCCCTTCCTTACTACCCCTTACTCCGCCTTAATGACCAAACCATTCATTTCCAATCCCATGTCAGAAACCTTGGAGTGATCTTTGACCAGCACTTGTCGTGGAATAACCATATTTCCGAAATCACCAGAAAATCAATTGCTATCCTAAAACAGTTCCTAAGATCACGTGACTGCATGCCCTCAAAAACTCGTCAGCTCCTAGTTTCCTCTCTCATATTCCCCCATTTCGATTATGGCTGCCTTAGATACGGTGGACTGTCTGGTATGCATGAGGCGAGGTTGAAGAGACTAATGAACTGCTTCATAAGATTCATTTTCGGTGCCCCCAGGCGCTCCCACGTCTCCAGCTGGTACGCTGAATTGAAATGGCTCTATCCAGTTTTTCGACGGCAATACTTCCTAGGTGTTTATCTTTCCCGAACCTTTAGAACCAAGAAACCTCCGTATATCCTAAGTTTGTTCACACCATGCTCCTCCATACATTCTCTAAACACCAGATCCCAAACTTCTAACCTGTATATCCCTTTCTACCGATCTGCCTCCTTCACAAAATCCTTTATCATCCGTGCTGCCACCTTCTGGAATTCATTACCTGTCTCCATCCGAAACACTTCATCCCTCACCTCCTTTAAAACCCAACTATTCCATCACCTCCTGAATCTCCAATCTCCCGTAAATATGCAAATAGTGAAGCAATAGTGAGGACATATCTATACATATATATCTATACGATTTTTTTTATTTTTTTTTTTTTTATACCTTTTAAGCTCAAAAGCTGATCAAAGTTTTGTACTTAACATCCAAATGTTTATTTTTTATTTCTTCTTACAATATTCTGTTTCAGTTATTTTTATTTTATTATTTTTATTTTTTGTGTCTACTTTGTATTTTAATTTTTATTGTATTCTTTATTTTTTATTGTATTTCCTTTAAGTAGCCAGACAAATGGCCATTAATTTTGTTCATGTCTGTTATTCTTAGGGGACTTAATGTCCTAGAATAAAAATTACTTTTTTCTTTCTTTCTTTCTTTTTCTTTCTAATAAAACTCTTAAAAAGCTTGCTAAACTTTTTATCACTTTAATTTAAATACGTTTGAAGTTAGTGATGTGAATATTCCCAAAACTATAATGAGAATGTAATTTCTATTCGCAATAACATCAATATTGCCAATAACGACGATCAATTGTTCTCGGTTGATGATCTATTTAGACACGATACATTATACAATATTGTAACACTTATGTGGGTTAAAGGATATTTATTAACAGAAATAAACAGTTATCACAATGCTAACGAATTTATACTACTTAAACAATTGAGCAGGTTACAAAATTGATAACGTTATAACACACAATCATATGACATGAGCTTCACAGTCAAGACACAGACTTCAACTTTGACTTACTGGTTCAGTCACTGCTCCTTATATATAACCGTAAATAGTCAGGCCTCGAATATTCCAGAACAATGTCGGCAGTTCTCCGCCATCTCGGAATGATCTAGACACAAACAGTTCTTTCCAACCGCTTATTTTGTTCCAACAAGCGGTCCGGGAGGTTACGCCATATGTTTTTTTTTATTTGCTTATCGGTTTAACGTTACAATATGAATAATAAAAAATTTAATAACTCCAAACCTAACATTCAATTACCATCTGAAGGATTCAATATTAGTAATAATACTAATTGTACATATAATATAAATATGAATATGTAGATTTTTTGCGAGTCACCAATACCTCCTACCATATGATTTTACACTTATCTACCTAGGCTGCGCCTCGCTCGTCAAACAAGACCGCGTACTGTAAAATGCCCATTTCTGTACTAGTAATGTAAATAACTATTGTTAGTTTTGAATACCAACCGATCAGCAATTGACATTACAACTCTTTTCCAGACTAGCTTCGTTCGTTCTTACGTCAGATATGAGCAAACTACTGCAGATGTAAATTAAACATCATTAACACGGTAATAATCTATCCTCAACGAAAGCAGACCGAGCAATAGAAATAGCTAAATAAAAATCGCAATGTAGGTACTCATTACGTCTTTAATAGTGAAAGCTTTCCCCATTTCTCATGTCGTCCGATAAGGATCGCGCAAGAGTTGTCAACAGGAAGACATTTACGGAGCTGCCCCAATACTTCCCGTTTGGATTCCTGGAGGCTCGCAGGCATGTGTACGTATAAGGGAATGAAATGGCCAATGGATCAACCATCCGGCATTCCTTATCTTATAAAAATCAACACAAGTAAATAAACTGCGAAAGCAATATATGTGTCTGTGTGCATTGACGGAGTTCGACACAAAAAAATAAAAGTAACAAACAAGAAGTGATAGATCTTTGTCCCACAGGCATACTCTGGAGCGCAACTTAATATCAAGGGCACTCCAATTTGGACTGGAGAAACTGACGGTATCCCCCACCTATTTTCTTCTTGCAGTCCATTTTTTTGTCCATTTCCTTTCCTCTAATAAAAAATATTTAAAATCATTCTAAAAACATTTACAATCTAAGCAAGTTCGTAAGTGAAAGTTCTGTGTTGCGCGCACGGCGTCACCGCCGGGGGCGACAGGGGGGACGCCCCCCCCCAATATTTTGACAAGAGGGGACTCTCCCCACCCCCCAATAGTTTGGCAGGAGAGGACCCAATGTAAAGAAAATTAAAATTAAATAAAAATGTTTTTAAATAATTTAAAATGGTGGTCAGCCACGAACTAAGATTAGATTAATTAAATAAAAATTCTATTTTAGGAATTTATCCGAGTTTAACGAATAAAATATAATTGTAAAATATTAGATAATTACAGCACCAAAAAGCTTTTTAAAAGCTAGTCAGGCGTTATTGTATATTTGATGAATTATATATTTTTTATATACACATCGCGGGCATATACCTACACTAAATACCCAATTTCAGGATCGCACGGTTAATAGTTTTTGAGCTAGTTTGTTCACACACACACACACACACACACACACACACACACACACACACACACACACACACACACACACACACACACACACACACACACACACACACACACACACACCCGTGCGGAGTAGCTAGTCTCCCATCGGGCGCCTCCCCAGGTGGCGGATAGGGGGATTCTCGCCAGAAATGGTGGGAACCGGGATATATACCCGGGGTGGACCAAATCTAGACAAATCCAGACGCGACGGTTCCTAGAATAGGCGGCGTACTGGTCAGCGTCTGTTCCTCATGTTAGAGGCGGCTGTTTCTAAACCTGGCAGAAGGTATAAAATGCGAAGTTTAGAAGATGTTAATGATGGAAGTTAACAACTCTAAGTCTGTTACGGTGCAGGGGCCCGGAACCCCAGTACCGGCGCCGAGAGGGAATGAGAAAGCGGGTTCCCCGGCGTCGTCATCACATGACCGCAGTGCTACAATGGTGGAAGGCTTGGCCGTTGTAGCATCTAATACGACAAGACTTACTACTTCAGAGGTGATGCAGAACCTTGGGCGTAAGATAAACGAACTACTTTCTTTTATACGCACGAGGCACAACGTTCACGGTGAGATAAGGAGTTACGCTTGCGAAATCCAACTCTACTTTGAAAAGTTGGAAACAGCTGCTCTCCCTATTGAAATGGCAGACAGTCACACCCAAACAAAGGAGATAAGTCCAGCAAAGAAGAGCGCCGCTAATCTTATAACCGAGGGGACAGTTACGACACCTTCTTTGGTGGGAAATAAAAAGAAGAAGATAAAGGAAAAGGTACAACAGATAGTGCCGAGCTCAAGATTTCAAGATCAAGCTGCGATACAGAATGCAGATCAGGCTGAGCACTGTAACGTGGCCCACAGATCGGCAGTACAAGAATCCCAAGACCACTGGCAAGAAGTGCGTAAGAAGAAGACGAAGAAACCTCGCCTGAAACCTCCGAGACCTGATGCGGTAATTGTGAAGATTCCCGAGAGTCAGTCCTACGCGGATATCTTGCGAAAGGTACGAGATAATCCGGCATTGGTGGATTTGACATCCTCAATAACTAAGGTCAGGAAAATTAATAAAGGCGATCTCCTACTGCAGTTGGACCGGAACAAAGGGCAAAACCTAGAACGGCTAAAAAGCTCTATACAAGGAGTGTTTGGCGAAGAGACGGAAATTCGGACTTGGAGGGAGGAGTCCCTTTTTGAACTAAGAGATCTGGATGCAGTCACTACAAAAGAGGAGGTGGCGGAGGCCTTGAAATCTCTCTTGGGTAATGAACCAGTGCCCATAACGGCAGTAAGATTTTTGCGTCGCGCTTATGGAAATACGCAAACAGCGGTCATCTCTCTGCCAGTTCTTCAGGCTAGGAAGGTAATGGCTCAAGGTAAGGTCCGAGTAGGCCTGGTGGTTAGCCGTATAAGAGAAACAATTAAAGTTTCAAAGTGTTTCCGGTGCTGGGAGTATGGACACATGGCTCGAAACTGTGCGGGAGAAGATAGGACCTCACTGTGTCGAAATTGTAGCCAAGCAGGACACAAAGCTGCCGATTGTGAACAGGATCCTCATTGCGCATTATGTGCTGGGAATGAAGATGCAGACCACCCCTGCGGAAGTAGAAAGTGTCCAGCTTTTCGCTCAGCACTGAAAACCATGACGCAAGCTCAACAAAATCGAAGATGAGGATAATCCAGTTGAATCTGAATCATTGCGAAGCTGCTCAGGATCTCCTCTATCAAACTGTGCGGGAACAACAAATCGACATCGCTATTCTTTGCGAACAATATAAAAATCTGGACAACAATTCGTGGGTGTCAGATGTTAGTGGTAAAGCTGCTATTTGGGCCTGTGGTTCCCAAGCTATCCAGGAAGTTAGCACTGCCTCGCACTCCGGTTTTGTATGGGCGAAAATCAACGACGTGTACATCTTTAGTTGTTATGCCTATCCCAGCATCACAATCGAAGACTTTGCAAATTTGTTGGATCGCATTGTCTTAGAGACCGGTTACCGCAAGCCAGTTATAATTGCGGGTGATTTTAACGCATGGGCGACGGAATGGGGAAGTAGGATAACAAATCGACGGGGTGAAGTTCTCCTGGAAGCCTTTGCGCAAATCAGTGACCTGATCCTTATGAACACCGGAACAACCCCAACGTTCGCTAGAGCAGGACGATCGTCTATTATAGATCTGACGTTTGCCAGTGGTGTCCTGCAACGGATCGCTTCTTGGAAGGTCTGTGAGTTTTACACACACAGTGATCACCAGGCCGTTTTGATTAGGCTTGATATGCCTACAAGAAAGAAGAGTTGTCAATGGAGAACCATCTGGAACAGGAAAACTTTCGATGGCGATTCATTCAACCTAATGCTAGAGGATGAATGCGAATTAAAAGGGTCAGCAGAGGAAAAGGCACGTATACTGACCTCTTTTATTTCTAAAGCCTGTGATGCAGCTATGATCCGCACAAAGCCTGGCAGACATCATTCCCCAGTATACTGGTGGACAGACACGATAGCAGATCTTCGTCGGTGTTGTCACAGAGCAAGAAGACGCTACCAGCGGGCGAGACGCCTTCCCGAGTTCTCGGTGCTCCAGGAAGAGTTCAAAAGAGCTAGAAGGAACCTCCAACGAGCCATCAAAGAAAGTAAAAGACGTGGCTGGAAAGAACTTTGTGAAGAGGTGGATGCAGACCCATGGGGTAGGCCTTATAAAATAGTGCTTAAGAAGCTTAATAAAGGTGCAAAGCAGCTTCCCACGAGACCGGATGTTGTGGACAATATTGTCAGTACATTATTTCCGGAACAAGCGAATGGAATTGGATGCATAGACAATGTAGAAACAATTGATTTTCCACTCATAACACAGGAAGAGATAGAGGTCATCGCTTCAGAACTGCAACATGGCAAGGCACCAGGACTAGATGGTATTCCAAACGTGGCTCTTAAGGCGGCTCTGAGGAAACGGCCAGACCTTTTCATAGACCTATTTAACTCCTGCATTCGTGAGGGCTCAATCCCGAAACCTTGGAAGAGACAGCGTCTTGTACTTGTTCCAAAGGGTAAGGGAAGATCGGAAGACCCATCAAGCTATCGTCCAATTTGTTTATTGGATACTATGGGTAAGGCATTTGAGAAGATCATCCTACTTAGGTTACAGGAGTACACTGAGGGAGTAAATGGCCTCTCAAGGTTTCAATATGGATTCCGCAAAGAACGTTCCACGGTAGACGCTATTAAATTGGTAGTAGAGACAGCACGCACAGCAATCGCAGGAGCAAGGTGGAGGAGAGGTGCTAAGTGTTATGCAGCGATCATCACTCTAGATGTCAAGAATGCATTTAATACCGCAAATTGGACCAGTATATTGGATGCCTTACGGACTATGGCGGTACCAGTCTATCTTCTGAAAATGATAACAGACTACTTTAGAGATAGAATTCTGTACTACCCTTCAGGAGTTGGCCAAGGGAGATACGAGGTGACTGGTGGTGTCCCACAAGGCTCTGTACTAGGGCCTCTCCTGTGGAACGTCATGTACAACGCCATCTTCAAGCTGACAATGCCGGAGGGAACTACAGTTGTGGGATTCGCAGATGACGTTGCAGTGGTTGTGGCAGCGAAACACTTGGAAGAAGTTACCCTCATCGCTAACCAGGCCGTTGCTTCGGTTCGAGGCTGGCTGTCTTCGGTAGGCCTAAAGCTTGCAGATCACAAGACAGAGGTTCTCTTAACCACTAGCAGGAAGCAAACCGAGACCATCACTGTCACTGTAGGTAGGCACGAAATCCGCTCACAGCCTTCCTTAAAATATCTGGGAGTAATGATTGATAGACGTCTTCGCTTTGATCTTCATTTAGAATATATCAGCGCCAAAGCTGCTAAGATAGCATCTCTATTGTCGCGACTCATGCCAAACGTCGGGGGTCCTAGGGAGAACCGCAGGAGACTGCTCGCTACGGTTATAACATCGATAATCTTGTATGCAGCTCCTATTTGGAAAGAAGCGATGGCCACTAAATCATATAAGAGGCAGATAGTTTCAGTTTATCGTAGGGTCTCCCTAAGGGCAGTAAGTGCCTTCAGAACCGTCTCCTACGAGGCAGTGTGCGTGGTAGCCAGAATGCCGCCAATTGAACTTCTTGTAGAAGAAAGAAGTAGGCATTATGGGCGTCGTTCCTATGTTTCCAGAGAAGAAGAGAGGAAATTAACCATAGACCAGTGGCAACAGCGTTGGGAGTCAGGTGTTTCTGGGAGGTGGACCCGAAGGTTAATACCCCATGTTGGCTTGTGGTATGATCGTCGGCATGGTGAAGTAGATTACTATCTAACCCAACTGCTAACCGGGCATGGATGCTTTAGAGCTTACCAGTTGCGATTTAAACTGGACAGCACAGCTGTATGCCCCACATGCCAGAATATCGAGGAAACAGCAGAGCATGTGTTCTTCATTTGCATCCGTTTTGCCGAAGAAAGAAGAGAGCTAGAGAGATTGTGTGGAGAGAGCATCACGCCAGAAAACCTAGTAAGCCTTATGCTGCGCTCCGAACAACACTGGGACGAAGCGAAGAGATTCGCAGCAGTAGTCCTTAAGAAGTTGAGAGTGGAAGAGAAGGCTAGAAGAGTCGACTAGCATGGTTAAAACCATGCTAATAGATCAATAATGCGGCAACCAGCCATATCCCTCCACGAAGTAATGCCTAACGGCGGTCCCGTGGAGAGGATTTACCAGGTGTAAAGGGAGGTGGTTTTAGTGGGTAAAAATCCCACACACGTAACAGGTACGGGCCTATACGTGTCTTTTGAAGATTTCCACCTACCCTCGTAAAAAAAAAAAAAAAAAAAAAAAAAAAACACACACACACACACACACACACACACACACACACACACACACACACACACACACACACACACACACACACACATGAATTATATATATTTCAGCTTGAACTGTTTTGTTTTCTTGCTCTACATTTGTTTTTGAAACCAAGCAGCTTGATCCTACTTTCTATAAATTTGATGAAGCTTATTGAAGTTAATCAAAAGCAATGAAATTAGTGGGATCAGAATCAGAAGAAAAACTTGGTTAAAATTCAATCGAGAAATTTTGACCCACATCCTTCAACACTTAGCCCTAACAACTCCCTATTTTAATGTATAACTGAGGCGTAAATTCATAAGTTTTAAGAGACGATAAATAACTTTAAAACAAAGCGTTGGGGGATGAATTAAATGCCCCAACAGTTGTTTTAGGTGTTATTTCAACTTTTAGCCCCTCGAATTTCTACCTACCCTATCTAGGAAAATATTGAGCCCCCCCCCCAATAATTTGGTGCTGGTGACGCCTATGGTTGCGCGCATCGCACCAGATTTTTAATATTACTGGCGATTCAGTATACGGTCTCGTATACTGACTGATACATGTGGTTCTTCCTCAGGGCTTCTTAGTCTAGAGTAATACTGATACTCCCATAAAAATATTGGACGAAAACAGAAGAAATGTTTCTCCATTCCTTATAACATTTTTTTCTATTGAATATAATAGCATAAAAAGTAGATCTGGCTGTTTTGACTAAACAGAAACATTGCGTAAAAGTTTCAGATTTATCCATCCGCTACTTTTCGAGTTATGACGTAACAAACATAAACGCACTTGCCTTTTTATAAATAAGATGTTGTTTCTTACGAATGGGACCTGTAACGTAGGAATCAACTGTAAACTGTTATATGAGATGTATGTTAAATACCTTATGTTTATAAATGTTAATCATTTTTACTTGAATAACCTTGAGTAAATAAAGAGCTTTCAAATTTAAGTTTTTCGGAATACATAAAAGTGGCGGCGAGGATGGTTAAACCAAAGGAAAGCGATGTAAAAGGAAATGAAGAAGACGATTTTTGCACGAGAGAATGGTCTTGCAATAAGTTGGACGTGGCTTGCGATGACATCGAAGTCTGGCAAGGTGAACAGAGAAAAGGTGGGCTCACTTTGTAAGGGACAGTATGGCACCCGAGACCTATGACGTAATTGGACGCATCTGTGAATTTATCAATAAATGGATAATGAATTGATAACCTTGGATAGACAGTGTGAAGGCATCACTCGATTGTTTATGTTCTAATTGTGTATTATCAAATAAGGTATTATAATTTCTTTAACCTAATTAATTATGTTTTTAGTTAATAATTTGATGAAAAGATTTAAATAATTTTACAGTAGGTGGCTTTTGATAAATATGGGGTGGAAGATATGCGCAGTCGCTCTCTGCAAGAACATCCAAAAAAATTTACTACAATTACCATTTCATAGGTAAGCTTTAGTATTGAACTCTTAAGAAATATAAAAATGATTTGTTTATTGTATTGTTCATGTAATTTTATATGTTTATATAAATAAATTGTTTAATGCACATTATTGTTTTTGTTTTTTTAATTTCTACATGATCATTAATAAGCAATACATTTTATTGATGTTTCTTTACCTACAATGGATTTTTATGAATTTTATAAATGAAAATCATTTCTATAACTCCTGGGTTTTTATTTATTTATTTTAGTTAATAAATCTTTCCTGGTTGAAATTATTAATTCATTAGCGAAAATCCAATGAGTGGTCACACCAGATATAAATAATCACTGGGAAAATATAATTAATTGGTATGTACATGCAAGATTATTTCAGTATTATGTAAAAAGAAAACTATACCAAACCTAATTTTTTTGTAATGAAAGTCTGATGTTCATGAATAATGGTCGGGTTTGCGGAAGTAAAATCTCAGTTGTGAAATCAGAATTTAAAATAATGGAAAATATTAATGTTTTTCACTTTAACCTATAACGAGAAATTATAGTATTTAAAGAGAATTCAATACGCATGCGCTGTCATACGTCCGTTGACGTAAGCGGGAAGAGGGTTGTTATGCGGGTTTGCCTATCAAAGTGAGCCCACCTTGTCTCAATTCACCTTGGCTTGCGATGACATCGAAGTCTGGTATGTCATGTTTACTAATCAATTAAAATTAAATCGTATAACATCAGAGTAAAGGAAACGCGAATTGTTCATAAGTGGATTGCGGCTTATTACGTTAAAAATGTTGATTACATTATGTGCACCGGATTCTATAAATTCCTTTTCGAACGAAGAATTGTTCGAAAATTTAAAGACAAATTTATGCTCAAAAACGATTAAAGTGTCTGAAAGAGTCCAGTTCTTCAGTCAAAAAGTCCAACCTTCCCCTCTCAGAATTTGCTCTAAAAGTAACAGAAAAAGCACTTAAATGTGAATTTCCATCTGATTTTTTCCAAGATGCTCTTATCACGGCGTTTGTCCTGGGGATCGATGATTTTCACATTCGTTCAGCCTTGTTAGAGAAAGATTACGACGGCTGTAGAACATCCAAAAACTTTGTTTTTGGTTCTCAGGTTATCTCCCGAAGTTGAAGATATTTCAAATGTCGTCCCAAGAACAAAACGTGAGAATTACAAATGTTATTCGTGCGGGGGGGCCACACTTACGGAAAAAATGTCGTTTCAAAGAACTTATTTGCCATAAATGTGGTCGAAACATTGAAAAAATATGTAAAGGTAAAATACAAAATGTGGAATGCAACGATGATTCAACATGTATAGAAACGATAGATCTTTTGAATGTTTCTGATAAATACGATTTGGTTTCTCCAATATTTGTCGTATTAGTCATAAAGGATTTTAAGTTCCAACTGGATACGGGATGTGCACTTACTGTGATTTAAGAAAAATCTTGGAAATATCTTGATGAATTTAAGCTGAGCACTTCGGAACATAAATTTTGCTCATATACTGGTCATACGATCGAGATATTAGTACATATAATAAATAAGTTTTTCGGATTCCATGACCTAATCCGGACATCTCCACACATTCGTTCGGATTGCTGATAACTCTTTACGGATTACACACTGGACCTTCTCCCTGTCCACTCCGAACCTAAACCACCGTCTTCCCCATAGCCTCTGCCTCCTTCGCCCTCTCGATGGCCAGTTCTACCGCCCTCTGCCTCTTCCTCCCCAGAGGTGTCTTGGCCACCCAGTTGAGGAACTCTTCCTCTTCTTCCCGGTAGATCGGCTCCTTCTTGCAGAGGACGGCCACCAATTCTGCGTGGGTCAGCTGTTGGAGTCGCAGCTGGAGTATCCTCTTGCAAGTGAACACCTGAAGGGACAGATTTGATTAGATCGTTAACATAATAATGATATCTAACTTTTATATGTTTAGGTATACTAGCAGACCAGTCCACGCGTTGTATAACTGAATAGCTATAATGCGTTGAATTAGTTTTATCCTATTCTTTTTACTACAGTCTAATCAAAATTCATTGGTAAAGATAAAAACGTTACAGCTGATCTAAAAATAAGCCGGATTTAAAATAGAACTATACGCCAAATTAAAAAATTGTTTGGTAAAGAATTTAAAATGGTTAAAGTTTTTATTTATCTCATATTTGACCATAGTAGGTTTTAATGATCCATTCAGGTAGCACTTTCTGAATTATTTCAGCACAGGTGAGATTAAATATAAGTAACACAAATTTAAAAGGAACTAATAAAGGATATAATTGCAATAGAGTTTAGTACAATCTAAATAGACAGCAAAAATGTACTAAATTAATGTTTTGACATAATACATTTTTATAATAATAATTTAAATTTTTTTATTATTAGGATTCACAATTTCTATTTATTATAGTGCTAATAGGTGCAAAATGATTTTGGTTAACCTGTATTTTGCTAAAACAATAGATTCGATGTTTTCTCCACACGTCAAAAGGCGACACATAATTTGCCATGGGAAAAACACTGATTTTTAAAAAAAGTCAGAAGTCCATAAAGAATTTCATAGACCTGTCTTAAAAGGTTTTAATAAACAAAAACTTTACATACATTAGTGAATTTGTTAGAACACTTTAACAAAGTAATGAAAATTAGAACACATGTTTTAAATAAATAATTAAATTATATCTTCTTGCTCATTCACCCCTCCCTAAAAAGTTATGAAGTCTTTGAAGCGAGCAGGTGGTTTTCTTTCACGGATAGGACGATTTTCTGCCGGTAGTGCTAGTGATAGGGGATCTACCTACATCATTGTTTAAATCTTCTTCAGCTTTGTCATCTCTTATCGGATAGGTTAGTGAAGGAGCTTCGTTGTTATCCAAGGTCTTATTTTCTTCAGTGGGATTCTTACTTGCCCGTATTATTGAATCTCCAGTAGGTGCCAAGTGTCGGGTTGAAACTGTCGATTCTCTACCGTCAGGAAGTCTAATGTGAGCATATTCTGGATTAGACTCCAGTAGCTCAACCTCTTCCACAAGAGGGTCATATTTCGTTGCTCTGATATGTTTTTTCATTAAAACAGGGCCAGGTTTAGTTAACCAAGTAGGCATAGAACAACCATTGAATGATCGGAGAGGGTGATTGAACATACGCTCATGTGGTGTGGCATTCGTAGAAGTGCAGAGTAGTGATCGTATAGAGTGAAGTGCCATGTCAAGCACATCTTCCCACTGCTCTGTTCTCCTATCCAATGACTCAAGGGCAAGCATAATGCTCTTCCAAATAATGTCATTATATGTTTCTACCAGTCCATTCCCTTGTTTATAAGGAGTCCATCCCTTGCGGATTATAAGGAGTAGTTCGGCTGGTAGCAATTCCGTGGGAAGTTAAGAACGATTTGAGTTCCGCCGGCATGAAGGAGCTCCCTCGATCAGAATGGACGTAAGCAGGTGTACCAAAGAGGGCAAAAAGTTGGTTCAAATGCTTGATTACCGTACTAGCAGATGTATCTGTGCAAGGGAAGACAAAAGGAAATCTTGAGAACTCATCCACAATGGTGAGTAGGTATTTGTTTCTTGACGCAGAGGGGAGAGGGCCTTTGAAGTCAAGATTAATGCGTTCGAAGGGCGCTATAGCTTTTATTAAGTTTCCAGAATGTGAAAAATATCTGGGTTTCAACTCTGCACACACTGTACAAGAGCTTGTAATTTCTTTTATGTCTTCTAAGGAATAAGGAAGGTTCTTCGCGCGGATCCAATGTAACATTCTCGTTATCCCAGGATGACAGAGTGAGTTATGGAGCGTTCGAAGATCGGTAATTGAGTTTGGTGTGGCACTTATTCTTGAAAGGGTATCAGCAGCATTATTTGGATATGTACCTGGACGATATATTACATCAAATTTAAAGCAGGATAGTTCTAGTCGCCATCTTAAGATTTTTTCGTTTTTTATTTTATTGTTGTGCTGTTGATGGAACATAAAAGATACAGAGCGCTGTTAAAATTTTAAAAGGTCTGCCTATGAGATACTGCCGTCAGTATCGCAATGCTTCCACAATGGCGTATGCCTCTTTTTCGATGGAAGAGAGCTGCAAATCTGATTTATTTAGCGTTATAGAAAAAAAAAAGCGACTGGTCTCCCAAGTTGACTCAACGTAGCAGCTATAGCGAAATGGGATGCATCAGTTTCTACTAGAAATGGGGCGTCATCAACTATAGCAGCTGTGGCTGCGTTGGCTATCTCGTTCTTCAGGGCATTGAACACTGAAATAGTCTCTTCAGGTATGGGAAATACTGTTTTCAGTAAAGGGCGTATCTTTCCTGAAAACCTAGGAATCCATTTACTATAATACGAGGACATGCCAGAGCTCTCTGCAGTGAGGCAGCGTTTTTAGGCACGGGAAGGTCTAACAGTGGTTTCATGCGTTCAGGATCAGGTGTTGTTAGAGATAACGTAACCCAGTAATTGAATTGTTTTAACCGAAAATTGACATTTTTCTTCGTTCAAAGTTAGGTTATATTTTCTCGCAGCATTAAGAAAATTATTTAAGTTTTTGTCGTGATCTTCTTGATTTTTTCCACACACTGTCACGTCGTCCAAAGGGTATGTACCTTCGAGATTTTCGTCTTGTACAATGCGGTCGATAACCCTCTGAAAGAAAGCGACCCCGTTTGTAACCCCGAAAGGAACCCGAAAAAATTGATACAATTCCGATGGCTTCGAATGCAGTGTATTGCTTCTCCGATTCTAGTATGGGTATCTGGTAGTAAGCGCTCTTGAGATCTAAGGTGCTGAAAACTTGGTTTTCTGAAACCATTGATATGATTTCTTCAATTTTCGGAAGAGGGTAGGCGTCAAGATGTGTAAACTTGTTTATCAACAACCATGCGAGGTTTTCGTATTCCATCTCTTACAACGAATGCTTGCGCGCGCCAAGGTGAGTAGCTAGATTCCATCACACCTTCTTCTAGCAGTTTTTTTATTTCTTTGTTGATAAATTTATTATCTTCATTCAATAATTTTCTGGATTTAATTGCAATGGGTGTGCAATTTCTCATTAGATTCGCAAAAATAGATACTGGTTCAACTCGCGCTAGTGCTAAGCTACAGATTTTTAAAGCAGGCCTATTATTTCTACTACGAAATGTTTTTTTGAGAATATCATGCCCAATTATCGCATCGCAACAAAGATTTTTCATAATTAATAACAATACATCGTTGTAAGAGTGTTTGCCTAGTTTAAGGTCCGCCTTACATTGACAAGTTATTTCCGAATAGAGAGATGAATTTGCCATTGATATTGGTCCTTTATACGGCAAAACCATTAAATTACATTCTCCCACGAGGGCAGAGTTTAAGAAACTCAGAGAACACCCAGTATCGATTAGCGCTTTTAACCTTATCCCGTTTAAAGTTATGCTAACCGTTGAATGAATTAGACTGTTTGTAGAAGCCGCCGTCGTGTTAGCAAGCAAGTTGGAAGCCGCTGATGGTTTTGGTTCACGGTGTTTGCCCGCGTTGGTATTGTTCTGATTATGTTTCCGCGATTGACAAGCACGTTTCCAATGACCGGTAATTCCGCATTTCATACATACCGCGGGTCTGTTTCAGAAGCCTACCTTCAGTTATTTTTGCCATGGCAACGGTTACTTTTTAAGAACAATATGATTACTCTTTTAAATAACCTCAAAAGTAATTGATAAACATTATATTTAACTGAATAATTATTTACAAAAAAACATATGTCACTTTAATTTCCTTGGGGCATAAACTTGATTATATCACTTAAATATTTGGTCAAAATAATCACAATTTGCGTATCTATGACGCCATAAAAACTCGTATAAATAAGAATCCAAATGATTCCTGCTAGTTCCACGCTGAATTTTGTTACGTCGTTTCACTAAGGCCCGTAAGCCCTCGACATTGTTAGTGTGGGCTCCTGTTAATGGGTCAACAAAATATTTAGAATGGTTGACGGTTTGGTGCTTGCAATTGAAACCTTCTAGCTTCAGAATCCCTCCATAGCTCGCCCAAAAGTCCGACCTGATCAAAGTCCCTGGCTTAATACACTCTTTTATTAATCCTAGCAGAGTTTCTTGTGATCTGTTAGGTTTGATGTGATGTAGGTTTGATTTGATGTTGGTTTAGGTGTGATCTGTTACAGAGAACACCCTTTTCTTGTAGAAAATTTACGGCAGAATCATTCATATTCCTAACCAAATCTAACAATCCCATTTTAATAATGACTTTTTCACAATATAATATTAAGTATCAATAAAAAGAATGGTTAATTTAACATATGTTTCAGTAAAACAATTAACGCCCAGTTATTTTGATGGATACCATTTAAGGTTAAGTCAATGATAATCATAAGTAACTGTTACCATGGCAAAAATAACTGGAGGTAGGCTTCTGAAACAGACCCCATACCGCATCCTTGGCTGGGCAGGATGATCTTGGGTGCCAGTTGGATCCACAAAAGTAACATAGCCTTGATGAGATAGCGACGGTAGCAGCACTTGGAGAACTGTGAATGGAATAAGATACTGACTGCTTTTCGGCCAATTCCGGGGATCTTGCTTGGTCATAAGCCTCATCTAAATTTAGCTTAGTATTCTCTAATAACCTTTGTCTAATACGAGAATTAGTTAAACCTGTAATAAAAGCATCTCTTATATATAAGTTCTTATGTTCATCAGCTGAAATGGCTTGGAAATCGCAGCCTTTACTTAATCGTTTTAAATTTTGCAGATACTGGTCTATTGATTCCTCTGGTTGTTGGCTTCTGGTTGCTAAACAGTGCCTTGCGTATATCTCGTTCCGAGGTTTGACATAAAGTGCTTCAAGAGTCGTGATGGCAGCATCAAAATTGTCAATTTCACTAATATATTCATAAATGTTGGGTGCAATATAATTAGTTAAAAGTTGTAGCTTACCTTCTTCATCAACCTTTTCTATCTTCTTTACGAAATTGTAGAAAGTTTTTTTCCAATGCATCCAATTTTTATCGGCCGTTACTGTATTTGGTTAGAGCACTTTAACAAAGTAATGAAAATTAGAACACATGTTTTAAATAAATAATTAAATTATATGTTCTTGCTCACTAGTCCAAGCCGGAAAAAATAGATTTGGCTACTGGATGCTTACCCACCCTAAATATCGAAAGAAAATGAAGTATAGCGTCAATAAATCAACTTACACCGACATCTGTTGGAAATTAATAGAAATTACAAAAAATCACACTCAAATGTAGTACAATAGGCATTTAATTTGCGATATAAGAAATATTGAGGCCAGTAATCGAGTTTCTATCTTTTAAGTTGGACAAAACTACACACAATGAGTCAAATTTTATAAAGATAGGTCCAGTAATTTCTGATTTTACCCCCGACAAACATCGTGCATGAGATTTATATGTATATAAAAATATCTGTATATTAAAAAAACTTAAAATATATATATATATATATATATATATATATATATATACACACACACATACATTATAATTATTACTCTTATTACCGGAAAACTAGAGTTTTTAAAACTCCAATATTTGCGAATACATATATGAAAACAAAATCTGTATTACATCTTTCAACCAATGTGTTCTGAAGGTTGTTTGTGTGTTTGTCCATATCGATAATATGTTATCAAGGATCTCCTCAATTGTTAGCGAAGTATTAATAGGTTCATTGCAAAATTATAACCAGCTAACTGAGCGATAAGTGCACCTGTTGCAATTTTCATTAGTTCACAAAGTAACAAACTATAGTGATTGGATTACTGGCACAATGCACCCTGCGATGGCATTGAATATCCTCGGGTTATTAATTTAAAGAAACAACAACCTTCAAGTCATTAACTTAATTTTTAAGTTTAGATAACTAGGTAATTATTTTATTTTATGCCCCTCCCGTTTATTCTAAGCCCCCCCCCCCTACTTGGCTGTTTTCGGCGTACTTTTCTTACGATTTTTTTTTTAACGTTTAGTGCCTGTTAAAGTCAAAAATAGAATTTTTTTTTTACATGTCGCCTTACATCACATAAATTAAGATTAAAAAAAAACGGTACAGACTGGAGCTTCTTTGGGATGAGCATCAAACAGTTTTTTTCTCTTTTTTTGTCTTATAGTAATTTATTACATATTAATATAACCATCATTGTGGGTGACCACATATTTTTTAAAGAATTCTAAATAATTTATTTTTGAAGAGAAAAGATTTGGCTCCGCCGGGAATCGAACCCGGGTCTTCCGCGTGACATGCGCGGTATGCTAACCATTACACCACGGAGTCGCTTCCAAACGGTGCCAAATCCTTCCTCTTCACTGACACCTCTCCCACGATCTCGCAAAGTATTATACTTGCGATATACTTGCGAGATCGTGGGAGATGTTTCAGTGAAGAGGAAGAATTTGGCACCGTTTGGAAGCGACTCCGTGGTGTAATGGATAGCATACCACGCATGTCACGCGGAAGACCCGGGTTCGATTCCCGGCGGAGCCAAATCTTTTCTCTTCAAAAATAAATTATTTAGTATTATATATATGTTGTATTAAATTCTTATAATAAATTTCTAAAAAATTAAACACAAATAATGTGTGAGGAAAAAAAAACCCATAATGTTTACCCAAGACGTGCCTATTTCCAAAAGGGTAAGTTTTTATATTTTCTCAATCGATGTTTATAGAATTGTTTGTTTAACGTCACTATATGCTACTAATGCTAATCGGACGATGCTACAGTGGGAATCCTAAATTTTGCCTATATAGGTATAATTAGGATAGGAATCTTTAACGAGTACCTGACATTGTACAGGCTCGGGACCTCCATTTAATGACCTATCCGAGGGACGGCATGGCTAAGGATTTTTTACTCCCATTTAAAAAATCCTAGGGCCACCGCTGGGCGCGAACCTGCGACGTTTAGTATTGTAGGTTGTCATGCTTACCACTATACCACAGGTGACCCCTGTTTATAGAATTGTTATTAACTCTTCCAGATGTTAACAATATTTATCAGTTCCGTATCGTGCTTTGTGCAATACCAAAATGAAAATTCTAAAAAAAAATAAAAAAAAAATAAACCTATTTGACAGTTTGACGTGGTAGCGATACGTGAATAACAATTTCTAAAATACACAATACAAATAATCTAGATTTCACGTTTTTTTTATATGAAAATAGCATCCCATGGAGAGTCTAGGGGTCACCTGTGTTGGGGTTATCACAGCCAATACAACATAGAAGGTTGTGGGTTCGTAGGCCTCCAGGATTTTGTAAAGCGAATAAACAATTCTTGGCTATGTCGTCCTTCGGGTCGGACGTGAAAGGAGACACCGAGGCTGTGTGATACTTGTTAAAGATCCCTATCCTAATTATAGGTACAATTTAGGACTCCAACTGTAGTCTCTTCTGATTATCCACTGTAGCCAAAAGTGACATTTAATAAAGAAACTTAATTTTTCTTACATCTCACTTAATGAAGGTCATGAACTTTCGGACATACTCGGTCTTTTTCGGTACTTTTTCATAGGTGTGACTATGAGATCTCGGCCCATCCATTCAGGGAAGTGAGACTTGAATTAGAAGTACTTAATGCCGGTTGCTATACTCACGTCCTTGATCGCCGATAGAATGGCACCCACAGTGTAGCCGTCGGATAGCCTGGCCAATGAGGACGTGTTGAACTGCCGGTTGAGGCCGGAGTACTGGAAGAGCTGGTCCGCCCAGAGCCTGCTGAGGCTGCCGTAGTCCGTCCTCGGGATGTAGATCATCTTCTGGTAGGCCTGGGCCAGCAGCTTCTGGTCCGCCTCCCAGGGGAGCCGGGTCGTCCCGATCAGCATCACCTGCAGGAGTCGAGGGAGCGATAAGCAAATCAAGAGATAGCAGTTCACGTTAATCTTCTTCTCAAGGTGTAGGGATGATGATGATATGTAATTTAACTGCAACGTTTACCTTGATATAGATAATTATGCAAATAATAAAAAAATAAACAGACAAAAGAAACACATTCTACTTCACTGCAATACGCCCTCTGACGGGCATCTGAGTATAAGGACTCTGAGTATGGAATGAACCGTAGGTATCCTAAACGGCGGATGGAACCAAAAACTATTTCTCTATCTCAAAGTGGCTACAAAGTACAGACACGAAATGATTCAGGAAAACAATGGGTATAAATAGATTTCCCAACACCGCAGAGGAAAAAGTTTAATATAGCTAGTTTTACAATTAGGATTTGTATATACGAAGAAAACAAATGTAAATTTATACGTATAATGTAATACATAAGTATTCTTCTTGATAGTTTATACTTCACTGAAGATGAGGCATTAAAGCCTCGAAACGTTGTGAATGAATGTGTAATGAATTGAAAAATATATTTATATCAAAATGGAAGATGTAAATTTCCACTGTTTTACAAATTTGGAATAATAAGTATTCTTCATGTTTTTAATATGAGGCGTTTGGTTTCAAAACCGGCTACATCCATTTCCAACATTTTTTCAGGACTGATCAAAAAAAGATTTATTTTTTTAAATTTAAAAAATTAATCAATTTAACAATTTTTTTTTGTGTTTTTTTCGTCGTTTTGCTACCAATTACCTTCAAACAAAAATGTTTGACAACTTTTTATCACATATTCTTTTTCAAATCTCATTTAACATTAAAAAATATGTTGGATGTACCTGACTTTGATAAGAAAATATCAATTTTTAGATAAATTATGTATAGACATTTTTTAAAAACAAATCTCTTTATGTAATATGAACAATATATACATAGTTTTTATTTTTTAAATATACAAATTTTCATTTAATTCTTGATGTTGACCCTCATCCATATTTACTAGGATAGGTGACATTGTACTATTACAACTTTGTAGAATTTTAGGGTACCTATTGACCTCCAATCTTCTCCGTAATGTTTTTCTTAATAGAGTATCAACATCATCCAACTGTTTGGAAACATGGATACCGTTTGGGATTTCGAAAAATTGAAGGTTTTCTGAAAAGTGAAGCTTGGAACCGCTTTTGATAAGAAATGGTATCTTTAAGTGTTGATTTTGTGAAGGATCTAGACGTCTTTTTAAAAAAACACTTCTAACACATTATTTCTAACATTAAAAGCTTGCAAAAAATGTTTTTGGAAAAAATGGATGTAACCGGTTTTGAAACCAAACGCCTCATATGTCATATCTTTTATTATCATTTATTTATATATCTATGTATGTCAACGGGTATGAGGGTACATATACCTATAGCTACATGTAGCTATGTATACCTGTGTGTAATCTATAGTGATAACAATCTAGGACATCTCGACAGACGGACCTGAGTCCATTGTCTATTTACGTCTTACTGCTTGCAGAATTATATCGAAAATGGCTTTTTCAGGCGGCTAAAGTCAAACATTGTCTGTAAAGCCAACAGGAAAAAAAATCTATATTGACATTAAGAAGCTTATATTATTTATACAAATTCGTAAAAGAATACTATTAAAAAATATAGTTTTGATATTTATATCGACGTGCTTTAGAAAATTTTACATCGTCACCGACATTTAACTGAAAATATAAACTATCCTGTATTTAAATTAGTAGGTATTAATAGAAATTAATGAGTATTCACTATTTTAGTCCTAAACTACTCCCAGCCTCAATTAAAAAACAGAAACGTTGCAAATACTAAGAATACTATTTCGTTTTTCTCAAAATCAGGTGCCATCGTTTTTTCACTGATCCCATCAATGATATCATAGCAGAGATTATAAAAAAGGTTCGTTCCAACAAGCAGTCCTGGACTAATTGTAATTCCTTTGATTCTAAGTTTGACTGGTTTGTTTTCGCGTTAGGGCAAATTGAGCGGAAACTTCATTTACTCGTCTACTCCTTGATGATACTTAATCCAGGACTGCTTGTTGGATCAAACCTAAAAGATGAGTAATAATAAAAAATATACTGATGGATTAGTAGAATGTTTATTTAAATAATATAAATAAAAGTCAACCTTTTTTACTATAACAATTAACTTAGGAATCATATGTAGAAGCCATGAGAAGAGATCGGGGCATAATAGAAGGTTTCTCTCTTTCAGTAATAGGTAGGTAGTTGGGACAGCATTATCACGTTAATTTGTGAAATCAGGCAATGTCAGTGATTGACTTGAATTCTCATATTTAAACAATTAAACATGTATTCTTTGAAATGTAAAAATACGCCCTGAAAAAAAAATAAAAATAAATAAATAACTATCTTTATCAGAGAGAGACAATAAAAAACTCATTGGGATAGGTCATAACTTTTAAATATATAACCTTCAACCAGAATATTGCCCACGTATTAAGAATAAGATAATATATCACGAGTATTTTGAGTGCTATGAAAGATTGATTAAATAAATTAAAATTAAAAGGATTGGGGGTCACCTTTGGTGTAGTGGATTGCATAGTAGTCTACAATTCTGTCCCTCGGATAGGACGTAAAATTGAGGTTCCGAGCCTGTGCGAGGTCAGGTACTTGTTAAAGATCTCTATCCTAATTATACCAGGATCATCGTCCGATTGGCCTTAGTGGGATAAAGTGAGTATAAGTGAACAAATAAACAGATAAACGGATGCAACTATACCTGGTCTTCTGGCCCTATACTTTTGACAAGTTTAGCCAAATCTTTCTTCAACCTCTTTGGATCCGTCTTGTCCGTCTTCGCTACTTTCTTCATGAACGTCTTCTCAGCTCCTTCGATGAATATTATAGACGGTTGAAGTAGCCTGATGAGAGATATTTCCAGTAATAAAAACTTATTTATAGCAATATTTTTATGAAATAATAAAATTAAATATCAAATTAATTTATTTTTTACTTTAAATTTAATCTGATTTGACCAAGAGATTTCCTCCATAAATGATATACAATCCAAGAATATCAATGAAATGACACCGAAAACCAATTTGCTAGATAATGAAAACTGTAGTTGGGTCATTCCATGTCAATTCCACACAGACTTGAGCCTCACCATCTTGGATTTTCTTGAAATTTGGTATTTGTGTACTACCTGTATCTACTAGAACAATTGTGAAAAATTACTGAGATATGTCGACCCGTTTTTGAATTATTAGTCTCTAAAGCTAGGCCCAGAAACAGCAAAAATCATGATTAATAATAGCTGTAGATGTTTCCAAATTTGACTAGTACTATGAGATTGGTGTCGTTTAACAGCGCATTCCATGCCATTTCATCTGATGTACAACAATGTATAGGTTGATACAAAAGAAATTTTCTTAAAACTAAATGTAAAATTTTAATTTCATTTTTTCAAAAGGCAATTTTAAAAAAAATTATATTTTTTTGAAAAATAGGGAGTATTATATCTAATCATACAACAAAATATAAAAGTGGGAGGTAAAGTTCTTCATTACTCCATAAATCTAAAAATTCTCTCTAAAATTTCATAAATCTAGCATTTTATGATTAAAAATAGCTGTAGATATTTTCCAAATTGACAGACTATGAGAATGGTGTCTTTCAACGGCACATTCCATACCATTTCATATGATATATAGCAATGTATACGTTGGTACTAAAGACATTTTCTTAAAACCTACTTTAAAATTTTAATTTCAATATTCTCGAAATGGGCATCTTTTAAAAAATTTATATTTTTTAAAAAAATAGGTATTATTATATCTAATCATACAAAAAATATAAAAGTGGGATCAAAATTTCTTCTTTACTAAAAAAATTGAAAACTAGTGATAAAATTCCATTTAATAACTAGCATTTTATGATTAAAAATAGGTTAGGTTAGGTTTTATTGCTTATGGACACCCAACATCTCAGGTTATTAGAGTCCTCTTTCTTTTAGTTAAGTACTATTTTATAATTTAAATTTATATTTTATTAAATAAATTTTTATCTTTCAAAATTTTAATTACTTTGTCTATATTTATAACATTATCACCCAGAATCGTTTGGAGCTTACGTTCTGTTCCCAAACATTGAAAATCTGTTGCATGACGGGGGCAGTCTTCTATGATGTGGCTGATTGTCAGTTGTACTCCGCACGTTACACATTTTGGGGGGGCGTCTCTTTCTATAAGGTGTCCATGAGTAAGGCGCGTGTGCCCAATTCTCAATCTTGCTACTACCACCTCCTCTCTTCTGATGCTGCGGTAAGAGCTCCTCCAGGGTTTTATTTCGGATTTGATTTTTTTCAATTTATTTTGTTCATCCGTTCTATCCCATAGCTGGACCCATGTCATCTGCGCTTGCCGTTTCAGATGATTCGATACGTCGGTCAGAGAGTAAATATTCCTTACTTCTAATGATGATGATAATGCCGCTTCCTTAGCTGCTTGGTCCGCCGCCTCGTTTCCTTTAATTCCCACATGCGATGGTACCCAGACTAGAACTACATTTTTGTTAAGGTCATTTAATGTCAAGAAATGGGCATGGGCTCTTTTAATTATCTGGTCGTTAGAGTACATGTTTGTTAAGGCCATTATTGCGGATAGGGAATCCGTGAATATAGTAAAGTTTTGCCCGTGACTCAGGATTACATGATACAGGGCTGCACTGATTGCATAACATTCCGCAGTGAAATTACTAGTTGTGTATGGAAGCCTGTATTGGATGGTTTCAGAGTTAAAAATGATAGAACACCCAACGTTACTATTTATTTTTGACCCATCTGTATATAGGTGTTTGCTGTTGTGATATTTATCTAAAATTTTTTGGTATTCTAAAACATAGGTGTATTCCGGGGTAGCATTTTTCTTATATTTATTGAGCGACAAGTCTATTAGTGGTAGCTTTACAGTCCATGGTGGGTAATGATATTCATCGTTGCTTATTTGAAAATTCTTGATTTCTTCGATATATCTTCTTGCTCTTATTCCTAGTGGGGCCTGCAGTCTACGGTTTTCTGTATATTTTCTGGTATTTGGTTGAAATACATGTTTCCAAGCTGGATTCTTGTCGTTGAATTTTAGTCTTCCGATGTATCCGCAAGCGAGTTGGTGTCTCCTGACAGCCAGTGGAGCCAAGCCTGCTTCCACACATAGACTGTTCACAGGGCTAGTTCTGAAGGCGCCGGTTGCAAGACGGAGACCCGCGTGATGGACTGAGTCCAATGTGGAAAGAAGCTTAAGATTAGCCGAAGAATAGACAAAGCTGCCGTAATCCAATTTTGATCTAATTAGGCAAGTATATACTTTTAACAAGCTGGATCTGTCGGCTCCCCACGAGCATCCAGCTAGGACCTTCAGTATATTTAATCTCTTTACGGACTCTTCTTTCAGCCATTTAATGTGGTCTCTCCAGTCAAGTTTATAGTTAATTATCAAACCCAAGAATTTAACTTTTTGTTCAAATTTTAGCTGTATTCCTCTGAAGATCAATTCTGGAGGTGAAGTTGGTGACCTGCGTTTTGAGAAAATAACGCATTTTGTCTTTTCTGTTGAAAATCGTAAGCCAGAGTGTGTGTGGACCAAGTTTCTAAATTCAAAAGGCAATTTTGTATAATTTGTTTCATCCAGTTTTGATTTTGGAAGGGGAGTAACAAGGCCAAATCATCAACAAATAGGAAGGATCTGATAGGTTTGGGAATCATAGATGTAACTTTATTGATTGCGATAGCAAAAAGAGGACAGCTTAAGACGCTTCCCTGAGGTATTCCAGTGTTAAGTGTTTTTACTGACGATAGATGACTGCCCACTCTAACTTGGAAGGTGCGTTCCCGTAAAAAGTTTTGGATTAGTACAAGAAGGCGGCCTTTAAATCCCCATTCATTGAGTTGTTTCAGCACGAGATTTGGATTTAAGTTATCATAGGCCTTTTCTATGTCAAAGAAGATGCCTACGCACTCTTTCTTTTCAGAGAAGCAATCTAGTAATTCGTACTCCAGTGTAACTAGATGATCTAAAGTGGAGCGTCCTCTTCTGAACCCACCTTGGGCTTCTGAAATTAGGTTATTTTTCTCTAATACCCATGTTAATCGTTTGAAAACCATTTTTTCCAGAAGTTTACACATACAGCTGGTCAGTGATATCGGTCGGTAGCTAGATGGAAATAATTTATTTTTACCCGGTTTTAGAATAGGGATAATAATCGCTTTCCTCCAGATGCTTGGGAAATCTCCTGTACACCAAACATGATTGTAAAGAGCAAGAAGCGCCCCCAAAGCGTGACTTGGTAGATTCTTTAACATGTCATTGTGGATCTCGTCTACTCCTGGGGTTGAAGATTTCAGCTCTTTTATGCAGGTTAAAAGTTCGGCTTTGGTGAAAGGAAGGTTGTAAGCATTATCTGATTGAATATCTATGGTATCTAATTCAGTATTTTCTTGCGTTAAGTGTGGTAGGGCGGAGTGGTTATTAGAATAGAATTCTGCGAAATGTTCGGCTAATAGTTTCTGATCGGTTTCTACATGTTCGTCTATTAGAAGTGTTGGTTGGTGGTCTATATAGTTACCTGTGATACTATGGATTTTTTTCCAAAACAACCTAGGCGAGGTATCAGTCGTGATTGAATTTAAAAATTGTTCCCAAGATTGCTTCTTCTTGTTTTTTATTATTCTGCGTGACATTGACCGGTTGGTTCTTTTTGAAAAATTTTTAGAGCTTTTCTTCTTTTCTTTATAGCTATTTTACATTCACTGTCGTACCAGGGAACATTTTTATTTTTAATTTTAGTAGATGTTTTGGGAATAAACATATTTGCTGCTGTCAAAACTGCTGAAGAAATTTGATTGTTTATTTCAGTGCTCGTATTTGATGGTGATATGTCCGATTCATTAATATTTATATGACTTTTAAATGCTGCCCAGTCAGTTTTTTCCGTGATCCATCTGGGGTGTTTTGTCTTTTGTGTATTGTCATAAGGGAGACTGATAATTATTGGGAAATGGTCGCTAGAAAATTGATCTATGGAGACTTGCCAATTTAAATGAGTAAAGATGCTAGGCGAACACCAGCTAAGGTCAATCGAAGAGAAAGTATTGTAGGCCGGACTTAAATATGTTGGATCTCCCGTGTTTAAAATAATCGCGTCAGTAGAGTCAATAATTCTTCGAATAATGTTCCCCCGCGAAGAGCAGTATGTGGACCCCCAGGAGGTATGGTGGCCATTGATATCGCCCGTACATAAATAGGGAGAGGGAAGAATGTTCAAAAGATTAAGTAAATCTCTTTCTGCAAAATTATCCGGTGGAATATAAATATTGCAGAGAAAAATGGGAAACCTAAGAAAAACTTTTACTACAATTGCTTGCAAAGAAGTATTTGTTACTACCAACTCTGATACTAGGCTCTTATGAACTGCAATAAGGACACCTCCAGAAGCCCTATTACTATTTTCAAAGTCATTTCTATAGATATTGTATTGCTTCATGTTAAATTTTTTGTTTGGGAGTAACTTACTTTCTTGGATGCAGATTGCTATAGGTTGATATTTGTTAATTATTAGTTTCAATTCTTCTTGTTTGTTAATTAAACCATTGCAGTTCCATTGGATAATGTTATTTAAAAAGGTCATATTATGAGGTGAGAGTAATAGGATATAATAAGATAAATTAATAAGAAAAATAAAATTAATAAAGAAGAATAGATTAATATAAATATTGATAAAAAGTATGTAAAATATTGGATTTTTAAAATAGTAATAGTATTAATTAATTAGTAAAACTTGATAAAAATTATAATTTTTAATAATGAATTATAATAAAATATTCATTTTTATTTTAATTTGTCTCCATTTTTTCTTTGCTCGAATTTCGACTAGATGCTCTAGTTCGAGATTTACTTCTTGACCGTCTTTCTTTAACTAATGTCCACTCGCCCTGTGGGTCAGCTTGGTGACCGTGGGGAGAGTTAATTTCATTAGCGGACCCTTTTTCCGAAGGTAAGACCTTCGGTTCCGTGGGCGCTTCAGGATTTTTGGCAGAGTTCTGCCCGGAAGGTTTAGTGGTTGAGGGGGGAGATGGGGTGGGAACCCGGGATGGGATTGAAGAAGCTGCCGAGGTGGCAGCTGGGAGAGAAGTGGCTTGAGGGAGTGAGGAAGTGGAAGGGAAGGCTAGGGTGGGGGGAGGGAGCGTGGTGGGGGGCTCCCGAATTTCATTATCATTGGGACGCTTAATAGGTAAAGGTTTATTGATAGGTACTGGCACTAACGGTTTTTTAAAAGTAAAATTATCATTGCTTAAATCATCTGTTTGGCAACTAACTGATTTTCTGTTTTTTAAAATATTTGAGAAACTCATTTGCATCGGCATCGGGTGGAGTGATTCGTATTTTTTCTTTGCTACAAAATAAGTAATTTTTTCTCTGTCTTGAATAGCTTTGATTTCTTTTTCCTTTAAGAAAACAGGACAATTTTTAGAAAATGAGTCATGCTGGCCCTGGCAGTTAACACACTTTACGGGACTATTACATTCCACTCCTTCATGTTTATTTTTACCACAAAATCTACATAGTGGTTCTTTCTTATAAACTGTTTTGGTATGACCGAATTTAAGGCACACATAACAGCGTGTTGGGTTTGAGATGAATTGTTTAACTGAAATATTATTAAAACCTATTTTTTATTCGGTGGGAATAGTGGGGTTGTTGAAGGTTATGAGGTAATTGTGGCTATTGTGTTTTTCGTTATTTTTGAAATATGTTAATCTCTTCACATCATCTACATTTTGCGATTTCAGTTCATTTTTTATTTCATCAATAGAGCAAAAATTTAGATCAGGGCACCATATAATTCCTTTGCTCTGATTCAGCCTACCATGTGCTTCTACTTTAACGGGGAGGTTATTGAGAAAATTTTCACATTTTAGAAGCTTCTCGCATTGATTTTCTGTATTAACTTCTACTAAAAGTGACCCGTCTCTTAGTTTTTTAACGATTTTAACTTCACCGATCAAACTGTTTATACTTTTGTAAATGAAGAATGGAGAAACCTTTTTGAAATCGAGGGGATTTCCATCGTCATCGCTACCTATTCTTCTTATAATTAAAAATCTAACACAATTTTTTGGTTTACTTTCAATGGTAACCGGGATAGTTCCTTTAAATTTAGCTTTTTTACGTTTTACGGGCGGGGAATCCGCCATGGTTATTTCTCAATTTTATGAAGAAAAATTAATTTTAACAATAAGAAAAGTTAACTAAAGATAAAAATAAAAAAATAAAATAAAAAACACCTTCTGAAAAAATAATAGTAATAATAGAATAAATTAAAAGAAAGGAAAGGAAAATGTGACTTATCGCTTGTTGATAGTTAATCCTCAGGAGCTCACTTAACAACACGTCCGCACTCAACCAAGTATCAACACAAAACTCTGATTAAAAAAAAAAAAAAAATAGATGTAGATGTTTTCCAAATTTGACTGGGACTGTGAGATTGGTGTCGATTAACAGCGCATTCCATGCCATTATATACAAAAATGTATTGGTTCGTACTAAAGAAATTTTCTTAAAACCAAGTTTAAAATTTTAATTTCAATTTTCTCAAAAAGGTCTTTTTTTTTTTCAATTACGTGGTTTGTCCGGAAAGTAATGAGAATGATTAAAAAAAAAAATACTTTTATTCAAAAAATTTACAATTTAATGTTGTCACCTTCAAAATAGCAGCCTTGAGAAATAATACACCGGTTCCAACGATTTTTCCACTCGTCATAGCAGTGCTGGAAATCATCTTCCGTAAGGCTGACTAGTACCCTCGTCACGGCCTGTTGGATGTTTGCAACACTACCAAAATGAGTCCCCTTTAGGTGTGATTTTAGCTTGGGGAATAGAAAAAAGTCACAGGGAGCTAGGTCGGGGCTGTAGGGTGGTTGTGGAAGCGTTGCAATATTTTTTTCTGCCAAAAATTCACGAACTGCCAAAGCCGTGTGACAGGGGGCGTTGTCGTGGTGGAGGATCCATGATCTGGCGATCTCCGGGCGAACCCTCAAAACACGTTTTCTCAAATTTTTATTGCAATTAAAAAAAATAAACGCAAAATTTTATTGCATAACGTTGCTCCAGAGAACTCTGCATTGTGTCTCGTGACGAGGTGTCAAAACAAGACCGCACGTTTATTGACAGGCACTTTCCCTAGAAGCTGGGATGAGACTGGCAAGGGTCAGAATCCTGGCATCTCCCTCCCCCCACTCCTCCAACACCACGCCTCCTTGAGACCAGTAAGGACTGGAAAAAAATTCATTCTCATTACTTTCCGGACAAACCACGTATATATTTTTTAAAATACATACTGCCTATACCTATTTTTTGGCATTGTATTTTTGAGGGCTTTAGAGACCAATAATTCAAAAACGGGTAGACATATCTCAGTAATATTTCACAATTGTTCTATTAGATACAAGTACACATATTCCAAATTTCAAGAATATCTGAGATGGTGAGGCTCAAAATGATATATTTTTGTGTTGATTTGACGTGGAATGGCCCAGTTGCAAATGAAAAGTGTAAATAATTTGTTAACTAACAGCGGGCATTAAAGGTGGATGCATACAGCACCGAACAGCGAACAGAACAGAAAATCCCATGAGTAGGCCTTACAAGCGAACAAAAAACAGGCATTCACAGTGAGGGATTCGTATAGTTGATATGGCCGACGGTCACATAGTGTCGGTTCTGGCTTCGCCTCAAGTCAAAAAGAAGCGGGAGTAAAAAAAGACACACATATTCAATTATAAATTATGTATATACAATAAGGCTTAACGGACCCGAAGGCCCGACGCCGACACCACCAATCGGTCCCTACATACCTCCATCCAACTACCACCGTCCAATCCCAAATTCACAAGATCTGCTTTCACCGAATCTTCCCACCTTCGCCTAGGCCTACCCCTCGGTCGTTTTCCAGTCGGCAAAGCGTTTATCAATCTTTTAGGAATTCGTTCACCACTTAGTAAATACTAAACCCTGTGGGGTTAGTTGGCTCTCTTCAACTGGGGTTTGTTGGCGCAGTAGCAATTCACAAAAGCAAGGTAAAATAAACAAAGGTGAAACTACCGATTGTCTTTAGTTCCAGCAAGGAGGATGAGAGCAATTTTTCTGATGCAGAATGTGACGACAGTCTAAACTTCTATCTTCTTCTATTGTCATTCTATTTTCCCTTAAAAGCTGTTAAAAACCGATTCAAAATTATTATACCTTTATAATGCAGCTTTTAATAACAATAATATGTGTCAGGCAGTACTTGAATGAGATGGCTAAACAACCCCACTTGGCCTAGAACAACCTGCCCCACATAGGGGGTTAATTGGCATACTCTGGATTGACGAATTCTTCAATTTTCTATGATCTTAGTATTAAATATTATGTTGTGAAAAAAATACTTGAAGTACTCTAATACTTGGAGTTTGCAGTGGTATCAGCCTTTTGGGACTATATTAACAGGAACGACTCAAGAATCAAAGAAGTGAAAATTGTTGCCAACCAACCCCGCTCTCCCCTATACATTAGATTCCTCACCTGGACACCTTGGAGACCAGGTGCAGCAGCATGATGAGCCCCGACTTGCCAGGATACTTGCCGACTATGTTAGCTGCGGAGAGGTCAAAGAGTGTCGCACCTAGCTCCGTGCAGCAGGCGTGTACCAGGTGCTTCTTCCCGGATTGAGAAGGGCCGGCGATGAGGAGGGACCTGATCAAAGGTGTTCCACGCCGCACTCGGTCCATCCCCAGCGGTAGGACGACGTACTCCATCATGATCTGGAAATAGAGGATAACACCATCAGTAAGCAGCTGTTTGATAAAGATCATTTTGGATCGAAAATAGGTACTGTTATTAGACGCAGTAAATGTACACATGCATATGTTTACAGGGGCGAATCCAGCACGAATTGACCCATTCATGACCCGCCTGTCTCATAGTCACGTGACATAATTACCTTGTGTCAACACTTTACCGCCTGTAGGCTGATATACAGTAAACCCTCGATATAGCGAACTGGTAGGGGGTTTCGTATTCAGAGTTCGCTATAACGAGATTCGTTATAACCGAGGTTTCTTTTTTTTTTTAAATATTTTTTTTAGCCAATGGCCGCACTAATTTGATCATATTTTGAAGGGAATTCATTCATTAGAATTAGTTAAATAAAAACGCACGTATGTAATTTATTTTTAGATAAACTACATATTAATTAAACAATGAGATTCATTAATTTACCATAAGTTCATTTGAGAGTTCTTTAGCCTTAGCTTTAATAAGGGGGTCTGAGATTGATATTTGAGAGCTCATTTGTTTAAAGCAATTTATCAATTTTTTTTCAAATATTCTTGAGCCGCAGAGCACAGTGGTTGAAAGGCGGAAAAAACCTATTTTTTGAAGGTATTGGAATATTCTTTTTCTTTTCATTATTAATTAATAGAATAGTTGCCTGACACATTCCATCAATTTATTCGGAGATATTCTGATTTTTAAACTCGTTAGGACCCTTTGAAAATCGTACATTGAAAAAGTCTATTTTTCAGCGGAAAATTTATAACACTATAATAATTTTTAAATCTCACATTTTTGTTTCTTAGAGCGATTTTCCTTCATAATCATGAAGAGCGATCTCACATATTACACTAGCATAAAAATGATGCTATTTGGTCTATGTTTTAACCCAGAAATAAAATCCCGAATAAATGCAATAAAATTAAGACAAAACATTTTTTTGGTAATCCATATTTTTCAAGCGCAGCCGAGCGCAGTTTTAAAATCCATTTTTTTAAGAAGAAGATACATTCAAAGAAATATTAAAACGTATTCTAGCTGCGTCCACCTGCGTCTGTACATGTGGGATATTTTTTTGTTTAAATACCTAGGCTATTTCGTGCAGTTTATTCGCTATGGAGCTTGTGCTTCGAATTAGGTTATTACTAATCATTTCGTAAAACATCATGCCTTACTTACCAGGTCTGTAGCATCATTTATAAAGTCAGTCTGAATCGTTATTAGGTCGATAATAAATCAACTTTTTCACCTACCGTGATCTTAGAATGAATTTGAAAATTATTAATAATAAGTTTATTAATATGACCTCCGATAACTTAAAGATTCGGCACTTTTAAGTTTTAAGCTTCCATTTGTTTTTAGAAGATTGGTATTAAAAAAAAAGGTTCAAATTTTCACAGATAGAGTTTCAGTTATTAAACCTACATTGAACAGTCACTCCCACCATCTCCTATCAAAATTATAATAAAGTCGGATGATCCCAATCTTATATTTTAATATGATATACATTTAATAGTTAAGAATTAAAACATAACGACAAAAATAATTGATAGTTCCTATGCATGATTTTTTTTTTTTTTTACCTAAGTTGAGTGTTTTCATGAAATAAAATAATGTTGCAAGTATTATCAATGATATTACTAGCATAAAACAGCAAAAGTGTTTAAACTAGCCGATTTCGAGTCGAAAATTGATGTACATTTTTTTTTCTATTTTCCTTACACTGCCGGTTAATCCGAATAGCCGGTTAAGCGGGGCTCAAACCTATACATTTTATAGGAAATTCAATCGTGGTTATGATAATATCAACTTTATTTTTTTGCGGCTCACAGATCGGGTTTGACAAGGTTTTTTTCCGAAAATAGTCGATTTTCAACCCCCAGTCAGTGCAGAGCCCAGTCGTTTATTTGTTGCTGAAGTTAATCCTTGGGCTGCGGTTGAATCTATTTTATCTTTGTTTTTTATAATGGTTGACAATGTTGATTTTGGAATTCCATATTTTTCTGCGATGGTATACTTACTTAGAATTCCCAATTCAATATCCTGAAGAATTTTCAATTTTTCCTCGATTATTTACGTTTGTGACACACGTTTACCAACGAACTCATTGTGTATTAAAAAAACAAACAGTATAAACGACTACAGAACACTGATTCGAATAATACAGAGGTCAAAACAGAACTGAACTAGTTTTGAGAAAAAAGTAAATGGAATCGGAGAGAGAGCAAAAGGAAATCGGATTAGTTAAGAGTAAAAAAACACCTCAATTCTAGAAACTTGAGCTACTCCTTCTTCCCGCGCTCATACAAAAAAAAAAAAAAAAAATCAATAGAAATTCTAGCAGTTCGTTATAACAGAACATAATAATTCTATAGGCATCAAATTTAGTTCGTAGTTCGTAGTTCGCACTAGCCAAGGTATTTCGCTATAACGAGGGGTTCAGCAGAAATATAATGGTAATTTTGGGGGGATAGTATTTTGGTTCGCTATGTCGAGGTGTTCGTAATACCGAGTTCGTAATAATGAGGGTTTACTGTACCAGATCCGCCCGCTTCAGCGTTAGAAGACTGAAACTGCAGACCTTATTTTTAATTGATTTCTGAACTCTTTCAATTTTACTATTGCACTATGATAAAACGCCCAGTAGTTAGCACCTTAAGAGATGTTTTTGTAGCTTCTTTTAAAAAAAAAAATTGAATTTTTACTCTTTGTTTTCGGATTTATCTTATGATTATTTAGGAATGCTTCATTCGAATGAACATTCATAAATCGTAGATAACAACAATAAAAAACATATAGAATATCTGTACTATAGAGGTAAACTGTCGTAACTGACATTATTAAATTTTTAAAGGAGAGCACTTTAAATTTTAAATGTTCATATTTCTTGTAAAAAAAAAGAAAAATAATAGTAATGATAGGTTATATAAAATACCATTCATCAGGAATATAAATACGAATACCTTTCGCTAGAAATAGAATAATATAAATAATTCAGTTACATCAATAATTGGAAAATCGAGAATTTTGTAGTTACAACAGTTTACCTATCAGGTACAGATATAATTTAAAAATTGTATAAAATAAACCGATATATAAAACATTTATTATAACACGCGGAGACCCTTCAACTCCTACCATATCATGATCAGCTGCACCACAGCTAAAATAACATAACTCAACATCTCAACGCACCTTCAAATACCACAGGTAGTATAAGGTAATGAGGTAAAACAGCATCGCTCCATTAGCAATAATGGTTCGAATTTCACATTTTAATACTGTTTTTCTGTTTTAGAGGGATCAGAAAAAAAAACATTTATTATAACAGTTCTAAAAAATATTTGTATGTCTACTTAGGTACGGTCCTACACGTATTTTTTTTTAATTTCATGAATATTTGAGTAGCATGGCGAGCAGAGGAATTAGTCATCATTTTCTTATTCACATTAAGGACGAGTGTAGGATATATGAAAATTAATTTTACATAATTGGGTTTCGCCTTTTTTTCCAAACCTGCGACGAGGTTTATGGTTTAATAAAAAAATTCCGATGGTTGTAAACTAATTGACATGGGGTTCTTTTCGGGTTTTTCCAAGTTAATTTAACCTGCACTTATTCCTAAATCAACTTAGGTCCAATTCTTTCGTCTATTTCCTGGCTTTAAAAAATATTCAGACCACTAGGGACGGCAGCCGGTCTAAGGTCTCAGGACAAAGGGCCCGAAATACACTCGCACTGCACAGATGCTAAAGGGGTTAAGAATGAGGGTTTCATATGATAGATATATAATAGACCCCTGTGATCGTCGCTTTATCCGCCCTTGCATTTTTATTAAATAGATGAGAGTATACATCAAAGTATATGAGATGATAGTAGAGAGAGTATACATAAATAGTATACATGAAATAATCACGAAGAAAATAGGAAGATCTTATTTGCGTTCCGGTGATCACAGCTATAGGTCTGTAAAACTGTTCAGATACCTAGGAAGCCTGGTCACAGACGACAATAAAGTAGAGAGCGAAATACAAGCCAGGATAGCAGCGGGAAATAGTGTTTTTTTCTCACCGTACAGTTTTTGTTTTTGTTCGAATCGCTATCCAAATGAATGATAATCGTAATGTACTGGAGTACAGATAGACCATGTTGGGTAAACCATACAGTTGTTGGCACTCAGTACAGTTATTGGCACCCCAACTTTAACTTAAAGAAATAGGTAAACAAGTCCTAATTTTATTACAAGATGAGTCCAATGTTTGAGTCCAATGTTTGAAGGGTCCTCTAAGTCATCTATGAAGTAAGACTTTAACAAACTAACCATAGGGAAGATTTCACAATTAAATCCACAGGGTGCCAATAACTAGATTTGGCACTTTTAACAATAAATATTGCCATATTGTAAAACTTTTGACCCAAAAAAACCTCTTGAGTCTGTATGAGGATAAATAATAAGGAGCTATAGGAAGTTTCTATTTGATGTCTTTATAAAAAGTTTTTTTTTTTAATTTAACCACAGATATGTAGTCTTAAGGGTGCCAATAAATGTACGGTTTACCCTATGTATGGGTTTTGTAGATGTAGTTACGGGTTACGCATTATGTTTGGGTGCGAACACTGGTCCTTAACCAGAATAATGGAACAGATGATTAATTCATGTAAGAGAATGGTATTTATAAGAATATTGCGCGGAGTGTATGAAACGCAAGAACAAAGAATTACAAAAAGGATGCTCGGTGAGAAACCGGGCGGGTAAAGAAAAATAGGACGCCCTGGGCCAGGTGGTTAGATGATGTAAAGGAGAATCTGAGGCGAGTGTTGGGGAATGGAGGGAGAGAGCACAAGATCGTGGGGATTTTCGGCTGTTGTGGAGGAGGCCCGTATTCTTGTCGGATTATACTGCCAATATAATCATTATCCTTATATATATAAAAATCCTCGTGTCCCGATGTTTGTCTCTCTATTTCTCAGAAACTACTCAACCGATTTTAATGAAATTTGGCTCAATGTATATAGTTTTGGCCAACTTACCGGACCGGATAGTTTTTAACTTGATTAGTGATCAAAATAATTCTTATATAGCGAATTATTGCAAATACAGTAGGTCGTGTTTCGATTTATTAACATGGCGTCATATGTCGATTTCATAATGTTTTTGTTTATAAGCATGCTATTGTAATACAGGTTATCATTATTATAATTTTGTATTGCGTTATGTGAGTGCAGTTATTTGTTCCTATATTATTATTTTCCACAGACAAATAGTAATACAAATTTATATTTATTGTTAATTTTCATTAAAGAATAAATAGATCAAGAAAAGGTTACAATAAATTCTCAAATGTGTAGGTACTTTTTCTTCCTTTTCCTTTTTTATTTGTTATTTAAATTAAATTACTAGCTAAGCGCTGAAACGCTTTGCTGTGGCCCAGCCTGATACCAACTTTTAGTAAAGTAAATACATTTTAATAATTTAGATTAGGCTATTATTTGAAATAATACTCTATAAATGTTGTAACAGCACCTACTGTCATAGGTGTAACCTAATAGAAACCTTACTTGGGGAGTCAGTGTTGCCAAAAATTAGTGAAAATTAGTAAGCTGGCTACACTGCGGGTAACCAGTCGTAAAAACTCCCTCACAAAAAGAGTGTGTTTTGATTAGGTGTTGTGGGATACTTTGTGATTTGCTAAAGAACTGCATAATTAAGACTTTAATATTATATTTTCAGTTGATTTATTTAACAGAAGTTTTTTTATTTTCATTATTCGTTTTGTTATTATTATTTAAATACAGTGTTTTTTTATTTTACCAAACCTTTTTATCATTTTTATACCGAGATCTAAAATGTAAAATTTAAAAAATGTCAGTGAAGATTTGTAATTCCTCCTTTATCAACAATAATTTAAAGTTGAGAAAACCTAATCCCAATCGAATAGAGGCTGTTACTTCCTGTTCAGCAGAGTTGTAATTATCTTTAAATGTAAAATTTAAGAAATGTTAGCGAAGATTTTAATCCTTTCTTTAATTTAAAGTAGGCTATTATTGGGAATGATATTTCGTTTTTAATTTCACCACAATACAATTTTTTACTTATCTTTAAATTATTGTTGATTAAGAAAGGATTACAAATCGCGGCATTTTTTAAATTTTACATTTAATGATTATTACACCTCTACTGAACAGGAATAATTGTTATTTGGGTAACCTCAAGTTTCAGATTTATCCACCATAAATATGAGAGTAATACTGCAAAATAATCCATCGGCAGATATATTTTTTAAACAATTGCTCTATATTGGAAACGGTGAAATAGAGCTGCATCGAAATTCAAAATTTATCAAATTACCAGAAAATTTCCCCACTGTTGTAGAGACAAAAAACGAACTAATATAAAGTGTCTTTCCTGATATTTTGAACAATTATTTGGACTATAATTGGCTGGGTAGTCGTGCTATTTTGGCAGCAAAAAATGTTGATTTCGATGAAATAAACTTCCAAAATCAATTGACAATTTCTAGATGTAAACGAAGCCGTAAATTTCCCATCTGAATTTTTTAATTCCCTGGATATATACCCAAACAATCTCCAGTTGAAGATTGGCTCACTGATCATTCTTCTTCGTAACTTAAATCCACCTCAATTGTGCAACGGTACACGTTTGGTCATTAAAAGGATCACAGGAAATGTTATTGAAGGAAAAATGTTGCCTGGAAGGTTTACAGGAGATATCGCCCTGTTGCCACCTATTCCCCTGGAACCGACAGAATTTTCAATAAAATTTAAAAGGCTTCAATATCCTATTCGTTTGGCTATTGCCATGACCATAAACAAATCCCAAGGGCAAACAATGTCCACTTGGACTTTGAAAATCCGTGTTTTTCCCTTGGGCAATGGCATAACTCACGTGGGAAATGGGTATCGCCTGCTTACGTGTATGGAAACCATCAAATCTTTGGTTTGTGTTAAAAAATAAAAACAGGTTAACCCAAAACATTTTGAACAAATTAGTACTTGAATAAATACAAATTCTTAATTGTATTATGTAAAAACCTCTTTAAGGAAAGATTTATTATCACTCAAATATATTGTTAAATTAAAAGCTTCAACACACCACCCTCCTACCGAACACTTATTTGCCGAAGGGTTGGGAAATCGAGGTCTCAAAGAAATTGAGAAAAACGCCTATCAAAAGGGACATATATGACGCGTTAACCATGATTGGCATGACCCTGAGCAAAATTAAACCCGTTGTTAAACTAACAATACCAAGTTGAAGTAGTGTTAGGCCAATAATCAATAGACCAATGGCTGAGGTTATCAAAACTTACTTCAGTCATCCTTTTTAAAATTAGTGGAAAAATATAGCCATTTCGAGTTAGTTTATACCGATCCATAAAAAAAGGGCGATAGTGTTGGCAGCTCTGTGAGTCGTAAACACAATCAGCTCCTTTTTAATCAAACTACATTGAAATATGAGATGTAAAAACTTAAATAAAACTTTAACTTTCCTATATTCTTTACCGAATACTTTTAAATGGTGTAATGCTCTATTCTCAATCTCGTTGGATTTTGATTAGCTGAAAGGTTTTCATCTTTATCAATGAATATTGGTATTACTGTATTTGTTTAAAAATATTAGGATATAACTACTGAGCCACAGCAACGCGTGGCCGGGTCTGCTAGTATATTATAAAGCAAAGTGTACAATGTGCTTGCCGATAAGGCTCAAAAACGACTCCACGTACGATTAAGAAAGCTATGTCGTCTTTTGGCTATATAACTCCTAACGGAGAAGAAGGTTTCCGTTTTTCTCTGAAGGAAGTAAAATTATAGAGAAAAGGACTGGAATTTTAAGCCTCTCGCACCATGTAATTAGCCTAGCTAAGAATGACATACGAGTTTATGAATGAAAAATTTAGTTCGAGCTCCTGCCTACCAGGAAGCGCTGGGGTGCGTTTCAGTCAATGTTCTTTGTTCATTCATCCAGTTAAGTTTGTAAAGGTTATATATATATATATTCAGCTGTTATTTTTACATTACTAAAATATTAAGCGATAATAATTAGTTTATCCTTTTCTTTCAAAATAAAATAATGATTCTACGTCCCTGCACTCTATTAGAAAACCGACTGGATTCCTTAAAAAATTAATTTTCTCATAAGAAAGCTAATTGATCAACACATTACATTTAATCAATATACAATACTTAAGTAAATTTAATGTTATATAAGTGAATATTTCTTAATAGTACAGTGAGCGATTAAAATCAGACATAAAAAAAAGAGATTAATTGACTGAATATAAATCGAAAATAAGTGTTTGAAGTGTTCTTATTGTATGTAATTATGAAAAAGAAGTTGGTTTTCACTTTATATCGATAGTAGTAAGATTCGAGATCTGCAGAGTCCATTCAAATTACGGGGGGGTATCTTAAGGGAGGTTGGAATGGAAGAAAGGTCTTGAAAAAAAGTTTCTTCGGTAGTTTCTATCCTTCTGGATCTAATAGGACCATCACAGTAGTTGTACTCGAAATATAATATTTTTAACTGAGATATCAGATTTTTCAACTATAATCTAATAAGTTATTATCTACTGACTGCTTGGAATAGGCTTATACGTTTCAGAATTACAGAAACCATCAAAAACGATTATTTGCATTAAAATTATTTTTTTATTTACCATTTTCAACCCCCAAAAAAGTATATAGGGTTCCTTATTTGGGCGGACCCTGCAGTTCTCGAATCTTAATGTTGATACCAAGGTTAAAACAGAAGTTTCAAGAAGGTGCTAATTTTGTTCTATATTTCATTTATTTTTAAAGTTTTGCTGTTATTAAAACTACCACACAACTACCGGGCACCCTAGCTTGTGAATAAATAAGCATATGTATTTTACAATATAGTAACTCACTTGGCGAATGTCCCCGAGACCAGGCTGCGGATCTTTACCATCTTGTCTCAGCGCGAGATTTGCGCATGCTCGTTCCCCAATGAAGCTCGACATGTAAACCTCGGGGTACTTACGTATTATACCTATAAACAAAATATATTGAATATTATACTGTACATTCATCAGGCCGGCCAAAGTAACTTATTATTGCATTATAATCAATATCTGAAATATGAGTTATAAATAAAGCTCGGAATTCCGTGCAGTAAAAACTTGAAAACGTGCAATAAAAACTTCAAAACGTGCAAAAACATGCAATAAAAATGTATTGCTTGAAAATCAGGCATTAAATTATTTTTGTGAACAAATAATACCTACTTTGGAAAAAAGTAAGTAGCGGAGAGTAAATTGAAATAGAAACTCTTTTATTTTTACAGATTATTTTTATATATTGTTTTGGTATAATCACTGAATTTTGGATCTTTTTTATAATACTATTGATATATTTTTGAAAACTAATCGGATCAGTATGATGTGGAAGATGTGGAATATAGAGTTAAAAACTCGCATGTGAGCTGTGATTACATATAATGGTAATAGGAAGATCTTAAAAAAGGAAACATACTAATCAAATTATGGAATCCCTCGATGCAATATCCGGTGTGTAGGCTTATTTTTAAATCCCTCTGGTGATACGCAAAACCCCTGTTACCGTTCTAGGGTTAATAAAAATTATGTACTTACTTGCGCGACAGCGGGTATCAATTTGTGATTTCCTCTCACATCCAATTTTTTATCACAAGATTTACATAACACTACACAACCATCCCTATTGAGATCAGGATATTTTTCAATCGATCCCGCAGTTTTCGAAAACACACTTGCTCCCATTTTAGGCATTTTTAGTAACAATATTCACGACAGGAGCTAGCTTGATACTGACAGAACGATGGGAATCGAGAAACAAAATGTAAACACCCAGGAAGCAATGAACCCTCAGTTCTGGGAAATCGGAGGTTTGTGTTGGTTTACATCTCCCAAGTTCCTTTTTTTTTTTTTTTTTTTTTTTTTTTTTTTTATATGATATTTACGTTTATTTTTCCACTTTTATTTTTATGTTTATTAAAGAAAATTAGTATTTGTAATATATTTTTTCTTCAAAATATCAAATGATGCAATTTCGAGCAATTAAAATTCAGAACGTGCAATTTCGTGCAATAAACCCCCAAACGTGCAATTTCGTGCAGTAAACCCCAAAACGTGCAATTTCGTGCAGTAAACCCTAAAACGTGCAATTTCGTGCAGCATAAAACTTCGTTAAAACATCCCATTAGGCTTGATTCGGATAAGTAACTTGAGTTCGCTCTATTCTGACTTTCTAAAAATAAGATGCAATTGCACGGGAATCCGAGCTCTAATTATAAATCTGAGTTACTCAATTTGAGTCGAGTATTGAATGCTTCATAAAGGAACATACCATTGGTAACAAGTTCCTCGAACAAGGATTCGGTCGTCCTGTCCGGGGTCAGGTCCTTTTCCTTCTTCTTCTTGCTCTTCTTGCCGCCTCTCCTTCCTTTCTTACCGGCCTTCTTTCCTTTTTTGCTCTTTCTCGACTTGTCTCGATCCAGCGCAGCTTGCAGGGCTTCCAGCTCCACTCGCAGTTGATCATCCACGATCTGGATAATATTTATCAAATCATAATCATTTAGAACCAGAATGAATCTACATATCCCAGTTAGGAAAATCTTTCTACTTCTCTCGATCAGTAATGGAGGATCACTTGCAAACGGTAGGTAAGTAACATATCAGTTGTGGTTAAGGAGAATGTTAAACCGTTATGACCTTTAAACACAACTGACATGTTACTTCTTCTGCATCTTATTTGTCCTTTACGTTTAGCCACACCCCTCTACATTTAGGTTTATTTTTTAAGTTTTATTTAATCATAATTTGCTTGAAACATCCTTGAACCACCCTATGCAAATAAATAGAGTCTATCGATTATACAAATTATAGATTCATACATTACACATTACATTATACATTACATATACAAACATTATAAATACATTATGAATTATTAATATACATGAATACAAAGAAAAATACAAAAATTCAAACATTGAAATCTTTATTATTTACAAAGATTAATTAATATCCAATAAATTAACAATTTCTTTAACTGATGACATGTAATATGGCTATTCTTATGAGAAATCATCCTACCAAGTCCCTATAGTTTAAAATGTTGGTGAAAAAATAAAACAAATTACGTAAATCTACGCTTAGTGGCTTAAAAATTTTAATTGCATTAACATTTTTCATCCCTTGGTAAAAACTTTCCCTCAGATTGGAATAAATAGGGCAAACAAACAATATATGATACAGTGTTTCATTATTTTTCATAATGCACATTTTGCACTCTTGCTGCGGATCAAAAATTAAAATTTTATTGTTCACAGAAATTTTTATACTTTATTTACCTGAAAGTCGGATCTGCATTAACAGTCTAGTATATTTAAAGTTAGCTGGGAGTATTAAATAATCAGCAATTTGAAATCTATTCATAAAAGATTTATATGTTCGCTACTTGCGAAATATGATTTGCTAACAAATCTTGGGGCAAAAAAAAAAAATTTTCGACATAGGTAGAATGCTGCAATCGCTCTGTGTCTTTATCTAATAAGTAGCATATATATTTATTCAACATTCTATTACTATTTGCTTTTATCTTAGCTGCATTATTTTTAAATATTAAACTACCCTCTTCTATGGTATCATGCACATTTTTTAGTTGGGAACACCAGTTGTATTTAGTCATAATAGAACTAGATGAATCCAATATGTTTCTTAACGCTAGGAAACACATTTTAGAATATCTCCTATCATCCATTTCTATAAGTTTAACCAACACCAGAGGTTGCATAGCCACACCCCTCTACATTTAGGTTTAGAAAGAGATTTTGAAATCGATAAGACATGGCACGTAGTCTTTAATGTAGTCCACCCTGTTTCTTACTTACACATATCATTGGCACATTATCAAATTGAAAGGCTGTAATGGAACTTTTTTTTTGTTTTCATTTAATTTGTTTTTAAGAAGCAATGTTTTATTTAGGATATGCTTTGAATTGGAATGTTCATAGACTGACCTGCGACTTTAGCTCCTTTTTTAGCGTTTTTGTTCGCAATATTTAATATTATTACCTTTCTCAGCTCTGATTCAACCTCTGCGGTCTTCTCTCTCCGAACCATGTCGATGTAGTAGTGTTGCCTCGGATTGGTCGACTCGTCCAGGGGTCGCCATATCTCGTCGTACTCCGAGCAAGAGACCATCAGCAGCGTGAGGAAGTTAGAAGGGGACATCCGGAAGCCAGGGTCCTCATCTTCTTCCTTCTTCTTCGTCTCGTCCTCTTTCCCTTTCTTCGCCTTTCCTGTCTTCCCTGCAAGAGAACATCCTTCATGATATCCATACCCTCCTTCCTATTAGGATATCATTATCATACTTCTTATACCCACCCTTGCTGCCCCTCGAACTCGGGGCCGTGGACTTTGACCTGTCCGACTCTGCCTGCCCCGCTTGCCCCTTCAACACCAGCGCGGATCCGCCAGCCTCCTCAGACGGCAGGTCGGGGAACTTGCCAGTGCTCTGCTTGAACCCCATCAGCCAGTTCCGGATCTGGTCCGCCATCTCCTCCATCATCACCGGCCCTTTGTCATGCTTGATCTGAAAGAAAAATGATCATCATCATATCAATATCGTTATGATTACATAAACCTTTTCAATAGGTACCTCCTCCCTCTCCCTGATCAGTGCCTCCTGATATTCCTCCTCGCGCTTCCTCTGAACTCCTCGCCTGTACTCCTGCACTTCGAGAGCTCTCTCCTGTTCCTCTGTCACAACGTGAGAACTCGGGAGCATTCCTGTCTCAAAACCACACTGTTATATTGAGGAGTATAATTTTGGTCAAAATATCTAAGAATAATGTGATAACACACTGTTAATGTCCACCCATTTCCCCCTATACTGTTTAGAAGCTAATTGCTTGTGGAGTTAGTCTAATTTTTCAGAAGTAACGTATTTGAATGCATATTTAGTTTCACAAGTTCCATCCTGTTTTTTAAATTGAAAATAATTTAGCAATGAATCGATGTGATGGAATCGACTTACACTTGCAGAATTGAGTATCATTTAAAAGTTTGGTCTTTCTCGAATCCTACCCAGGCCAATCCAGCTAATAATGCCTTAGATAAAGATAAAAGATTGTCTATTGGTCTGTATGTCTGTATTAGTGATGGGAAGAAAAACGCCAAACTGTTTGAAAAAACTTTTTTTATAAAAAACGGAAAAAAATGTTTTCCTGAACCAGCCCAAACAGTTGGAATTTAGAACTGCCTACTCCCGTTCTCATTTATAACAACGTTTGGAACTCGTTACAGAACGACTGAAATTGAAAAGAACAGTTGTTTTCTTCACCACTGGCGCTCCGTTGTTTGATTTTCCGTTAGGTTTTCTGTGGATTCTATTTGCGAATTTCTATTTATTTCATTTAAAATTTCAAGTGACACTTTTACTTTCATTTTTTATAATGTCAGTTTATTCAAGTTCTAATTGAAACATATCTCCAAACTGGTTTGTATGGATAATAATACATTACAATAACAGGAAGTTATTATATGTATATAAAAAAATCTGGTGCGTGCGCGCAACACACAACTTTCACTTACCAACTTACTTAGATTAGAAATTGACGTGTTTTGCTAAATATCATTTCCCAAAGTCACACATTTTTCTACATTCATATCTTATTTTTGTTAATCGTTAAAGCCGTTTTTGAGTAAATAAAAAAACCCCGTGAAAATGATACAAAATTTATTAAGTAAAGTCCCCCCTCCCGTGGATCAATTTTGATGAAATTTTTACAGTCGTATCTCGGGCATATAAATACATTAAATCCCAAGTTTGATCAAAATCGTTAAAACCGTTTTTGAGTAAATAAAAAAAACACGTGAAAATGAAACAAAATTTATTAAGTAAAGTCCCCCCTCCGGTTGATCAATTGTGATGAAATGTTGGTTACCACATCTTTGGCATATAAATACATCAAATACCAAGTTTGATCAAAATCGTTAAAACCGTTTTTGAGTAAATAAAAAAAACATGTGAAAATGATACAAAATTTATTAAGTAAAGTCCCCCCTCCGGTTGATCAATTTTGATGAAATTTTTACAGTCATATTTCAGGCATATAAATAGATGAAATACTCAGTTTAATCAAAATCGTTAGAGCCGTTTTTGAGAAAATCGAAAAAACCTTCAAACGTTATTAAATAAAGTACCCCCTCCCTTTGAGCAAATTTGATGAAATTTTTGCTGTCACATCGCGGGCTTATACATACTCTAAATACCCAATTTCAGGTTCGCACGGTTTATAGTTTTTGAGCTAGTCTGTTCACTCACACACACACACACACACACACACACACACACACACACACACACACACACACACACACACACACACACACACACACACACACACACACACACACACACAGAGACCATTTCGCGGGACTTGGTTATTTTGACTCAGGGGAGCCCAAAACGTGTATTTCCGTTGAAAACCGGAAGTCGAAAATTTTCACGATCGCAATACTTCCACTTACTATATCCTTATATATATAAAAATCTCGTGTCCCGATGTTTGTCTCTCTATTTCTCAGAAACTACTCAACCGATTTTAATGAAATTTGGCTCAATGTATATAGTTTTGGCCAACTTACCGGACCGGATAGTTTTTAACTTGATTAGTGATCAAAATAATTCTTATATAGCGAATTATTGCAAATACAGTAGGTCGTGTTTCGATTTATTAACATGGCGTCATATGTCGATTTCATAATGTTTTTGTTTATAAGCATACTTTTGTAATCAAGGTTATCATTATTATAATTTTGTATTGCGTTATGTGAATGCAGTTATTTGTTCCTATATTATTATTTTCCACAGACAAATAGTAATACAAATTTGTATTTATTGTTAATTTTCATTAAAGAATAAATAAATCAAGAAAAGGTTACAATAAATTCTCAAATGTGTAGGTACTTTTTCTTCCTTTTCCTTTTTTATTCGTATTTAAATTAAATCACTAGCTAAGAGCTGAAACGCTTTGGTGTGGCCCACCCTGATACAACTTTTAGTAAAGTAAATACATTTTAATAATTTAAATTAGGCTATTATTTGAAATAATACTCTATAAATGTTGTAACAGCACCTACTGTCATAGGTGTTACTCTCAAATAATTTTTTTTTTTTTAACTTTGAATTAATACTATCATTATGTTTCCAATAAAACAACACAGCACAAAACAAACACCTGATAGAAACATTAGTCTGGAGGTTTTCTGTTTTCCCTAACCTGTTTTTTTCCAACCGTTTTTTCCAAAAGTTGTTTTTTTTTCCAACGAACAGTTGTAAAGACAACCGAAACGCCCTTCTCTAGTCTGTATTATATTATATTTACATATTATATCTTTGATGCGCGATTATAAGGGCTCTTAAGTTAAGAGCTACCGGTTGGTATTAAGGTCTTAAGTCAAACTATATTATTTTACAAAAATAAAAATTACAAACAATATCAATAATTAGATTTTACATAATGTTTTGATCTTTAATTTTGCTCTCCTGAAAAATTCAAAATTTTGACTTAAGCCCTTGTGACCGCGCGTCAAAGATATTATATGGTCGGAGAAATTAAAGCTAATGTGAACACCTTAAATACAAAGAAGCATTAGGGCAATTCCACGTGAAATCAACACAAAAAATTATCATTTTGAACCTCACCATCTCAGATTTTCTTGAAATTTGGTACATGAGTACTCCTTGTATCTACTATAACAATTGTGAAATATAACTGAGATATGTCTACCCGTTTTTGAATTATTGGTATCTAAAGCCCTCAAAAATAGGTCGGGAAACAGAAAAAATCATGATTAAAAATAGCTGTGGATGTTTTCCAAATTTGGCTAGGACTATGAGATTGGTGTCGTTTAACAGCGCAGTCCATGCCGTTTAATATGATATCCAACAATGTTTGGTTGGTACTAAAGAAATTTCCTAAATCTAAATGTAAAATTTTAGAATGCGTATCGAATGCGCTGTTAAACGACACCAATCTCATAATTCTAATCTCATTTAGAAAACATCTGCAGCTATTTTTAATCATAAAAAGCTAGATTTATTGAATTTTATCACTAGTTTTCAATTTGTTTAGTAATGAAGAAATTTTCATCCCAGTTTTATATTTTGTTGTATAAATAGATATAATACTACCTCTTTTTCAATAAAATTTTAAAAAATGCCCTTTTTGAGAAAATTGAAATTAAAATTTTACATTTAGTTTTAAGAAAATTTCTTTAGTACCAACCTATACATTGTTGTATATCATATAAAATGGCATGGAATGCGCTGTTTAACGACACCAATCTCATAGTCCTAGTCAAATTTGGAAAACATCTACAGCTATTTTTAATCATGATTTTTTCTGTTTCTGGTCCTATTTTTGAGGGCTTTAGAGACTAATAATTCAAAAACGGTTGGACATATCTCAGTAATATTTCACAATTGTTCTATTAGATACAAGTAGTACACATACACCAAATTTCAAGAAAATCTGAAATGGTGAGGCTCAAGCCTATGTTGAATTGACGTGGAATTGCCCATTATTAAAAATAAGTAATTTTTTTTTTAATTTTATTAAAATGTGTTTGCCCTTAGATCACTATGGTTTTATAATAACTGTTTACAATATTATTTTTTACTGTTTAATACAGTATATTAGATTTTCTACTTTTTAATATTGTTTTCTATTATATTGTAACGTGAAACAAAACAAAACACATATGGTTTAGAATAGTTCTTGTATGGTTCTTGTTAGAACAAAGTAAAAGATGGAACATGTTTGTGACTACAATGTTCGAGTACCATTTACTCTGGCCTAGAACCTTCCAGGCTGTTCTTCTTACGACTAAATATAAGGAGCGATGGACTCGAGAGTTAGTCTTGTTCTTGAAGCTCAAGTCATATGGTTATTCTGTGTTACAAAGTGATAATTTTTATGACCTGTTTAATTATTTGTGTTTACATAATTTGTGTGGCATTATAAATTATTGTTTTCGTTCAATAAAAATAAGTGTTACAATATAACATCTTTGATGCGCGGTCATAAGGGTCTAAGTCAAAATTTTGAATTTTTCAGGAGAGCAACAGAAAAGTTCAAAACATTGTTTATTTTTATTATTATTATAAGCCCTAGGAGAAATCCGAAGAGAATGGTTGCCGTTTAAAAAAAAAAAAAAATGTAAAATCTAATTTTTGATATTATTTGTAATTGTTTTTTTTTTTTTTTATAAAACAATATAATTTGACTTGAGACTTTAATACCAACCGGTAGCTCTGATTTCACGCTATAATATTACGACATAGTCTCCAAATGCTAAAATAGTGACTTATGCCTTGATGACCGCGATTAAGGAAACGATTAGGTATAAGATAGATGATTTCAGGTGTTCCCAGGCACTCTCACTTATAAACTAAGGAGCTCCGACTAATCGTCCCATCCTTGAGAACAAAAAAAAATAATTCTGTACCAACGAGCTGCCGAGTGATTGAGACTGGAATCCTCTATCCAATACTTGAACAATAAATATAGTGTGATGAAACTTTCTTTAATTTCGACTTTTTCTCTTTGTTCAATTCGTGAGATCCTGTGGCAATGTGCTGGGTCACTTGGAATCGTTGTGTAGTGGATACAGCCTTGTCACAACAAGTACAATACAAAATTTCTCCATCACCCCTGAATATTTCGTTTGGAAACTCGCGAAGATATTTTAGAACTCGTTCTTTGTATAACGATTCTTGAAATCGTTTTTGGCAAGAGTAACACGCACCTTACGACTTTACAATAAACACTAAATAAGAAAAGTGCTTTGTTCTGGTTTTTTTTATAGAAAAGGTCAAGGGAGGTGGAATCTCGGAATTGTTTTGAAGGGTTCGGTTCTAAGAATCAATAACAGTTGCACTAGACGGGTCAATTCAATTAAAATATATATTTTATTTTTTTTGCTGCTCTCATTATTCAATTTTTGTTGCAAAGAAATATAAAAATGAACAAATATGGAGTAAAAATTCGCTAAATATGTAAATTAAGTCAAATATGTAAATTGAAATAGGCTTAATTTGATCCCAATTGTGCTAAAACATATAGAATGAGATAGAACCAGTTGATATCGGCCTCTGGAACTAATATGTATTTACATGGGAATCCTAGCCCTAGTTATTACTGATCCAACAACCGTATTAAATATTTTTAGTTTCTGGCAGTAGGGAATTTGATTATTTGCCATGAAGTCCTTCCATGCTAAATTTATTGCCATTTTTGGTTTTTCCATTTTTATATCAAAATGTTTTTTCAGTGATAGGTTATTTCCTAATGTTAAACCGAGATATTTATATTCGTTATTGACTTTAATTATATCTTTGGATAGAAACCATTGTTCATTTTTAGCTCTCCTGCCGCCGTTTCTAAATACTACTATTTTAGATTTATCTAGGTTTATTATCAAGTTCCATTTTTTACTATACTCAGCAAAATCATTAATCATTAATTGTAAAGATTTGGGGTCCTCTGCTATCAATGCAATGTCATCCGCGTATGCTAGAGTTTTTATTTTGCTATTATTAATAAGTATCCCCCCGTGTAATAATAATACTACCGTGTAATAATAATAATACTTAATGCTATATATTCTTATAGTATTGGTAATGAAATATGATCTAGTTGCAACCATTAGAATAACCTGTTCTTGCTACACCGCACGAGGACGTTAAACCCACATAACAAATAGTGCATTCCATTCTTTAATAAGATAATTGGATGTGAATAAGGTATTATGATTGGAGCAGGATGTTCTGATGTGTGATGTAAGATGTTGGTTCAAGCTTGACGAATCACATCTATGCGTAACATAACACATCAATTAGCATTAATAACATCAAGATCTACAATTAACTCCGAATTTCGAAACGGCCTCCTGAAGATAGCATCTTAATATTAGTTATAACATCTTATCATCATTCTTGGCATTCGTTCAGCTTTGATCTGAACACACATCAAGCTTCCTTTTCATGTTCATGACAGAATCTTTCGTAAAGGTGACAGCTACTATTAAGTAAACTGTCACCAGAGATGTGCAGTAAATAAAGGAAAGGGTTCGGAATTAACGCTTGTAGCGCTAGTATATTGGTAAACATTAAAAGTGGTAAATATTGAGACAAAAAAAGAAATAGATAAATAATTTCAAATATTCACCAATTGAATTAGTGGAGACTAGAGATAATTTTTTAAGATAGGAAGGCCAGTAATAGTCTCATCAATCTTTTTTTTAATGTTTTATTGATACATTTCAAATTTTCCGTACATACTTTTATATATCCGAGAACCTACAAAATACTGTAAATTTCAGAACGGACTCGTAGGACCTAAATTGTTACTACTCTGAAACTATCAATATATTTCGTAAATTTTAACAAATTATTTATTTATTTATTTTAATTAGCAATCACTTAAAACGCACGTTTTTGAATAGAGGAATATTTTAACGAGTTAAAATATTCCTCGAGAAGGCGTTTGGCTTCTCTCCGAATCGAAGGAGGTTTCAGACTGGTTATCCATGGGACTGTTTAGTGATTGATCTCCCTTCTGGTATTTAGTATCCCACATATATTATTTCACAAAGCGTAAAAATCGGTTTTTCATGAATTATAAGGTCCTGTCGTGCTCAAATGCCACGAATGTGGTATCGATGGATTCAGAATTTCACGGAGCTTTTGCGAATTGCATTCTCAATGTTCATTTTTTGGTCCAAAATAAAATATCGACCTAAAAGTACTGATTCAAAGGATCGAAACGAATCAAATTGGGTTTTATAAATTACGATACGAACATTAAGACTAGATTTAGTTCTATAGAACTAAACTAGGGCTTGTGTTTTAAAGCCCTAAAACCTACCATTTTAGAGATAACGCCTGGGTTAGGCCCCTCCGCCGCACGTGGTCACAACTACTTACTGTGTTACGTTACAGCAAATGATAGGTCCTGTCGTGCCTAGGTTCTATAAATGTTGTTTCGTCTGATTTAGATTTAATTGTAGCGTTGGAAAATTGGACTCTCACAATTAGCAATTGCAGTATACTCCCACATGACCGGTTCCCGATTAACTGACTTTTCGGATAAATCGAGGGCGTTGTAAAAGATAAAAAATTCTTTTTAAAATCATTAAAAGCATTTATAACTTTGTCAGATTATCAATCACTGGTCAAAAATTTTGTAAACATTTGTAATATGTTCCGGTTCGATAGATCTTAAATAAATTAAAATGTAGGCAAAAAGGCTTTTGTCTTTTATTTTTTGGCCGAACTCCAGTAAAACAAATCTCTTCGAAGTAAAACTGGTCTTGAAACGAAATCCGTACCCTCCATTCATTTCATTAAAAAAGAAATTAAGAACAAATAGCTTCCTATATCTTGACAAAACCGACGAAATGACATTAAGGTGCGTTTAAACAAAAAATAAAATAAAAGATTTTGTGAAAACTGAATAGATTGATAGCGTAAATTTTCGTAAATTGTTAAATAAAATTGGCCCAAAAAAGTTTTCTTTAATTAATATCTTTATAGCTTTTGTAAAATAGGCTGTGATAATAATAATTGATAATATTGTAACGCTTCTGTGGGTTAAAGAATACTAGGTGGACCCGTGCGAAGTGCTTCGTTTTATTGCAATATAGAAGTTATAATAATATAATTTGTTGTTTTTTTTTTTTTTCATACGCTTTTCCCGATTGACCGGCTCTCTCGCTTAACGGAACATGCAAAAAAAAAGTTCATTTCATAGTTATGTTAAAACTAGATGTAAAATCTGATACAAATCTTCGTGCGAAGTGCTTCGCCCTGGTCCAACTAGTTTAATATAATTGCGGTTTCCGGTGTTCTTTATGTTTTTTATTGGTCTTAAATTGGTAATGTTAAATGTGTTTTTCTTTTTTCTTTGGGTAAATCTCCTATAAATGATTCTTTCAGGTGCTCTACCATAAATAAATTATGTATTTTTCCTGATGATGCCTGAACAGGCGAAAATTTGAAATGTAACAATAAAACATTGTAAAAATATTGATAAGACTATTACTGGCCTTCCTATCTTAAAAATAGATAGATAATATTTCTGACTATAATCGAATCATTCTTTTGAAAAACCCGATATAACCAAAAAAGTTGCCTTTCGTTTTTATTTATTATGTAGCTCTGACAAGTAAAGGTATTAAATAAGCAATACATATCAGAGAATATTATTTAGCAAAGCTATCGCCATGTTACTTTTGGGCGTTGCCTATTTCGTGAGGTAATGTGCGGTCATATAAGCAAATACCCTTCGCATCCTTTTCAGTTAAAAAAAAAGGTTTTAATCAGTTTTATTAGATCCCAGCTTTCGACCCTCGAGCTCTCGATGTCATGGTCGCTTTTTTAGAGGTAAAATAAAACTCCACCAAAAGAGTCATTTTCAGTTGAGGACGAAGAATCTCTTAACGCGCTATATTGGCTACGCTTCGAAGTAGCATACCAATACGAGTAGGGGAGAGCGGGGTTGGTTGGCAACAGATTTCACTTTTTTGATTGTTGAGTCGTTCCTCTTAATTAATCCCAATAAGGCTGACACCACTGTAAACTCCAAGTATTAGCGTACTTCAAATATTTTTTCCCCACACATTATTTAATACTAAGATCATAAAAAATTGAAGAATTCGTCAATCCAGAGTATACCAATTAACCCCCTATGTTGGGTAGGTTGGCCTAGAAGGTGGGGTTGTTTAGCCATCTCATTCAAGTACTGCCTGACAGATATTATTGTTATTAAAAGCTGCACTATAATAGTATAATAATTATGAATTGGTTTTTAACAGCTTTTAAGGGAAAATAGAATGACAATAAAAGAAGATAGAAGTTTAGACTGTAGTCACTTTCTGCATAAGAAAAATTGCTCTCATCCTCCTTGATGGAACTAAAGACAATTGGTAGTTTCACTTCTGTTTATGTTTACCTTGCTTTTGTGAATCGCTACTGCGCAAACAAACCCCAGTTGAAGAGAGCCAACTAACCCCACAGGAGAGATCATATGAAAGATGGTTGCCAGTACAGGATAGAACAATCAAACGAGAAACTGGTTAGTCGAAAGGTTATGCTTTCCAAAGGAGTTTGGGGCTATGTGAACAGAGTCGGAGTGAAATGTTTTACCATGCCTTTAAACCAAATTTACTGAAAATATAAAAATTTACTTACATGTTGTAAATCAATCAATGAAGCACACTCTTCTCTACACTGTTAGCATCGGATTGAAAACTCAGGACAAGACTCCCAAGGTCGAGCGGGTCACATCGTACAATGGTGGGACCTTCACAATAGATGTGATGGAAAATATAAGCCAATGGCCAAGCTAACCCCTATGCCAATCAACCCCGCTCTCCCCTACTAATTATTTATTTATGAAATAAATTTCAATCCGCTCGGCTAGACACAAAAAATCGACAAAAAACACAAAATCGAGGAACGCTCCAACAATCTCGGCCACAAAGACCCCATTTCGCTAGCTAAAAGATACCTACCTATAAGCAACATCTCCTCTACGACCCTCCTCCTGATCTTCCTCCTGGTGATGTAGCCCCTCCAGATGGTCTGGATCTTCAGCGCGGCCTGCCTCCCCTTCTCTTCCAGGTCGGCCTCCTCCTTCGGCTCCAGCTTCACCTTCTCCTTCAGCAGCCTGATCTCCTTCATGAACCCCGCTCTCAGGCGACCCTGCCGGGCTCTCTCGTGGCTCTGGATCAGTCTGCGATATCCGGATGAAAAGTGTTTTAGTAAACCACATTAAAAAGAGTTATTCTTGGTCATGGAGAGTAAGGTGCTATGGAGAATCTTGATTAAGATACAGAACAGTAAAGATAAGAGATAAATATATTGTTTAGGGACTTTACCTGATTGCTATGTCTTCGGTCATTATGATCCCGGTAGTGTCCACTTCGAAGAAGCCCAAGTCCCTCATAATCTTGTCGATAGTGGCTCGTCTTTCTTTTATCTCGGCTTCTCTTTCCCGCCTGATCAGTCTGGAACATGTTTATGGTATGTTCCAACAATCATTCAAAACACCTTGCGCTAGTCCTTCTCCCATTCTTTTGTTTCTAAATTTGATTGCTCTTTGTCCTAAACTTACGACTACCTGTCCTAAGGTGTCCTTTTATAGTTCTTCAAACATCAACAACTGTAAACCTATTAAAGGACGACCTTTACACAAATATATCCCAAAAATCACTCAACAAAACCATGAAAATCCAAAAAGCACACATTACAAACTAACACAATTACTGACAGAACACGGACAAACAAAACACTATTTGAACCGGTTCCACCTTTGTAACACAAACACTTGTGACTGTGACGGACAAACTCCACAAACTTTTAAACATATCTTATATGACTGTCACTTGCACGAACACAACAGAGGACACTTAATAAAAACAATCATGATGAAGGGCGACACATGGCCTACTCCGGAAAACAAGTTATTTGAAAAATATAAACTGGAACTACTACAATTTTCAAAATTAATTAACCTTCAGAATTGACTCCAGAGAAGACAGAAGACCCGGCAGAAGAACAAATGGACCTTATCTTCCACCACACCCAGTGGTGTTTTGAACTTTTATTTTTGTTTTGTTTATTTCTGTTTTTTTTTGTTTTTGTTTTGTTTTTTTCGCCTTTGATTCGTTTTGTGTTAAGTTAGAAGAGTTTAACATACAGATTGATTACTATTACTGTAAAAAAGAAAGAAAAAAAAAAAACATCTATGCAGGTAGTATGCCTAAGGGCATGGAGTCTGTAAAAATTTAGAAATACACGACCCTCCCATAGGGATACTATGGAAGGGAAAAAAAAAAAAAAAAAAAAAAAAAAAAAAAAAAAAAACTGTAAACTTATAAAACAACAACTTGTATCAAACATCTAAACTGTAAACTTCATTAAAGACTGAAACGACAAGAAATTTCTCGACTGTACCGCCTACTATGGAATTATAGAATCCGCCAAACCATCAAATTCCTTTCTTATCCCATCCCGAAATCTAAAATTGAAGCGGGGAAACGCATAAGGGTATATGGGCCTTCGGGAATTTTTACAGAAATTATGTGACTTATACCCTCTAGGGTGAACTACGTTCAGTGCTTACACCCATGCAAACTTTCATACGTTCAATGAACTCTCTTCTAACAACAAAACATTACTTATACCCATTTCTGAAGAATGGCTTTGGCACTTAGACCCTTATGCATTTCCACGCTTCAATTCATTCTAAATACTTCATATTTAGCCTCAAATAAAATTATCCATAAAGACTTTGTTGTTTCCTATGTCGCCGATTTGTCTAGGCCGATACCCATCCTTTCACAACTCCCTACGCATCCTAACCTTCTTGTTTCCGTCATAGCGTCCTCCTCTATTCTTGACAACCCACCAAGGCTTCTGAAAAGAAGTTGGCCTCATGACCTTCTAATTAAGAATTTGGAAAACTAACTAATCAAATCTAAAATCAAAAGGGAAGGACATTCTCAATTATTTAGTTGCCAATGTGTTAATAGTGCATGTTGAAGCCCATAAATTAAACTTATAGTGATATTAAAGATAGCATTTTCTTGAGGGTAAAGTGAACTAGTCATACCTTAGCGGCTTTATTTCAGTATCCAGTATGGTTAGCCCCATCTCTTCAATAATATCATCGAGGTAGGAAAACTCGGAGAGATCTATGGAAACAAGTTCGTGCTTTAGCTCCAAGCATCTGCCTAGCGCGCACTCCAGCATCCGTTTCAGGAGTCTTCTTTTCTGCGGCTGGACTATCTGAAACAAATATATATCTCTAGTGTATTAAATGTTTGTTTTAATTAAATAATTCAATCGCTACATATTCAAGACACGTCGAAAATTTCGTAATTTCGACAATTAATATAATAAATAAATACAACTCGTCACATACCTGGTCATAGCAGAGGTCCAACTTGTTGATAGCTAGGAGGTACATGAGGTAGAGCCTCCCAACCGCTCTCCGAGCCACCTCCTTGTCCTTCGTCGGCTTGGCTGACTCTGCTTCCACGTCCATCCTGGCGGCCTCGTCCAGCAGGCGGACTGCTTCAGACCAGATCAGGTTGTACGTCTGGTTGGACATCTTCCTGTAAACATATATCGATATAAAAAAATTATATAAATAATTCGATTATTTTCAATTTCACCTTCATTTATATATACATACATATGTATATATAACATAATATAACATATATCATATATATTTTTACTTTTTTTTCGACTTTCTCAAAAACGGCTCAAACGATTTTTATTAAACTTGATATTTGATGTGTGTAAGGGCCCGCAATGTGATAGTCAAAATTTCATCAAAATTGATCAATTGAAGGGTGTACTTAATAATTTTTGTCTCACTTTCACGTGTTTTTTTTTTTTATTTACTCAAAAATGGCTTCAATGATTTTAATCAAACTGGGTATTTGATGTATGTATATGCTCGCGATGCAACAGCAGAAATTTCATCAAAATTGGTGAAACAGAGGGGGTACTTTATTTAATAAACTTTGTCTTATGTTCACGTGCTTTTTTTGATTTACTCAAAAACGGCTGTAATGATTTTGATCAGACTGGATATTTGGTGTATGTATATGCTCACGATGTGACAGCCAAAATATAATCAAAATTGGTCAAACGCAGGGGGCACTTTATTTCATAACTTTTTTTTTCGATTATCAAAAACGGCTTTAATGATTTTGATTAAATTCGTCATTTTTAATGAGAATCAAGTATTCTTTAATATCGGATAAGCTTTATCATTATTAAAATGTTCTGTCGGGGCATAAATGAGGAAGGCGCCTTTTTTGTTTTCCTGTAAAGAACCTTTTTTTTTTTTGTTTACATGGAGAAATCAACTGTCTCTCGTAACGCCTAAAAATAAGAAATAGCTAAATAAGAATATGAAAAAAATCAAGTAAACATATAGAGGAGAAAAAAAGAAAAATATTCCGTCAACTCATAAAACACGTTGAGCCCACGCATGCGGAGTACGCCTTTAATGAGGGACCATTGTTTATAATTTAAGCCGTTTTGTTCATTTAATGGAAATGATTTTTTTCATGGTAGCTAAATGAAATTTTCAATAATTATTTAGAGAATTATAAAATCAGACGACTTGGAGTATTATGCTTGCATTACCGAATTATAGATAGTAAGAACTTTTTTTTAATAATAAAAAAAATAGTGTACTTTAGAAAGCAAATAAAAAAAAAAGAAACGAATGTGGAAAAATAAGTGACTCTGAGAAATGGTAATTAAGAAAACACGTCAATTTCTAATCTAAGTAAGTTGGTAAGTGAAAGTTGTGTGTTGCACCATCGCACCAGATTTTTTTTTTTATTGTTTTCAGGGGAATCCTCCTACAATGAGTTGGCCTTAGCCACATAAACGTTATTGTTGCATAATTATTGCACAACAATACAACAAAATTACAATTTATATAAAGAAACAACAATAAAATCAGAATAAATTAACTAAAGTTGTTTTAAATAAATAATAATGCCTGACCCATAATATTGACATATCTAGTAACATTGCTAGGTCGTATTATCTTAATCCACTCCAACAATATTCAGTTTATGGAGTTACTACGAGCTTATGTAATCATATTACACACTTTTAATCTGTATCAACATGTTATTTTTTATTAATTTATAGATATTTGATTTTTCCCCTATATCGCAAGATGCGAAAAAACTATTAATTAACACAATATCTATAAACGATAGTCTCTAAAACATTTGTATTTCACTTGTTATGATAGAGGCTCATATTGTTATATTATTATAAAGTAAATATTATAAGACGAAAATAATAACACACAATATCAGATAAACAATATAAACTGAAATTGTTAGCAAGGTTTCAAAAAGTATCAACTTGTAACAAGAAAGTAACAAAAATGTAACCATATGATCGATCTTCAGAGCAAGACTACTCTTCATTCCACCGCTCCACACCGCCCCAAAAGCTGACCAAAACTATTTCCTTCCATTTTATTAGTTCAAACGTCCTCAAAATGGCTTCTAAATTTCTAATAGACATTAAAAATATGTTTTTAGCAGTTAAAAAAATATTCATAGGTGAAAATTTTCCTAAAATAAATTTTTACGATACTCCACCGACTATGAAATAGGCATCTATGGGTTTACAATTTATGTTCATATGATTTTCTCTTTATGAATTGCACCTATGAAATATGCTTGTAACAAATAAAGATTCATTATAAATCTATCTATTACTATTATTTTTGAAAAATCGGAATAGTGTAAAATAGGTAAAAATAAAAATTTGTGGTCATAAAGTTTTACGTAAAGTTTCTATGGAGAAAAGGATACGGATCCTTAGCAAATATAGAAAACATTTCTAAATTTATGAAATAACCACCAATATGCAAGTGGCGTACGTCAGCATATCAGTGCTAGTTGATGATCTAAGTTTTCCTGTTTTACGCCTCTAGCTTCTTTCACTTAAACCATCAAATGATTTTTCAGGGCGTCCACCAGATCTTGAGCTTTTAATTGATATCGTCCCACTTAGCCATTCCTTGTTGCTGCTTTAAAAACTATTCTTTTCCTTGAAGAAGCATTCGGATCATTCCATGTCAAATCAACACACTGATTAAGACTTGATGTCTCAGATTTTCATGATTTTTGGTATGCAGCAAGATATCATAGACTTATGAAAAAATACCAAATTTCAGTTATGTATCACAATTATTTTTGACGTTATTAATTTTTAAAGATTTAAAATTTTATGAAAAAATTTCAGGTTTTGGCACCTTTAGATGCCTATAGTCTGGCAACCAGTGGTGGTATATACCTAGGAGTGGTCTCATTTTAAAGCTGTTGAATGGGGCTTTAATATGGTATGCCACAAGATAGGGGTATCAATTTCAAAAAATTGAAACTTTAAATTAAATTTTGAAATTTAAATTTCTCAAAAAGTGGCAATTTTAAAAATTTCAAAAAATTATCAAAAATAGTTTGCAATGACTTAGTCCAAATAGCAAAATTATATCATGGGATCTCAAAGGGATCAGGAGATACAGGGCTTCAGAAATACACATGTTTTGGAAATAATGTACCGAATTAGAAAAAATTTTATTTACCTACTTTGCTACTCAGTGAGTAGGACACTATTAAATTAATAAAATACAATGATTACTTTATACTACGACATTTTGAAACCCCTCATTAAAAGAAAACTGAAGCTGATTGGCCTACAAGTAGAGGGAAATACCCTTTTTTCACAAGGTACATTACACATTTATAGCCAGTGTAGCATCGGAGTTGCTTGTAGGAAGTTCATTTGGCGGTTCCTGTGATATTGTATCTTCAGAACACAACCAATTTCTTGACCACTTCAGACTAGCAGCCAGAGCAAGCCTACAATGATCAAATTACGGATGCAAGGCAACTGCTTGAATGGTCACATCAGAACATATCTAACATAGACTTTGTATTTCTTAACATTGAAGAATAGAATAAAGCTGAAGATCAACTTGCCAACTGCTACAATACAGTGGTAACTATATCAGGCACCCAGAATTTTCATGCCTTCATACCTCTCAACTGTGGAACCAAAGTAAATGTGAAATTATTTTCTTCTGCAGTTGTTTCAAGTGTATTTCCAGTCGTAAAGAACATTAAGCAGATATTGGTGGGTATGTAACATCAAACTATGGTGACACTTAGTGGTTGAGTTATGTTGTGGATAAAGATGAAGATTCCAGTAAAATGCAAGTTACATTCCTCCGACCTTCAGGTCCGTCACCCTCATTTATATAATCCACTTCACCTGATACACTGAGGATACCTTTGCAAATATGATATGTAAAATAAAACCCACTACAGAAACTAACCGAACATACTGTTTACCAAACAATGAAGTGAACAACAATTGCTCCAACGATTGAAGTCTCGATGAACTGATTTGTTAACTTTACTCCTAATATTATATCGTCATAAGTGTCTATTTGACCTTTCCAGTATTAAAAAAATGTAAAAATAATAACCACTGCTTGTTTAATCGTAATGGGTTGCTTATTTCATTCAATAAACTATTTAAAATTTTCTGAAACGATACTACTTCTGGTATTTTTCACAAAAAGTTTATTTCTGATGCCCTGTATCATCTGATACCATTGAGATCCCATGATATAATTTTGTTATTTGGACTAAGTCATTGCAAACTATTTTTGATAATTTTTTGAAATTTTTAAAATTGCCACTTTTTGAGAAATTTAAATTTCAAAATTTAATTTAATGTTTCAATTTTTTGAAGTTGTTACCCCTATCTTGTGGCATACCATATTAAAGCCCCATTCAGCAGCTTTAAAATGAGACCACTCCTAGGTATATACCACCACTGGTTGCCAGCCTATAAGCATCTAAAGGTGCCAAAACCTGAAATTTTTTCATAAAATTTTAAATCTTTAAAAATCAATAACTTCAAAAATAATTGTGCTACATAACTGAAATTTAGTATTTTTTGACAAGTCTATGATATATTGCTGACCAAAAATCATGAAATCTGAGACATCAAGTCTGAAAATCTCCCAAAATTGTGTTGATTTGACATGGAATGATCCATTCCATCTTACATAGAAATCATGCCTCAAAATCGAAAATTTATGTTTTAGCTTTTTCACCTGTCCTAGGCAATTAGCTAGGCAATATTTGCAAAATGAGAAAAGACTACGAAAATTCCTTATTTTTTTTTTAAAGCTAATACTTTCGACTTTAAAAATATGTCCAATAATTCCCTTCTAGTTATTATTATTATTCCAGAAGATCCTAAAATATAAATAAATGAAAATATAATAACATTTAATTTTTTAATATTATTTTATGAAACTGACATTTTAGAAATAAAAAATTATAAGTCTCCCATTCGCAGAATTTTTTTATGAAACATAAACTACGATAATTACACATTATCATAAAAAATGTTTCGTTGCCCAGAAATGACCAGAAGTATAACGTTTTAACCTTCAAATTTTATTTTTAGTTCTAAAGGCTACCTACCAAAAAACAAAGAAATATTGATAGTAGTATTGAATACAAAAAATTTATAACGGTCTGGATACAAACTTGGCCTCGAACTATCCATCATATAATAATGTCGATAATTCAGTAAAAACAAAGAAAATTAATATATTTTGTAGACTAATATTTCTGTGGTTAGAAGCGGTAAAGGCTAAGGTCAAATTGGAATTAGAACATCCGCCGGAATAAGGGCCTGGAAGAGATAAGAATCATCTTGGGAGTTCTTATTACAATATATTCTCTGCGATGAATTTTTTTAAGTTATGAACAAAAGTGAAAAAAGGCCTAAATTTTCAATTTTAGTGGGCCGCCATTTGTACCGGTAGCGTGACCTCAAGTCATTATACGATTGGTGAAAAAAGCCTTCATATCAGCTGATTGTCGAAGGCCTCTTGACAGGCACGGATGGAGTAATTTTTTGATCTCAACAAATACATGAAAAATTAAGAACATTTTTATTTTGGTTGAAGGGTGATCATGAAGTCCCCAAGGTTTCTCCAAAATGCATATATTTCGGCGAGCAATCACAATCCTTTGGACTCAGGGGACCCCAAAATGTGTATTTTCGATCTAGAATGCAAGGCCTCAAAGTCTCGTATATTTCAATAATTCGCAATCTTGCAGATTACATGCCAAATTTTCGCCTATTCAGGCATCTTCAGGTCTAAACAGTCTGTTTCTAGCTTGCTTGCGAAACTGTAGTAGCCCTGAAGATGACTGAATAGGCTAAAATTTGGCATGTAATCTGCATGATTGTGAATTATTGAAATATACGAGACTTTGAGGCCTTGCATTCTAGATCTATAATTCAGTAGTCTCTTCCTAAAAACTTGTTTACTATGTGTATTTTCGTTGAAAACCGGAAGTCGAAATTTTTCACGATCGCAATACTTTCCCTTACTATATATTTCATGTATAGGTAAATGAAACTAAAAATTAAGGGGGGAAACTTGTCGGCTGAGCGTGATCACGGTCAAATCACCTTCAATCATTGATTGTTGGCAGAAATAAATGCATGTTGGAGAAACCTTGTGGGACTTAATAATCGCCCTTGAATCAAAATAACTTAAAAAGTCACGAAAACCCCATCTTTGTATTAAAAAAAAAAAAAGAAAAACTTAACATTTGTATTTTGTTTTGTTGGTGAATTAAGCCGATTTCTGAGCAAAGGCGTCCTCTAATTGATCACATTCTCTTCTATTGTGCGTATTGCTTTGCAAAAATTTACCTGCTTGTTTTACCGATTGTATTCCCATCTTTTTACTTTCACTTACCTATATATTAATATATAGTAAGGAAAAGTATGATCGTGAAAAATTTCGCTTTCCGGTTTTCAACGGAATTACACGGAATGTGTGTGAACAGACTAGCTCAAAAACTATAAACCGTGATATGGCAGCAAACATTACATCAAAATTGACCAAATGGAGGGGGTATCTTATTTCATAAGTTTTTACGTTTTTCTCGATTTTCTCAAAAACGGCTCGGACGATTTTGATTAAACTCGGTATTTGATCTATTTATATGCCCGGGATGTTACAGTCAAAATTTATCAATTAGAGGGGGCACTTTACTTAATAAATATTATCTTATTTTCACGTGTTTTTTTATTTAACGATTTTGATTAAACTGAGTGTTTAATGAGAATCAAGTATTCTTTAACATCAAGTTAGCTTTATCATTATTAAATTGTTCTGAAAGGGCCTTTTTTGTTTTCCTATAAAGTACCTGCCTTTTTTTTTATATATATGGTGAAATTATCTGTCACTAGTTTCGCACAATAATTAGAAATGGCTAAATATGAAATTTGAAAAAAATCTTATGAAACACGTTGAGCTCACGCATGCGCAGTACGCCTTTAATGACAGACCAATGCTTTAGAATTAAAAATGTTATGTTTATAACGGCTTAAATGATTTTGATTAAATTCGTCATGTTATATCAAATCAAGTCTTCTTTAATATCAGGTGAGCTTTATCATTATTGAAATGTTCTGAGGGGCTAAAAGTACCTTGTATTTGTTTATATGGTGAAATTCTCTGTCTCTCGTTATGCCTAAAAATAAGAAATGGCTAAATAAGAATATGAAAAAAATCAAGTAAACATGTAGAGGAGAAAAAAAGAAAAATATTCCGTCAACTCATAAAACACGTTGAGCCCACGCATGCGGAGTACGGCTTAAATGACAGACCATTGCTCATAATTAAAGCCGTTCTGTTCATTTAATGCAAATTATTTGTTTCATGGCACCTAAATGAAGTTTTTAACAACTACATGGAGAATTATAAAATAATACGACTTGGAGTATTATGCTTGCATTGCCGAATTATCACAAGTAAAAACTTTTATTTAATAATAAAAAAATTGAGTTTACTTTAAAGAGGAAATACAAATAAAAATAAGTAACTGGGTGTGGAAAAATGCCTGACTTTGAGAAATGACATTTAACAAAACATGTCTATTTATAATCAAAGTAAGTTGGTAAGTGAAAGTTGTGTGTTGCGCGCATCGCACCAGATTTTATTTTTTTTTTGTCGTCCTATCTTCGAAGAATGAGTAACCATTCTGTGACCGCTTTCGCCACATCTCATCCTTCGGCCGCATGACGTATCCATCCCATTTCCAGTCGAAGCGATTAGCCAGCTGTATCCAGGTCCTTTGTTTTGGTTTTTCTTTTTTAATTATTTTTTATCCTCCCTTTGTTGATTGCCTCAACAACCCAAGAAGACAACACTCAAGGCCGATAACATGGCTACGTGCCGCAAGATCACATTTTATCTTAACCCTATTCAAGGGCGTATCAAGAAATGTTGCGCACTATATATATATATTTTTTTTTAAATTCCATAATTCATGAAAGATCTACTTTAAGATATGAGTACAAATCAACGTTGTAAATCATAATTAAATACGGTCCATTTTATACATAAAATTGTTAAGATAATATGGTATATCACTGGTTATTGGGCAAAATGACTTAAGTCATCGAGAAGCTTAAACAACGATTTATCAAGCCTCTGAAAATCATTATAAATTCCGTCTATTAATGAAGAGACTGTCCTGTATAGTAAATTATGAATTTTGCGAAGATGAGAAAAAAAAAAAAAAATTTTTATGACTTAAGCCCTTTTCTACTTTAGTAAGCGAAAAGATCGTGAACAAATCGGACTTACTATCGGAAATATAGGGGAGAGCGGAGTTGGTTGGCAACAGTATTCACTTTTTACTTTCACTTACCTATATATAAAATATATAGTAAGTGGAATTATTGCGATCGTGAAAATTTTCGACTTCCGGTTTTCAACGGAAATACACGTTTTGGGACCCCCTGAGTCGAAATAACCAAGTCTCGCGAAATGGTCTGTGTGTGTGTGTGTCTGTGTGTGTGTGTGTGTGTGTGTGTGTGTGTGTGTGTGTGTGTGTGTGTGTGTGTGTGTGTGTGTGTGTATGTGAACAGACTAGCTCAAAAACTATAAACCGTGGGAACCTGAAATTGGGTATTTAGTGTAGGTATATGCCCGCGATGTGACAGCAAAAATTTCATCAAAATTGCTCAACGGGAGGGGGTACTTTATTTAATAACTTTTTACGTTATTTTTCGATTTTCTCAAAAACGGCTCTAACGATTTTGATTAAACTGAGTATTTGATCTATTTATATGCCCGAAATATGACTGTAAAAATTTCATCAAAATTGATTAACCGGAGGGGGGACTTTACTTAATAAATTTTGTATCATTTTCACGTGTTTTTTTTATTTACTCAAAAATGGTTTTAACGATTTTGATCAAACTTGGTATTTGATGTATTTATATGCCCGAGATATGACTGTAAAAATTTCATCAAAATTGATTAACCGGAGGGGGGACTTTACTTAATAAATTTTGTATCATTTTCACGTGTTTTTTTTATTTACTCAAAAATGGTTTTAACGATTTTGATCAAACTTGGTATTTGATGTATTAATATGCCCAAGATATGACTGTAAAAATTTCATCAAAATTGATCTACGGGAGGGGGGACTTTACTTAATAAATTTTGTATCATTTTCACGTGTTTTTTTTATTTACTCAAAAACGGTTTTAACGATTTTGATCAAACTTAGTATTTGATGTATTTATATGCCCGAGATATGACTGTAAAAATTTCATCAAAATTGATCTACAGGAGGGGGGACTTTACTTAATAAATTTTGTATCATTTTCACGTGTTTTTTTTATTTACTCAAAAACGGTTTTAACGATTTTGATCAAACTTAGTATTTGATGTATTTATATGCCCGAGATATGACTGTAAAAATTTCATCAAAATTGATCTACGGGAGGGGGGACTTTACTTAATAAATTTTGTATCATTTTCACGGGTTTTTTTTTTATTTACTCAAAAACGGCTTTAACGATTAACAAAAATAAGATATGAATGTAGAAAAATCTGGTGCGTGCGCGCAACACACAACTTTCACTTACCAACTTACTTAGATAAGAAATTAATGCGTTTTGTTAATGCCACTTCTCAAAGTTACACATTTTCCACATTCATTTCTTATTTTTGTTTTCATTTGCTCTATAAACCCCTCAGAACATTTTAATAATGATAACGCTTATCTGATATTATATAACACTCAATTTTCATTAAACATGACGAATATGAAGAAAATCGATAAAGCCGTTTTTGATATAATCTAAAAATTAGAAAAAAAATTATGAAATAAAGTGTCCCCTTCGGTTGATCAATCTTGATGAAATGTTGGCTATCACATCTTTGGCATATACATACATAAATACCCAGTTTGATCAAAATCGTGAAAGCCGTTTTTGAGTAAATAAAAAAAAACACGTGAAAATTATACAAAATTTATTAAGTAAAGTCCCCCCTCCGGTTGATCAACTTTGATGAAATATTGGCTATCAAATCTTTGGCATATACATACATCAAATACCCAGTTTGATCAAAATCGTGAAAACCGTTTTTGAGTAAATAAAAAAAAACACTTGAAAATGATACAAAATTTATTAAGTAAAGTCCCCCCTCCGGTTGATCAATTTTGATGAAATTTTTACAGTCATATCTCAGGCATATAAATTGATCAAATACTCAGTTTAATCAAAATCGTTAGAGCCGTTTTTGAGAAAATCGAAAAAAACTTAAAAAGTTATTAAACAAAGTACCCCCTCCCTTTGAGCAATTTTGATGAAATTTTTGCTGTCACATCGTTCACGTGTTTTTTTTTATTTACTCAAAAACGGTTTTAACCGTTAAGGTTTTTTCACGTGTTTTTTTTATTTACTCAAAAACGGTTTTAACGATTTTGATCAAACTTAGTATTTGATGTATTTATATGCCCGAGATATGACTGTAAAAATTTCATCAAAATTGATCTACGGGAGGGGGGACTTTACTTAATAAATTTTGTATCATTTTCACGGGTTTTTTTTTATTTACTCAAAAACGGCTTTAACGATTAACAAAAATAAGATATGAATGTAGAAAAATCTGGTGCGTGCGCGCAACACACAACTTTCACTTACCAACTTACTTAGATAAGAAATTAATGCGTTTTGTTAATGCCACTTCTCAAAGTTACACATTTTCCACATTCATTTCTTATTTTTGTTTTCATTTGCTCTATAAACCCCTCAGAACATTTTAATAATGATAACGCTTATCTGATATTATATAACACTCAATTTTCATTAAACATGACGAATATGAAGAAAATCGATAAAGCCGTTTTTGATATAATCTAAAAATTAGAAAAAAAATTATGAAATAAAGTGTCCCCTTCGGTTGATCAATCTTGATGAAATGTTGGCTATCACATCTTTGGCATATACATACATAAATACCCAGTTTGATCAAAATCGTGAAAGCCGTTTTTGAGTAAATAAAAAAAAACACGTGAAAATTATACAAAATTTATTAAGTAAAGTCCCCCCTCCGGTTGATCAACTTTGATGAAATATTGGCTATCAAATCTTTGGCATATACATACATCAAATACCCAGTTTGATCAAAATCGTGAAAACCGTTTTTGAGTAAATAAAAAAAAACATTTGAAAATGATACAAAATTTATTAAGTAAAGTCCCCCCTCCGGTTGATCAATTTTGATGAAATTTTTACAGTCATATCTCAGGCATATAAATTGATCAAATACTCAGTTTAATCAAAATCGTTAGAGCCGTTTTTGAGAAAATCGAAAAAAACTTAAAAAGTTATTAAACAAAGTACCCCCTCCCTTTGAGCAATTTTGATGAAATTTTTGCTGTCACATCGCGGGCATATACATACACTAAATACCCAATCTCAGGTTCACACGGTTTATAGTTTTTGAGCTAGTCTGTTCACACACACACACACACACACACACACACACACACACACACACACACACACACACACACACAGACCATTTCGCGGGACTTGGTTAATTGGACTCAGGGGACCCCAAAACGTGTATTTCCGTTGAAAACCGGAATTCGAATTTTTTCACGATCGCAATACTTCCACTTACTATATATTTCATGTATAGGTAAGTGAAAGTAAAAATGTGTGACTTTAGGAAATGATAATTAGCAAAACACGTCAATTTCTAATATAAGTAAGTTGGTAAGTGAAAGTTGTGTGTTGCGTGCACGCACCAGATTTTTACTTTCACTTACCTATATATGAAATATATAGTAAGTGGAAGTATTGCGATCGTGAAAATTTTCGACTTCCGGTTTTCAACGGAAATACACGTTTTGGGGTCCCCTGAGTCGAAATGACCAAGTCCCGCGAAATGGTCTGTGTGTGTGTGTGTATGTGAACAGACTAGCTCAAAAACTATAAACCGTGCGATCCTGAAATTGGGTATTTAGTGTAGGTATATGCCCGCAATGTGACAGCATAAATTTCATCAAAATTACTTAAAGGGAGGGGGTACTTTACTTAATAACTTTTTAGGTTTTTTTCGATTTTCTCAAAAACGGCTCTAACGATTTTGATTAAACTGAGTATTTCATCTATTTATATGCCCGAGATATGACTGTAAAAATTTCATCAAAATTGATTAACCGGTGGAGGGACTTTACTTAATAAATGTTGTAACATTTTCACGTGTTTTTTTGATTTTCTCAAAAACGGCTCTAACGATTTTGATTAAACTTAGTATTTGATCTATTTATATGCCCGAGATATGTCTGTAAAGATTTCATCAAAATTGATCAACCGCAGGGGGCACTTTACTTAATAAATTTTGTATCATTTTTACGTGTTTTTTTTATTTACTCAAAAACGGCTTTCACGATTGTGACCAAACTGGGTATTTGATGTATGTATATGCCAAATATGTGATAGCCAACATTTCATCAAAATTGATCAACCGAAGGGGGGACTTTACTTAGTAAATTTTGTATCATTTTCACGGGGTTTTTTATTTACTCAAAAACGGCTTTAACGATTAATAAAAATAAGATATGAATGTAGAAAAATGTGTGACTTTGGGAAATGATATTTAACAAAACACGTCAATTTCTTATCTAAGTAAGTTGGTAGGTGAAAGTTGTGTGTTGCGCGCACGCACCAGATTTTTTGATTGTTGAGTCGTTCCTGTTAATATAATCCCGATAGGGCTGATACCACTGTAAACTCCAAGTATTAGAGTACTTCAAGTATTTTTTTTCACCACATAATATTTAATACTAAGATCATAGAAAATTGAAGAATTCGTCAATCCAGAGTATGCCAATTTCTTATCCCCTATGTGGGGCAGGTTGGCCTAGAAGGTGGGGTTCTTAAGCCATCTCATTTAAGTACTGCCTGACAGATATTATTGTTATTAAAAGCTGCACTATAATGGTATAATAATTATGAATTGGTTTTTAACAGCTTTTAAGGGAAAATAGAATGACAATACAAGACGATAGAAGTTTAGGCTGTCCTCACTTTCTGCATAAGAAAAATTGCTCTCATCCTCCTCGCTGGAACTAAAGACGATTGGTAGTTTCACCTCTTGTTTATGTTTACCTTGATTTTGTAAATTGCTAATGCGCAAACAAACCCCAGTTGAAGAGAGCCAAAACCACAGGAGAGATCATATGAAAGATGGCTGCCAGGACAGGGGAGAACAATCAAACAAGAAACTAGTTAGTCGAAAGGTTAGGTTTTTCAAAGGAGTTTGTGGCTATGTGAACAGAATCGGAGTCATATGTTGTGTCATGCCTTTAAACCAAATTTACTGAAAATATAAAAATTTTCTTACATGTTGTAAAATCAATCAATGAAGTACACTCTTCTCTACACTGTTAGCATCGGATTGAAAACACAGGACAAGACTCCCGAGGTCGATCGGGTCACATGGTTCAATGGTGGCGTCTACACGATAGGTGTGATGGAAACTATAAGCCAATGGCAAACCTACCCCCTATGCCAACCAACCCCGCTCTCCCCTACTTTTTAAGGTCCCTTGTCCAAATAACCAGGTCCAACGAAATAGTATTTATGTTTTTATGTGTAAGTGTTTTCATCATAAAGACTACCTGATACGGCTTAAATGGCAAATGAGAAGATCTTCAAGAAGAGAAACGGTTTGCTGCTCAAAATGCTTACCGATCGGAAAAAATATATGGCAACTCGCAAACTTTAGTGAACAAGATTATTGTAATCCTTATATATATATAAAAATCTCGTGTCCCGATGTTTGTCTTTCTATTTCTCAGAAACTACTCAACCGATTTTAATAAAATTGGGCTCAATGTATATAGTTTTGGCCAACTTAATAGACTGGATAGTTTTTAACTTGATTAGTGATCAAAATAATTCTTATATAGCGAATTATTGCAAATACAGTAGGTCGTGTTTCAATTTATTAACATGGCGTCATATGTCGATTTCATGACGTTTTGGTTTATAAGCATGCTATTGTAATATAGGTTATCATTATTATAATTTTGTATTGCGTTATGTGAGTGCAGTTATTTGTTCCTATATTATTATTTTCCACAGACAAATAGTAATACAAATTTGTATTTATTGTTAATTTTCATTAAAGAATAAATAAATCAAGAAAAGTTTACAATAAATTCTCAAATGTGTAGGTACTTTTTCTTCCTTTTCCTTTTTTATTTGTATTTAAATTAAATTACTAGCTAAGCACTGAAACGCTTTGCTGTGGCCCACCCTCATATCAACTTTTAGTAAAGTAAATACATTTTAATAATTTAAATTAGGCTATTATTTGAAATAATACTCTATAAATGTTGTAACAGCACCTACTGTCATAGGTGTAACCTAATAGAAACCTGACTTGGGGAGTCAGTGTTGCCAAAAATTAGTGAAAATTAGTAAGCTGGCTACATTGCGGGTAACCAGTCGTAAAAACTCCTTCACAAAAAGAGAGTGTTGTGATTAGGTGTTGTGGGATACTTTGTGATTTGCTAAAGAACTGCATAATTAAGACTTCAATATTATATTTTCAGTTGATTTATTTAACAGAAGTTTCTTTATTTTCATTATTCGTTTTGTTATTATTATTTAAATACAGTGTTTTTTTATTTTACCAAACCTTTTTATCATTTTTATCCCGAGATCTAAAATGTAAAATTTAAAAAATGTCAGTGAAGATTTGTAATTCCTCCTTTATCAACAATAATTTAAAGTTGAGAAAATTTAATCCCAATCGAATAGAGGCTGTTACTTCCTGTTCAGCAGAGTTGTAATTATCTTTAAATGTAAAATTTAAGAAATGTTAGCGAAGATTTTAATCCTTTCTTTAATTTAAAGTAGGCTATTATTGGGAATGATATTTCGTTGTTAATTTCACCAGAATAAATTTTTTTACTTATCTTTAAATGATTGTTGATTAAGAAAGGATTACAAATCGCGGCATTTTTTAAATTTTACATTTAATGATTATTACACCTCTACAGAACAGGAATAATTGTTATTTGGGTAACCTCAAGTTTCAGATTTATCCGCCATAAATATGAGAGTACTACTGCAAAATAATCCATCGGCAGATATATTTTTTAAACAATTGCTCTATATTGGAAACGGTGAAATAGAGCTACATCGAAATTCAAAATTTATTAAATTACCAGAAAATTTCTGAACTGTTGTAGAGACGAAAAATGAACTGTCTACGAAATATAAAGTGTCTTTCCTGATATTTTGAACAATTATTTGGACTATAAGTGGTTGGGTAGTTGTGCTATTTTGGCAGCAAAAAATGTTGATTTCGATGATATAAACTTCCAAAATCAATTGACAATATTTTAGATGTAAACGAAGCCGTAAATTTCCCATCTGAATTTTTTAATTCCCTGGATATGCACCCAGACAATCTCCAGTTGAAGATTGGCTCACCGATCATTCTTCTTCGTAACTTAAATCCACCTCAATTGTGCAACGGTACACGTTTGGTCATTAAAAGGATCACAGGAAATGTTATTGAAGGAAAAATGTTGCCTGGAAGGTTTACAGGAGATATCGCCCTGTTGCCACCTATTCCCCTGGAACCGACAGAATTTTCAATAAAATTTAAAAGCCTTCAATATCCTATTAGTTTGGCTTTTGCCATGACCATAAACAAATCCCAAGGGCAAACAATGTCCACTTGGACTTTGAAAACCCGTTTTTTTTCCTTGGACAATGGCATAACTCACGTGGGAAATGGGTATCGCCTGCTCACGTGTGTGGAAACCATCAAATCTTTGGTTTGTGTTAAAAAAAAACAAAAAACAGGTTAACCCATAACATTTTGAACAAATTAGTACTTGAATAAATAAAAATTCTTAATTGTACTATGTAAAAACCTCTTTAAGAAGAGATTTATTATCACTCAAATATATTTCTAAATTAAAAGCTTCAACACACCACCCTCCTACCGAACACTTATTAGCCGAAGGATTGGGAAATCGAGGTCTCAAAGAAATTGAGAAAAACGCCTATCAAAAGGACATATATGACGCGTTAACCAAGATTGGCATGACCCTGAGCAAAATTAAACCCGTTGTGAAACTAACAATACCAAGTTGAAGTAGTGTTAGGCCAATAATCAATAGATCAATGGCTGAGGTTATCAAAACTTACTTCAGTCATCCTTTTTAAAATTAGTGGAAAAATATAGCCATTTCGAGTTAGTTTATACCGATCCATAAAAAAAGGGCGATAGTGTTGGCAGCTCTGTGAGTCGTAAACACAACCAGCTCCTTTTTAATCAAACTACATTGAAGTATGAGATGTAAAAAATAAAAACTTTAACTTTCCTATATTCTTTACCAAATAATTTTAAATGGTGTAATGCTCCATTCTCAATCACGTTGGATTTTGATTAGCTGAAAGGTTTTCATCTTTATCAATGAATATTGGTGATACTGTATTTGTTTAAAAATATTAGGATATAACTACTGAGCCACAGCAACGCGTGGCCGGGTCTGCTAGTCTCTATATATATATATATAATATATATACTTAATTAAATATAAATAATAGACTTTGTCCTGACTGAAAGAATCAACGCAGAGCAAAAACTACTAATGATAGAAACTTGAAGTTCGGAATTTTTAAACGCGGAAGATTTTAAACGCGATGTAGGTAACCACTAAGAAAGGAATTTCTAAAATGTAACCCCTAAGGGGTTTAAAGAGCGAAATTGTCGCTTAACTCTAACGGACACCTATTTTGGTCTATAAATATCTAATTTGGACTCATTTTAAAGATCTTGATACGACGAGTTTAGCTCGAAAGCCCCTACGGGACATCGAAAACCATGTTTTAAAGTCGAAAAATGAAGCGTTCACGCAATTTTTTGTTTCGGCGGTTTTAGCGGCGCACAGTGGTTGAAAATCGACTATTTCCGGAAAAACCTTGTCAAACTCGATCTGTGAGCCTCAAAAAAATAAAGTTGATATTATCATAACCACGTTGATGAATTGAATTTCCTATAAAATGTATAGGTTCGAGCCCCGCTTAACCGGCTATTCGGATTAACCGGAAGTGTAAGGAAAATATAAAAAAAATTATACATCAATTTTCGACTCGAGATCGGCTAGTTTAAACACTTTTGCTGTTTTATGCTAGTAAGATAGTACTTGCAATATAATTTTATTTCATGAAAACACTCAAGTTAGGTAAAAAAAAAATCATACAGAGGAACTATCAATTATTTTTGTCGTTATGTTTTAATTCTTAACTATTAAATGTATATCATATTAAAATATAATATTGGCATCATCCGACTTTAATATAATTTTGATAGGAGATGGTGGGATTGACTGTTCAATGTAGGTTTAATAACTGCAATTCTATCTGTGAAAATTTTGTTCCGTTATTCAGGCTAAATAATAGCTGAACCTTTTTTTTAATACCAATCTTATAAAAACAAATGGATGCTTAAAAATTAAAAGTGCCGAAGCCTTTAAGTTATCGGAGGTCATGTTAATAAACTTATTATTAATAATTTCCAAATTCATTCTAAAATCACAATAGGTGAAAAAGTTGATTTATAATCGACCTAACAACGATTCAGACTGGCTTTATAAATGATGCTACAGACCTGGTAAGTAAGGCATGATGTTTTACTAAACGATTACTAATATCCTAATTTGAAGCACAGGCTCCATAGCGAATAAACTGCACGAAATAGCTTAGGTATTTGAATAAAAAAAAAATCCCACATGTACAGACGCAGCTGGAATATGTTTTAATATTTCCTTGAATGTATCTTCTTCTTAAACAAATGGATTTTAAAACTGCGCTCGGCTGCTCTTGAAAAATATGGATTACCAAAAAAATTTTTTAATTAATCCAATCTTAATTTGTGGCTGACCACCATTTTAAATTATTTTTAAATAATTTATTTTTTGAAGAGAAAAGATTTAGCTCCGCCGGGAGTCGAACCCCGGGTCTCCTGCGTTACATGCGAGGAATCAGTGAAGAGGAAGGATTCGCTCTGCCTTGAGCCGTGCTCTGTGGTGTAGTGGTTAGCATCCTCGCATGTAACGTAGGAGACCCGGGTTCGACTCCCGGCGGAGCCTAATCTTTTCTCTTCAAAAAATAAATTATTTAAAAAAAAATTTTGTCTTAATTTTATTGTATTTATTCGGGATTTTATTTCTGGGTTAAAACATAGACCAAACAGCATCATTTTTATGCTAGTCTAATATGTGAGATCGCTTTTCATGATTATGAAGGAAAATCGCTCTAAGAAACAAAGATTCGAGTTGTAAAAATTATTATAGTGCTATAAATTTTTCGTTGAAAAATAAACTTTTTCAATGATCGATTTTCAAAGGGTCCTAACAAGTTTAAAAATCGTAATATATCCGAATAAATTGATGGAATGTGTCAGGTAACTATTCTATTAATTAAGATTGAAAAGAAAAATAATATTCCAATACCTTCAAAAAATGGGTTTTTTCCGCCTTTCAACCACTGTGCGGCGCGTCTCCCTCTCTTCTACCGAGCCGGCAGCTTCCCCCTGCAACATTCCACCTACCGGAAGATCCGATCCCTCTGCCCCTTCGCTTACTTCGTTTTTTAAATTGATTTTGTTAACATATTATATTAAATCAATACCAAGATAATGATCACAAAATTGATTTTATAGGCTCGCGAACAAAGCCGCGATGGGGAATTTTAGTCACTACTATTAGGGTGATTCTCATTTTAGGGTCAAGTTTTAGTCCATTACAAATTTTACATAAATCGTTAAAACTAACCTGATTTTTTTTCCATTGCTATACGGTGAAGGTATATTTCTTCATAATAAAATATTAAAAATGAAAATATTAATGAATAATATGATTTTATAATTACTTAAGCTACTAAAATGTCATTACCACATAGTGTCCCACTCTCCATTTTGAGGTAAACATGTATTTTTACTTTCACTTACCTATATATGAAATATATAGTAAGTGGAAGTATTGCGATCGTGAAAATTTTCGACTTCCGGTTTTCAACGGAAATACACGTTTTGGGGTCCGTCAAGTCAAAATAACCAAGTCCCGCGAAATGGTCTGTGTGTGTGTGTGTGTGAACAGACTAGCTCAAAAACTATAAATCGTGCGAACCTGAAATTGGGTATTTAGAGTATGTATATGCCCGCGATGTGACAGCAAAAATTTCATCAAATTTGCTCAAAGGGAGGGGGTACTTTATTTAATAACTTTTTAAGTTTTTTTCGATTTTCTCAAAAACGGCTCTAACGATTTTGATTAAACTGAGTATTTGATCTATTAATATACCCGAGATGTGACTGTAAAAATTTCATCAAAATTGATCAACCGGAGGGGGGACTTTACTTAATAAATTTTGTATCATTTTCACGTGTTTTTTTTATTTACTCAATAACGGTTTTAACGATTTTGATCAAACTTGGTATTTGATGTATTTATATGCCCGAGATATGACTGTAAAAATTTCATCAAAATTGATCTACAGGAGGGGGGACTTTACTTAATAAATTTTGTCCAATTTTTACCTTTTTGATCGATTATCTCAAAAACGGCTTTAACGATTTTTATTAAATTCGTTATGTTTAATGACAATAAGTTGTTATTTAATATCAGGTAAGCTTTATCATTATTAAAATGTTCTGAGGGGGCTTAAATGGGTTTATTTATATATTGAGAAAGTTTATATTGAGAAATTAACTGTCTCTCATCACGCTAAAAAATAAGAAATGGCTAAATATGATATATGAAGAAAATCAAGTAAACATATACAGGAGAAAAAAAGAAAAATATTCCGTCAAGTCATAGAACACCTTGAGCTCACGCATGCGCCGTACGCCTTTAATGACAAACCAATGCGTTATAATTAAACTGTTCTGTTCATTTGAGAAGTGGCAATTAACAAAACGGCATTAATTTCTAATCTAAGTAAGTTGGTAAGTGAAAGTTGTGTGTTGCGCGCACGCACCAGATTTTTTTTTCTTTTGAAACCTACGTTTTATGAAAGTGAAATTTATTTCCACTTATAAAGAATAACCGAAGCATTCTGAATTATATATATTTTTTTTTTTAATTTTTGTTAACAGTAAGTATGTTTAAGTAGTTTCAAAATTTTGTCCCTTCACTTTGACGTCATTACCGATCACAAAACAAAATGGCAGAGATAAAGCCTTGTTACACAGTTACACAGCAAGGCAGTAGTTACACAGCGGTTTTTGCCGAATAAAATAGGTGGAAATGTCATTACCAAGTTAAAAACTCATTTCCACGTCCGAATTATTAGCTCGTAATGACATAGTTTTGTTATGATAATTGCACATAATCTAAGAATCACCAATTAATCCTTAACTGTTGGTTTAAAAAAAGAATTATTAACTTTCCCTACATGAGAAGAATACAATATCGCTACGTTTTTCTGAAATATACTATTAGGAACCCCTTCTATCGATTCATAGTTATGATATATCTTCGAAAAACTCGATATTACAGCCTAAAACTCGATTGTTATTTCTATAAAAAAAAAATAAATAAATGAAAAATTCAAACGAATCCACGGAAAGTAAAGAGTCCCATTAGAATGGGTAGCCAACTTCATTTTTGTACGAAGCTCCAATTTTTGTACCAACTCCAAATAAAATAAACCAAAAAAATTGTTATTATAATTTAACATCTACAAAATTATATCCAGCCTGCGATATATCCTGCGCCTAGATGTGCATCTGGATGTTACGCCCATAATGGGATGCGCTTGTTCATATAATCACAAGGCGCATGATGAAAGAGTCTTGTATTACCTAAGTATTCAAATTCTCGGACCGAACGCAGGGCACGGCTGATAACTTCTATGGAATGAATAATCACTATTATTCAAAACGGTTCGGGCTACGCCTAACTAAATAGGCGAACCACAATCTCCAACAGGTCTCAAAATCGTATCTCTTTGTAAAAACTTTTACTTACTCTTAACATAAATAAAGATTATATAATAATTAAAATTAATATATTATAATATTAAAGTACCTTTATGATCTTTCTTTAATAAAAAATAACTTAAAATAAATAAAAAAACACAACACACAACCATCAGTGGATCATCACAATATATAAATCAAAGAAAAGGATTAATTTCAATAAAATAAAATAAAAATCTAATAAATGAGTTAAACAATAATAAAATTATAATACTTTACGATTAAGGTGTAAGAACCTCCACAGTTAGGCGAGCATAACAGGAAATGACAGCTATTAGGTTTGCACCGAAACTGTTTCTAAGGCAACTCGACTTCTGCGGTTTTATCGATATCTAAGGCAGATACATCGAAAACCGCTTTGAACTATCGAATGCTAGATAGATTAGGTATGAAGGCCTGTTTAGACGGTCAAGTTTTTGGGACGAAGTTTGAAATAAAACTTTCAATCAAAGATAATAATTGTTTTAATAAACGATTTCCATATATTAAAACAGCGAATTGTTTAGATACAACTCGATTTTGTTAAAATTAAGGGGTTTACCCCAACTAAATTCGGTTGGTTTTAGAAATAGAACCAATCGAGCGGGAAAAACAGGCAATTACAAGTTGAGGGATGGGGCATGTGCCGTAATATGTCCACTGCTTGTTGGAACAAACCTTATTATACCATAAAGATTAATTGGTTTGATGAGGTTCTCAACGCTCTAACGCTTAATTTTAACAAAAACGATTTTTTTTTTTTTACAAAATACGTTGTTTTAATACATGAAAACATATCTGTGTGATTTTCCTATGAATTGACCATTTAGAGTCTCTGAACTTAACATTCGTTTTTCAGATATTGTTTTATATCCAAAAAAAATTGTTTGATGTAAAAATAAGATAGGATAAAATAATATAGGATAAAATAAAATAATATAATAATAAAGGATAAAATTATTTACTAATTTGGATATAAACATAAATAGGATAGTGATTTTCTTTAAAAATGTCACGAGTGTTACGTAACACTCGCGACGGAAAAACAATAGTGGGGAAGTGTTGTTATTGTTATGTTTTAATGCCTACATCATTCATTTCTTTTGTATGGCCATTTTAACAAGCTGTAGAAAGGAGCAATAGAGAAAAGAATTAATAGACTAAGGAGATAATGCAAAATGTATTCTTAATAATTCTAAAATTCTAAGATATATTCTTAATAAAAAGGAGATGGATGTTGGCCAAGAAAAAGAAAGTAAGCAAAATGGCAGCTTGTTAAACTATTCAGTCTACTGAGCTTGTGAAAATACTGTTCAGTCTTTGAATTTGACCTAAATGTAAAGCAGTGAACGAATTAATTATCGGCGAATCGTTGACACTGAACTGAATAAAAACTGTGCAGCAAAATCATCATATTTCAAAACGAGATGATCAATGAGCTGCAAATATCCGACGAAAAACCTAAGCCTTGACAGAGATTCATAGATCAACTAGCGAGAAAGTATAGGCTACTAAGCTTGGCAAGTAAAGGAGTAGGAATAGACGCCAGCCTAGTAATTATTGTACAACAAAAGGAAAACAAGATTCGATGCGGGGCCCGGTGCGGCTGTGCGGTAAAGCGCCGTACTCCCATGCCGGAGCTGCGGGTTTGAGTCCCGCCCTGGGTGGTGCTTTTCTTTCGTAGGAGAAGTATCACCCAGTGTCATGGGTGTTAGTATGGGCAGTATAGGGCTTCAGTAGAAGCCTTGAAGTCCCAAAAAAAAAAAAAAAAAAAAAAAAAAAAAAAAAAAAAAAAAAAAAAGATTCGATGCCCGATGCCTTACAAACAGAGTTGGGCAGTAGTTAACTACATTTGTAATTAACTACACAGACAACTACATGTAGTTTGTAGTTGGAAGCGTACAACTAGTATTTTTCAACTACCAGTTAAGTAGTTTTAATTTAAAACTACAACTACAGTAGTTGGGAAAAAGTAGTTGGGAATGGCAAATACAAGTAGTTGTAAATGTAGTTTAGAGCGGCAACTACATTTGCTAAGCAGCGTCTAATTAAATCACATGTTCTTGCTATTTTTATTTTGTGTTTAGATAAATACTCCATAGATAAATGGGCTCCATTATGGTTGATAATCTGTTTTAAAAATAGTACAATACATATACGTAATACAATTTTTTTCCATGATTTCCGGCAGTTGATTATTTTTTTTAACCTTAGGTTCTCGACCGATCCCATTTTTTATGTATTAGCTGAATTGCATTTGATATACTCCTTTTCGATAATACTAGATATCGATAATTACTCGTTATCAATAAAAGTAGTTGTAGTTCCAGGCCCATAAGTACAGTTGCAACTACTAGTTGTAGTTGTAAAAATGCAACTACTTTTTTGACAACTACAGTAGTTGTAGTTGTGGTCCATCAACTACAAATTATAAAAGTAGTTGTAGTTTCAACAACTTCCCAACTACTGTGTCAGTAGTTTTGTAATTTGTAGTTCAACTTCTTTTTGCCCAACTCTGCTTACAAATGAGTTTTTTCGCTGTGGTATGACGCGATTGAGCGAAAATAAAAATATTAAAAAAAAATTACAATAAATAAATTAGGAATCGCTCCTCGCTAAACTCATTTTTGAGTTTAAAAATACTAATACTGAGCGAACTGACAAACTGTGTTTACCTTTAATGATGTTATTTATTCTAATTAAATAGTTTCTTTACCTTTGTTTTCTTGAACATCTTATTGATGGTATCAGATCAAATTATATTCATAAGCTGAATTTTTTAAAACCCAATATTCAATATCTAAAATAAAAAGTTACATGGTCAAATTTAATGAGAATCACCCATCTATCTTTGATTTTATATTAAATGTGTTGACAGAGATCTAATTCAATGTATGATTTTTATTGACACAGAGATCTAAGTTAAGTTACCAATTGTTTTATAAAAATAAAATACTCGTATGCATGTATTAAAGGAGAGTGAGAAGCAGAAAAAGTTCGCCAAAAATGTCTTACATAATCTCGTCAAACAAGATAGCGATGAGTTAATGTTTGAGAAACGTTTAATGGCGCCTTAATGTCAACGTTTGACCCAACTACATGATGAAACATCGATTGGAATGAGAAAGTATCCAGAAATCGCTTAGTTATTGCAGGATATTCACAAATGAGTTGATTATTGGCAAATACAAACTCGTTCATATTCGCTTCTGGAAATAATTTAATAGATCAATATCAATATCGTCTAATACCGCTTTCGCGCAGCCTATTTTTTATTTTATAAATATCTGTCAATTGAAGAAAAAAAATTAACCGCAATTAATACCACTTTCTCGTGATCTACTTGAATATAGCTATTTTAATGATTCCAATATAGACATGCTTTCTGTATCTATAACGCAATGGCATGGCATTGTCACTTCTGATACCTATTTGGTTACCATAGTTTTGGGAGTAAAAAAAGATTAGATCGAAATAAAATAAAATTAATAATTAGAAAAGAAAAAGTATTTTAAAAATAATAACGTTATTATATAAGAGAGTATTTTTACTTTCACTTATCTATGTATGAAATATATAGTGAGGAAAGAGTATTGCGATCGTAACAAATTTCGACTTCCAGTTTTCAACGGAAATACACGTTTTGGGGTCCTCTGAGTCCAAATAACCAAGTCCCGCGAAATGGTCTGTGTGTGTGTGAACAGTAGGCTGTTAGCAGTCTGTTAGTAGTCTGTTAGTAGGTAGTGCTCAAAAACTATACATCGTACGAACCTCAAATTGGGTATTTGGTGTATGAATATGCTCGCGATGTGACAGCAAAAATTTCATTAAAATTGGCTAAACGGAGGGGGTACTTTATCTAAAGAATTTTGTCTATTTTTTGCGGTTTTTTTTTCGATTTTCTCTAAAACGGCTCTAACGATTATGATTAAACTTGATATTTGATGTGTGTATGTTCCCACGATAAGACAATCAAAATTTCATCAACATTGATCAATTGGAGGGGGCACTTTACTTAATAAATTTTGTCTCACTTTCACGTGTTTTTTTTATTTACTCAAAAACGGATTTAATGATTTTGATGAAACTGGGTATTTGATGTATATATATGCCCGCGATGCGACAGCCGAAATTTCATTAAAGTTAGTGAAACGGAGGGGGTACTTTATTTAATAAACTCAGGGGGTCCCCTGAGTCAAAATAACCAAGTCCCGCGAAATGGTCTGTGTGTGTGTGTGTGTGTGTCTGTGTGTGTGTGTGTGTGTGTGTGAACAGACTAGCTCAAAAACTATAAACCGTGCGAACCTGAAATTGGGTATTTAGAATATGTATAAGCCCGCGATGTGACAGCAAAAATTTCATCAAATTTGCTCAAAGGGAGGGGGTACTTTATTGAATAACTTTTTACGTTTTTTTCGATTTTCTCAAAAACGGCTCTAACGATTTTGATTAAACTGAGTATTTGATCCATTTATATGCCTGAAATATGACTGTAAAAATTTCATCAAAATTGATCAAGCGGAGGGGGGACTTTACTTAATAAATTTTGTATCATTTTCACATGTTTTTTTTTATTTACTCAAAAACGGTTTTAACGATTTTGATCAAATTTGGTATTTGATGTATTTATATGCCATAGATGTGATAACCAACATTTCATCACAATTGATCAACCGGAGGGGGGACTTTACTTAATAAATTTTCTATCATTTTCACGTGTTTTTTTTATTTACTCAAAAACTGTTTTAACGATTTTGATCAAACTTGGTATTTTATGTATTTATATGCCCGAGATATGACTATAAAAATTTCATTAAAATTGATCTACGGGAGGGGGGGCTTTACTTAGGGGAATTTTGTATCATTTTCATGGTTTTTTTTTATTTACTCAAAAACGGCTTTAACGATTAACAAAAATAAGATATGAATGTAGAAAAATGTGTGACTTTGGGAAATGAGCATAGAGAGGAACCTCGCGGAGATTGGTTTGGCAATAAATCCTCAAAAGAGTGTGGGCATAGTCTTAAATAAGGGAGAGCTGGAGGCAACGGTGCTCTCCCTCGAGAATGGAGACGGCATCCAAACAATTAAACAAGGAGAAGTCATTAAGTATTTAGGATGCACCTTCTCGGGAGAGCTACTCTTTGCAGAGGATTCGGTGGCAAAATTAAATAAAAATCTTGATAAGCTGGTTACCTCTTGCTTGTTGAAGCCCGAACAAAAGCTCAACATTGTCAACCAATATCTGTTCCCGGGTCTCACTTACCCTCTCCAAACTGCGCCTTTAACAAAGCTGCGTCCGGAGGTGTTGGAAGGAATCGACACAATGATTCGTAGGAGCGTGAAGGCCATAATTGGTCTTCCTGCTAACACCTCCACGGCGATGTTGTACGCTCCCAGGAGGTACCGAGGATTGGGTTTGATCCGCTGCCAATGGGAAGCTCCTCTTCAACACTGGTCCATTGCTCAGCGACTGTCCAATGTGCCGGATGCCCTGTTCCAATCTACATTTGATTACTCGGCGGAGATAGCAGAGTGTGCTGAGAGATTGGGAGTTGAACAGGTGCACCGGAATATGAGAGCTCTACGGCAGTCGCTACGAGAAAACTCGTTTGAGGAATGGGCCAACTGCAGGTGGCAGGGCATTGGAGTACGACATTTTAAAGACACCCCGAAAGCTAACAAATACATGTACGAGAAGCAGATACTTTCGGGGTCTGAATGGTCCAATGCCCTGAAGCTGAACATCAATTATGCACCCCTGCGCGGAGTCCCAGGTGTCAGCGGACAGGTGAGAGAAGTTGGGTCCCTCTGTCGCAAATGTAACAGAGAGCCTGAAACACCAGCACACGTGCTGGGGAAATGCCCCAACAACTCACTCCTGATAACTCGCCGTCACCACAGGGTCAAACATGCATTGATGAGGCTCCTGAAGGAAAGAGACTTCGCCTGCTTCGAGGAAGTGTAATGTGTGGATACGGATGGATCCACGAGATATGCCGATATAGTGGCATTCCCGAAGACCGGAAAGTCGGCTGTCATTCTGGATCCCACCGTGAGGTACGAATCTAATGACCTCGATCAGGCGAGTAAAGTTGACGAGGAGAAAAAAAAAATATATGAAAAGTGTATCCCTTTTCTCAAAGAGAGGTTCCGCGAGAGCTTCGGCGAGAGAGAGTTCCACGTGAGAGGCCTTTGGTTCGGAGCCCGCGGAACCATACCTAGGTTAACCAGGAGCTTCATGGAGGATCTTGGTGTGGAGATAAAGGACGTAGCAAGCTTGGCGGAGAGTATAGTGCTGGACTCCCTGGGTATAATACATCACCACATTTATGGTGGTGGCTGAATTTAAGACTGGTGAGGGGACATGTATGTATGTAAGTTATTTATTTATGTATTTATTTATTTATATGTGTATTTATTTATTTAGTTTATTATAATTAGTTATGTAATGATTTGTTAAATTTTATTATCTTTTTTATTGCCGATTTATATGCCTGATAGTGTGTTTATTTTGATTTTATTCTTATTTTTGTTGTTGCATGATATATATATTTTATTTGAAGTTTCTAATTGTTATGTGTAATTTTTCGAATTCAAGAGAGCACGCGGGGGTTTGTGTTAAAGAGAGAAAAAAAGAAAAATAAAAAAAAAAAAATAAATAAAAAAAAAATATATATAAAAAAAAAAAAATATAACCATATAGGTATAAATATGTATATAAGCATGGATGATATTATTATTATATATTATTAAATAATGTATTAAAAATAGTCTAAAATAAGATGTATATAGTATGCTGTGTATTAGCAACCCAATGTAGTTGGGCAGCATCACTTTTATAATGAATAAAGTGTTTCTCTCTCTAGCAAAACACGTCCATTTCTAATCTAAGTAAGTTGGTAAGTGAAAGTTGTGTGTTGCGCGCACGCACCAGATTTTACTTTCACTTACCTATATATGAAATATATAGTAAGTGGAAGTATTGCGATCGTGAAAAATTTCGACTTCCGGTTTTCAACGGAAATACACGTTTTAGGGTCCCCTGAGTCCAATTAACCAAGTCCCGCAAAATGGTCTGTGTGTGTGTGTGTGTGTGTGTGTGTGTGTGTATGTGAACAGACTAGCTCAAGAACTATAAACCGTGCGAACCTGAAATTGGGTATTTAGTGTAGGTATATGCCCGCGATGTGACAGCAAAAATTTCATCAAAATTGCTCAAAGGGAGGGGGTACTTTATTTAATAACATTTTACGTTTTTTTCGATTTTCTCAAAAACGGCTCTAACGATTTTGATTAAACTGAGTATTTGGTCTATTTATATGCCCGAGATATGACTGTAAAAATTTCATCAAAATTGATTAACCGGAGGGGGGACTTTACTTAATAAATTTTGTATCATTTTCACGTGTTTTTTTTATTTACTCAAAAACGGCTTTAACGACTTTGAAGAAACTGGGTATTTGATGTATGTATATGCCAAATATGTAAAAGCCAAAATTTCATCAAAATTGGTCCAACTGAGGGGGCACTTTATTTTATGACTTTTTTTCCAATTTTTACCTTTTTTTCGATTATCTCAATAACGGCTTTAACGATTTTTACCAAATTCGTCATGTTTAATGAAAATTAGGTTTTCTTTAATATCAGGTAGTCTTTATCATTATTAAAATGTTCTGAGGGGGCTTTTTTTTGGGGGGGGGGGGGCTTTTTTGTTTGTTTGTTTCTTTCTGATAAAGTACCTTTGTTTTTGTTTACATGGAGCAATTAACTGTCTCTCGTTAAGCCTAAAAATAAGAAATGGCTAAATATGAGATATGATAAAAACCAAGTAAACATATAGAGGAGAAAAAAATAAAAATATTCAGTCAACTCATTAAACTCGTTGAGCCCACGCATGCGGAGTACGCCTTTAATGACAGACCATTGTTCATAATTAAAGCCGTTCTATTCATTTGAGAAGTAGCAATTAACAAAAAGCATTAATTTCTAATTAAGTAAGTTGGTAAGTGAAAGTTGTGTGTTGCGCGCACGCACCAGATTTTTTTTTTCGTTTTCACTTTAATTCATTTATAATATTATCCTTTACAGTATTCTCCCTTCCTAAACAATATCTAAATTCTTAATAGCGCTACTACCTTCTTTATTGTTTTCTGTCACCCATAATTTTTATATTACAATTGTATTATTTTATTTTTACTCTAATATTTCTCTTCCTACTATGGCAAATGTTGTATGGGGGCTAAAATGACCCAAGTGGTTGAAATTTAATCAAGAAATTTCGGCCCAAATCCTTCAACATGAAGCCTCAACAACTATATTCTAACTGGGAAATAAACTTACAAGCTTTAAGATAATATAAATACTTTTAAAATACTTCGTGGGAGGTTGAATTAACCAATAGTTTTTTTTTTAGACTTTATTATTTCAACTTAAAGACTCTTGAATTTCTACCTACCCCATCTAGAAAAATATTGAGCCGCCCCCCCCCCCCAATAAATAGGTGCTGTTGACGCCCATGTTCCCATGTCTATACAATTAATGTTTTTCGTATCTGAGTAAGTCACGTGATCGTTAACAAGGATTAACGATTAATTTGTCATTGCTGCATTTTATTTAATATTTATATCTATCAATATTTATTTATTGTTAAATAAAATTAATGTTACATGTATATTTATGCGACAGGTAATAAAACTTATTCGATAGACTGTACATGCCATAGCCTCCATGATAATATGTGCATCAGTTAATCTTTTATAATTGAACAATAGACTGTTGCTTTATAACTGGCATAAATAACGAGAACTCTCATTGGTTGGAATCTGAACCGCCACGCCTTTGTTGGACAAGTCTGTGATTAAAACAATTAATATGAATAAATACATTTACTTAAAATTTATTTGCGCTTTTATTTCCATCTTTAATCCTTCCTTTGAGTAAAAGCAAATATCTTTTATAAATTATATACAACACTTTATTGAAAATAGTGATGCTGCCCAATTATATTGGGTTCTTATACGCAGGATACTCATTTATCTTATTCAGATTATTTGTTATATTCTTAATAGTAATAAAACTAATATATACATATACGAAGAATCATATTTTTTTTACATTTATAACATTTTCTCTCTATAGGTTTAACTGGCCAAAAAAAAAAAAAAAAAAAAAAAAAAAAAAAAATATATGTAAACATTTTGTTTAGAGTATAAGTGAGGCGTTTGCTATCAAAACCAGCTCATTCCATATTTTTCTGAAATCCACTTTTTTGCATATTTTGAAAGTTTGGAGGGTCCTTCATAACCTGAAGAAGGGATATAGCTCAAATCCAGCTCATTCCAGGAAGGAAGGCCAGCAGAAGAAAACCAAGAATGTGAGCCGATGTATTATGACGACAACAATTTCATTTAAATTACGAGCCTTATTTTTCCTTTCTCTCCTTGCTTTCTGCATTTTATTTACAATGTATTATTCTTCTCAAATATTCTTCTTCTTTGATAAATAAAAAAAAACATTCTGTTCCGTTTGGCGTTGTAATTTATGACTTTTTTTCACGTTGTACCTCAGTTTACGTCTCAACTAATAAATTTCAGATAATTTGAAAAAGTTAAGTAGATATCATTTATTATAAACTCGTAAAGACGCAAATATTAACTAGTAAACTGGAAAAAAAAAACAATTTCACACAACTTAATTAAACAAAAAGCTTAAAAAAAAAACATGAAAAATCGTGTTTTTGCATCAAAATCAGCTCATACCAACCTAATTAGTGTAATTACGCCTAAGGTAATGCGCCTGGAATGAAAATGAAAACTAATCAAATTTTAGGCAGTTATACCAACAATTAAAAAATTTAAAAAAAAAAATTTAGCTTTAGTACTGTGGACATGAGAAGTTTTTTGTCTCTCCTGTAAAATTTCCAAAAATGGAATGAGCTGGCTTTGATAGCAAACGGCTCAAGTTTTCGGTTTACAGGTGTCAGTTTCAGCGGGCCACCTGTGGTATAGTGGTTACCAAAACAACCTACAATACTAAAGTTCGCGGCCCGAGGAGGCCATAGAATTTTCGAAAGGGAGTAAAAATCCTTGGCTATGTCGTCCCTTGGATAGGACGTAAAATGGAGGTCCCGAGCCTGTACGGTGTCAGGTACTCGTTAAAGATCCCTATCCTAATTATACCAGGACAGACAAAATTTAGGACCCCCAGTGAAGCCTTAGTAGCATAAAGGGACGTTGAACAAACAAGAATATTTTCCAGGTAAGCAAATACACCAATTTAATGTTTAAAATTTTATTTATTGGTTGTTTTAGGATATTTGATTAACGTACGACGTAAAATGGAGGAATATATAGGCCAAAACGATGCCAAAGTACTCTTTCCTTTCCTATTTATTCCTCAAAACTATCCTAAATTTACCTGGATTGGCAAAATTTGCTAATCCTACCGTAGCATCGACCGAAAAGCCATAGCAGTATAAAGTGACAATAAATAAATAAACAAAGAAACATATTTATTTCTCTTCTTTTTTTTTTTAATTATAATTTTCATTTCTGACGTGTATTTAAATTTAATGTGCTTATATAAGGAAACTTTGGTTGCATAACAAGATAGTAAAGGAACGTACAGGTAATCTGTTAATGGAAATCTTGCATTTGATGTAATAAAGATTTTTCATACGGTTATTACCACAGATATGAGAGTTTTTAGATAGTGCTATGATAAGTAACATGTTCAATCGTTCAAACTACTTTTGTCATGTACACCAATAGTGTAGGAACTTTATTTCTATTATGGTTTTTTTTCCAAAATGTAGTACATCCTGTTGCACTGTATCCGATATTTTCAGCGAGTGGTGGTGGGGGTGGTTTCTATCCATTTCGAAACTTCTAGTAGACGATTATGCACATTTTGGGCATCTTTGATCATTATATATCTCATAGGAAGGTGCGATTTATGTATGTATATATCTGTACCTCGGAGGTATAGAACACCATGTCACATTTCTGTAACTTTACAGGAGAGCAGTTTGATTAGGTTTTATTAAACAAGTTTGTAGGAAGAGAATATTTAATTGTAGATATAGTATGCTAGGCCTCAAAGTCTCGTATTATTTCAATCATTCACTTAATCATGCAGATTAAATGCCAAATTTTCGCCTATTCAGGCATCTTCAGGGCTGTAAGGGTTTCACGGGCAAGCTATTTTCTCAAAAACGGCTCTAACGATTTTGATTAAACTGAGTATTTGATCAATTTATATGCCCGAGATATGACTGTGAAAATTTCATCAAAATTGATTAACCGGAGGGGGAACTTTACTTAATACATTTTGTATCATTTTCACGTGTTTTTTTTATTTACTCAAAAACGGTTTAAACGATTTTGATCAAACTTGGTATTTGATGTATTTATATGCCAAAGATGTGATAACCAACATTTCATCACAATTGATCAACCGGAGGGGGGACTTTGCTTAATAAATTTTGTATCATTTTCACGTGTTTTTTTTATTTACTCAAAAACGGTTTTAACGATTTTGATCAAACTTGGTATTTTATGTATTTATATGCCCGAGATATGACTGTAAAAATTTCATTAAAATTGATCTACGGGAGGGGGGACTTTACTTAATAAATTTTGTATCATTTTCACGGTTTTTTTTTTTATTTACTCAAAAACGGCTTTAACGATTAACAAAAATAAGATATGAATGTAGAAAAATGTGTGACTTTGGGAAATGATATTTATCAAAACACGTCAATTTCTAATCTAAGTAAGTTGGTAAGTGAAAGTTGTGTGCTGCGCGCACGCACCAGATTTTTTTAACTATAATTTTCATTTCTGACGTTTATTTAAATTTAGTGCGCTTATATAAGGAAACTTTGGTTGCATAACAAGATAGTAAAGGAACGTACAGGTAATCTGTTAACGGAAATCTTGCATTTGATGTAATAAAGATTTTTCATACGGTTATTACCACCGATATGAGAGTTCTTAGATAGTGCTATGATAAGTAACATGTTCAATCGTTCAAACTACTTTTGTCATGTACACCAATAGTGTAGGAACTTTATTTCTATTATTTCTTTTCATTTTTTTTTTCCAAAATGTAGTACATCCTGTTGCACTGCACCGGATATTTTCAGCGAATCCATTTCGAAACTTCTACTAGACGATTATGCACATTTTGGGCGTCTTTGATCATTATATATCTCATAGGAAGGTGCATTTATGTATGTATATATCTGTACCTCGGAGGTATAGAACACCATGTCACATTTCTGTAACTTTACAGGAGAGCAGTTTGAATAGGTTTTATTAAACAAGTTTGTTGGAAGAGACTATTTAATTATAGATATAGAATGCTAGGCCTCAAAGCCTCGTATTATTTCAATAATTCACTTAATCATGCAGATTACATGCCAAATTTTCGCCTATTCAGAGCTGTAAGGGTTTCACAGGCAAGCTAGAAACAGACTCTATCTTCTATATAAACAGTCTGTTTCTAGCTTGCCTGTGAAACCCTTACAGCCCTGAAGATGCCTAAAAATTAACCTGGGTTGCCAAAATGCATATATTGGCATGACGACTCAAAATCTATGTAATAGACTCTATCACCACAAAAATTCATGCACAGAATACAAAAATAAAAAAAAAGAATAAAATAACCCAAAACTGTCCTAGCTAAACACACATCCGAGCATAAGCATATCTTCGATTATGACAACACTATAATTTTGCATAAAGAAAATTCTGAGCAAAAATTAAAATATCTTGAAGCACTATATATAGCTGCAAACATTAATAAGGTCAATTTTAATACTAATGCAAGAAATCTTAATAATTTTTTTGCTGAAACTATTAACATTTTAAACCAATAGTGAATTATTTATTCTAGATTTGCCTTTACTTTTCGTATGTTGTATATACAAATATATTTATAACTCTAATGCATGATGTTATGTATATATGGGTTAGGGTGTATGTATATATGTATAGATGTAAAATTAAATTACTTTAATTGAACCTTTTTTAACTTTAATTTTGTATTTAATTTTCTATAGACCTTATTGAGTTACTAGCTTTGGGGCCCGGCTTCGCTCTGGGAATTGTGGAATAGGTGGAATGAAACAATAACTTTGAAATGTAATAGTACAGAAAAATAGACCAAGATTAATCATGATTAAAACAAAATTTGTACCATCCTGAAACTTCAGCTTAGTATTAGTGGTAAGTTTCGAAACCTCAGAGTCCGTATATTAATCCGTATATTACCTCAGAGTATAAGAGACCCCATTAATAATGCGGTTCTCTCAATGCGTTTTCTTCCCTTTTCTTGATTAAGAAAAATTATTTTGGCAGCAAATATCTCCTGTTATGTACCATTTTTTATGGTTTCTATGTTCTGATTCCATTGAGACCATTCTCATGACGGTACCGCATCCTTATCAAGTTGAGTAACTTCTCCTTTTTCGAATTCGGTTGAAAATTTACGAACAGAATAGAACTATTAAACAGAAATATTATATGAACACTTTATTTTCGGTATATATTCCATTAGGTTATATCTTCTGTTCATATTGTCTTTAGGTTATCTATTTTATTCAATGTTAGTTTTTATTCGCTCACTACAATAATAAGCAATTTTTCTTTTGTTGTAAATTGAATCTTATATTGTATATTGATTAAAGGCGATGTTTCGACTAATTCTTTCCTCTTCTGTAAAACTTAATTCGCTTAGGAATCCAGTTGGTTTTGTTTATTTTTAATTTCATTTTATTTCAGAGATGTAATGACCTTATTGAAAAATAAAAAGGAAAAAATAATTAATTATACATAATCTCGTGTAATTTAAAGAAAACAGCAGAAGCTAAAATCATAACAAACCGAACTAATGCACGATAACCTTATGAATTGAGCTTAGCTTATGAATTAGCGCTCCTGGCTTCCAAATGTAGAACTAAATTTTTTCATTCAATAACTCACAAGGGCTTATTAGAGGGGCTAATTACTTGTAGCGAGAGGCTTAAAATTACAGCCCTTGTCCCTTCAATATTACACACTTAAAATGAAAACTGAAACCTTCTTCATCGTTAGGGGCAATAGTGCAATATGACAATATAACAATCTTGATAGTACGTGTAGTCGTTTTTGAGCCTTTTCGGCACGCACATTGTACACTTTGCTTTATAATATATATTGATTGATTATTTCTGTTATCTAAATTTGTTTGAATGTTGGCAACACTGTATATTTCCCAGGTTAATTTTTTTGGTAATTATTAGGCATCTTCAGGGCTGTAAGGGTTTCACAGGCAAGCTTGAAACAGACTGTTTATATAGAAGATTGAGTCTTTTTCTAGCTTGCCTGTGAAACCCTTACAGCCCTGAAGATGCCTGAATAGGCGAAAATTTGGCATGTAATCTGCATGATTAAGTGCATTATTGAAATAATACGAGACTTTGAGGCCTATCATCATATATCTATAGGTTTTATTTTTAATAGAGTTCATTCCTCAACTGTTTATTAAATTTTTGCAGCAAAATTTTACCAGTACATTCCTTTTACATTGTATTTACTATTGCTTGTTGGTAATTAATTTATTTATTCTAGACCACATGGTGTTTTATATCTCTGAATAAAAGTGGACCTATTATTCTTTTAAAAGTGTGTATCTCACCGTACAATTGGTCTAGGACATACTAGTCTATACCTATAGATAAAGTGAAAAAAGGTGAATAGGAATACGTAATAATGTATTATTTGGTAAAAAATGGACACAGTGTTCTATACCTCCGAGGCACAGATATGTGTGTATACATCTTTTTTCCGGTACCTTTGGTACCTCCAGTGGCCCCATATTAGTCAAACGAGCTAAAAATTCGGAATGTAGTAGGTCGTTTTCCTGTCGGAAAAATACTATTAATATTTGGATACTTTGTTTCAAATTTTCCGCATCTAATAACGGTTTTCTCCATATTTTTTAAATTTTACAGCATCTACCGCTTCTCCAAACGTAGTCAAGGGGTTGAAATATTTAATGTGGGTTAGAGTGGCATTTGGGAAGTACGTTAGGGGGGGTTTCAACACTGAATCCACCACAATCTATATAAATAAAGATGAAATTCTGTTTGTTTGTTTGTTCTTTATAGAAATACATACCGTTTGTTCTAAATTCTCCAAATTTCGCTCAGTGGTTCTTTGATACCAGGTGCGAACGCCTGTCCATATTAAAATTGCATAACTTCAGCCGATCTTCAGCTGATATTCTTTATTGTTATAAAAATCGTAATGATCTCACTTTACAATGTTTTTGTTTTTTTTTACGAAATCGACCGTTTCTTTAGAAAAATTAAATTCCCCGTGTGAAACCGGGATATACAGCTATAATCTATGTATATAAAGATGAAATTCTGTTTGTTCTTTATAGAAATCCACACCGTTTGTCCTAATGTCTTCAAATTTCGCTGAGTGGTTCTTTTAGATCAGGTGCGAACACATGTCCATATTAAAATTGCATAACTTCAGCCGATTTCTGGGTATATTCTATATTGTTATAATAATCGTTTTGATCTCGATTTACATTGGTTTTTACAAAATCGACCGTTTGAGTCGATAAAAGCCTCAGTTTATAGATTTTATAGATTTAAAAAATGAAATTCTCCGGGTGAAACCGGTATATACAGCTAGTTTCAAAATAAATTTGAATTTATATGCATACATGATTCCCTTAAAACAGCTGAAGAACAGATAGAATTATGACATGAAATAAAAATAGTACTTATATTACTCAACAATAGCACTTGGATTCCGATACAGTTATTGGACCATTAATAATGTATATATGATAAAGTCACTCATGGACTATTTTAAAATAGATATCGACTCTAGCGATACATCGATATATGTATATATATATTTACTGCAATCAGCAACACGTCTCAGTTGATGCCAGTATGTTGCTGCGCTACTGTGTCTTCGCATTTATACTCGTAAGTATCCAAAAATATATCGATATTAACCATTTGCATTCGAGGTCTCCGGAGAGGAGCCATTTAAAATTTGTCTTCAAACTCGAGGACTCCGCTACGGAGACAATGCAGTTTTTAACATATAAGGGCATAAACAAATCATAAAAAAAAAATATTTATAGGATATTTCGGTTTTAGTGAAAAATTACGCGCTCGCGGCTCGCCGTGTTTTTCATTATTTTTATAGTACGTTAATCTTTTTAACATCGGCTATATTTTGTGGTTTTAATTTATGTTTTATTTTCTCAATTGTACAATCATTTAGTTCGGGGCACCAAATAATCCCTTTACTTTGATTTAGTTTCCCATGTGCTTCTACTTCAACCGGAAAGTTACCAAGTAGATTTTCACATTTTAGGAGCTTTTCTGGTTGGATATCTGAGAAAACTTCAATTAAAAGGGTCCCATCTCGTAATTGTTTAACTGTTTTTACTTTTCCAATTAGATTCTTTATGCTTTTATGTATTAATAATGATAATAATAATAATAATAAAATTTAAAAAAATACATATAAATTTTTTTTTTTACTTTCACTTACCTATATATGAGATATATAGTAAGTGGAAGTATTGCGATCGTGAAAAATTTCGACTTCCGGTTTTCAACGGAAATACACGTTTTGGGGTCCCCTGAGTCCAATTAACCAAGTCCCGCGAAATGGTCTGTGTGTGTGTGTGTGTGTGTGTGTGTGTGTGTGTGTGTGTGTGTGTGTGTGTGTGTGTGTGTGTGAACAGACTAGCTCAAAAACTATAAACCGTGCGAACCTGAAATTGGGTATTTATATTATATTAGTTATATTAGTGTATGTATATGCCCGCGATGTGACAGCAAAAATTTCATCAGAATTGCTCAAAGGGAGGGGGTACTTTATTTAATAACTTTTTAAGTTTTTTTCGACTTTCTCAAAAACGGCTCTAACGATTTTGATTAAACTGAGTATTTCATCGATTTATATGCCCGAGTTATGAGTGTAAACATTTCATCAAAATTGATTAACCGGAGGGGGGACTGTACTTAATAAATTTTGTATTATTTTCACGTTTTTTTTTTATTTACTCAAAAACGGCTTTTACGATGTTGATCAAACTGGGTATTTGATGTATGTATATGCGAAAGAGGTGATAGCCAACATTTCATCAAAATTGATCAAGCGGAGGGTGGAATTTACTTAATAAATTTTGTATCATTTTTACGTGTTTTTTTTTTTATTTACTCAAAAACGGCTTTCACGATTTTGATCAAACTGGGTATTGGATGTATGTATATGCCCGCGATGTGACAGCAAAAATTTCATCAGAATTGCTCAAAGGGAGGGGGTACTTTATTTAATAACTTTTTAAGTTTTTTTCGACTTTCTCAAAAACGGCTCTAACGATTTTGATTAAACTGAGTATTTGATCGATTTATATGCCCGAGTTATGAGTGTAAACATTTCATCAAAATTGATTAACCGGAGGGGGGACTGTACTTAATAAATTTTGTATTATTTTCACGTTTTTTTTTTATTTACTCAAAAACGGCTTTTACGATGTTGATCAAACTGGGTATTTGATGTATGTATATGCGAAAGAGGTGATAGCCAACATTTCATCAAAATTGATCAAGCGGAGGGTGGAATTTACTTAATAAATTTTGTATCATTTTTACGTGTTTTTTTTTTTATTTACTCAAAAACGGCTTTCACGATTTTGATCAAACTGGGTATTGGATGTATGTATATGCCCGCGATGTGACAGCAAAAATTTCATCAGAATTGCTCAAAGGGAGGGGGTACTTTATTTAATAACTTTTTAAGTTTTTTTCGACTTTCTCAAAAACGGCTCTAACGATTTTGATTAAACTGAGTATTTCATCGATTTATATGCCCGAGTTATGAGTGTAAACATTTCATCAAAATTGATTAACCGGAGGGGGGACTGTACTTAATAAATTTTGTATTATTTTCACGTTTTTTTTTTATTTACTCAAAAACGGCTTTTACGATGTTGATCAAACTGGGTATTTGATGTATGTATATGCGAAAGAGGTGATAGCCAACATTTCATCAAAATTGATCAAGCGGAGGGTGGAATTTACTTAATAAATTTGGTATCATTTTTACGTGTTTTTTTTTTTTATTTACTCAAAAACGGCTTTCACGATTTTGATCAAACTGGGTATTGGATGTATGTATATGCCAAAGATGTGATAGCCAACATTTCATCAAAATTGAACAACCGGAGGGGGGACTTTATTTCATAACTTTGTTTCCAATTTTTCGATTATCTCAAAAACGCCTTTAACGATTTTCATCATATTCGTCATGTTTAATGAAAATTAGGTGTTATTTAATATCAGGTAAGCGCTATCATTATTCAAATGTTCTGAGCTAATGAAAACAAAAATAAAAAATGAACTTGGAAAAATGAGTAACTTTGAGAAGTGGCATTAACAAAACGCATTAATTTCTTATCTAAGTGAGTTGGTAAGTGAAAGTTGTGTGTTGCGCGCAAGCACCAGATTTTTTTTTTTTTTTGTAACTACCTATGTGTTCTTGAAGCTTCACAAATACATATAAGCTAAATTTCATTACAATTCCTTAGTTGGTTCTAAAATTTTAATGTATAATATTATGTCTTCAGGGTGTACGTTTTCGCGAATAAGTTCGTCGAGTAGCCGGTAGGTAGCGTCCGAAACGGTGCCGAGTGCAAAGGGTTAAAAAATAAATCGAGACGCGGATATCAGGAATTCAATATAAATTAAACTACTTTATTATATATTCCGAGTTTAAAAAACGATATCGACATGATTACAGAACCAAAAATTTTTTGAGTGAAGATTTAAGGAAATATACTTATAGCCGTTTCCTCTTGAGTTCAATGAAATTGTAGAAGAAATTGATTACATCCTCAAGCAAAATACCCTTATAGGCGGGCGCAAGCGACGGTGCTGCTTCTGCGACGGCGCTGCAGGAACTAGAGAAACGGGGATAAAAGCGGGGCCATTACCTGGGATTCATAGGGTTTTTTGGCGTTTTTAATTTATTTTTCCATAATTAAAACCCGATTGAGCAAAAAATCATTTGAAAAATATCTAATAGGTATTGCTCGGTCCCTCAGTGTTCAATTAGAAAATCAAAAGACGTGTCATTCCCTTTTATTTCCAAAAAATAAAAAGCTTCTTAAAGAGTGGATTGTAAAATTAAGAATAGATAAGCCTGTTTCGAAACATATGACGATATGTAGTCTTTATTTTAAGAGACTATATTTATCCAGGTAAATATTAGTATTTGACATTTTATTATTCCAAAATGCTAGTTTTATGCAAATAACATTGAGACCATAGTGTCATAGATTTGTTTTTCTTTTTTAATTTTCCCCATTTTTCTATTACATCCGTTGTGCTTAATTGTTCCATGTTTTCAATGCGAAGCCTGAAAGTTTTGAGAAATAAATAAATAATATGACAAAGAATCTAAGCTGTCATAACAATGATTGTGTGAATAGGTAATTAATTTTATTACTAATCGAAAAACGTCGAGTAAAGTTCCAATGATGTGTTTGCATTTACCAGAACTACCAGCTATACACGTACAATCACAAGAAAATTGCTTATTATTATTAATAAATTTGATTTCCACTTTTATTTGATGGGGCAGTCCTTTAAGATTGCTAGTTTAAAGGCACGAGGCTTGTAAAATAACTGTTTTTTTATTTTTAGATATTACTCCACATGTAAATATGTGGTTTGCATCAAGAATAGACTGCCCTTCAATTAATGGTCTTTTAAAATTACCAATTATCTCTATCACATCAACTAGGTCTAACACCGTTCTTTCCGACATTTTGCAAAACTACTAGCGCACCCTATATTCGATTGCGCCCGCCTATAGATTGGGTTACACAAAATATGACATTAGACATCATATACAGCAACCTCTAGAACACTAATGAACTTTTTTATTTGATATTTTTAGAGTAAGTGAAGACATTTCCCGATTCTATTTCTTGTCAGTTCTTTATTTCCAAGCTCTAAGAATCAATTTTAAATTTACAGAAATAAATAATAACTTAAATCTGATTGACAAGCTTCCTGTATCTATAACGGTATGGTATGGCATTGCCACTTATATTGCATATTTGGTTACCATAGTTTTGGGGATGAAAAAAGGGCAGATCGAAAAATAAATAAAATTAAAAACAATAGTAGAGGTGAGAGATAGTCAACTGTTCTTCAATTACGATAGGTTAAATGATGGTCAGGATTTTCAGTTTACAATGATTTATTGTGGTAAGCCAACGTTTCGATCCAACTTGTGGATCTTCATCAGGGCTACTGAGTCCAGGTGGATACTAAGACTGTATCAGTTCATATAAGATCCACAAGTTGGATCGAAACGTTGGCTTACCACAATAAAATCATTGTAAACTGAAAATCCTGACCATCATTTAACCTATATTAAAATTAAAAACGTTATTACACAACAGAGTAAGAAGCATAAGAAAATTGTTTGTTTCTTTAACGTCTCTTTTATGCTACTAAGGCTAATCGGACAATGCTATTGAGAGTCCTAAATATTGCCTATCCAGGTAATATTAGGATATGGATCTTTGACGAGTATATGATAGCGTATATACCCGGCCCCCACACAAAAAAAACATACAAATTGAACGAGAACGGAGTGTTAGGCAGTATAAAAATTGCCAAATAGATCGAAAGAGTAAAAAGGACTACTTGAATCTTAATAATAAAAAAAAAAAAAAAAAAATCGAGCGTAGCCACGGTTCTAAGGGTAGAAGCTAATTATCGGTGATGGAAATTGGATGAGGCCAAAAATAGGGGGGTAGGTGCGGGAATATTGATAAAAATCTGTGTAACCGCTCTTACCCAACCCCTAACCCTATTTTCTGGCTTGAGTTATCATACCTAGAAAGCATACGAATTGAACGAGAACGGAGTGTTAGGCAGTATAAAAATTGCCAATTAGATCGAAAGAGTAAAAAGGACTACTTGAATCTTAGTAATAAAAGAAAAAAAAAAAAATCGAGCGTAGCCACGGCTCTAAGGGTAGAAGCTAATTATCGGTGATGGAGTTAGTAGAAAATAGGGTTAAGGGGTGGGTAAGAGCGGTTACACCGATTATTAATAATATTCCCGCACCTACCCCCTATTTTTGGCCTCATCCAATTTCCATCACCGATAATTAGCTTCTACCCTTAGAGTCGTGGCTACGCTCGATTTTTTTTTTTTTTTTATTATTAAGATTCAAGTAGTCCTTTTTACTCTTTCGATCTAATTGGCAATTTTTATACTGCCTAACACTCCGTTCTCGTTCAATTCGTATGCTTTCTAGGTATGATAACTCAAGCCAGAAAATAGGGTTAAGGGGGTGGGTAAGAGCGGTTACACCGATTTTTAAATTATTCCCGCTACAACCCCCCTATTTTTGGCCTCATCCAATTTCCATCACCGATAATTAGCTTCTACCCTTGGAGCCGTGGCTACGCTCGATTATTTTTTTTTTTTTTTTTTTTTTTATTATTAAGATTCAAGTAGTCCTTTCTACTCTTTTGATTTAATTAGCAATTTTTAAACTGCCTAAGACTCCGCTCTCGTTCAATTTGCATGCTTTCTAGGTATGATACCTCAAGCCAGAAAATAGGGTTAAGGGGGTAGGTAAGAGCGGTTACACCGATTTTTAATATTATTCAGCGTACATATACATATTACACAAAAGAGTAAGAAGCATAAGAAAATTGTTTGTTTCTTTAACGTCTCTTTATGCTACTAAGGCTAATCGGACAATGCTATTGGGAGTCCTAAATTTTGCCTATCCAGGTAATATTAGGATATGGATCTTTGACGAGTACATGACATCGTACAGGCTCGGTACCTCTGTTTTACCTCTATCCGAGGGACGGCATAGCCAAGGATTTTTTCCAAGAGAAAAATACTTAAAGTGCAATTTTCGACACTGATTCTGCTCTTGCTGTTTTTATCCAGTCAAAACTGCCTAAATATCAGTATGAGGTGATTAGTAAGGCGATTAAAGACAGGTGTCTCGATAATTTCCCATGAAATGTTACAAGACATTAACTGACTTGAAAAAAAAAAAAAAATGTTACCTTAAAGGAAATTCAATATTGAGTTAAATCAAATGAAAATAAGCTAAATTAAGTTGGCACGTTAGGTGCGGCATCAGTCCCCGTAACAGCCGATTTTCACATGAAAATGTCCGAACACTTCAAATACTCAATTTAGTCGATTTTTAATGAGATTATTGCATTTAAGTGCAAAAAATGTTGCGAACAGCTGAAATTCTGTTGTTTTTTTAGAATCGGACACCGAGGTCCGATTTTCGATAAAGAATGGCGTAAATCCTTTATCGGCCTGTCCTGCGCCTCTAGTTCCAATCCTTACCAAGAGCCCTTGAGACGCTCATTTAATTCCCTTTTAATCAAAAGATAACGCTTTCGTCAAAGTATTCACATCGGACCCCGACGTCCGATATCGTCTGTGGCTCATGCTAACAGTCGGACCCCGGGGACCGATACCGTCCAATTCAGGATGCCCCTAAAATACGCCGCCGCACCTAACGTGTTAAAAATAAGTTTAATTATTTAAAAATCTTCTTAAAATCCACTTTAAAAATCCTAGGGTCACCGGGGGAAGCGAACTCCGCGACCTTTAGTATTGTAGGTCGCTACGCTAACCACTACACTACAGGTGACCTCTTTAATCAGATGGTATCACGTGGTAGAGTGTTTAGATTCCTTTTGGGTGTTTTAGTTTCCAGTACGTAGAGTATATTATTGAATTTTCAGATATATTTTCCTGATTAAGATTTTTTTTTAAATTTTCAGAAGTTTCAATACCAGCCATTTCTTCCCATTGAAATGCCCTTTATTATCATTTTGGTATGTTTAATTATAGGTTAATAATTACAGTTAAAATAATAGTCTTAAAGGTTATTAAATGATTTCAATATCCCAGGAAATTGATTGGACAGCGTACAGCAGAAGGGAAGTCGAGCATGTTTTATATGAAATTAAACTTTAAGCCTTGGGAAATCTCGATCCTTTTAAAATAAAATCTGGTGCGTGCGCGCAACACACAACTTTCACTTACCAACTTACTTAGATTAGAACTTAATGCGTTTTGTTAATTGCCACTTCTCAAATGAACAGAACATTTTTAATAATAACGCATTGGTTTGTCATTAAAGGCGTAGGGCGCATGCGTGAGCTCAAGGTGCTTTATGAGTTGACGGATTATTTTTCTTTTTTTCTCTTGTATATGTTTACTTGATTTTCTTCATATATCATATTTAGCCATTTCTTATTTTTAGGCGTAATGAAAGACAGTTCATTTCTCAATATTAACTAAAACAAAGGTACTTTATGGGAAAACAAAAAAGGCCCCTTCCCCATTTAAGCCCTCTCAGAACATTTTAATAATGATAAAGCTTACCTGATATTAAATAACAACTAATTTTCATTAAACATAACGAATTTGATAAACATCGTTAAAGCCGTTTTTAAGATAATCGATCAAAAAGGTAAAAATTGGAAAAAAAATTATGAAATAAAGTCCCCCCTCCTGTAGATCAATTTTGATGAAATTTTTACAGTCATATCTCGGGCATATAAATACATCAAATACAAAGTTTGATCAAAATCGTTAAAGCCTTTTTTGAGTAAATAAAAAAAACACGTGAAAATGATACAAAATTTATTAAGTAAAGTCCCCCCTCCGGTTGATCAATTTTGATGAAATTTTTAGTCATATCTCGGGCATATAAATAGATCAAATACTCAGTTTAATCAAAATCGTTAGAGCCGTTTTTGAGAAAATCGAAAAAAACTTAAAAAGTTATTAAATAAAGTACCCCCTCCCTTTGAGTAAATTTGATGAAATTTTAGCTGTCACATCGCGAGCATATACATACTCTAAATACCAAATTTCAGGTTCGCACGGTTTATAGTTTTTGAGCTAGTCTGTTCACATACACACACACACACACACACACACACACACACACACACACACACACACACACACACACACACACACACACACACACACACACACACACACACACACACACACACACACACACACACACAGACACACACACACACAGACCATTTCGCGGGACTTGGTTATTTCGACTCAGGGGACCCCAAAACGTGTATTTCCGTTGAAAACCGGTCGAAAATTTTCACGATCGCAATACTTCCACTTACTATATATTTCATATATAGGTAATTGAAAGTAAAAAAAGTGTCTTTTATTTTTGTCGTAGATCTCTATTCTAACTTTATTCAACCCATAGTTATGCTATATCAATTAGTTTGATCATGAAGTAACTTCTAAGAGGTTTAATTTTTTATTTTATTTTTTTAAAGACAGTTCTACTTTCAATTTATCATTTTTATTTACATTTTCTATTGAAGATTAATGACATAAGCGATGGTTCTTAACAGTTAAAAAAAAAATGATGTCCTGATCCAATTTTAAATAATTTCTAAATTATTTTTGACTATCTTGTGAATTGGCTCATTCCTACTAAATACCGTCTAATTTCTACTCTAGGTAGGTTATTAAGTGAGAGTTGTGTGTTGCGCGTGTCGCACAAGATTTTCCACTCCGTTATGAAATCCAAATTTCTTTCATGGTAGTCCGCAGGAGCAAGTTAAAAATGTTAAAATACAAATTTAATAAATTGTTATCAATCTTCTTAAATCGATAATTATTTTTTCCAAAATATTATCTAATAATTATTATTTCTGTTTTTTAATTTAAAAGTCATTCTTAATTTATAAATAAAAATTTAAATCGATCTTTGATTTTTATTAATTGGATTAAAGATAATGATCACTCACCGAGTGATACGATATTGAATAAATAGTAATGATTAAATTGTGATAAAAAAAATATTGATCAGAAAATAAAAATCACCTTTTAAAAGCAAATTAATCTATTATAACATGTGGATTACAAATCTGGTGCTATTTTGCTTCTAACTTCAATAATGACCGAATTAAGGCCCCTCAAATCAGGTAATTGGCTTTGAATAAAGATGGTGGATCACGATAAAGAGGTACTAGGATTGAGCTTCGACCTTTGTGCAAAATTTTATTAAAATTGGCAAAGTAGTTTTGAATCGGCGTACAGAGGACCGACGATTTTTTTTATTCAATTTTCGGATTCTACACACCTTGAAATAGAATGTCAAATTTTTAAGGGTGGGCGGGGGGGGGGGGGTGCAATAAAACGTATTCTTCGGAAAATCACAATAATAAACTAAAAATTTATATTTCTGATTTATAAAAGTATTAGTCGAAAATTATTATTATTGTTAATCGAGAAAAAAAAATAAATCAAAAATAATGATCAGGTTATGATATTTTTCACTTTGATCAAAAATAAAAATCACTCTCAATAAAAATCATCAAATGATTTTTAAAAATTCCAGATAAAAATTTTGGTTGGATTTGATTTTTATTTTAATTTTAATAATTATAGATTTCACACCCTGATTTTAACTTTTAAATATCAATAAGATTTATTTGAAACATTTAATGATCAGAATACCTCGATGCCTGCCCCCAAATATTTTATCGAATTTTCTCATAATGACATATTTTAATTTAAAATTGTTTAATTGGATAAGAAAAAATCCAACATTAATTATTGGTCATTTTTGACGCTAATGTTTGTTTGTTTAACGTCATTTTATGCCACTAAGGCTAATCGGACGATGATTCACTGAGAACCCTATATTCTGCATAATCAGGTATAATTAGGATACGAATCTTTTAACGGGTACCTGATATCGTACAAGCTCTGAACCTCCATCTGACGCCCTGACCTAGTAGAGACGGCATATTCCAGGATTTTTTACTCCTTTTAAAAAATCCTGGGGCCCTCGCGGGACGCGAACCCTGGACCTTAAGTATTGTAGGTTGCTATGCTGGCCACTATACCACGGGTGCCCCCTTTCTTGCTTTTACTAGGACTGTTCCATTACTATTTATTACGATCAGCAATTTGGGAGATGCAGGTTTTTTCCGTTCCATTTCCCGTTCCAAAACATGTTTGATCAGTTCTTCGAAACACAATCTATGTATTAAATATATAAATAAATAAAAAAAAACAAACATATAAATCAAAGGATAGCGAATTATCTATTAATATATATTATTTTATTACTGATCTATTTCATTTGTTCATTCGAAGCTAGAAATTTGCTTCCTGATTTCAAAATTAACTCCTTTTTTTACTTTCACTTACCTATATATAAAATATATAGTAAGTGGAAGTATTGCGATCGTGAAAAAATTTGACTTCCGGTTTTCAACGGAAATACACGTTTTGGGGTCCCCTGAGTCGAAATGACCAAGTCCCGCGAAATGGTCTGTGTGTGTGTGTGTGTGTGTGTCTGTGTGTGTGTGTGTGTGTGTGAGTGTGAACAGACTAGCTCAAAAACTACAAACCGTGCGATCCTGAAATTGGGTATTTAGTGTAGGTATATGCCCGCGATGTGACAGCAAAAATTTCATCAAAATTGCTTAAAGGGAGGGGGTACTTTATTTAATAACTATTTACGTTTTTTTCGATTTTCTCAAAAACGGCTATAACGATTTTGATTAAACTGAGTATTTGATCGATTTATATGCCCGAAATATGACTGTAAAAATTTCATCAAAATTGATTAACCGGAGGGGGGACTTTACTTAATAAATTTTGTATCATTTTCACGTGTTTTTTTTATTTACTCAAAAACGGTTTTAAGGATTTTGATCAAACTGGGTATTTGATGTATGTATATGCCAAAGATTTGATAGCCAACATATCATCAAAATTGATCAACCGGAAGGGGGACTTTACTTAATAAATTTTGTATCATTTTTACGTGTTTTTTTTATTTATTCAAAAACGGTTTTAACGATTTTGATCAAACTGAGTATTTGATGTATGTATATGCCCGAGATGTGACTGTAAAAATTTCATCAAAATTGATCTACGGGAGGGGGGACTTTACTTATTAAATTTTGTACCATTTTCACATGTTTTTTTTATTTAAACTTGGTATTTCATGTATTTATATGCCCGAGATATGACTGTAAAAATTTCATCAAAATTGATCTACGGGAGGGGGGACTTTACTTAATAAATTTTGTATCATTTTCACGGGTTTTTTTATTTACTCAAAAACGGCTTTAACGATTAACAAAAATAAGATATGAATGTAGAAAAATGTGTGACTTTGGGAAATGATAATTAGCAAAACACGTCAATTTCTAATCTAAGTAAGTTAGTAAGTGAAAGTTGTGTGTTGCGCGCACGCACCAGATTTTTTTAAGTTTGATTTCCATTTGTATTAACATGATTTAGTTTTTAATTAAAATATTCAAAAATTATCTCGTATTTTTACTTTCACTTACCTATATATGAAATATATAGTAAGGAAAGTGTTGCGATCGTGAAAAATTTCGAATTCCGGTTTTCAACGGAAATACACGTTTTGGAGTCCCCTGAGTCCAAATAACCAAGTCCCGCGAAATGATCTGTTTGTGTGTGTGTGTGTGTGTGTGTGTGTGTGTGTGTGTGTGTGTGTGTGTGTGTGTGTGTGAACAGACTAGCTCAAAAACCATAGGCCGTACAAAACTGAAATTGGGTATTTAGTGTAGGTATATGCCCGCGATGTGACAGCAAAAATTTCATCAAAATTGCTCAAAGGGAGGGGGTACTTTATTTAATAACTTTTTACGTTTTTTTCGATTTTCTCAAAAACGGCTCTAACGATTTTGATTAAACTGAGTATTTGATCTATTTATATGCCCGAGATATGACTGTAAAAATTTCATCAAAATTGATCAACCGGAGGGGGGACTTTACTTAATAAATTTTTACTTAATAAATTTTGTATCATTTTCACGTGTTTTTTTTTATTTACTCAAAAACGGTTTTAACTATTTTGATCAAACTTGGTATTTGATGTATGTATATGCCAAAGATGCGACAGCCAACATTACATCAAAATTGATCAACCGGAGGGGGGACTTTACTTAATAAATTTTGTAAAGTCCCCCGTGTTTTTTTTATTAACTCAAAAAGGCTATAACGATTTTTATCAAATTCGTCATGTTAAATGAGAATTAGGTGTATTTTAATATGTAAGGTAAGCTTTATCATTATTAAAATGTTCTGAGGGGTTTTTTTTTTTTGGGGGGGGGTCTTTTTTGTTTGTTTGTTTCCTATAAAGTACCTTTGTTTTTGTTTATATGGAGAAATTAACTGTCTCACGTTACGCCTAAAAATAAGAAATGGCTAAATATGAGATATGATAAAAAAAAAGAAAACATAAAGAGGAGAAAAAAAATAAAAATATTCAGTCAACTCATAAAAATCGTTGAGCCCACGCATGCGGAGTACTCCATTAATGACAGACCATTGTTCATAATTAAAGCCGTTCTTTTCATTTGAGAAGTGGCAATTAACAAAACGCATTAATTTCTAATCTAAGTAAGTTGGTAAGTGAAAGTTGTGTGTTGCGCGCACGCACCAGATTTTTTACTTTCACTTACCTATATATGAAATATATAGTAAGTGGAAGTATTGCGATCGTGAAAAATTTCGACTTCCGGTTTTCAACGGAAATACACGTTTTGGGGTCCCCTGAGTCCAATTAACCAAGTCCCGCGAAATGGTCTGTGTGTGTGTGTGTGTGTCTGTGTGTCTGTGTGTGTGTGTGTGTGTGAACAGACTAGCTCAAAAACTATAAACCGTGTGAACCTGAGATTGGGTATTTAGTGTATGTATATGCCCGCGATGTGACAGCAAACATTTGATCAAAATTGCTCAAAGGGAGGGGGTACTTTATTTAATAACTTTTTAAGTTTTTTTCGATTTTCTCAAAAACGGCTCTAACGATTTTGATTAAACTGAGTATTTGATCTAGTTATATGCCCGAGATATGACTGTAAAAATTTCATCAAAATTGATCAACCGGAGGGGGGACTTTACTTAATAAATTTTGTATCATTTTCAAGTGTTTTTTTTTATTTACTCAAAAACGGCTTTCACGATTTTGATCAAACTGGGTATTTGATATATGTATATGCCAAAGATGTGATAGCTAACATTTCATCAAAATTGATCAACCGGTAGGGGGACTTTACTTAATAAATTTTGTATCATTTTCAAGTGTTTTTTTTTTATATACTCAAAGACGGCTTTCACGATTTTGATCAAACTGGGTATTTGATGTATGTATATGCCAAAGATGTGATAGCCAACATTTCATCAAAATTGATCAACCGGAGGGGGGACTTTACTTAATAAATTTTGTATCATTTTCACGTGTCTTTTTTATTTACTCAAAAACGGTTTTCACGATTTTGATCAAACTGGGTATTTGATGTATGTACATGCCAAAGATGTGATAGCCAACATTTCATCAAAATTGATCAACCGGAGGGGGGACTTTACTTAATAAATTTTGAATCAATTTCACGTGTTTTTTTAATTTACTCAAAAACGGCTTTCACGATTTTGATCAAACTGGGTATTTATGTATGTATATGCCAAAGATGTGATAGCCAACATTTCATCAAGATTGATCAACTGAAGGGGACACTTTATTTCATAACTTTTTTTCTAATTTTTAGATTATCTCAAAAACGGCTTTAACGATTTTCTTCATATTCGTCATGTTTAATGAAAATTGAGTGTTATATAATATCACATAAGCGTTATCATTATTAAAATGTTCTGAGGGGTTTATAGAGCAAATGAAAAAAAAAAAAAGAAATGAATGTGGAAAATGTGTAACTTTGAGAAGTGGCATTAACAAAACGCATTATTTTCTTATCTAAGTAAGTTGGTAAGTGAAAGTTGTGTGTTGCGCGCACGCACCAGATTTTTATTTTTTCGAATTAACTATATTATTGATACTTCGGTCCGCGTAATATAAATGACTGTCAGTATGTAATAGAGGGTGTGATTATATTTTTTTTTTTTTTTTTACTCTTTTCTGTTCAGGATGTAAGTTTTTAACAATCCCAATTTTCTTAATTGCTTTCATTAATATTAAATGCCTTTAATAAAAGTTAGAAATGGAAAACACTTCTAAAAGTTTATTCATCATGAAATTCTTGAAAGACCAATAATTTTGCGTGAGTTTTCAAAGTTCTCTTTTCTTATGTTCGCAGGAAACATATTTTACAAAATTCTGGTGCGATGCGTGCAACACACATCTTTCACTTACCAACTTACTTAATAAACAAATATGTAAACGCATTTACTAATTCGGCAATGCAAGTATACCATCGCGTCTGATTTTATAATTCTGTATGTCCCTAGTTGCTTCATTTAGTTGCGATGGAAACAAATAATTTTTATTTAATATGTATGTTACGAAACACTTTGGCAACTCTTCCCATGAATAGAACACGCCATTGATTATAAATAATTTTTTGCCATTGGTTATAAAAACCTTTTTTTTTTTTTTTTTTTTTTTTTTTTTATTAGATTTATGTTTCCAAACTGATAAAACTTTTATGAGCAATAACTTCAATTTAAAAGTTATGAAAAAACTTTTATTTCTCAGAGTAAATTATTGAATTCCCTTCAACCAACAACGAAATTCATACTAGATATTTTTTATAACATAAAATAAACAATATTTCTAGCTATGAACAGCCAAAATTAAAAACAACTCACCGTCACAGTAAGCATGTTCTTAAAATAATAAAATCCTTTGACAAAATAGCATACTATAAACTCACAATCTCCATGAGGCACACTTCTTAAGCCTTGAGTACATTTGGTATTCATTAAAATAATATAATTTTCTTCTTTTTTTCAGGCGAAATCTTGCTGCTTTGGAACTCGATGGCAGCTCCTAGAAGATTTCAAACAAACTATAAGAAAATATGCCAGAACAGGAGACGAAATTATCAAATCAATGGACGATTTCCTCGTAAAAAGGAAATACAGTTCCTTGGACTTCTTATACAACATCGACCACATACCTTACCTAGAACGCGGCGACCTGCGGCCATATTGTACCAATGTTTATCAGCGTCTGGACGGTCTTTTATATTCTTACAAATCGGAAATTGCGGTACTGGAGACTCCGCTAATTAGCATGAGGCTCGAAATAAAGGACAGGATATCAGACCTCAATTCTACAATTGACGTCTATTACAGGATAGCGGAAAACAAACACGGACAATGCCAGCCTGGGGATTACGCCTGCGAGGAGCAGATCTTCTACTGGTTAGAGGATAAAGTGCACCAGTTGCAGTGCAGGGTCAAGGCGTGTAGAGTAGAGAAAAGTCACACAGTGGTCGCAAGGTCAGTATCCAGCTGCGAAGAGTTCACTTGCGAAAATGGGGAATGCATTCCGCACGGGAGCGTGTGCAACAATAACACTGATTGCGAAGACGGGAGCGACGAGTCACCAGACTGCTCGAGGTTCTGCTTCGACGGATTCCACTGCCGGGACCTCCGCTGCATCGGGAAGGAGCAGATCTGCGACGGTAACCGGGACTGCGATGACGGCGCCGATGAGCAGCGCTGCAAGACAACGGAAATGCTGTACAGCAAAGATGAAGCCGCTACCTGCAGCCTCGATGGTGGCAACTTCCAGTGCGCCAACAAGGCATGCGTTCCCTTGCTGAAGGTGTGCGACAGCAACGACGACTGCGGGGACGGTTCGGACGAGGGTGAAGGGTGCAAGGACAAGAACTGCTCGGCGGGGTGCACGGCCAGCGGAGGGGTCTGCCTGCCCGGGCCCAAGGGGGCGCTCTGCCTCAACGACTGCCCGCACGGGTCGGCCGATGACGGGGGCACGTGCCGGCCCGGTCCGATGCGGTCGCCGGACAGCCTCGCCGCCCTCTTCGAGCAGGTCCCGTACCTCTTTCAGCGCTACGTCGGGGCCGAGGCGATGCACAAGAAGCGACTCATCTCCAACCTGGAGAGTGCCTTCAGCGCCTGCGAGGGACCACCTCAGGGTCAGCTCAGTTCCCGTATTCCTACCCTCAAGAAGATTTTTCAGACTTCGCAATAAGAAAGTAGCACATATATAAATAAATTTATGAATAGAGTAATAACAATAAAGCATTATATATTTTCTGTTTTATTATTAACATTATTGAACCTCTCATTTTCTTTTCATCCTTTATTATTCTTGTAAAAAAAAATTACCAAAATAATTAACCTGAATTGCCAAAATGCATATATTGGCATTACGACTTTGTAATAGAATCTATCAGCACAAAAATTCATGCACAGAATACAAAAATAAAATAAAATAACCCAAAACTGCCCTAGCTAAACACACTTGCGAGCATAAACATAGCTTCGATTATGACAACACTATAATTTTGCATATAGAAAATTCTGAGCAAAAATTAAAATATCTTCAAGCACTATATATAGCTGCAAACATTAATAAGGTTGTCAATTTTAATACTGATGCAAGAAATCTTAACAATTTTTTTGCTGAAACTATTAACATTTTAAACCAATAGTGAATTATTTATTCTAGATTTGCCTTTACTTTTGGTGCATGATGTTATGTGTGTATGGGTGTGAGTGTGTATGAATATATGTAAAATTAAAGGTACAAGTACTGAAGTGCGGCTTATGCGCCGTTCACTAAGGCGCCCTTCAATGTAAGGCCTGATCTCCACTGATAAGGACCCCTCTTTAACTGAAATAAAGGCGACGGTAGTTCGAAAACATCAGGGTCACATAACCTCTCAAAACAGCCCACGCCCATCAGCCGCTCTTCAGTACCTTTACCAAATTAAATTACTTTAATTGAACCTTTTTCAACTATTGTATTTAATTTTCTATAGACATTATTGAATTATTATTTCGGTTATCTAAATTTGTTTGAATATTGGCAACACTGTATATTTCCCTGTTAGCCCTCCTTCCATATGGGAAGGTTTCAGTCTGTTTCTATCTTGCTTGCGAAACCCTTGTAGCCCTGAAGATGCCTGGATAGGCGAAAATATGGCATGTAATCAGCATGATTAAGTGAATTATTGAAATAATACGATATTTTGAGGCCTTGCATTCTATATCTAAAAAAAAATTACTTAATTTGATACATACTATTTTTTACGATAAGTGAATAAGAATTTATATTAATAAATACATGAATAGCCCGGGGTGGTGGAAAAAAAACTACAAACAGTATTAAACTATTTTTATTGCAGCCGTTTCCACCCAACAACGCGGGTCTTCGTCATGGCATGTGAGGTTGGAGGTTTCTGGGCATGGAACCCTACAATGTCACATGCCCTGAAGAAGACCTGCATTGTTGAGTCGAAACTTTGACTGCAATAAAATATTTTGATACTATTTGTAGTTTTTTTACTGCCACCCCGATTATTCTTATATTTATTCAATATTCGGTCAACCGAACACTTATCCAAGAATTATATTATTTTTAATTTCTTTCTGAAATAGTTTCTAGCTTTTCCCTTTCAGCAACAATCTTTTCTAAAAATTCACTGGTTGATTGTGGTTAAGGTTAAGGTCAATGGTTATTCTGCTCCCGAACCAAAGCCTTTCATCCCATACCACAAAAGATTAATGTCGTAAAAAACTTCATTAAAAAAGCGAAAGAAATAACAGACCAAATATACATTTTAGAAATTAAAGATAAAATTTATAATATATTAAGGGAAAATTTCTATCCTAAAAGATTAATTAACAAAATTTGGTATAATAATACAAAGAATATAATAGTAAGAAAAGAAGAAAACAATAGTGAACAAAAGAATGGGGTTTCAGAAAATAAAGTATCGAAACAAAATAAAGATATAAACATAAAAAAAAACAAAAACAAAAAACAATAAAAGACTTTTATAAAAATACAAATAAAGATAATCTAGAAAAGATACAGGGAGAGGATAAAAAAGAAAAAATAGAGAATAAAAACATAAAAAAACAATACTTCAAAATGAACTACATATATCCCAAAATTGACAAATAATATACAAAAAATATTAAAACAATACGACCTAGAAGATATAAAATTAGGTACCTATAATAACAATAAAATAGAAAATTTCCTTAGCAATACTAAAGATAAAATAGAATGCATGCAAAGGAAGAATACTATATATAAGATTGAATGTGGTGAATGTGATGGTATTTATATAGGAGAAACGTCTAAAAAATTAGATACAAGAATAAAACAGCACACAGCAAATTGTAATAATATTAAAAACATTAATGTCACAGCCCTAGCCCAACATAGTATTGTAAAAAAACATAAATTTAATTTCAAAGAGGTAAAAATTTTAGGAGTAGAAAAAAATACAAAAAACAGAAAATTAATAGAAACCATACACATAACAAAAAACATTGAAAATGCAGTCAATTATAAAACTGATTCCATAAAAGTAAGCAGCCATTACGCAGATATTATATAAAAAATTTAAATATCAAAAAGTGAATAAGATGAAAAAAATCATATATAAAAATTAATTACAATAAGAATTGGTTGGATAAGGAACATTGAGGTAAATAAGACAAAGTTCAGTCAGTAATAGATAGTGTGATAAGAATATTGTAGTAAAAAAGTGGTAGTCATGTGAATATATATAATTTTTTTTATATAAAATGACCAATTTACTTAGGTAATGGAATATAACTGTAATATAGAAATAGATGGACCTAGCCACCAAAAATTGTCAGGTACTATTCAATATATGGATTGTTGAATTGATCAAATATGTTATGTTATTTAAAATGATTGATTATTTAAAATGGACACATTTTGTAATAGGTGTAAGGATTACTAGTTCTTGGCAGAAGAAATTTGCCCTGAAGAGGGACGAATAGTCCGAAACGTCGGCAAATTAATGTATATGTTATAAATTTTTAATAAAAGAAATTTGGAAGAAGTATTTCACCATTCTTCATTTACACTATTTTTAATTTCTTTCTGAAATAGTTTCTAGCTTTTCCCTTTCAGCAACAATCTTCTCTAAAAATTCACTGGTTGATAGTGGTCAAGGTTAAGGTCAATGGTTATTCTGCTCCCGAACCAAAGCCCCTTTACTTTTAAAATTTCGAAAAAACAGAAAATTATAATTTTTCTTTTATTATATAGAAATTATTCAAATTTAATGTCTTAAAAATAGCTGACCTCCAACCCTATAAATCTGTAATTAAAAATCTAAAATTAAGGTAGGTAGTTGTTGAAGATTTTTCAGCACCTATTTTCACAAACTGGTGAAAATTTTAATACATAAAACCAGGGGAATCAATTGAGGTATGTCCCCTAGGAAATAAATTTTCTTTTTAAGAATGCCTCTTTTTTTTTTTTATTCTGAACATCCTAATATTTTTCAACATTATCGTTTTATACTCTTAATTATATTAATTCTACAAAAAATTTATTTTTTTTTCCAACATTCATACTTTATAAATATGATTATATTAGCTCCGATGACTTTTTTAGATTTAAAAATTCATGGCAATACGGCTTCTATATTTTACCATAAACTTTTATATTTTTGAAAAACTTTTCAGGAATTTTCAAATTGTGTACCTTTCTTTTTAAATTATATTTGTAAAAATTAAATTAAATAACTTTTACAGTTAGTTTAAAATACTAATTAAATAATTTCACTTATGTAAAGTGTCATTCTTAACATATTTTCCTTTATTATTCCAATTGTGAAACAAACATGTTCTAGGTTCAAGCTCAAAAGCACACCCATGCCCATACTCACTGGCGTCACCAACACCAAATTATTGGGGGGGGGGGGCGAATCAATATGCTCATAGATAGGTAAAAATTTGAGAGGCTAAAAGTTGAAATAACAATGCCTAAAAAGACAACAATAACAATGCATTTAAATCCTCCTCAAATGATGTATTTTAAAGGTATTTTATATAACGTGCCAATTTATGTCACAGTCAGAGTGTAAGTAGCTGGCTCCTTCCAAAATATTGGGGGGGGGGGGCGTCCCCTATGTCCCCCCCCGGAGAGGACACCCGTGCCTATGCTCCACATGCATTGGCTATGTCGGATACCCCTTACTTATCATAAAAATTGTGGATGTGAATGGAGATTTATTAAAAAAATTTATGTTTAACTTATATAAAATTAAACTTGCTATGTTCCATGTTTTTTTCCCTAATTCCCTGGTTCAATGTTCCTTAAAATCTATATTTAACAGAAGTATGTTCCCCCACTATATCACATAACACTTATTTCATTTTCGTCTTATTATCGTTCTCTCACACAATCCTTTTCTTGGCACACCTGGATCAAATATTATGACAAAATTTCTAATCACAAGCAAGTGCAAAAGCATCCAAAATTGTGAAGAACAGAGCAGCACCATCTCTTGGGCTTCATGAAAAGTCCCATCCCTGACCTGATGGATTCTGACAGATTCCTTTTAAGATTGATTCGGAAATTGATATTTTGCCTCAGAAGAATTAAATCTTTATGACCGTTGATAAAGATAGATGCCCATTGAAGATCTAAGATCTAGACCTAAGCTGGTTGTGGGGATGACAAAGAAACACTATAGGAGATGCCAGTCCAACACACATATTCTCCAGGAAAATAAATCAGTAAATGATGTGAAAAAAAGTTCCTCCAAATATAATCTCCATTCTTCAGATTTCAGTAGGCCTAATACATAATATCTAACTTATTATATTTAGAACATTTTGGGCACCATCAAAATTAAAAATGGGAGATCAGTTTTTGGGTGTTAATTATCACAAATTAGTGTGGCAGTACTACCGAGAAAGCTAATTCGCACAGGGTTTGTAAGATGTTACATTAGATACAACAAGACACAGTCTGCCATCACTAGCTAAGAAACCAGACTTTATTAATTAGTTGCTTTATATAATTTATTTATATGTTATTTATTATTGTGTGATATGTAAATTATTATAAACAAGTATATATATATTTATATATTTATTTTAGTGATATCTTAGATAATAGTCTATTAACAATATTTATTGATATTATATCTTGTGGCTAAAGATGAAAAGATTGTGTATAAAATAATAATTATTAGTATTGATGTTATCATTTTTATTAAGTATTTGTGTGTTTGTTTATTTTTACTTATATCAAATATTTAGATATACTATATAATTGCCTTGCGGACTCAAGATGTCCTTTTTCTAATCCATAAAAGATTTTCAATTTATACAAGAATTTGTATTCTTTAACAATTGAATTTAATCAATCAATCAATATAATTTATTTAATTTATTTTTATTTTTTATCTATTGCTATTAAAAGCAATAGATAAAACGAGTTAATCTACCCACCATCGGCTACTTCTCTCCAGTTTGCTGTATGCAGTTCTGCAACATCTTTTTTTTTTAATTCTAATTAAAAATCTGCTTTTTGGCCACCCGCAGGGTCCTGTGGCTTCAGACAATTCATTGTAAGTTTAGGTTCAAAATAAGTTAGTTTACACACCTATCTTGACCTCATTATATATATCTTAAACTAAATTATCATTATTACTAAATGAACAAAGACAAATTAAGGATAATAAAGAAAGGGTTACAAAAAGGTGTAAGTCCATAAACACCAGGTTGCTTTTACCAACAATCGATCCAAAAAGATTATGTGTATTTAGAACCATGCTGCAGGATACCATGACACAAACTAGAAGGTAGTAGGCTACTGCTACGTTCCTGGCCTCCCGCTTTTCTAAGGCGGGTGGGGGTTACCAGAAAAGGCATATACCTAATTAATATTGTAATTAATGTACTTAATTCGCCTTAATGTAAATTGGATACTTTTCCAAAGGTGACGTGTTTACCAATTCTATTTTATTCTAATAAACCTGTGGCATAGGGTAAATGATAATAAATAAATAAATGTAAATTGAACTATATCTTTAATTTTATTGACCAATCATGTAGATCATTTATACCCCCTTTAATATATCATTTAAAGATATTTTACTGACACAAATTAGTTAATGGATGCTGACTGGCAACTTACATTATTTAATAAATGCTGACCACACAATATTACAATTAGTGCTGTATATGTATTAACCTTATCTGGTGGGCACTCTCTGGTGTTGTCTTTGGCCTATCTGCTGGATCAGTCCCTGCCATCTCTGACGCTCTCTCAGACTCAGCACAGCATCCCATCTCGGTCTGTCTCACTATCTGTCTGCTCGTCTGCCCTTCTCGATCCACTCTCGTCCTCTTGGCAAACTCCCCGACCTCTGCCCACATCCGAACTCCCTACTCCACTCTTTTTGACTTGTTTTTATTGGTTGGCCACCCTAAAATTCCCATTCCGTGCTATATTTCTACATTTCTTCGGCGGTGTCTTTGCCGGGGTAAAACCCGGGTTTATGGTCCAAAGTTTCTCCAACCACCTTCTTAGGAATTTCCCTGAGTCAGTGTCGGCAGCCTTGTCGGTCCTTGGCTTTACTTATTTTAAATTTCCAACAATACGTTTATGGCCCGGATACTTTCAAGGCGGTATTCCCCGGACCTTGCCGCCTGCTGCATTCAGGTAAAACCAAACACTCGGTTCGAGCATATTCAGTACTTTGAAACGATGAACATATTATATTAAATTATTAATGCAATTAATTCCCTATCCAGGCAGCATCCACGATACATAGCACTATGATAGGTGGGTACTGTTTTATGTATGCAGAAACCTACTAGAAGTCTGTTAAAATACTACAAAACCTATAACAAAACAATCCATTAACGGTTTTGGGTGCCCTACTGTGTAAGAAAGGACTGTTTCTTCTTCAGTTCTGTATAGCCTGGAGGTGATTTGACCGTGTTCACTCTCAACTCTCAGGTTTTTCCCCCATAATTTTTTTCAAATAATCAACCCACTTTATAGAAGTTGGGTTTGCCCCACTTGGTTGGATATATCCGGCTCAGAGACGATCTATGACAGTATATTAAAGATATCCTGCACCAAGCGAGATTTGCATCCTTATCTTTAAGATACCCCTTAACTAAAAATACTACTAACAAAATTTAAATAATATAAACAAAGCAATATGTAACTTTCAACAAAACCAGCTTCTATTACAAAAACATAGCTCGCCCTACGTTCACTCGACTGAGAGCGAGGAAGGACTGCTGGACTGCCTGTCCTGGAAGCTCCTCATCCTGGACAAGAGGAGCTCCTTCTTGACCCGGAGGGCCGCCATCCTGGCCGCTTGGACCTGCTCCTCCAGCTCCGCCTCCTCTTGCAGCAGTCGCAGCCGCTCCCGCAGCACCGCGTTGCTCCACGGCATCGGCAGGTCCGTCAGCGTCAGGGTCGACCGCGCCCGGTTCGTCCGCTGCAGATCCTGCGGGGTCAGGACAAGACAGGTCAACTATCTTTACAGGAGCGAGACATCATGAATACATGATCATCATCTTCTATACATTATTTCTAAAGGGTTTTTTTTATTCTCGGTATACCATTATAGGGGGGGTCACCTGTGGTGTTGTGGTTAGCATGGCAACCTACAATATTAAAGATCGCGGGTTCAATTCCAGCGGTGGCCCTAGGATTTTTTAATGGGAGTAAAAAATCCTTAGCTATGCCGTCCCTCGGATAGGACGTAAAATGGAGGTCCCGAGCCTGTACGATGTCAGGTACTCGTTAAAGATCCCTATCCTAATTATACCTGGATAGGCAAAATTTAGGACTCCCACTGTAGCATCGTCAGATTAGCCTAAGAAGCATAAAAATGGACGTTAAACAAACAAACAAACCATTATAGGGTGTTTTTGACAATAGGCACACATTTCCTTTTAGCCAGTAACATGTGATTTAATGATTTATTTTTTAACTCACGGCTACCAGGTTACAAACCATATGTTTGTGAAGGTTTCCGTTTATTATTGGTTTCATAGTTCAATTACTCTAACTATTTAACCCAAACTAGTGAAAATACGACTATAAGGTGCGCTAGTAGTTTTACAAAATGTCAGAAGGAACGGGGATAGACTTAGTTTATGTGGTAGAGATCATTGGTAATTTTAAAAGACCATTAATTGAAGGGCAGGCTATCCTTGATGCAAACCACATTATTACATGTGGAATAGTATCTAGAAGTAAAAATGCAGTTATTTTACAAGCCTTCTGCCTTCAAACAAGCGATCTTAAAGGACTGCCCCATCAAATAAAAGTGGAAATCAAATTTATTAATAATAGTAAGCAATTTTCGCGTAAAGCTGGTAGTTCTGGTAAATGCCAACACATCATTGTAACTTTACTCTACGTTTTTCAGTTAATAATAACATCAATTACCTATTCATACAATCATTGTTATGGCAGCTGTCATTTTCATGACAGCTTAGTTTCTTTGTCATATTATTTATTTATTTGTCAAAACTTTCTGGCATCGCATTGAAAAGTTGGAAAAATTAAGTACAACGGGTGTAATTAAAAAATGGGGAAAATTAAAAAAGAAAAACAAATCTATGACACTCTGACCCCAATGTGATTTGCATAAAACTAGCATTTTGGAATAATAAAATGTCAACTACTAATATTTACCTGGATAAATATAGTAACTTTCTTTAAAATGAAGACTATATATCGTCATATGTTTCGAAACAGGCTTATCTATTCTTAATTTTACGATCCACTCTTTAAGAAGCTTTTTATTTTTTGGAAATAAATGGAATGACACGTCTTTGGATTTTCTAATTGAACACTGAGGGACCGAGCAATACTTATTAGACATTTTGCAAATAATTTTTTGCTCAATCGGGTTTCAATTACGGAAAAATAAATTAAAAACGCCAAAAAACCCTATGAATCCCAGGTAATGGCCCGGCTTCAACAAAGTTTGTCCAATTTATGGTATTTATTGACGTGCGTCAATTTTAAATTATTTTATATTAATCTAAACTTAATTTGTGGGTGACCACCTTAGAATAAATAAATGGACAAACTTTGTCCACCTCCCGTTACTCGCAAAAAATTGCGTGATCGGGTAGTAGGTATCAGTGAAGAGGAAGGATTGGCTCTACTTGGAGCCGAGCTCTGTGGTGTAGTGGTTAGCATCCGCGCATGTCACGCGGGAGACCCGGGTTCGACTCCCGGCGGAGCCAAATCTTTTCTCTTCAAAAAATAAATTATTACCTATTTAATAATAGGTTTTCAACAGATGAGCAAAACGCCTTCCTTAGCGGTCTCATAACTGTTATACCAATCCAAAGTCGTCGTCCCAGAACAAATTCTGCGGTATCTATACCAAATAAATCTTCTTATGTTTATAAAGTTACAGTGAAAAATGAGAACAATAATTATCAATTCAGTAATATTCAAGTTTGTTTGAAGGTTTTTTTGTCAATTCATAGCATTAATGAAACTCGAGTCCGGTTCATTAATAAAAGTTTAATTAATACCGGGATGGGGCCAAAAGATCAACGCGGGCAACATAACTATCGACCTCACAAAAAGTAGACGGAATAGAGAAACAAATTTATTTCTATTAGCAAATAGAAATAAATTTGTTATTTAAAGTATAATTGTTTTGTTTGTTTACCCAAAAAAGTAATAATAATTTATGGGTCACAAACAAATAAGCAATGGACTGCAGTGGTTTTGGTCAACAACAATGAGCAGTTTGGTGATGTTTTGTTATTTCATTAGCATTTAAACTGCTATTTGGTTTCAGAAATTTTGCACAATGGTAAACAATTATCTGGGTTGGAGGAATATTTTTTTTAAACTGATTTTAGCTTTTGGATAATGGATCAAGAGGACCATAAACTTTAGATTTCATTTTTCTCAGAATGAACTGGAATGGCCTACCGTGGTTTTTCCCCATGACCCTTCACATTATACTTTTGTATCACAAATAGTACCTTAAGAGTAACCTCCGTCAAGAGTAAAGTACATCTTACTCTTGAGAGTGATTAGTAAACATTGATGGTAAAATGCCCCGAAAATAGAAATCCTTAAATTGCATTTTTCATAAAATAAGCTTCCATGCACTTCTTAGGACTTCTGTGAAGTAAGCCATCGATATGGATCTTTGAATTGCAAATATTTATTAAAATAAATAATATGAAAATAATACGAGCGCTGAAAAGTAACTATTGTACTCATTCTGTAAATAAGACTGTAAGTTACTGTACTTAACTCACCAAGGGTAGGAGATCCAGGTTGGAAGCCTGTTCGGATAGTGCGGTGTTCGTCGAAACGTCAGCGGTAATCGGTAACTCCGTCTGCACTGTTATATCTGGGAAATCATATTTCTTCGTCATTTAATATTTAAAAAAAAAAAGAGCTAAAACTTAAAAAATATTTAACATTAATTATATATTAAGGTATAAATCCAAAAACTTAACCCATATCAACCAAAATTAAATTAATGCAGTCTCCAAAATGCATTAACCTTTACCGTTTCCTTGGTACAGGCATCAGCAGTTCAAAAATATTACTAAAATATCATTCGTGAGAGATAAAAAAGGGTTTTAATATTTCACGTCCTTAAATCGAAAATTTTATTTAAACATAAAAAATGTGCAAATTGTAGAAATATAATTATGTGTAAAAAAAAAAATTGTATAAATAAAAAATTTAAAGGTTTGAACGTTGCTCTTTACCTATATTAAAAAGAAAAAAAAAAGTGAGCCCCAGATCTGAATATTTCTTTCTGGATCCACCACTGGATCACACTACAGAGTACTTTTACATAAGCCAAAAAATTTAAAAAAAATTTAGCTCGACTTTCAAAAATATCCCTTTTAAAACCTTTTTCAGTATTCAAGGTTGTTTTTTTTCCAGTTCTCTACAATTGATCAGTTTATTTTCGAAGACTATCTCTTTCAATTCGTTCTAAGGTTTTAGATTCTTTGTCAGGACACAAATTTATTTCTTATGCTCCATAAGAAAAAATGGTACTTGTGTATTTTTTTTGGAGCGGTACAACTTACCCTATTACACTGGTTACTTTGCTTAACCTACCTTTCTTAACTTGAATTAACTTACTTTCTGCGTTTTAACCGGGTTTCAGTCAAAAGGAGCTTTGTTTATTCATTATTCTTCTTATTTATATTATATTGACCGATTTGACTTTATTTACGATATGCTAGCAATTGTAAATCGCCATCTTCGGAAGAATGTACTCTCAAATTTATTTTAAAAATTGGAATAATTCCATCTTGGAAAGTGTGTGGAAATAGGGAGGATTTCCATTGACTTCATTAAAAACCCTCCATACATACGTAAAATATGTTTAGATTCATGTTTATGTGAATATATTTAGCAGCGTTATTATAAAGAATAGGACCGACAAACTAAAGACTGTTTTGATAACGTTAAGCAGTTTCTACCATTTCAATGAAATAAAAATTCATAAATCTGTCGTTTTGAATTACGATTTCGATAAATACCAGCTAGAGATACAATTAATTGTATGAAGACAAGGATATAGTAGTTTTCAAACTTGGGAGGCTTCGTTGGGCTTAAGGTCCCCAAGAAACTTAAAACAGAGGTTTTGCATTGTGCCCACAGAGTTGGAAGACCAAAAACGATTTGGATGGATGGTAGTCGACTGATGTGGGACATCTCATCGGAACTAAGAAATTGGGTAGCAGCAGCACAGGATAGAGCTTATTGTTGGAGGAGGCCTAAATTCAGAAATGGATTTTTGTGCCACTTAAGAAGAAGATCAGGTAGACAGATGTTCTAAGCGTAACAGTTTCGTGTCATGTTATAAACATACAACAATATCTGAGGAACCACTACAATATAAGTAGTGGTTCCTCAGATACACAAGTACCGAAAAAAAATTATTAAACATTATAACCTAATAACGACACTGTCCTCTAGAACTTCCACAATACAGTTATTTAAGATTTTCATAATTTTGACGATTCTTATACCATCTCTATTTTATAACTATTATTTGTAGAATGTGTTTTATTCACCAATAATAATAAGCAGTCCATGATACTTAGCAGATTTGGTTTCTTAATCATTTCCTTTTTACTTTCACTTACCTATATATGAAATATATAGTAAGTGGAAGTATTGCGATCGTGAAAATTTTCGACTTCCGGTTTTCAACGGAAATACACGTTTTGGGGTCCCCTGAGTCAAAATAACCGAGTCCCGCGAAATGGTCTGTGTGTGTGTGTGTGTGTGTGTGTGTGTGTGTGTGTGTGTGTGTGTGTGTGTGTGTGTGTGTGTGTGTGTGTGTGTGTGTGTGTGTGTGTGTGTGTGTGTGTGTGTGTGTGTGTGTGTGTGTGAACAGACTAGCTCAAAAACTATAAACCGTGCGAATCTGATATTGGGTATTTAGAGTATGTATAAGCACGCGATGTGACAGCAAAAATTTCATCAAATTTTCTCAAAGGGAGGGGGTACTTTATTTAATAACTTTTTAAGTTTTTTTCGATTTTCTCAAAAACGGCTCTAACGATTTTGATTAAACTGAGTATTTGATCTATTTATATGCCTGAAATATGACTGTAAAAATTTCATCAAAATTGATCAACCGGAGGGGGGACTTAACTTAGTAAATTTTGTATCATTTTCACATGTTTTTTTTATTTACTCAAAAACGGTTTTAACGATTTTGATCAAACTTGGTATTTGACGTATTTATATGCCAAAGATGTGATAACCAACATTTCATCACAATTGATCAACCGGAGGGGGGACTTTACTTAATAAATTTTGTATCATTTTCACGTGTTTTTTTGATTTACTCAAAAACGGTTTTAACGATTTTGATCAAACTTGGTATTTGATATACTTATATGCCCGAGATATGACTGTAAAAATTTCGTCAAAATTGATCTACGGGAGGGGGTACTTTACTTAATAAATTTTGTATCATTTTCACGGGGTTTTTTTATGTACTCAAAAACGGCTTTAACGATTAACAAAAATAAGATATGAATGTAGAAAAATGTGTGACTTTGGGAAATGATATTTAGCAAAACACGTCAATTTCTAATCTAAGTAAGTTGGTAAGTGAAAGTTGTGTATTGCGCGCACGCACCAGATTTTTTATTGTTGATCCTGTTCTTCATAAAACGCGATCCAAGCATTTTGCGCCTGTTACTGTACAAGTCTATCCTGTCGCAAGCTGGTCTGACTTCACCTGCCCTGCGTTCTCTGGTTCTTCCTGTCGCCCTTCCTTTAATTCTTACATCGTGCAAATTTTACTCATTCATATTTTCAGATTCGCGGTTACAGAAAAAACGGACGGTGCCTGTTTGGCAGTATCCTTCCCACCTATGGCGTCAGATCTCTCGGGTTCAAGGCCAGTAAAAAACTGGTATAGGTCCAACGATTTGGCATCTTCAGCAGAGTCAGGCAGGCCCATATTTCTTTCCATACAACCTGCGGGCGGTTACGGACATCCTGGAAAACCACACCGCGATTTTCAATAAGATAACGAAGTAGGTTTATCACTCCTAAGCCGGGGGAGGGGGGGGGGGGGAGGGCTTGCACTTAATGGGTTTCATCGGCAGATGGTCACCCAACGAACGGTCACTCATCCTAATCCTAACCACAGAACATGGCTTAACTTTATTATCTATTGTAAGCTCCTTTACCCATTCGGCCCATGCTAAATCTATACTCCTTAGTAAATTCTCCTTATTGATGAAGAATTTCTTCTTATGTATCCTGTTATGCCGACTTGATAAAGGGTTCTTCTTCTTTGTGTACAGGTGACTGTTAAAATACCTCACCCTCACATCTGGTTGTTCTCAAATACTAGTGGGCATTTTCTACGCTTAAGGTATGGCGCCATATCTTGTTACAATACAACGAATTATGGCGGATGAAGTATAAAAAGTATTCCTTGGAATCCTTTTTCTTAAAGAACATTTATCTAAATATGGCTGCGGTGATTCGAGGAGCCCAGAAGCGGAACTCGACCGAGAGCCCAGTCTACCGGAAGGGTACTTGTCGGTTTCGTGCCCCCCAATCATTAAAATCGATTTATCGATTATTCGAATAAAACATATGATTGTTATTTAATGCCATAGTATTATTTCTGTGATTGTTTACATTTGATAGGAAGGTTAAGAAATGGATATTATTTCTTTGAAAGATCTTTTTCGGAAAATCAATAACGAAGAAACAGCGGTATCCCTTCTGCAGAAATATGGAATAATATCGGAAGAGAAGAAATGTCCGAAAAATCATTCAATGAAAATTGTTATAGGCAGTCGTTCAAGATGGAGATGCAGGGTAAGAGATTGTAGATATGAAACGAGTCTACGGAAAAATACATGGCTTGAGGGTTCAAGATTATCTTTTGCATCTTTTATTCATTTTATTTACTGCTGGGCGGAAGAACTTACTACAGTGAATTTCTGTAAAAAACATCTTGGAATTTGCAAGGAGAGTTTTGTGGATTATAGTAATTATATGCGGGAAGTATGTCTCTGGAAGATGGAGAAAATGAGCACATCGATAGGAGGCAAGAATATGATCATAGAAATAGAAGAAAGCTTATTCGTCCGTAGGAAAAATAACGCTGGAAGAATATTGCCTCAGCAGTGGATATTGGGCGGAATATGCCGGGAGACTAACAAGTGTTTTCTTGTTCCTGTATTCCTGTAAGGAACGTATTAGAACAGAATCTATCATAGTTTCAGATTGTTGGAAGGCATATGCTGATCTGTATAAAGAGGGTTAGTTACTTTTATTTGTTGATGTATTTGATTTGTTAAATATATATTATCCATTATAGGTTACTATATTTTATCAGGTTACTAGATATTTTTTTCAACTAGCTAAAAATCGATTAATCGATTTTAATGATTGGGGGGCACGAAACCGACATGTACCTCGGGAAGTTCCGTTTTGGCTTCTAGAAACCACGTGATATCACTATACTGAGCAGATCTGCACTATGTCAATGTACGATCAATGTTCAGTTGTTCCATCACCTAACACAAACTTCCACTTGGACCCATGGCATAGTTAACACAACTGGTTGAAGAGCCCATTTTTTGTTGTAAATAAATAAATAAATCTAGATATCGATTTTTACGGAAATAGACTTTTCAGCTAATTTCGATTTCGTTCTGATATTCGAATTTGGATTCTGATGACTTAACTTCAAGACGTTTATGAATTTCAGAACAATGCTTTAGTATTTCATTGAACTTTATTGTCATTATTATAATACTTAATAGGAAAATACTGTAAAGAATGAAATACTGCAAATCCTTTTGAAAATTACTTTTTTCATTATTTTTTTGTGAATTGATTGAGTAAAACATTTTGTTTTTTAAGTATCTTAACTTTGTAAATAAACTGTATTTCTAACAAAAAATGTTTGTTGTCTTAATTTGTCCCGGCTTGAATTTAAAGTATAAATTAAGCTTATGACCTTAACAATTCAAATGAAAGGCAAACATACATTTTATATCTCGAAGGGAGGCTCACCTTTCATTGTAGTCGTAGACATTTTCAGAGAAACTTGTTAGGTTATATAAAACAGTTATTCCATATGATGAATAAAATTCAATATTTTTATTTTTTATCTAGTGAAATTCTATTTCAATCATATAATATATTATTTCTCAAAGCCTTTTTTTTGTCGGTACGCCATAACTTCCTTAATACTTCATCAAATTTCACGAATGAGGCATCATTTTAAAGCTTGCCTTAACGTCTACACCGGAAAAATATACAAATCACTCTCCACATTAATTTCGCCAACGATTGCGAAAAACTACAATTCTCAGCGAAAATCTCAAAATGGTCGTAGGTCTTTTTCGAAGATGTCATTTTTTTTCAATTTCTCTAGACGAATATTTTCGGTTGCATACACTTTTCCAATTGTCGCCGTCGTTTGCTAGTTACAAGCAAAAACATGCGATTTCAGTCAATAGAATCAGCGCACTCGCTTTCCGCGAAACCGATATGTTTAAAAAAAACATCTCGTGCGTGCTCGCAACACACAACTTTCACTTACCAACTTACTTAGATTAGAAATTAATGCGTTTTGTTAATTGCCACTTCTCAATTGAACAGAACGGCTTTAATTATGAAGAATGGTCTGTCATTAAAGGCGTACCCTTTAGCATGCGTGGGCTCAACGAGTTTTATGAGTTGACTGAATATTTTTCTTTTTTTCTCCTCTATATGTTTTCTTTGCTTTTATCATATCTCATATTTAGCCATTTCTTATTTTTAGGCGTAACGAGAGACAGTTAATTTCTCCATATAAACAAAAACAAAGGTACTTTATAGGAAACAAAAAATCAAACAAACAAAAAAGGCCCCTACCCCATTTAAGCACCCTCAGAACATTTTAATAACGATAAAGCTTACCTGATATTAAAGAACACCTAATTTTCATTAAACATGACGAATTTGATAAAAATCGTTAAAGCCTTTTTTGAGATCATCGAAAAAAAAGTAAAAATTGGAAAAAAATTATGAAATAAAGTGCCCCCTCCGTTTAACCAATTTTGGTGAAATTTTGGCTATCACATCTTTGGCATATACATACATCAAATACCCAGTTTGATCAAAATCGATAAAACCTTTTCTGCGTAAATAAAAAAAAACACGTGAATATGATACAAAATTTATTAAGTAAAATTCCCCCTCCGGTTGATCAATTTTAATGAGATGTTGGCTATCACATCTTTGGCATATACATAAATCAAATACCCAGTTTGATCAAAATCGTTAAAACCGTTTTTGAGTAAATAAAAAAAAACACGTCAAAATGATACAAAATTTACTAAGTAAAGTCCCCCTTCCGGTTGATCAATTTTGATGAAATTTTTACGGTCATGTTTCGGGCATATTAATACATCAAATGCTCAGTTTAATCAAAATCGTTAGAGCCGTTTTTGAAAAATCGAAAAAAACGTAAAAGTTATTAAATAAAGTACCCCCTCCCTTTGAGCAATTTTGATAAAATTTTTGCTGTCACATCGCGGGCATATACATACACTAAATACCCAATTTCAGGTTCGCACGGTTCATAGTTTTTGAGCTACGAGGGGTGATCAAAAAGTTCCAGGACTGTTGAGATTGCGCGGCAATGGAGTGTCATAGAGCAGTGCGGTTGGCAGCATTGTTTATCGTGACTCTTCCTGAGCTCAGCTGTTTATTCAGTTTGTTGATAACCTTCTTCATTGCAAAGTTACTGCTGTTTTCGTAAAAAAAAGTTTTTTGTGTTCGGCGATTTTGTGAAATGAATGTAAAGGAAGAGCAACGCGTTTGCGTAAAGTTTTGTGTGAAGTTGGGTAAAATGTTTACTGAAACTTTTCAAATGTTGCAAGTGGCTTTCGGTGATGAATGTCTGAGTCGGTCAAGGTGTCATGAGTGGTACAAAAGGTTCAAGGAAGGCCGGACATCGTGTGAAGATGATTCTCGTTCAGGGCGCCCATCAACTTCGACTGACGACGATCATGTTGCAAGATTGAACAGTCTCGTGCGTTCTAATCGTCGACTAACCATTCGTGAGATGGCTGAAGAATTGAACATTTCATTTGGAGTTGTGGCGGAGCGGTGAGTGGGTGCTGCATCATGACAATGCGCCTGTTCATTCCGCACTGCTCATTCGCGACTACTGCACCAAAAATGGAATGACGGTCATTCCCCAGCCTCCATATTCACCTGACCTTGCCCCTGCAGACTTTTTCTTGTTTCCAAAACTTAAGAGACCCATGAAGGGAAAAAGATTTGAGTCCGTAGATGAAATTAAAAAAAAATCGCTGGAGCAGCTACACACCATTTTACAAGATGATTTCTCAAAGTCCTTCACACAGTGGAAACATCGTTGGGAAAAATGTATAGCTTCCCAAGGAGAGTACTTTGAAGGGGACGACGTCCAATAGCCTGTAGATTTTTTAAATAAATTAATAAAAAATCAGTCCTGGAACTTTTTGATCACCCCTCGTACGTCTGTTCACACACACACACACACACACACACACACACACACACACACACACACACACACACACACACACACACACACACACACACACACACACACACACACACACACACACACACACACAGACCATTTCGCGGGACTTGGTTATTTGGACTCAGGGAACCCCAAAACGTGTATTTCCGTTGAAAACCGGAAGTGAAAATTTTCACGATCGCAATACTTCCACTTACTACATATTTCATATATAGGTAAGGGAAAGTAATAAATAACCTATAATTTAAACACATCTATTCTTTACTTCAACCCTCGCCTAGGCCCATGCCGTACTCTATGATACTAAATAGACAGCATGTAATTTAATTAAGTGGGATTTAAATAGGTTAAAGTGCGAATGCTTCGCACGGGTCAGCTAGTTTTATATCATAATATAAATCCTTATATATATGTAATAACAAAACCTTTTACTGGAGTAAAGCTTTAATTAGCTAAAGAAATTCACATCTTTTACAATGAATAGAAAGTAAATAATTGAACATTTTAAACACATGTTAAAATACAAAACACTGAATATTTAAATCATATGACATTCTTCCCCCCTTTATTCTAAAACATAATCCTGCAAGTATGAAGGCAGCCGCTTGGTCCTTGTCGACCTTCGTAGAGATGTGATGTCTTCTCTTGACGTAATATTATCTGCAGATTCTAGAGTCTTTGTTTGAATTAGAGGATCTTCAGAATAATTCTGCTCAGGTTAGTCTGTCGATGTCGGTCCCTCTTCAGGTTCCTGTATTTGATTTAGGGTCGGATCTCCTTCCGTTCGAACATGTTCTCCAGCTGGGGCTAGATGTCGAAGATTAACTGTTGTCTCCCTACCATCAGGAAGTTGAACTAGGGCATAGTCAGGATTGGCTTCCAGCAAAGTAACTTCTTCAACAAGAGGTTCATACTTGCTCTGTCGAACATGTTCTTTCATCAGCACCTTCCCAGGAGTCGTTAGCCAAGAAGGTAGAGATACACCAGATTCGAATCTTCTTTTGAAATTAAACATGTTTTCATGCGGCGTAGTGTTCGTTGCAGTACAGAGAAGCGAGCGTAGAGAGTTCAAAGCGTCAGGTAGTACTCTTTCCCATTGAGAAATCCCTAACCCTTTTGTCCGAAGGGCCAAAGTTATAGTCTTCCAGATGATACCATTATAACGCTCGACCTGTCCGTTTCCACAAGGGTTATATGGTGTCGTTCTACTCGTTGCAATTCCTTTTGAGTGAAAATAAGACTGTAGTTCCTCAGACATAAACGATGAGCCTCGGTCCGTGTGAATATAAGAGGGGCATCCAAACATACTGAAAACATGGTTTAATGCTTGAATAACGGAACCAGAAGATATATTAGAACAAGGGATAGCAAATGGATACCTAGAGTATTCATCCACAACAGTCAGGATATATTTGTTTCGAGATTCTGACGGCAGTGGTCCTTTAAAATCCAAACTAAGTCTTTCAAATGGTGATGTAGCCTTAATGAGACTACTTTGAGATTTATGAAATCGAGGTTTAATTTCAGCACATACTCTGCATGCTTGGGTTATGTTCCTAACTTCTCCAATTGAATAAGGAAGATTCTGACTTTTAATCCAGTGCGCCATTCTTGTAATTCCAGGGTGACACAAATTATTGTGGAGCGTGACCAGTTTGTCTATAGAATGGGTTAAACTGCATACCCGCGAAAGTGTATCGGCGGCCACGTTTTCTTTTCCCGGTCTGTAGATGATGTCGTAATTATAAGCGGAAAGTTCCAACCTCCACCGGACTAACTTCTCATTTCTTATCTTGCCGGCGTGTCTGGTGTTAAAAACGAACGCGACTGATTTTTGATCCGTAAGCAAAGTGAACCTTTTTCGTAATAAAAAATGGCGCCATTTTCGCAAGGCTTCGACAATAGCGCAGGCTTCCTTCTCAACTGATGACTGACGCTGTTCAGATTTGGACAGGGTTCTGGAAAAAAATGCGACGGGTCTTTTATTTTGCGTGAGAATGGCAGCAATCGCATAATCAGATGCGTCAGTTTCGACGATAAATGGCATATCTTCTTCTACGTTCACAACAAATGCGTTAGCAACACACGTCTTTAATTTTTCGAAGTCTTCGATTAATTCAGGACCGAGAGGGAATATTTTGCAAGAGTTCAACTGATGTATTTTTTTCAGAGAAACGAGGAATCCATCTTGAATAATAAGAGAACATTCCAATTGCACGTTTAAGGGATTTATTTGTATCTGGAATAGGTAAATTCATTAACGGTTTTAACCTATCAGGATCTGGTTTCAGTGTATTGTTTTCGATACAATAACCTAACAATTTTATGGACTTCTGACGAAATTTTGATTTTTCTTCATTTATAGAGAGGTTATATAACTTAGCAACTTCCATGAACCTTTCTAAATTTTTATCGTGCTCCTCTTCATTCTCTCCCCCAACGGTCACATCGTCCAAATATGCTTTTGTTCCCCGCAACTTGTGCTTATCAATAATCTCATCCATTTTTCGCTGAAAACAAGCTACACCATTTGTCACACCGAAGGGTATTCTGCAGAATTGATAAAGTCTACCGGCTGCCTCAAATGCGGTATATTGTTTATCTTCTTTTCGAATCGGGATTTGGTGATAGGCACTTCGAAGATCATTAGTACTGAACACCTTATACTTAGCTAAGTCCGAAACTATTTTCTCAATCGATGGTAATGGATATGCGTCTAGCATAGTATATTTATTTATCGTTTGGGAATAATCGATTACCATACGCCTTTTCAGTTTGTTGTTGACGACTAGGACCTGTGCTCGCCAAGGAGAATTGCTTTTCTCGATTACCCCGTCAGAGAGTAATTTAGTGATTTCTGATTTAATGAATGTTTCGTCCTCCCGAGAATGTCTTCTTGACTTTATAGAAACGGGTTTACAGTTCGGAGATAAGTATTCGAATAATGAGGCAGGTGTGACGTTAGCGCAAGTCACGGAACAAACTTGAAGAGATGGCTTCTCCCCTCCGAAGGTTATGGATAAATTAGAATGTCGACTTAAAACATCATGCCCAATTATAATATCAGCACATGAATTGGTTAGTACGTTTATCTTTATCCTATCGTAAATTGTACCGAGAATATTGAGTTTCACAATACAGTACGATCTGATAGATGTTGAAAAGGATGAAGATGCCATTGAAACTTGGCCATGAGTCGGGTAGGTTTTTAATTTATGTTTTCGAACAAAATCAGAGTTTAGAAAACTTTCGGAGCTTCCGGTATCGATCAAGGCCTCGGCAGAAATGCTGTCGTTCAATGTGAGTTTGACCTTGGACTTTGCGAGACTCTTAACGGAAGTAGCACAGATAGATGCAATCGTTGACCTACAGACTTTAGCGTAGTGCCCACGCTTGTCGCAGCTCCTACACTCCGCGTCTCGTGCCGGACACTGGTTTCTGGAATGTTTGTTTTGCCCGCAGAAATAACATTTTTGGCTTACCGCAGCAACTACGTTATCCGATGAAGGGGAGTCTGGGATGGGCTGAGATACGGATGAAGCGAGGTGAGATATCGAAGACTGATACGTTTCAGAATAGAGACTCGCCGACTCCAGTGACCTCGCCTTAGAGTAGGCCTCTTCCAGATCGAGAGAAACCTGTTCCAGAAAGAAAACGTTACAACTAATTCTCAAAAGTATAGGTATTTTTCCTTCCCTTTCCTTTTTTATTTGTATTCTTTCCAATTCCTAGCTAAATGCTCTAACACTGTACTGTGGTCGACCCTGATATCAACTTTTAGAAAAGTAAATACATTTTAATAACTTAAAATAGGCTATAATTGGAATCGTCCTTTTATATATGTGAAATTTAAAAAATGTCAGCGTAGATTTTGTATTGTATTATGTAAGTGCTGTTATTTGTTCATAGTGTTCCATTATTATATTCCACTGGCAAATAGTTGTAAAATCTTTGTATTCATTCTTAATTTTAGTTAAAGAATAAACCATGAAAAGGTTACTACAAATTCTCAAAAGTATAGGTATTTTTCCTTCCCTTTCCTTTTTTATTTGTATTCTTTCCAATTCCTAGCTAAATGCTCTAACACTGTACTGTGGTCGACCCTGATATCAACTTTTAGAAAAGTAAATACATTTTAATAACTTAAAATAGGCTATAATTGGAATCGTCCTTTTATATATGTGAAATTTAAAAAATGTCAGCGTAGATTTTGTATTGTATTATGTAAGTGCTGTTATTTGTTCATAGTGTTCCATTATTATATTCTACTGGCAAATAGTTGTAAAATCTTTGTATTCATTCTTAATTTTAGTTAAAGAATAAACCATGAAAAGGTTACTACAAATTCTCAAAAGTATAGGTATTTTTCCTTCCCTTTCCTTTTTTATTTGTATTCTTTCCAATTCCTAGCTAAATGCTCTAACACTGTGCTTTGGTCGACCCTGATATCAACTTTTAGAAAAGTAAATACATTTTAATAACTTAAAATAGTCTATTCTTATATGTATATGTGTAAAATTTAAAAAATGTTAGTGAAGAATTGTAATTCTTTCTTAATCAACAATTATTTGAAGTAGAAAAAATTAAATCTCAATGGAATACACATAGTTCCTGTCTGTTCAGCAGAGGTATATTTTTCTTTATATGTAGAATTTAAAACATGTTAGCGAAAATTTCTAATCCCTTCTTAATCAATGATAATTTAAAGTAGACAAAATTTAATCCCAATAGAATACAGATCGTTCCTTCCTTTTTAGCAGAGTTGTAATTATCTTTATAAGTAAAATTTATAAAATGCCAGCGATGATTTATAATCTCTTCAAATTTATAGTATTTTGAAATTATTAGATTAGAAATAGGTTTTTAGAATATTTTACACATTACTTAATTAAAAATAATCAATATTCAAATTAAAATATGTCCGTCTGAATTTAAAACAATTAGTCTAAATAATAAAAACATGTGTTTCTTTAAATATCAAACATCCTTTAAACATCATTACATATGTAAAATTTATAGAAAGCCAAAGAAAATGTTAATCCTTTCTTAATCAACTTTATTTTAAAGTTGAAAAAATAAATTGAATCCCAATGGAATACAGATTATTCCTTCCTGATCAGTGTAATTATCTTTATATGTAAAATTTAAAAATTGTCGTCATATGTCGATTTCATAATGTTTTTGTTTATAAGCATGCTATTGTAATACAGGTTATCATTATAATAATTTTGTATTGCGTTATGTGAGTGCAGTTATTTGTTCCTATATTATTATTTTCCACAGACAAATGGCAATACAAATCTTTGTATTTATTGTTAATTTTCATTAAAGAATAAATAAATCAAGAAAAGGTTACAATAAATTTTCAAAAGTGTAGGTACTTTTTCCTTTTCCTTTTTATTTGTATTTAAATTAAATTACAAGCTAACTGCTGAAACACTTTTCTGTGGCCCACCCTGATATCAACTTTTAGTAAAGTAAATACATTTTAATAATTTAAATTAGGCTATTATTTGAAATAATACTCTATAAATGTTGTAACAGCACCTACTGTCATAGGTGTAACCTAATAGAAACCTTACTTGGGGAGTCAGTGTTGCCAAAAATTAGTGAAAATTAGTGAGACAATAGTGGCTACACTGCGGGTAACAGTCATAAAAACTCACTGGGTATGTTTTGATTAGGTGTTGTGGGTTACTTTGTGATTTGCATGATTAAAGAACTGCATAATAAAGACTTTGATATTATATTTTCAGTTGATTTATTTAACAGAAGTTTCTTTATTTTCATTATTCGTTTTGTTATTATTATTTAAATACATTGTTTTTTTTATTTTACCAAACCTTTTTATCATTTTTATCCCGAGATCTAAAATGTGAAATTTAAAAAATGTCAGTGAAGATTTGTAATTTCTCCTTTATCAACAATAATTTAAAGTTGAGAAAATTTAATCCCAATCGAATAGAGGATGTTACTTCCTGTTCAGCAGAGTTGTAATTATCTTTAAATGTAAAATTTAAGAAATGTTAGCGAAGATTTTAATCCTTTCTTTAATTTAAAGTAGGCTATTATTGGGAATGATATTTCGTTGTTATTTTACCAGAATACAATTTTTTACTTATCTTTAAATGATTGTTGATTAAGAAAGGATTACAAATTGCGGCATTTTTTAAATTCTACATTTAATGATTATTACACCTCTACTGAACAGGAATAATTGCTATTTGGGTAACTTCAAGTTTCAGATTTATCCGCCATAAATATGAGAGTACTACTGCAAAATAATCCATCGGCAGATATATTTTTTAAACAATTGCTCTATATTGGAAACGGTGAAATAGAGCTGCATCGAAATTCAAAATTTATCAAATTACCAGAAAATTTCTGAACTGTTGTAGAGACGAAAAATGAACAGTATACGAAATATAAAGTGCCTTTCCTGATATTTTGAACAATTATTTGGACTATAATTGGCTGGGTAGTCGTGCTATTTTGGCAGCAAAAAATGTTGATTTCGATGAAATAAACTTCCAAAATCAATTGACAATGTTCTAGATGTAAACGAAGCCGTAAATTTCCAAACTGAATTTTTTAATTCCCTGGATATACACCCAAACAATCTCCAGTTGAAGATTGGCTCACCGATCATTCTTCTTCGTAACTTAAATCCACCTCAATTGTGCAACGGTACACGTTTGGTCATTAAAAGGATCACAGGAAATGTTATTGAAGGAAAAATGTTGCCTGGAAGGTTTAAAGGAGATATCGTCCTGTTGCTACCTATTCCTCTGGAACCGACAGAATTTTTAATAAAATTTAAAAGGCTTCAATATCCTATTCGTTTGGCTTTTGCCATGACCATAAACAAATCCCAAGGGCAAACAATGTCCACTTGGACTTTGAAAATCCGTGTTTTTCCCTTGGGCAATGGCATAACTCACTTAGGAAATGGGTATCGCCTGCTCACGTGTGTGGAAACCATCAAATCTTTGGTTTGTGTTAAAAAAAAAAAAACAGGTTAACCCAAAACATTTGAACAAATTAGTACTTGAATAAATAAAAATTCTTAATTGTATTATGTAAAAACTTCTTTAAGAAGAGATTTCTTATCACTCAAATATATTGCTAAATTAAAAGCTTCAACACACCACCCTCCTACCGAACACTTATTAGCCGAAGGGTTGGGAAATCGAGGTCTCAAAGAAATTGAGAAAAACGCCTATCAAAAGGACCCTGAGCAAAATTAAACCCGTTGTTAAACTAACAATACCAAGTTGAAGTAGTGTTAGGCCAATAATCAATAGATCAATGGCTGAGGTTACCAAACCTTACTTCAGTCATCCTTTTTAAAATTAGTGGAAAAATATAGTCATTTCGAGTTAGTTTATACCGATCCATAAAAAAAGGGCGATAGAGTTGGCAGCTCTGTGAGTCGTAAACACAATCAGCTTCTTTTTAATCAAACTACATTGAAATATGAGATGTAAAAAATAAAAACTTTAACTTTCCTATATTCTTTATCAAATACTTTTAAATGGTGTAATGAATGCTCTATTCTCAATCATGTTGGATTTTGATTAGCTGAAAGGTTTTCATCTTTATCAATGAATATTGGTATCACTGTATTTGTTTAAAAATATTAGGATATAACTACTGAGCCACAGCAACGCGTGGCCGGGTCTGCTAGTATCTAATAAATAAATAAATTTTTAGATTTGAAAAAACAAACTATAGGGGAGAGCGGGGTTAGTTGGCAACAGTTTTCACTTTTTTGATTGTTGAGTCGTTCCTGTTAATATAATCCCAATAGGGATGATACCACTGTAAACTCCAACTATTAGAGTACTTCAAGTATATTTTTCACCACGTAATATTTAATACTAAGATCATAGAGAAGAATTCGTCAATCCAGAGTATGCCTATTAACCCCCTACGTGGGGCAGGTTGGCCTAGAAGGTGGGGTTTTTTAGCCATCTCATACAAGTACTGCCTGACACATATTATTCTTATTAAAAGCTGCACTATAATGGTATAATAATTTTGAATTGGTTTTTAACAACTTTTAAGGGAAAATAGAATGACAATAGAAGATGATAGACTGTCGTCACTTTCTGCATAAGAAAAATTGCTTTCATCCCCTAGCTGGAACTAAAGACAATTAGTAATTTCACCTTTGTTTGTGTTTACCTTGCTTTTGTGAATTGCTACTGCGCCAACAAACCCCAGTTGAAGAGAGCCAACTAACCCCACAGGAGAGATCATATGAAAGATTGCTGCCAGGACAGGTGAGAACAATCAAACAAGAAACTGGTTAGTCGAAAGGTTAGGTTTTTCAAAGGAGTTTGGGGCTATATGAACAGAAAAGGAGTCAAATGTTTTACCATGCCTTTAAACCAAATTTACTGATAATATAAAAATTTACTTACATATTGTAAAATCAATCAATGAAGCACACTCTTCTCCACACTGTTAGCATCGGATTGAAAACTCAGGACAAGACTCCCGAGGTCGAGCGGGTCACACGGTACAATGGTGGGGCCTTCACAACAGGTGTGACGGAAACTATAAGCCGATGGCCAACCTACCCCCTATGCCAACCAACCCCGCTCTCCCCCTAATCTATCAGTGGAAAAATTAAAAAATTCTTGTCACAAATATACATACATATATACATTACATCTCTTATCTGAAACATTATGCACGATGACAATAATACTAGTGGCTGTGGTGGGAGTATGCAGCGGTATTTTAAAAAGTAGCAATAGAAGTTTCCCAAACGCCACAAACACATATAAACTATTGGCTGATAAAAAAAAAACAAAAAAAAAAACATAAAATGGATATTTTGGCTAGGATTATTTTAAAAAGAAAAAAATATCGTTATTGAAAAAATGAGGCAGAAGTGCGAATATCTGTTGAGTTATTGAACTGCAGTAGCGCTAGTGTGCCACTTTCGCGATTCTTCATAAGTTTCGAGCCCGAAAACCTTTTTTTTAAAGAAGCTAAAAAAACAAATGATAAATACATGCCCTCTAAATAAACTATTTAACTATTTGTCTAACTTGCAAATATTGGAAAACAACTTAAGAGATGATAACCTTGTACTTGGAAGAACATGGTTGAGCTTCAGCTGGTACGTTCCGCTAGAAGGATAAAAACTTGCTTTAAAGTAATACTTCACACTGCCACCTTTTCAATTTCTTTCAACATAGTATTTTGTATTAAATAATTTCAGTCGCCTACACTAATATACAGTTTTCATTTCATTTACTGAAGGTTATTTTTAAACACGCATGCGTAAAAAAGCATTCATCGTTAACTTGTTTTTTTTGGATGGACAGAGATTTGTTCCAAAGAAAGACGTATACTAACTACCGCGCATGCCCCTTCACCCACTGTTTTGATTCTAAGTTTGGTTGTTTTTTTGAACAAAAGTCAATCGAATGGGAAAACCATCCAATCAAACTTATAATCAAAAGACGGGGCAAGGGGCATGTGCAGTAAATATTCCACGACTTTCGTGTTGGAACAAACTTTGAGGTATATACACTTGGTTTGTTCCAACAAGCAGTCGTGGAATGACTAGTGCATATGTCCCCCCACTCTCATGATTTTAAGATTGAGATATTTTTCAAAAAGCACTTTCATAACGAACTTGATTTTAAATTTGATTGATAGGTTTAAGAGACTATGCTCGGAGAATAGAAAAGGTAAACCAAGCAATCAAATTTAAAATCAAACGAGTAGGGGAATGACTTGTGTGTATGCCCCTTCTCCCACTCTCATGATTTTAAGTTCGAGATATGTTCCAACAAGCACTTTCATAACTAAAAAACTGAGGATGGCCGAGTGGGCAAACGCGTCAGAAAATACGCGTTGCCCGTGGCAACGTATGATTGAGAACCGAAACATAGCAAGTTCAAAACCCGGAGCCAGGGGACATTTAATAATACTCGGCATTAATCCCCCACCCTCTCCCCTGGCCCGGGAAACCCCGTATAGCCTAACAGGCGAGGGAGGGGAGGACCAATAAAAAACAAAAAAATAAAAAAAAAACTAACAAACTGCAAACGTCATTTTCCCCGCTGTTTTGATTCTAAATGTGATTGATAGGTTTAAAAAACAATGCTAGAAAAGGAAAACCAACCAATCAAGAATCAAAACACTGGGGGAAATGACCTATACAGTTTAGTTATCTACGAGTTTTAAGGGCTTCTTGCTACATACCTTTGATTAAATAGTTTTTTCTGTTCGATTGGCCCTTGTTTGGAAACCCACCAATATAATATAGAATAAGCAGAGTGGTGAAGAGGATGCCCATGTTTTTTGAATGGCTAGAGATATGTTTCAACCACATACTTATACTAAATACCGCGCATGCCCCTTCACCCACTGTTTTGATTTTAAGTTTGGTTGTTTTTTTGAACAAAAGTCAATCGAATGGGAAAACCATCCAATCAAACTTATAATCAAAAGATGGGGAAAGGGGCATGTGCAGTAAATATTCCACGACTTTCGTGTTTGAACAAACTTTGAGGTATATACACTTGGTTTGTTCCAACAAGCACTCATGGAATGACTAGTGCGTATGTCCCCCTACTCTCATGATTTTAAGATTGAGATATTTTTCAAAAAGCACTTTCATAACTAACTTGATTATAAATTTGATTGATAGGTTTAAGAGACTATGCTCGGAGAATAGAAAAGGTAAACCAAGCAATCAAATTTAAAATCAAAAGAGTAGGTGAATGACTTGTGCAGTTCAGTTATCTAAGAGTTTTAAGAGCTTCTTGCAACATACCATCGGCTATATGTTTTTTTCTGTTCGATTGGCTCCTGTTAAGAAACTAACCAATCAAATTTAGAATAAAAAGAGTGGTAGAGCGGTTATAAGCAGTAGTTAGACAGCTTGTTGGACCAAACCTATTTTCAGCCTCTATTCTTTCAAGGGAGGAACACTTTATTATCAAAATAAAAAATACATAATAAAAGTGGGGCTGCCCAATTACATTGAGTTGCTTAAGACACAGCTTTCTGATCAATAAGAGTATACATATTTTAATACCGCAAGCGTAAAATACAAATAACTTAAAACTACTCAGTTGCTGAATACCAAAGCAATTATTTTGTTTTATGTCGATTTTTTTTTAAATTAAAAATAAAACAATGCGCATCACCTAGATTTCTTGTTTAACAGTGTTACAAACTATAATATTATTTATTTCCATTATTTATATAAATAATGCAGCCTGCAAAGCAGTTGTCAATTATAAATATGATTGTTTATAATACCTAATGAGTCAATCAGAATTGATTCAGCTAGGATCATCAGTTTTTACTTTCACTTACCTATATATGAAATATATAGTAAGTGGAAGTATTGCGATCGTGAAAATTTTCGACTTCCGGTTTTCAACGGAAATACACGTTTTGGGACCCCCTGAGTCGAAATAACCAAGTCCCGCGAAATGAAGTCTGTGTGTGTGCCTGTGTGTGTGTGTGTGTGTTGTGTGTGTGTGTGTGTGTGTGTGTGTGTGTGTGTGTGTGTGTGTGTGTGTGTGTGTGTGTGTGTGTGTGTGTGTGTGTGTGTGTGTATGTGAACAGACTAGCTCAAAAACTATAAACCGTGGGAACCTGAAATTGGGTATTTAGTGTAGGTATATGCCCGCGATGTGACAGCAAAAATTTCATCAAAATTGCTCAAAGGGAGGGGGTACTTTATTTAATAACTTTTTACGTTTTTTTCGATTTTCTCAAAAACGGCTCTAACGATTTTGATTAAACTGAGTATTTGATCGATTTATATGCCCGAAATATGACTGTAAAAATTTCATCAAAATTGATTAACCGGAGGGGGGACTTTACTTAATAAATTTTGTATCATTTTCACGTGTTTTTTTTTATTTACTCAAAAACGGTTTTAACGATTTTGATCAAACTTGGTATTTGATGTATTTATATGCCCGAGATGTGACTGTAAAAATTTCATCAAAATTGATCTACGGGAGGGGGGACTTTACTTAATAAATTTTGTACCATTTTCACATGTTTTTTTTATTTACTCAAAAACGGTTTTAACGATTTTGATCAAACTTGGTATTTGATGTATTTATATGCCCGAGATATGACTGTAAAAATTTCATCAAAATTGATCTACGGGAGGGGGAACTTTACTTAAAAAAATTTGAATCATTTTCACGGGTTTTTTTATTTACTCAAAAACGGCTTTAACGATTAACAAAAATAAGATATGAATGTAGAAAAATGTGTGACTTTGGGAAATGATAATTAGCAAAACACGTCAATTTCTAATCTAAGTAAGTTGGTAAGTGAAAGTTGTGTGTTGCGCGCACGCACCAGATTTTTCTTATTCAATTCCGACCACGTCGAAGAATTTCCTTGCTATGTACTTTACCCATTGTTCTTCGCGAACCGAACCACAACCCTGCGACTTTGAATTCCCTATCACCTAGTTCTTCAAAAAACTTATCTTTGTAGAAGGGTATGCATTTTTCATAGACCTTCTTCTTATCCCTATATATACATATATATAGAAACAAATTAACATAAGGGCTGTTCCAACCATCCTGTTTTTCTTTAGTTCACGATTCTTATTTTCTTTTACTAATTTTGATTTCTAAAGTTATTAGTTTAGATAATGTGATACTGTAATGTATTATTAAAATTTCCAGAATTAAAAAAATTCTTTGTTTAACCCTTTCTCCGGCAGAGGTTGTAGTCATAGGAAACAGAATACTGTTAGTCGATAGTCACTTGGTTGACACTGCAATGGACGATCCAGGTGAATTTACGTTAATATTTTTTTTCAACAGTTGAAATGTGATTTAAACGATACTATAATTTATATTAAATGTAGAGGAAGTGAAGGTAGACAGACATCAAAAAGCTAAAACATAATAAATACAAAATTACATTATATTTTACTAAATAAACCTGGTGATTTATTTTTATAGAATCATTCTAAGGTTATGATTAATATTAAAAACAATTAGCAAACCTTTTGATTAGCTTTAAGCACACCTTTAGACACTGCAATATGTTAATTTATTTTTAAAGTATTACAGTAATCGGGAAATACTTTAATGTTTGCTGTGGGAAAAATGTGCGATTCAGTGATCATAATTCTATTAATCTTACTCACATGACTATAAACAAATAATTATTTTTTCATTTATCAGATTTATCTTTTATATTGAGAATACAAAAAAAATATAAATAGGATCTCTCTGGGCTTTTAAAATTGTTTTTTATCTGAATCCTTTATTTTCAATAAAATAGGTTGATTCACAGTCAGGATTTTCAGTAAATATTTATTATTATTAATATTTCTCATCTTTAAATTTAAATAAAATAGTTTCTCTGGTACACGATACATGAACATAGAGGTACATTCCATCCTAATAATAACTAATATCCTTCCGTATCTGTTGAGCACTTAACAGGTATTTACTACGTTTAAGAAATTTAATAAGACGTTTATAAATAACTAGCTAGGGTGCCCGGCTTCGCTCCGGTAGTTGTGTGATAGTTTTAATACCAGAAAAAATTTTAAAATTAAAGGAAATAGGGAACAAAATTAGCACCTTCTTAAAAATTCGGTTTTAACTTGGTATCAATATTCTGCAGACTTGAGATCTGCAGAGTCCGCCCAAATAAGGAACCCTGTATAATTTACAGGGGGTTGAAAATGGTAAGTGAACAATTAATTTCGCTGCAACTTTGTCGAGTTATGCATCGTTTTTGATGGTTTCTGTGGTTCTGAATCCTATAAGCCCATTCCAAGTAGTCAACTGATAATAAGTTATGAGATTATAGTTGAAAAACCTGGTATCTCAGTTAAAAAAATTATATTTTGAGTAAAACTTAAGCGCCGACTACTATGATGGTCCTATTAGATCCAGAAGTATAGAAACTACTGAAGATTCATAGAAACTTTGTTTTAAGACCTTTCTTCCATGTCAACCTCCCTTAACATACCCCCCCATAATTTGGACGGTTTCTGCATATCTCGAATCTTACTATTACAAAGTGAAAACCAAAATTTCTTGAAGGCACAATTTTTTCATCATATTTCTTTTTATCTTGGACTATGAGGGATGATAAAATCTTGAATGCTGTTATTGGAGTTCAACTGGAAATGCTCATCATACATAGTAATCAAACCAACTTATTTTTCATAAATACAATAAGAACACTTGAAACTTTTTATTTTCGATTTATATTCGATCAATTCATCTCTTTTTTTATGTCTGATTTTATTCGCTCACTGTACTACAAAGAAATGTTCACTCATATAGCATTAAATTTACTTTAGTATATTTTATATATACATTAAATGTAATGTGCTGATCATATATTAGCCTTCTTATGAGAAAACTAATTTTTTTAAGGAATCCAGTTGGTTTTCTAATTGATTGCAGAGATGTAAAATCATTATTTTATTTTGAAAGCGAAGGAGAAACTAATTATTTTCCCTTAATTCTTTAGTAATTTAAAATGAACAGCTGAACAAATATATAACATACTGAACTGGATGAATGAACAATAAACATTGAGTGAAACGCACCCTAGCGCTTCCTGGTAGTCTGAAGCTCGAACTAAATTTTTCATTCATAAACTCGTATCTCAATCTCAGAGAGGCTAATTAAATGGTGCGAGAGGCTTAAAATTTCAGTCTTTTTCTCTTCAATTTTACACTCTTAAGAAAAAAACGGAAACCTTCTTCTCCGTTAGGGGTCATATGGCTAAACGTCGACATAACTTCCTTAGACCTACGTGGAGTCGTTTTTGAGCCTTTTCGGCACGCACATTGTACACTTTGCTTTATAATATATATTGATTATTAGAATAACGATGCATCTGCACCAAATACGTAACTGAACTGTTTTATTTAAAATAAACTGAAAAAAATATTTCAGTTAAAAAATTAATATTAAATGCGAAGTCCACGATGGATATATTTTTTTTTGTATTCTCATTAATAAAAGACACTTCCTGCTAATGAATGAAAAAATAATTGTTCGTTTATCCGTTATTTTATCTGTAGTTAAAGAATTTCGGTCTCTGAATCGCAAGTTTTTTCCCGCTGTATATACTGTATACGTGTATGTAAGTAGGTGTATGTGATGAAAATGGTTGGGGGTGCGGTCAAATGAAACACTATATGTGCAATAACATATATTTTATGTTAATATATGTAACGGTCTACTAATTACCTTCATTATATGTAAATAGGTATGATATTGGTACTTCCAAAATCACTATTAATGATTCTAAGCACATTCTTGTTTTTATATTTTCTCGAAAAAAGTATATGTTTATATCATTTATTTTTAGGATTGAAAAGGGAAAAAAATATATGGTATTAGTTAAAGCCCCAGCATAATATTACAATAAAACTAAGAGTGTTCACAATTTCGATATTTTAATTTAAGGTGTATAATTTAAATATGATTATATAATACATATTAACATATTTTTGTACATATTTATATTGCAGGTGAGCCGATAATACTATGTTCGGAAGAGAGGAAAGAAGATATGCTGCGGTTGAGAAGGAGGATCGCTACGGCGGAACTTAAACCCGGAAGAAAGTTCCAACATCGTTCAAGATCTACAGGGAAGAGAATAGCCACTTCGCCCAAAGCTCGCGCTTCTACCTCTTTGCCGGAAAAAGATGACGCCGACACCGAACTACCGAACCCATATAAGGATCAGAGCAGCAGAGAACAGACCGCGACGACGAGTAGAGGCTACAGTGCACCCACCCATCGCTGGGGACTAGTGTCCGGGTTGAGGAGGAGGAACAGGGTAGCGGACGCGGCGCAGGAGGGGAAGAAACCAACGATGGACGAGGAGTTCCTCAAGATCATCCAAGGGAGGCCCATAAAGACTCCTCTGGTTCGAAGGAAGTACGTGAAGGAGGTGAGGGAGAGGCTGCTGAACAACGTTCTTTCGGGTTTCTTGCAGGACGAAATAATGGCAAAAGAGGAAAACGCCATTGCGATCAATGAAGCGGTCGAGAGAACCAAGAAAGAAATCGATAACACTTCCAAATCAATGGCCGATTTTCTTTCTGATAAGCAGAAAAAGTGCGAAAGACTGACAGAGCAATTGGACATAGTATTAAAAGAAAAAAAGAGAAGAGAAGCGATGATAGAAAACGAGAAGAAGAGAATGAACGAGGTGAAACTGAATATATTCAAACAAAATGAGCAACTTGAGACGATGAGGAAGTGCAGGGATTTCTTTTTTCAAATTGCACCGAAAGAATGGAAAGAGGAATACGCCAAAGAGACTGAAAAGAGGCAAGCACAGGTTAAAGAAGAAAGCGATAAGATGAGAATCGCACTTGAGAACTTCAAAAATCATTGTGGTGGGGAAGACCCTGGCCTGGAAAAAGTTTTAGAGGACTTTGTCCAAGAGTTCTCTACAGCAGGTCCTCCGTTATTACCTTTCTCTGAGCCGAAAATGGTACTGGCACTTTTCAAAGATCTAGAAATGAAAAGCCTTAGAGCCTTGGAAAACAATGCGATTCTGAAAGAGAAAGTGGAAAAGGCCAAAAATATCTGCGACTTTTATGAAACGTTACTGAAAAAGAAACAAGTCATCTTTGATGAGAGGTTGAAAGATATAAAAGAAAATATTGAAAAGGAGAAGAAAAAAGTGAAGAAAAAGGAAGAATTCCTTCAAAAAATGTTGGATGGCCCTTTCAAAACAATGGTAGCTTCTGAAAAAATTCTGAAAGAGTTCGCCCTTGTAAAAGATGTCTATGAGGAAGTAATCGACAAGCCGAAAGAAGGTCTGAGTACACTAGAGATGTTACAGGAAATCGGTGAATTGTATGTGGAACTAAATCGGAAGTTGGAACATCTACCAGAGTCCACCAGGAAAGAATTAAAAAGGAAAGTAAAAATAGAACTTCAAAAGAAAATGAAGGATGCTGAAAAAGCTGAACGCCGAAAGAACCAAGTGTTACAAATGATGAAAGGCATACATAGATCGAGGGAGAAACCTTGGAAATCAACAGGCAGGAAATTGCTTTATAGGTCACCACTTGAGGTGGATGAACGTCCGGCAACAGCACCTGCAAAGAGTCCTTTTGAGGAACCTAAAATTGATCATGAAACAGAGGAGGAATCAGGTGGTGAAGCACAAGAACTTTTACCATTGGTATGGGCTTCGAATCATCCAGGACCAGGATCTTACAAAAGGGAAACGTCTGCTGTTTTACCAGATCCTAGCAAATTCTTGCCTGATATTCAGCTGATAGACACCGAAGAGAGTGAAGCATTGTTGTCTGAATCTGAGGAAGAACAAGATAAAAAAGGTTCAAAGTCTGAGAAGAATGAAGAAAAGAAGGTAAAGAGAAAGAAGAGGGTTAAAAAAGTGCAGTCCGATTCAGACTGAAACAACAGAAAGTAACAAGGATGGATACAGCATATGCAAGTATCATACATCAGCAGCATGTCCTTAAACTCTTGATGAGTTTAAGGTTAAGGTAGCATGTCCTTAACCCTTAATAGTTTACGTACAGAACAGGATACATGAACTTCTACAATACTACATACGCTCTCTTAATTCACATATAGAGACAAAGTTTCAAATGCTCAGAAGAGTGAAAGCATCATCAACAATCATGAATGTCTCTCACTTCAAATGGTAGTTTCCATCCTGATCCTGTGGAATCTTGCTAAGTTGCGGAATGAGTAATTCATGACAAATAACCCACAAAATGATTTTCTAGGATTGTTAGTGTCTGGTGAAAAAGTCACACTTGACAAGTGGAACTGGAATTGGCCCAGCAGTTGCCTTCAATGACGCATGCTCTCCGACAAAATAAAATGGAATCAGCTATAATCCTCTTAATGAGAAACTGGACTTTCACCGATAGAATTACATAAAAAGATTAATCTCTTACAAAATCCCATTACAATACACTTTAATAATAAATAGGAATTTTAATTATAATTCAATATTCCAATCAGTGGTATGGTACCAAGTGGGGTTGGGGGGGAGAGGGGTGTGGAGACTGGGTACCACAGAGGTGAATACTATTTTTTAAAATTGAAGTAGGCCTAAATTGTAAACAAAATAAATATATTTTTAATCTTATGAGAAAGGTGTTTATTTAGTTAAAAATTGTTTTTAATTAGTTAAAAATTGTTTTTTATTTTGTTGATTTTTTTTTGTAAATGGTACAATAGGATAGGTGACCCTTTTTTTTTTTTTAATGAATTATAACTTCATTTGTAAAAAAGACTGACATTTTCTTTTAAACAACAATATTCTATTACAAGTTTAATTTTTTTTTACCTAGTTGAGTCCCTAACATAATAGGGCGATTTTTTTTAATTATTGTGGGTATATACATGTATATTTAATGGTCAACATACGTTTAAACTGAATGAAGTTTAAGCAAATAAGATTTCTTCTGATTGGATAATAGTTACAAAGACTGCTTTAAAAAAAAAAACAAATTACTTTTCAAATGTGAGGCATTAAAACCAAGCAGAACAATCTCACCAGCTGTAATTTTGAAGGGAAAAATAAGATTTTTATAATTCTTAGTTTCAATATTTTTTTTTATTTTTTTTAATCTTCTTTCAAATTAAAATTTAAAAGTTGTTCAACTAAGCCTATGGAGTTGATAGTGCTTCTATCTCTTGAATAGTTTTGAAACTAATAAAATTCCATACACAGCCAACAGATAGCATAACTGACAATGCTTACATTACCTCAATCCCACTTTGTTATATATTCTCCCATTTATAATAATAATTAAATATTAAAAATTTACAGAATCTTATTACTGTAACAAGCTACATGTAATATGATATAATATGTTATATAATTTTAAAAAATATAAAGAAATATTATAACTGGGAAAATAGAATTGCTTTTAATAACTATAAAAATCAATCCTAAGGCAAAATAAAATTACTTCTTAATTTTTTCTTAAGGAAAAAACAACTATTTTTTTCCACTATACTCATTTCTTCAAAAATTTAATGCATTACTTAGTAAATATATATTTAAATTAATTATATGTTGTTATTTAATCAATGATTATCTGTTAGATAATTAATTTATAATTTTTAATCTATTTATTTAGAAGATAAAAGATTCGACCACAGCCGGGAATCGAACCTGGACCTGGGTTCGATTCCCGGCCTTGTCGAATCTTTTATCTTCTAAATAAATAGTTTAATAAATTAATTATAAATAGACATATTAATTATAATAATTATCATGTCTCAAATTTTTAACTCAATATTACACTTTATCTGTAAACTTCATTTAAGGTATTTCTCTGCTTCTCACTTGTTCTATCCGACTCCCCGTAATGGTGCTGTGAGACCATCTAAGATCCTCAAACTGACCTAAAGCCCAGCCCACCTCCATTTCAGTTTTTCGGCTTCCTGAATTAAACTTATAGACAAGAGAGAAGATATCTTTACATTATCTTAATCATTACTTTAAGTTATAGTTGACCAAATATTCAACTAGAAAAGAATTGATACGAGGTGTCAGTCAAAAATATCTAAAAATAATAATAAACAATGTTATATCATTATATAATAATAATTATATAATATCATTATAGAAATTATATAATAATTTTCCTGTTGGCCCTCCTTCCATATGGGAAGGTTTCAGTCTGTTCCTAGCTTGCTTGCGAAACCCTTGTAGCCCTGAAGATGCCTGAATAGGCAAAAATTTGGCATGTAATCTGCACGATTTAGTGAATTATTGAAATAATAAGAGACTTTGAGGCCTTGCACTCTATATCTATAATTCAATTGTCTCTTCCTACAAACTTGTTTACTAAATAATTGTGGAGATGGCCCATGAACTCCAACTTATTAAAGCATCATCTATTAAAGACTTAAAATAAACAATGTTATTATTGGCTTAAGTTTCAACCAAACAAAAAAAAAATGAATATTTTAAATCGATTCATGAACATAATTTATGAAAACAGATGTAAATATAGAATGCAAGGCCTCAAAGTCTCGTATTATTTCATAGAAATAATACGAGACTTTGAGGCCTTGCATTCTATATCTATAATTAAATAGTCTCTTCCTAAGAAATAACAGATGTAAAAGTATGTGAAACATTAAACAAAAATGTCCCATTGTCATATTATCAAACAATTTATATCTTAGTAATTAGTGGCATAAAATATAGAATCTTTAATTTATATCACTTTAAATACTTTTAGTCCCACACCCTACTACATAGCTGTCATATTCAGTTTAATAATCATCCATCCTTCTAGTGTAACACACCCTCAACACATAAATCTTATAATTATTCTTTAATCATAAAGCGTCCAAAGATCTCTTACCATTCATTCATTGACTTATTTTGTATCATTACATTTTTATATTATCCATCTTGTTTATTCTTTTTAAATTATCGATTTACACACCACTTTGTATTTTGTATACTACATTCATCATCATATCATCTTATTACTTAGGCTTCATTGCTACAGACCATTGTAACCTCATTATATGTTCACCTATGTTTTATATATTTCTCTACATTACCTCAGATATCCCATTTCAAGTTCTATCTCATTTTCATTTATTACTTTCATCATAGCCTTACTTTTGGAGCTATAATTTTTAAATTCTAAAAAAATATGTTTTTGTTATGTTTATGTGTTAATTTTATGTAACTTATTTAAATTTGTTTAATGTTTCACATACTTTTACATCACATACATTAAGTGATATAAATTAAAGATTCTATATTTTATGCCAGGGCCATTCCACGTCAAATCATCCAGCCAAAGTTCAAAATTTTACCTCCCCCCCTCAGATTTTGATAAAAATTTATAGGTATTAAGCACATACAAAAATTAGAAAAAATGCCAAATTTTACCCAATTCCAACAAGTAGTTTCAGAATTATGGTCATTTGAACTTTTGAGATATTTGAAGTTCCGATGACGACTTGAGCTCAAAACCAACTTGTAGGTGTTAGCACTTTCCTCTATAGAATGGGCATTAATTGAACTGGAGCATTCAAAATTTATTCATTGATTCTACATTTCATACAGAATCGGATGATACCATAAATATTAGAGAGATAATTTTCCATCATGGAAAAAAAAATTCTTAAACATAAAAATTTAGATTTTTTCCAAGTTGTAAAACAGTCATCGAAAAATGCCATGGGCAAATATCTCTCTCCAAGCCTAATAAACTATTATGTATCGCTAAAAAGTAGATGAAATTCTCTATCTAATGATGAAATAATATGAGTGGCTCTTTGACTTATAAGGATTTTATGTCGATTTGAATCAAATATAGTAAAATTTAATTTAAAAGTTGCGCAGACAAATTAATACAGCTGATATATCTCTAAAATATCCTCATACAAAGATATATTATTGAAAAGTGCATCTAATTTCCTTTTAAATGATATAATGATATAGGTGGGCTTTTGAGTTGGAAGTGTTTTATTACCATTTAAATCTAATAAAATTAATTCAACTCTGTGTGATATGTACATTTCTGTATGGCTAAAATCTCTCTCCAAGCCTAATAAACTATTATGTATCGCTAAAAAGTAGATGAAATTCTCTATCTAATGATGAAATAATATGAGTGGCTCTTTGACTTATAAGGATTTTATGTCGATTTGAATCAAATATAGTAAAATTTAATTTAAAAGTTGCGCAGACAAATTAATACAGCTGAAATATCTCTAAAATATCCTCATACAAAGATATATTATTGAAAAGTGCATCTAATTTCCTTTTAAATGATATAATGATATAGGTGGGCTTTTGAGTTGGAAGTGTTTTATTACCATTTAAATCTAAAAAAATTAATTCAACTCTGTGTGATATGTACATTTCTGTATGGCTAAAATCTCTCTCCAAGCCTAATAAACTATTATGTATCGCTAAAAAGTAGATGAAATTCTCTATCTAATGATGAAATAATATGAGTGGCTCTTTGACTTATAAGGATTTTATGTCGATTTGAATCAAATATAGTAAAATTTAATTTAAAAGTTGCGCAGACAAATTAATACAGCTGAAATATCTCTAAAATATCCTCATACAAAGATATATTATTGAAAAGTGCATCTAATTTCCTTTTAAATGATATAATGATATAGGTGGGCTTTTGAGTTGGAAGTGTTTTATTACCATTTAAATCTAATAAAATTAATTCAACTCTGTGTGATATGTACATTTCTGTATGGCTAAAATCTCTCTCCAAGCCTAATAAACTATTATGTATCGCTAAAAAGTAGATGAAATTCTCTATCTAATGATGAAATAATATGAGTGGCTCTTTGACTTATAAGGATTTTATATCGATTTGAATCAAATGTAGTAAAATTTAATTTAAAAGTGCGCAGACTAATTAATAAAGCTAATAATATTTTGCTGAAAAGAATAAGTACTCACCTTTCATGTAATTTAAGAATTTTTACGGGCTTTTAAGTTTAAAGAGTTTTTTTATAAGTAAAATTTTATATTTTCTTTTTTTAATATGAAATCAACTCACAACAATGATAGGAACAGATTGTCTTCGTCGCACCAACTATTGTTTCTACGCAAACTCAAATGTTCTATGTTTTCATGAGATAATTCAATAAAACTTTTATGAATTTCAGTTGTCTTCGTAAATGATGAATTTTCACTAGAAGAGTTAAAATATTTGCCTACTCTATAAATAAATTTGATTCTATACTCACCGCTACACGCCATAATTTCAATGGTTATAAGACAAAACGGTTTAAGCTGTCTACCATCACATCTATAACATTATACAATATTAACGAATATAACTAAATTAAACGCAGTAATAAATTTAGCACTTAACAAAAATCATATTCTTGGATAAGATAAAAAGATGTTTGGAAATACTCTTCTTGTGAAAATTCATTATTTACAAAGAAAAGTGAAATTTATAAAATTCTAATTGAATTACCTCAAGAAAACGGAGAACATTTGAGTTTGCATAGAAACAATAGTTGGTCCGACGAAGACAATCTGTTCCTATCATTGTTGTGAGTTTATTTCATAACATTAAATTTTACTTATAAAAAAAAACTCTTTAAACTTAAATGCCCGCACAAATTCTTAAGTCATATGAAAGGTGAGTTTTGGTTCTACGAGGATATTTGGAAATAGATTTAAGTCGCATTAATTTGACTGCGCCACTTTCTAATTAAATTTTACTATATTTGATTCAAATCGACATAAAATCCTAATAAGTCAATAAGCCACTCATATTATTTCATCATTTGATAGAGAATTTCATCTACTTTTTAGCGATACATAATAGTTTATTAGGCTTGGAGAGAGATTTTAGCCATACAGAAATGTACATATCACACAGAGTTGAATTAATTTTATTAGATTTAAATGGTAATAAAACACTTCCAACTCAAAAGCCCACCTATATCATTATATCATTTAAAAGGAAATTAGATGCACTTTTCAATAATATATCTTTGTATGAGGATATTTTAGAGATATTTCAGCTGTATTAATTTGTATGCGCCACTTTTAAATTAAATTTTACTACATTTTATTCAAATCGATATAAAATCCTTATAAGTCAAAGAGCCACTCATATTATTTCATCATTAGATAGAGAATTTTTCCTCTTTCTATTGATATATAGTTTGTTAGGCTGGTTGGAGAGAGATTTTTGCCCATGGCATTTTTCGATGACTGTTTTACAACTTGGAAAAAATCTAAATTTTTATGTTTAAGATTTTTTTTTTCCATGATGGAAAATTATCTTTCTAATATTTATGGTATCGTCCGATTTTGTATGAAGTGTAGAATCAATGAATAAATTTTGAATGCTCCAGTTCAATTAATGCCCATTCTATAGAGAAAAGTGCTAACACCTACAAGTTGGTTTTGAGCTCAAGTCGTCATCGGAACTTCAAATATCTCAAAAGTTCAAATGACCATAATTCTGAAACTACTTGTTGGAATTGGGTAAAATTTGGCATTTTTTCTTATTTATGTATGTACTTAATACCTATAAATTTTTATCAAAATCTGAGGGGGGGAGGTAAAATTTTGAACTTTGGCTGGATGATTTGACGTGGAATGGCCCGCCACTAATTACTATGATATAAATTGTTTGATAATATGACAATGGGACATTTTTGTTTAATGTTTCACATACTTTTACATCTGTTTTCATAAATTATCTGATTGGTTGTTTTTTTGGTTTTTCACATTTAGCCCTGATGATGACCTAAAATTTGGGTCGAAACGTCGGCTACAATAAAATATGTAAATATCACATATTAGTGCTTATTATTTTGACCGCACCCCCAACCAATTCCTGTTCATTATATCTACGGTCAACTATCTTCCACCATCATCAGTAATATAATTAGTATGATGCAGTAATTTAAGAAAAACTGAAGACAGCCCTAGAGGTTGAAATGTTTGTTAGGTACAAAATAAAATAAACAGTAGTAGAGGCGAACATCCAAATTACTTTTTTCTACAATTTCAAAGTCTCTAACCCCTATTTTTAAATAGATAAGTTAAAAACTTTTTAAAAATTAAAAAGCTTTCCCATCACTAGCAGCCGTTACGAGCTCCCAAAGCTCTTCCTCACTATATATTTTTTCGCCATCACAACTATTTCACAACACAAGTGTATGCCACAGTAGTTGCAAATAAAATGAAATTAGATAAAGGATAAATAGGCAGGTATAGAAAGGTTGGATATCAGGCAAAAGGTTATGTATTTATAGAAAGCTGAAAAGCAACCGTGAATCAAGGCATTATAGTAATGAAAAGAACAATCAAATGCCCTCTAGCGGTAAGGGGAAATATTATAGATTCCAAAAAAATGTCAAAAGAAAGCGCTAGTTACTCAGCTAGTATATAAGTCTACAGCAATGAAGCAGAAAAACAGGGTGGCTCATATAAGAGCCATCAGCAGTTAAAGGGTTAATAAGTGTGCATCTACCTTCAAGCTATGGTTCTGCATGAAATTCATTTCTTTTATACTCTTTCTGATGTTATCTTTGGTATTAATATAATTCACTCTGTAAAACACAAAGCTACTAAGAATGTAAAATAAAATTTCAGAAATAAAGCAAATCGATAACAACATTACAGGTTTTGGAAATAGGAGCAATCCCATTTTACAAATAGACTTAATATTTATACTGCTAGTAATGTGCTATGGTGAGCAGGTCTGGGGTTTCATTGAATACGACCAAGTGGAACTGTTGCAAAAGTTTTTTTTGAAAAAAGCACTAAGGCTTCCAAGCAAAACTCCAAATTATATGTTGTACCTAGAAACTTCACGAGAACCCCTATATATCCGAACATTAAATACACATCTCTCCTATGTAATAAAAGTATTAAAAATGAGTCCTGATAGATTTCCTCATGTCTTAGCCAAACACCTCATAGAAAATAATAGTAACTGGTTCCAGCACTTAAATAAATTGGGTCATCATTACAATCTGCCATTAGATAAGAATGATATTCATTCAGAGCTGAGCGAGTGGAGAAATAAACTAATCAGCCACATCAAACTACGACATAGACAAAATATAATAGATAGAGCCCAAAATGCAGAACATCATCTAACATATCTCAGACAAGATTACAATAGCAATACATACTTTAGATTAAACAACCTTTACGATATTCAACTAATTTTTAAGGCTAGGGGAGACTTGCTTAATCTAAACTATCAACCGTGGATAAATAAAAGAAATGACTGTTCTCTATGCAACATGAAAACGAAAGAGGACACTTTTCATTTCATAGGAGTATGCCTCGTTTTAAAGGAATTCAGGACAAAACATTTCAAGAAACATACCCTCAATATATTAGAATTCAAAGAAATATTGAACGGCAAAAACTGGAAGACACTTATTAATTTTATAAAGTGCGCAGGAAGATACAGAAACTACCTAATGAATGAATTTAATTTTTAATGTAGTGAGATTTATTTTTTATAAAAGATTTATTTTTTTTTTGTGTTTATCAATTTATGTGTTTAAGATATACGCCCTACTCCTAAAGTTTGATTTTATTTCTCTTAAAGCTCTTTTCTTTTGTTATTTTATTATAATGGAAAATACCCCCTAGACAACTCGACAGACGGCCTAATCTCTGGCCCTTGTCTATATACGTTAAGAAAAAAACAGTATGTTATGCATTGTATATAGTACCAATAAACGTATTTATCTATCTATCTATCCCTCTATCTATCTATTTATACTGTAAATACACAAATACCTCTTGTTAATAATTCCATTTTAGTTTTGATAGGATTAGATCGATTAACAAAGCTCTTGGTAAAGAATTTAATCTATATTTATGACATAATTTACAGTGGATTGATATATAAAATCTAATTTTATTTCACCAATCGATACAGGCATCCGCAGTGCATTTAAAATAAATATATTATATTTTACATATTACAATTCCATATTACAATTACAATAATAATAATTAACTATTAGTCAGTCAGTGATCTTGAAAGATTAATATTTTTTTCCAATATAACTTCGAAAATGATAACCATATAGTAGTAACATTTATATATATATAAAATACAAAAACTCTCCAACAAAAAAAAACAAAACACACAAATGGCAACTGATAATTGTTATACAAGTCTCTATAATAATAATAATAATTATATAGCAGGGTAAAATACACTGTACAATAAACTCAATATAAAACAGACATATTGGTACAAATTCACAGCAATCAAGGGGTCTCTGCGCTAACTCATGAACATATGCTAATTTTTATTGTCTCAATATTTACAACGCAATGTGATTCTTTTTTGTTATTTTGCTTTAATTGAAGTATAAATCGCGGTGCTGAAGATATTGCTGAGGGACGAAATGCTATCCTAGTGAATCATGAAAACTGAAATTACATGAATTAATGCTACGATAAGCACAATACAAACAATGATTAACAATATTTAACATTAAACCAATAATAAATTGTTATGCAACAAACTAACAATAAAAAAAAAAAATATTTAAATATTTTTTCCTTAACAAATCATGAATTTTTAAATTCTATTTGTGATCGAGAATCAATGATTGATACATTTGATAAAGAGAAAAAGAGTCCGGAATCTACTAAATATATAAATGGAACCTCTGAGTAGCGGTCGCATGTAACAAAACATTATCAACAAAAATCGTAATCGCCTAAGCCAAGGTTCAAACAACCTTATCTCTAAAACACTTATACTATAAATAGACAAATACATGTATAATTATCAAAATCAAAATCAAAAATAAGTTCTAAATGCAGCAATAACACATATATAATTGGAAAACTAACAAAGAAGCTTTAATAAAGTAACATCGATTTATCAATATTTGAGCTTGGTCTATAAAATAATAATAAATATACAATCATAGAATATAAATATAAATCTAAACTTTTTGCAAGCGACTTGGTAACTGTCGACGTGCTTCAAAGTCAAAGCAACAAATTTTTTTTTTTCAGAAAACAAATGAGCAGAAAACAGTAGAAAGCACCTGCTAAGATTCGTTCATTTATTTCTTTTTTTTTTTCTTTTTTACATTTTATTAATTCAATTCTTATACAAATATACAAAACATAAAGCGTCCTTATTAATCACAGACGAGGCGCTATGAAAAAAGAAAAAAAAAGATTAAAGAAAGCTTATTGCAATCTACTCGAGGCAAGGTACTGACAAAATATACCAAAGAAGGGCACTATAGCAAACAGATTCCTACGTGATCAAAACACATGCTTCTTCTTCTTCTTCCGGCGTGTTTTCAATATTGCAGTGAGGATTCTACGCTTGACATACAAAGGAATTAGCAAAAGGTTAAGTTATACATATACAAGAACAATGACTACAATTAATACAATCAATCTGAGAACGTCTGCCTGCTTTCCGTTTTCCTCATTAGTGGGGCAGGATTCAATGCACGCGGTCAATGCTGAAAAAGCTTATTTTTGAAAGATAAAAATCGTAACAAAATAATATAGGCACGGGCCTAATAGACTCAAAGGTTCCACAACTATTATTGATATTTCTTCCAAAAATTAATATACAAATATATATAAAGAGATTTTTATTTTAAAAACTTTACAAGAATAAGCTGAGAAAGCTTGACCCCTTTCTCCTAGTATCCTTCTCCCTCTTCAGATTTCTCTCTTTCTGTCGCAAAGATATTAGCGACAGTGAAGGATCAGAACGACGTAACAGAAGACAAGCAGATGGCAGAGGGAGACAGGCGACGACAGTTCAGACAACAGATAGACTTTGGTATGTTAGGTTACACCTCGTGCCCCTCTACCTCCCCTTCTTCTTCGACTGCTTCGCCAGCTTCCTCCTCTTGAGGATCATCTCGTAGAGACAGTCTATACCCTCGAAGAGCCCCTCGCCAGTGATGGCGCACGCCGGCTGGACGGTCCACATGTGGCTCGGGGTCAGTTCGTGGAGCCCGAGCAGCTTCTCGAGCTCCTTGGGCTCCTTCGCACCGGGAAGGTCCTGCTTGTTGGCCAGAACCAGAACTGGGACGCCAGCGTTGTCCGGCGACCGAGCTGTCCTGGCCAGCTCCATCTTGGCTTCTTCCATCCGCTCCAGATCCACAGAGTCGAGGACGAAGACAATTCCATCGGTACACCGAGTGTAGGACTTCCAGAGAGGTCGTAACTTCTCCTGACCTCCAACGTCCCAAACAAGGAAAGAGATACCCTTCGATTTTCCGACAGCTCCTTTAACCTAAAAAATAAAAAAAAAAGTTAGATCCCAATTTCAAAACAAGAATACAAAAACAAAATAATAAATATATTTAAGCGAAAAATTGTAAAAAAAAAAAATAGTAAATAGAAAAGCTTATTATTAAATATTAAATCTTCTGATACTATCCGGTAACTCATGATGGCCATTTCTTTACTTGGAAAGTTATCCACTGAGCTATATTTATATATTATTAGCTGCTCATTATTAATTCATCTGCCAGTCTACCTACCAGTGAACTCTAGGGACAAGAGACAAACTTTTTCATCAAAAGAGATTACGGTTTTATGAAAATAAATAAAAAATATTCCTACACTTACCCAACTAAATATACACTTTCACTGCTTCTGTGGTGCAATAAGTTATAATAATTTAATCTTTCTTTTATGATATCCTTAGGCACGTTTTAATTACACAACCTTAAAAAAATGTTCGTCCCATTTCTTCATTTTATGCCCAGACTAAGTTAGTATATTTTGAGATAAAAGCAATACTTAGCTAAGTCAAGAGAATATTTATCTATATTTGATCATAATATGCATTGATGGGTAAGATGATTCAATGATTCATGTGTTTCCGAGATCTTTGTCCCCATAACCATTAAGTTAAATTTTCAGAGATGAAATTTAATTTTATTTATTGTGTATGTACAGGCTGAATAACTTTAAGTGACAGACCAATGACCAGCTCTGTCTGACACTGTTTAATAAATGTTTTAATAAATGTATTAAAACTTTACATGAAATATAAAAATAAAAAATTCAACTTCTTAATGTCATGATGACCTATGACGGCACCCTAAAATCAATTTCTGTAACAACAATAAAATAAAATTCAAAATAAATACATTTTAGAGAATATTCTGATCCTTTGTTTTTTATATCTCATATAATTAATTTAACATTAAGTCGCATATAAAATTAACATGCTCAGAAGCTAAAAAAATCAATTTAACATCTACTAAAAACATAATAATGGTATAATAAAGAAATAAAGTAAAAAAAAAAATACCTTTTCACAGTTGAAGCCTATCGTCGGGACTGTGTTGAGGTATTGGTCGAATTTGAGCCTATATAGAGCTGTGGTCTTGCCGGCCGAGTCGAGGCCTAGCATGACAATGTGTAGAGTGGCGCCCGGCGTAGGCAGAGCGTCCAGCAAAGAGCCGGGCTTTCCCATGTTGGCACCCATACCGTCCAGGCCTCTCAAGCATCTAAAAATAATAATAATAATAATTACAATGATCGGAATCAATCTGCATATTCAGGTTTAAAAAGATAATACAAACATGAATGAGTTACCATAATTATAAATATTTTATGTATGGATATAAATTAAATTTAGAAATGGTAAAAATAAAATGTGTGCATAGTGTGCTAATTCGTCACTTTCTTACTATCTTTCCTACTGCATCTACCCCCTCTGTTTTTTAGATTTTTCAATTTTTATTGACAATAGAGTGCATCTACCCTTCGAGCTATGATTCCGCTCAAAATTCAAAAACAGGAATTTTGTCTCTTTTCACTCAAATGAATACTGCAAATACAAGTTATACCGCCCTCAAGAAGAGAAGCAATAACTCAGTAAGAACAGAAACAGTAATTAAACAGTAACTAAATTGTAAGAACGGTATCGCTTGATTTGTTGTAAAATTTTCCATCCTATGCAGCAAAGAAAAGCACTGAAAAGTCTAAATGGAAGATGTAAACTAAAACAAATTGTTTAATGCTTATCTTATTTATGGAGGATCAAAGAAAATTTTTTGCAAAGATAACATCCCATAATTTTTAACTAATTAATTAGAAGATATAAGATTCAACCATGGTCTGCATCTGCATCTCATAATTTTTGAGTAAATGGTTTTCTCCTTGGCAGGAAGGTAGTGTAGGGCATTTTGATTTTTAAAAAGAAACTATTTATTGAAAAATGACAAAAAGATACTCAATAATCTAAATAATAAGGAGATAGACAATAACTTTATTAACTAACTTTATTAAAATTGATTGTTGAGAAATTTGATGTACGATTGCTAGAATTTGTTTTCCCCCATTTATCCTTAGGAACGAACACACATGAAACGTGCATGTATACAAATATAAGAAACTGGTCAGTTCTACAGTTACACATGAAACACAATGTTTTCTATAAACAGTATGGTTGGTATGATCTTGGGCTCAACCATCATAAGGTTAACTAAAACTGCTTTCAGTACAAAAGCACTTGACTGAGCACTGATTACATCGATATTTCAATTTCATAATTTGATTTAAAGCCGGAAGATGTAAAATATGACACTAAACTATGCATATAAAACTTTCTTCTAATTTACCTCAAACTTTTAAACCACCTTCTCTGTTAGTCCTGTGCTTAAATAGAATTATTCCCTCCAGAACAAGTTGAGTTGTTTAACTACGTTAATATCGTTTTATTTTACCAGAAAACAAAAATGAGTAAATATTAAAAATGAATAAAAAACACTTTTTATTGTAGGAAAATTACATCATATGATAGGTAATGATTTATAACAGTTACAAAAAGTAACCGGGGTAACCGCTATTCTATTTTTGAAACGGTTCTTTTAATAACCTAGGACTGGGATCAATAATATTTTGAACTCTAAGTGGCTGCAACAGTTTAATTGCCCCATCACAACAGTCATTATCAAACAGTAAACGATGTAGTGATAAGGAAGTGCGATTAACAAAACGACCTTTGTCGCTCTAAACAACAAGGAATATGGCACAGAAATGAAAAAAATATTAATAGCAACCACGCTGAAGGGTATACAGTTTGTAATCTACAACAAACTTTACAGGCAAGCCTGATAAACGTATATATGTGAATAATATTTCTTCTACGATATAACACACGCTTGAGGCAAAAAACGAATAGATAAGAGACCTTATATCGTGAAATGAAATCACGGATTCAGCTAGGGGAGTGGTGGAACGTGATGGTAATATAAACTTACCTCGGGCATCGAGTATATATACCAATTTTAGTTCCTAAAAAACAAATTAATAAAAAATAATCAATATATATTATAAAGCAAAGTGTACAATGTGCGTGCCGATAAGACTCAAAAACGTATCCACGTACTATCAAGAAATTTATGTCGTCGTGTACCCATTTAGCCCCCAACGGTGAAGAAGGTTTTTATATTTAGGGAGTAAAATTGAAGAGAAAAGGGCGAGAATTTTAAGCCTCTCACACCATGTAATTAGCTATATGTTCGGGTGCCTTCATCAAATTTTTGTTTAAACTTTGTAATAGTAGTAAGAATCGAGATCTGCAAAATTAAGGGGGATATTTTAAGGGTGGTTGAAGTGGAAGAAAGGTCTTAAAAACAAAAACAAAAAGTTGCTTAGAATCTTCGGTAGTTTTTATACTTCTGGATCCAATAGGACCATTATATGACATTACATTCAACAGATCGACAGTTTAACAAATTTTAGTTGAAAAAACATACCTTGCTAACACAATGATTATTACGCACACATCGCACGTCGGCAAGAAGATGGTTGAAACTCGAAAAAACTTTTCTTTTTTTTTTTTTTTTTGATAATCACATGTGAAGTAGTAATTTATCATTGTTATTATGTACCTACAGAGGCGGCAAGGGAAAATAGTAAAGCGGCGTTTAGTACCAGTTGTACTAACTGTAACTCAAAAGTAGCCCTCTACTTGCGTTAACACGATCCTCCGCACCGTAAAAGAATGTGGTCAATTGCGCCTGAATACGGTAAATTGCGCCCTATAGTCAGGGCCTAAGACGTACTCCAAATATAACTTTTCTAACTGAGATATCAGATTTTTCAACTATAATCTAATAACTTATTTACTATCTGTTGGCTGCATGGAATGGGCTACTAGGATTCAGAACCACAGAAACCATCAAAGACGATGCATGACTCGACAAAGTTGCAGCAAAATTAACTGTTCAACCACCATTTTCAACACCCTATAAAGTATGTAGGGTTCCTTATTTGGGCGGACTCAACAGTTCTCGAATCTTAATATTAATACCAAGTTAAAACCGATGTTTCACGAAGGTGCTAATTTTGTTCTTTCTTTCCTTTAATTTTAAAGTTTTTCTGTTATTAAAACTAACACACAACTACCGGAGCGAAGCCGGGCACCCTAGCTAGTAATAAATAAAATAAAAAAAACTGTAGGTAACACTCCTTCCAGGAAAATTGTCTAGGAGGGTCTCTCACTGGAACTGGGAGAAAGATCGGAAAAGATATCCTTGGTAGAGGCAGATTAAAACACGACACATTGAGCATAGTAATTTAGTATATAACTCGCTGAGCTACATCAACATTCCCAATTTCTAGAATTTTTTTTTTAAGAAATCATAGCCCAACCAAATCAGAAGACACATCTCGATAGAGTAATCAGATTTTTCCCCGGATAATCGTTTGCATAAAAATTCAAGGGCCGTATATTTGTTACCTACCTCAAAACTGAAAAAGTTGCAGATGGATAAATCTGAAACTTTTTCAGAGCGTGTCATATCTACTTATTATGTTAGAATATGTAAAATTTTTATAAAGAATAGAAATATATTATTTTGTTTTTTGCCCATTATTTTTGAGCAAGATTATTAGTTGTTTTTTTCTCTGCAAGAAAATTATAAAGAAAGGGCGGAAATAGGACAATTATTAACAGAGCTACCGAATATTTTATTTTTTATCACATCCTCTCAGTAATCTTATCTATAAAAATCTGGTGTGATGCGCGCAACACAAAAATTTCACTTACATTAGAAATTAACGATTTGTTAGATTCTATTCCTCGAAGACACACATTTCTCCACATTCATTTACTTATTTTTGTTTCTATTTGCTCTCTAAAGTACACTAATTTTTTTTATTATTAAATAAAAGTTTTAACTTGTGATAATTCGGCAATGCAAGCATAATACTCCAAGTCGTCTGATTTTATTCATCATTTAGTTACCATGAAACAAATAATTTCCATTAAATGAACAGAAAGTCTTTAATTATAAACAATGTTGTCATTAAAGGCGTACTGCGCATGCGTGGGCTCAACTATATTGAGGGGAATAATTTTCTTTTATTCTACTGTATATGTTTACTTGATTTTTTACTTTCACTTACCTATATATGAAATATATAGTAAGTGGAAGTATTGCAATCGTGAAAAATTTCGACTTCCGGTTTTCATCGGAAATACACGTTTGGGGGTCCCCTGAGTCCAAATGACCAAGTCCCGCGAAATGGTCTGTGTGTGTGAACAGACTAGCTCAAAAACTATAAACCGTGCGAACCTGAAATTTTTTTTTTTTTTTTTTTTTTTTTTTTTTTTTTTTTTTTTTTTTTTTTTTTTTTTTTTTTTTTGGGACTTTAAGGCTTCCAATGAAGCCCTATATTGCCCATACTAACACCCATGGCACTGGTGATACTTCTCCTACGAAAGAAAAGCACCACCCAGGGCGGGACTCGAACCCGCAGCTCCGGCATGGGAGTACGGCGCTTTACCGCACAGCCACACCGGGCCCCAACCTGAAATTGGGTATGTAGTGTAGGTATATGCCCGCGATGTGACTGCAAAAATTTCATCAAAATTGCTCAAAGGGAGGGGGTACTTTATTTAATAACTTTTTTCGATTATTTCAAAAACGGCTCTAACGATTTTGATTAAACTTGATATTTGATGTATGTATATGCCCGAGATATGACTGTAGAAGTTTTATCAAAATTGATGTACCGGAGGGGGGACTTACTTAATAAATTTTGTATCACTTTCACGTGTTTTTTTTATATACTCAAAAACGGCTTTAATGATTTTGATCAAACTGGGTATTTGATGTATGTATATGCCAAAGATGTGATAGCCAACATTTCATCAAAATTGATCAACCTGAGGGGGGACTTTACTTAATAAATTTTGTATCATTTTCACGTGTTTTTTTTATTTACTCAAAAACGGCTTTAACGATTTTGATCATACTGGGTATTTGATGTATGTATATGTCAAAGATGTGATAGCCAGCATTTCATCAAAATTGGTCAAACGGAGGGGGCACTTTATTTCATAACTTTTTTTTTGCAATTTTTAACCTTTTTTCGATTATGTCAAAAACGGCTATAATGATTTTCATCAAATTCGTCATGTTTAATGAAAATTAAGTGTTCTTTATTATCAGGTAAGCTTTATCATTATTAAAATGTTCCGAGGGGCTTAAATGGGGTAGGGGCATTTTTGTTTGTTTGTTTTTGTTTATATGGAGAAATTGACTGTCTCTCATTACGCCTAAAAATAAAAAATGGCTAAATATGTGATATGATAAAAACCAAGTAAACATATAGAGGAGAAAAATATTAAGTCAATTCATAAAACACGTTGAGCCCACGCATGCGTAGTACGCCTTTAATGGCAGATCATTGTTCATAATTAAAGCCGTTCTGTTCATTTAATGGAAATTATTGATTTCATGGTAACTAAATGAAATTTTCAACAAGTACATAGAAAATTATTAATATCAGTCGACTAGCAGTGTTATGCTTGCATTGCCGAATTATCTCAAGTAAAAACTTTTATTTAATAATAAAAGAAATTGGTGTTTGTTATAGAGCAAATTAAAACAAAAATAAGAAATGAATGAAATGTGAAAAAATGTGTAACTGAGTGAGAAGTGGCATTAACACAACGCATTAATTTCTAATCTAAGTTGGTAAGTGAAAGTTGTGTGTTGCGCGCACGCACCAGATTTTTCATATTTAATAATTAGCCATTTCTTATTTTTAGACTAACGAGAGACAGTTATCCAGTTGGGAAAAAAATGAACAGTTATGAGGAATACACAAGAATGATCCTAAAAGAGTTAAAATTAAGAGACTTTGCATATAAAATTAAAAAAATTCAGCGAAAATTAATAATATTTTCCTATTCCACAGTAATTAAAAGTTGGCATTTATGTGTAATGATGTTTTATGGGTGAATCTAACCGGAATACATTGAATTATTTTCCTTAAAGTAAATATTATTACACTAAGCGTGGCCGGATGTCGCTAGTTGATAATAAAATAAACAAATAATACATCAGCTATAAATAAACTATAACCAGCCAGCACGGTACCGCAGGAAGTCGCCATGACCCCATTGGCAACATAATAATGGGCTCTACGCATGGCTCACACCTTGTTCAAAAAACAATCTCTGCAAGGTCTCCATTCAATGAACAGTATACTTTATCCAAAAAATGACTTTTAAACCATATCATTTAACTTTTAATTTATCTGCCGTAAAATAATCTCATCTTAAAATATGTTTAATAAAAATAAAATAAATAATAAAAACCTAAATGGTGTAAATTTAAAAAAAACAAATATATATATAATAGAAGTATACGGATTATTTTGCCAATCTTAAAAAAATAATACCAAAAAGGGTATTACATTTATTACTTTTTAAAATGGACGTATTCTATGACGGAAAACTTGATATCTAACTTAACCTAACTAAATTATATCTCTAAATAAATAGCACTCATATGCAAGAACTTATGCTACTAAGGCTAATCGGACGATGCTACAGTGGGAGTCCTAAAGTTTGCCTATCCAGGTATAATTAGGATAGGGGTCTTTAACGAATACCTGACATCGTACAGGCTGGGGACCTCCATTTTACGTCCTATCTGAGGGACGGCATAGACAAGGATTCTTTACTCCCATTAACCCGAACCAGCGACCTTTAGTATTGTAGGTTACCATGCTAACCACTATACCACAGGTGACCCCCGAATCACATATTTAATTTTGCCAAGTTTCGTTCATAATTTCAGGTCCTCATTAGGGCTAAATTAGAAAAACCAGTCTAGAAAAGTGGTCTTTGGTGCCGAGAGTTTTATAGCTGATTTTGAGTATAATTGGTGCGCTGAATCCAAATTCGCCATTAGTTTTCCTCTATCAGCTCTAGTTGCTGAGATATATAAATGGCGCGACTTACCTCTTATAACATAACTAGCATTCCCCGTCGCGGCTTCGCCCGCGAGCCTTTAAAATCAATTCTGTGACCATTATCTTGATATTGATCTAATATAATATGTTAACTGATGTTAAGGAGATTTAGTAGAATTTGAGCTTCAGGTAGGTGGAATGTTGGAGGGGGAAGCTGCCGGCTCGGTAGAAGAGACGGAGACGCGCAATGCAGAGAGTTCACTAAAATGACAACAAACAAAAAATGACTTACTCGTCGTGAATGCTTCATTTTTCGGCTGTAAAACATGGTTTTCGACGCCCAATAGGGCCTTTCGAGTTAAACTCTTCTTATCAAATTCTTTAAAATGAGTCCTAATTAGATATATTTTCTCGAAGTTCGAAAATAGATGTCCGTTAGAGTTAAACGACAATTTCGCCTTTTACATTTTAGATATTCTTAGGAGTTACATTTTTGATATTCCTTTCTTAGTGGTTACCTACATCGCTTTTAAAATCTAAATTCCGAAGTTTCTAATCATAAGTAGTTTTTGCTCTGCGTTGATTCTGTCAGTGAGGACAAAGCCTCTTATACATATGGAGCAGTATATATTTATATATATATATATATATATATGGAGAAGTATATATATGGAGAAATATATGGAGAAGAGATCGAAATAAACATGCACCATCCCCAATCATGGGAATCACAGTGTGCATAATTTGATTACCACTAATATTTAAATAATCAGTAGCCATATTTTATGTGAATGTCTATTTCAATACTATTGTAACGTTAAATCGATATTCAAATAAAAAACATATGGTTTAAAATCTCAACAATAGATTTCCGTTAGAGTTAAATGACAATTTCCCCATTTAAGCACCTTAGGGATTACATTTTTGAAATTCCTTTCTTAGTGGTTACCTACATCGCGTTTAAAGTCTAAATTCCGAACTTCAAGTTTCTATCATTAGTAGTTTTTGCTCTGCGTTGATTCTGTCAGTCAGGACAAAGCCTCTTATATATATAGAGATTACTCGAATACATATGCAGGCAAATAGCAGGTGGAAAAAAACAAAGATATCCAAATGTTTACATTAAACATTTTAAATCAATTAAGACCATATAAACACACACAACATTTACATAATCACTTTGTAACTAAAGTTAATGTTTTGTTTTTTTTCAAGAGAAACCAATTATATTTCGAAGAGACTCTATTTCACACTTCGGAAGCTTCTTTTGCGTGACATTCTTGAATAAAACTACTGTTTTATGTGATGCTGAAGCTAAAAAAGTAGAGCTGATAGAAAAAATCTGATTGCATTATTGGAATCAGCGCCCCCAAACGTAGCTAAAATCAGCTATAAGATTCTAGGCACCAAAGATTTTTTTTTTTTTTTTTTCTGCAGCGCAGTGTTATATAAAGGAAAATCAATTTGATGAGTAACAATAAACAAAATGAAATGCATTAAATAACAAACCATTATATTCACATTCTATTTGTTAGCGAAGAAGGATAGGGTTCCAGAGTTTAGTCATAAATCATATAAATTTATTTATTATTAATATCTAGGATCAACTCTATTTAAACTCTTCAAGAAACGTAGAAGAATATAATATTTATTTTAAATATTCTTTATCTACTCCCGAAACATTTATATAAAATATTTGGTTGCATCTTTAACCGAAAAATATGGACAATTATAAATAAATGTATAAAATCCGCAATAAATAAAATCCTTACGGTCATATTCACTTACGCCATTGCATAATTTGAAAATATTCCCAAGCGCTAATACCTCGGGCGACCTGATGCCCCTTTGGAATTACATAAAAAAATATTACACAACGATTTAGCCGTTTCAACTTGGCCGCCGAGAACAACTCTCTAACCATCTCTTGGATCAAGAACAACACTCACCGTACGAAATCATTTAACCTCTATTCAAAATGACTTACTCGAATCGATGGGAGTAAAACAAGTCGCAAAATCAACGTGTATTGATAAAGGAACAGTTACATACAGTAATGAAGATCGGAAGAAGACAATTATACGTTCAAACCTAAAAAAAATATATAGTCATTCCATATCAAGTGGTCCAAAGGTGGTTGCTCGATCATTTTAGAAAAAAATTATAATTTTATCACCAATTACGTATGGAAACAGTAGTTCAAAATCAATTTTTTTTTTTTAACAATTTAGGATCAACCGTTTCAAAATGGCAGCCATTTTTGTTTCACCTTTCAGTCCGATTTTTGACTTTTTAAGCTCTCACAGAAAACTCATTTTCTTAAGACTGGTAAGTCATAGACTTATAATTCAAACACAATTGTTTTCCTTAACGTCTATTCTATATTTCGTGTTCCCTTTATTATTTGAATATTTTGAAGTCCAATACTTGAAAAGTACTATTGAAAACAACTGCTTTAAATTCTCAAAACACCGTTTTTGAGGGTAAGTTTTTGGTAGATGGGCAGGTACGCCAAAGCTGATTTTTGGCATGATAATAAAACTAACTAAGTAGATTTCATTAAAAGTACTCTTAACCCGTATATTCTTTACCTTATTTTTTTATGAATTTTTAAACTTCACATTTTTTATTAACTTTAGACTCTAATATCTCTGATGGGCTAGTTGGTAAAAATTTCATTTTTTTACATGTTATGCTTACATGGAACATAAACTAACTGTATGAAATTTCAACCTGTATATTTTAGTATATTGGTAGCTAAGAATTTTTGAAAATGGTCATTTTCGTGCCCATTTAACACTTTATTATGTTCATAATGTATAAACGCGATCATACTTCATTAAAATTTTACTATTTTGTGAATTTTTTACTTTTAATAACCCTTATTAATTGTTTTGTTTTTTAATTTTACCTATGTCCAACGGAAAATATTTTTAATTACTTTTTCATTAAAAAAAATTATAAAAATTTAATAGAGTAGATGAAACCCCGTAATGCGCATGCGCCAAACACTTCAATGAGTCAACAGTTGTGTGGTGATAGTACTAATCAACTACAGAAAACTGATATTTTTCCAACAAAAACAAAAATCATAATTTTAACAAATAAACCACTTTTCTTTATTCTTCTATTTTTTATTTTCTTGTAATAATGTGAAAAATAATAATTAACCAAGTAACGTGTTTAAAATTTCAGTGAACATTAAAATGGTTGTAATTGTTAGTTACTAGACGATCGAATACTTCAAATACTCAAAGGTGAAACTATTAAATTAATTTTATTATGTGCCTTTCTCTACAGCATACTTATCAATTTTGAATATGTTACGATATAAAAAAATAATTAGAGTCACTAGTGGTGTAGTGGTTAGCGTAGCGTACATTTAAAGAGAGTAAAAATTACTTGATTATGCCGTCCTTTGGACGTGAAATGGAGGTCTCGAGCCTGTGCGATGTCAGGTACTTGTCAAAGATCCCTGTCCTAATAAGTGTCCAATCAGTCATAGCAGGATAAAGTGATTTTAAGTAAATAAACCAACAAAAAAAATAATAGAAACGTTTTTTCATATTTAAATGTTTCTTATATCTTTAAGAAGATTTCTGATATCTTTAAGAACTTAGTTGTTCTGAATTATAACAATGTTTATAAATAAAGATATCTTTACTTTGCATAGATAGTAACAAAACTTTAAAAATGTTCTCTTCATCTCATCATGAAACTAAAAGCTTATGATGTTAATGAAAATATTAGATGACCCGCACTGTATCGTAAAATGTTAGAATAAAATATTTAAAAAAAAAAAAAAACACAGTTAAAAGTCGTGAGACTATTAAAAAAGAAACAGCATCAAGGAATCCCAAGCCAATAACTACTAAGGATCAATGTTCTGGCGATCCTATTCTATAACAGGCACAAAATGATATTTCTCACAGTTTCCGATAAATCCGATCCACCGGTTCAATTTTTTAGATATATCTACGCTTGTAATAACATCGAGAGAGGGGTGTGTTACCTCTTCCGATAGCTTCGGGTAACCACTCACGTTCCACAAGACTTGGGAACCGCAGCAGCGAACGATGTAATAGTATTCCGGAATCGAATCGAATATGGACTGGAATTATCAGCAAGGAAGGGGAAATTGTAGCAGGAGCCGTCGTGTTAGCCGAGATGGAGAGAGCTGGTAGAAATCGATATCACCGGGCCCTCATCGATGTAAATCGATCGATATTTATTGCCTGCCTAAGACTGCTGATGGAAAGTACACATCCTCTCTGTGCCCTGTCGCGCAACTGGGTCGCTGCTCTCTGCAATCAAGAAGCAATGAATGTCAATGGGTTTGCGCAAGATTATCGTCGCGCATTTTTATATGGTGGAGGGTGTAGGATTGAGATTTCTCTTCCTTTAATTAGAATTTTTTTATGCATGTTGTATAGAAAACGTTCTCAAATTCTTCAAAGCGACACTGTGCACTATCATGGCTTATCTTCGACAGAAGGCAGGCATGAGGCCTACACATCTAAATAATATGAAAGACCAATGAATAACAAACCTCAGTACAGTTTTAGAACTTTTACTTCTATAACTTCAAGCACATATTTCTATTCACACAGACGGTATACCCAAAAAGGTCCACTTAGGACCACTTCACTTCAAACTCTTCCATAAAAAACTTACAATTAATTACAACTCATAATAAAAGCAACAAGGTACCCGACTGACTAAAGCTCCTATTATTGATTTACAAATGCCAACGGTTGAACAAAATATAAAGAACCTCTACAACCGTTTTGTCATACTAAGTAACTAAACCAACTGATAAGAAATCTTGGAACAGCTTCACGTCCATGGTGAGAGATCTGCCTCGCTTGAAGATTTTCTGATTGATGGTAAAGGTTTGTTGACATCAAATTGAGATAAGTCTAGTTACGAAATCAAACAAACAAATTTAAACTTAGAATAAAAAGATTGAGAGGGGAGGCATGGCAGTTAGTCTATGACTGTTTTTTGGAACAATCTGGTATAAGACAATATTATAAAATCAGAAGGCAGGCGTAGCCATGGTACGCAGAAATGGCTACTTACGGAGTAGACCACAGGAATAGTCATGTAACCTACATTCTTACCACTCGTTTCTAATGATAATTTTATCAATTCGTTTGAGTGGTTTGTAGCGGCATGACAGTTCATCGATTGCGATTTTCGAGATCGATCAAGAAGCCAATAATCGATCAAGGGAATTGTGGCTCGAACGTACAATGCCTGCCTTGTCTACCACTCTGCCTTGTTACCAGTAGCTTGGTTATAAATTTTTTTAGGTTATCCCGAGATACCAATTACCAACTACTTGCATGAATGTTGATAATCGGTGAGGTGTGCTGTTTGAAATTTTTCATTAAGACAAGTATTCCAAACACTGTTATCATTATTACCACTTTCACTGCACGGAAGGAGGTTATCATAATCAAGAAATTATTTTTGTGCTGCATTTAATTGGACCAACTTTTACGTAGTTATCAAGTCATTATTAACGTGAGTTTCTTTCCTTTTCTTTCTCATTTAATTCTTGTAAATAAAGAAAACATTTATATTCCGAAAAAAAATTATTTAATTTCTTTATGAACACGCTTTAGTTTGTTAAGAGCCTTCTAATTTCTTACCAAAACATCTTAACAGGTTATTTTTTTTTTTTTTTTTACTTGGAGAAGAATGGCAAGGTAGAGGGAAGAATGGGAAAGGGTGGGCAAGATTTTAAGCAAATTGGCTCATCTCTTAAGACATCCTTATTAAATCAACAATTTAACTTTAAAATTTAATTAGACGAGATATCTCGTGTTAGGATCAAAAGCGAATGGGTAGACAGGATCAACAATGACGTCGCAGAACTGCAGAGAAGCCTAAGATAGGTGAAGATGTAGGGTTTAGGCGGGTACAGTATACATGAACTTTTAGGTGCCTTTACACTGTGCCAACACTTTACACTGTGCCGTCTTTGTAATGAAAATCATTTTATTAAGGTACTATGTGAGATCAGACATCATTGTTCGCTCGACTTCTCAGGGTAAAGTTCGTGGTACGCCGGTATGACAAGGTTCGGGGTATTATCTCTTTGAGGGTGAGGTTCGCAAAGTGTAAAGGCACCTCAATACATGCATGGACATAGAAGGCCGGTTCAGATGGTTCAAGACCTACAAGGTATGTAAAGCCAACAGGAAAAAAAAAAGTATAAGTTTCATTTTAATTCCCTTAATTATAAACAAGACGGTAGATGCAAGGTTACAGGGATCTCTTAAAAAATTACTCAAATTTCGACCCATTAATATTTTCTGTTTCTGTAAAAATAAGAATGGAAATCGGCAAAATTACCAACACCAATATCGAAAAAATTAACCTAAAAGATAAAGAATTTCATTCAAAATCTAAATGTAGTCTGTTGTACTGTAAATTGAACAATTAAAGGATGAAGCCAATTATTACCTCTACCGCAAAACTACATTTCGATATCTTAGAACTGCAGCACAACTTAGAACCTCTGGCGTACATACCATCAAATAACCACAAATAATATCACACACCTGATTAACCCCAAAGAAAATTGTACGATATGCAACCTGAACACACCCGAAGACCTTTTTCATATTTTAATCTCCTGCCCAATGTACAACTCCATCCGTAAATTTTATCTTCCGCAATGCCTAACATACAGAGTTGGGCATATTTATATTTATAAATACGAATATGAATTTATTTTTATCTTAATTTTAATGTTAATATGAATATAAATTTATTTATAACACAATATTTGTGAATATGAATATAAATAAATTCGTATTTACAAGTGTGAATATAAATAAATTCATATTCACAGGTGTGAATACGAATTTATACATATATATAAATTTTTCTGTAAATAAAAAAAATTCACAGGGAAAATTGTGAATATTCACAAAAAAAATGTGAATATTTATATCTCAGCTGTGAATTCGGCCGTATTTACAAATAGAGATGTGAATATGGAAAAAATTCACAAATTGAGATGTGAATTTCTACTAAATTCATAATTTCCCAATAAATTTATAAAATTCTTTTCGGATTTCTCCATATTGGTACACATTATAGAGTTAACCCTTTTTATGGAAATTTTTGTCAATTTGTGAATTTTTTCCATATTCACATCTCTATTTGTAAATACGGCCGAATTCACAGCTGAGATATAAATATTCACATTTTTTTGTGAATATTCACAATTTTCCCTGTGAATTTTTTTTTATTTACAGAAAAATTTGTATATATGAATAAATTCGTATTCACACCTGTGAATTTGAATTTATTTATATTCACACTTGTAAATACGAATTTATTTATATTCATATTCACAAATATTGTGATATAAATAAATTTATATTCATATTCACATTAAAATTAAGATAAAAATTAATTCATATTCGTATTTATAAATATAAATATGACCAACTCTGCTAACATATGACCAAGATAACTACTTTCATATATTAAACCCCCAAAATAGCAAAGATATAAAAAATATATATTGTTATATGCAAGAGGCACTAAAAATCCGCTCTTTTATAGTCAATGAATAAGAAAGACAATTATATGCAATAAGGAGGTATTTATTTTAATTACTAAATATTTGTAAGGTATGGATAATAGTATACTTTAGTCTTATGGTATAGAGCACGAAAAGTCTTAATTTTTGTTTTCTGTTTTTATTATTGTGTATAGGATATTAGCACTATTTAAGTTTATATATTATTGTTATCCAGCTTTGTACTCCTTGCTACAAGGACATGTATCCTTTAGAGCAATAAAGATTCATGTAAGGTTACAGACGATAGCGGACAACAGTTGATTCGCGTGGTCTACCCCGTAAGTACCCAGAAATAAATATTATTACTATTCAGACACCCAATTTAATTACTTGACTAAATTAAATCATTTCCTATTATGGCTCGATCCCCGGGAGCTATCTTCAGCAATATTTCGTGGGTGTATCACAAGCCATTAACTTGTTGTATAGGAGGAGAGCGGTATCACTCAAAAGGTAATGGACTACGAACAGATGTAGTAGGCGTAGGTGGGAGGGTAAAATCCCACACAAAGGGGGCAGAGTCGAGGAAGTTCCGGAGGACTTTTTTAGTATCGTTTAGTCGAAAATAAAAAAAAGAATTCGGCGAGACACGTAAAGTAATGCAAAGCAATGGTTCACCGCAAGAGGCGGTGGCAAAACATGTATGTCATGGGCAGATCAATTAACAGATGGCCCCAATAAGCGGAAGGTCTGCTGTATTAAATTCCAATGCTAACTAAATTGATTTGATACCAGTTTCCGCTTGACGATATACTGCCATCATGATATACTCTAACATTCAATAGACAGGTTTTTTTTTCCACCTCAAAAAATCCAAATATCAGCCATCTTACTTTTACTATGAATTAATATATATAAAATTTATAGGTAAGATAAAGTACTACGATAGTGAACAATTTCGACTTCCGAATTTCAATGGATAAAAACTCGTTTGGGGTCTCCGGAGTCCAAATAAGTCCCGCGAAATGGTCCGTGAGTTTAAACAGACAAGCTTAGAAGCGATAAACCATTCGAAACTTAAATTCGGTATTTGATATATATACATATATTGCGATACGTCAGCAAATATTTTATCAAAATTCAGTAAATGCACTTTATTCCCATAAATTTTATCACATTTCTACGGGTTATTTTTAGGATTTTATCAAAACTGCTCTAACGATTTTTATTAAATTCGTTATTTTAATTAAGAATCATGTATTCCTTAACATCAGGTAACTTTTATCAGCATAGAAACGTTCTGAAGGGGCTAAAATAGCGAAGGAAAAATTTCATCTTATAAAGTACCTTTGAGTTTGTTTATATTGACAAATTAACTGTTTCTAATTATGTTTAGTAATAAGATATGGCTGAATATGAAAAATGAAAGAATTACATTAACATATACCGGAGGAATAAAGAAAACAAAATTGCCTTAAGATTAAAATTTCAATTTCCGTAAATGAGTGCAGGGAGATACATTTCATACTTATAAAATATATACTTTTATATACTAAAGAATATTTAGTTTATAAAGTCCCCTCCCCCGCTTACCTAAGTTCCGACAGTGATAGTGATACAGATTTATTTTTTAACTGTATAAAACCAACAGAGGAGTAAGTAACCAACATATTCTAAAACATAATGGCAGTAAAATGAAATAATGCAGGAAAGTATAATCAATATAAAAATTTTATCTTAGGAAATGAAGTTCTATACAGGAACGTCTTCTAGGGGCAACCCGACATGAACAATCTATTTCTGTTCTACCGCGACGTTACTTCAACAACACAGTAGAGACTCCTGAGTTTTAACAACTAGCTTCAAAAAGTTAGTAAAAAAGTGTAGTCAATAATAATAATTAAGTAATAATAAAAAATAATATATTCAAGTAAGGTGAAACACTAAATTAACAATAAAGACATAAAGAAAATAAAGGTCAGACATTAATTTATCATTTTTGTAAGTTATGAGGATGTTTTAAGTTTTTTCTCCCAACAACGGCTGATAATATTTACATAATTAAATGCAGTATTAAATTAAAGGAGTATTAAATTTTCTCACTCAATTACGAAATTGTTTACAGATAATAATAATTATCTATATAAGAAAAGATGAAATTCTGTTTGTTTGTTTGTTCTTTGTAGAAATCCACCGTTTTCCTAAATTCTCCAAATTTCGGTCAGTGGTTCTTTGATACCAGTTCCGAACACCTGTTCATATTAAAATTGCACAACTTCTTTGTTGTTATAAAAATCGTAATGATCTCGCTTTACAATGGTTATTTAAGAAATCAAACGGTCGATTTTGAAAAATGAAATTCCCCGGGTGAAACCGGGATATGCAGCTATAATCTATGTAAATAAAAATGAAATACTGTTTGTCCTTTATAGAAATCCATACAAGATATTCTTTATTGTTATAAAAATCTTAATGATCTCGCTTTACATTGGTTTTTTACATTACAAAAATGAAATTCCCCGGGTAAAACCGGGAAATAAAGATGAAATTCTGTTTGTTCTTTATAAAAATCCCTTCCGTTTGTCCTAAATTCTCCAAATTTCGCTCAGTGGTTCTTTCATACCAGGTCTAACATAACTTTATAACTGTCTATATTAAAATTGCATAACTTCAGCCAATCTCTGGGTATATTCTTTATTGTTATAAAAATCGTTTTGATCTCTTACTTGATACTCTTATCGCTTTACATTGGTTTTTACGAAATCGACCGTTCGAGTCGATAAAAGTCTCACTTTATAGATATAAAAAATGAAATTCTCCGGGTGAAAACGGTATATATAGATAGTAAATAATAATCTTATCTTTGATGATATGAGTCTTATCACTTCACTTTTTTATGTATGTATATTTTTAAATATATTTCCGTTTTTTTTTTCCTTGGAGAAGAATAAGGGGATTACAATAATGTCGATCCAAGTTTAATATCAGAGGAGCTATTGAATGTGCAATGGCTTGTAGAAATAAATAATTTTTATTTCGTTATGAGCCCAAGGAAAGTAGTTTGAGAGAAAGCTATGCTAAAGATACTTGACGAATATTTTATATTTATATTTTTGAGCAAAATGTGACATGTCTGTATATATTAAAGATATTGAACGAAAAGACTTTGAAAAAACATGAGCAATAATATTTAACACACACCCAAGGTTGTTGTGCTATATCTAGCAATGGGAGGGGTGGAAGAGGTCCACGTCACGTGTGTTGGCTGCGTGTTCCGGGGAGGGCGGTAGTTATGCAATGTATGCAACGAGTCTATTCAAACACCATCAGGATTTGAAAGTATATTTTATTTCGAGGGGATGGGGGGAACAATTATCAATATACAATTAATTATCGAATGAAAATTAATTGTCGTGTCGATAAATCAACTTTCACCGCCATCTGTTGGAAATTTATAGGCCTTAAAAATAATCACACTCAATTGTTGTATAATAAGCATTTGTTTGTTTGTTTTAACGCCACTTTATGCTACTAAGGCTAATCGGACGATGCTACACTGGGAGTCAGTGTTTGAAATTGATAATTATTTTTTCCAAAATATCATATAATAATTATTATTCCTGATTTTTAATTTAAAAATCATTCTTGGTTTATAAATAAAAATTTAAATCGATCTTTGATATTTATTGATTAGATTAAAAATAATGATCACTCACCGAGTGAAGGTCTGGCCATACATGTCCGCACCGTAGCATTAATACAGGTTATGTTCAGAATATTTTTAATTTAACTAACATATTACCTTTAGTTATGCCTAAAGTTCAGGCCACTCATGTCAGACAAAGGCCACTTTAGGCATAACTAAAGGTAATATGTAAGTTAAATTAAAAATATTCTGAACATAACCTGTATTATTGCTAAGGTGCGGATCCGGTGCGGACATGTGTGGCCAGACCCTGATACGGTATCAAATAAATAATAATGATTAAATTGCGATAAAAAAAAAAAATATTGATCAGAAAATAAAAATCACTTTTTAAAAGGAAATTAATTTATTCATATGTATGAATACATTATCAGTGTACACATTTTAATATTTTTAAAAATAATGTAATGAGAGCATAAGATACATTTTGAATTAATTGGAGTTGGAACATAATAAAAATAAAAAAATAAAAAGTTTAAAACTTGTCTGAGACTAATGGATAAAAATGGCGGATCACGATAAAGAAGTGTACTAGGATTGTCCCCGGATGAGTTTGGACCTTTGTGCAAAATTGGCAAAGTAGTTTTGAATCGGCGTACAGCGACTGACTTTTTTTTTTTATTCCATTTTCGTATTCTACGCATCATAAAATGTACTGTCAAATTTTTAAGAGTGGGGGGTGTGCAAAAAAAAGTATTCTTCGGAACATCACAATAATTAACTAAAATATTTATACAATTATTTCTGATTTATAAAAGTATTAGTCGAAAATTATTATTGTTGTTAATCGAAAAAATTTAATTCAAAAATAATGATCAGGTTATGACTTTTTTCACTTTTGATCAAAAATAAAAATCACTCTCAATAAAAATCATCAACTGATTTTTAAAAATTCCAGATAAAAATTTTGATCGGATTTGATTTTTATTTTTAATTAAATTTTACCAAGCCAGGTGTAGTTAGGATAGGGATCTTTAACGAGTACCTGACATCGTACAGGCTCGGGACCTCCATTTTACGCCCTATCCGAGGGACGGCATAGACAAAGACTTTTTGCTCCTATTAAAAAATCCTAGGGCCATCACGGGACGCGAACCCGCGACCTTTATTATGTCAAGTTTCTATGCTAACCACTACACCACTGGTGTAGTGCTTACATAATAAGCATTTAAATCTCAATAAAAGAAATATAGGGGTCAATATTCAAGATAAAAAATATCCTATCTTTTAAGTTGGACAAAACTACACACAATGAGCAACATTTCATCGAAATCGGTTGAGTAGTTTCTGATTTTACCTCGGACAAACATCGGGACACGAAATTTTTATAGATATCATCAATGAAGATGACGATTTAATATAATAAAAATGAACATCAAACAAGTTGACCTGGATAATAAAATATAGGAGAAATCAAAATAAGGAAAGGAATGATTTACATAAATAATATAAAGCTGTAGAGTGAGTGATGTGATTGGAAAGCGGGCGGTCACTTTCTACACTAGAGCACTAACCTGGCCAAGTTTGACCAGTTCCCTCCCTACCTGCTTGTTAGTTACCTGTTACCTGTTACCATAACTACTTCATCTTCTCCACTTTACATCTCAATCCGCTTTCAGAATTTTTATTATCGCGAATGAACCAAATTAAAACTGACGGGAACAACTTTCTAAAGCATGAGTTGTAGCCGATGACAAATTTAGAATCAGTTTTACAACAGTATTAGGACTTAGGAGAGGCACTCACAGCCAATGGGCTGACGTGGCTATTCTTATGTTGACGGTAAATCATTAATAAGGGATAACAAAACAAATTGGTTAAAAAGATTAAATGACGCTTCGTATATTTGGTTTTGTATAGTGCGTATTTAGTATTATATCGAAAGCGATCGTGCTGATTCTATTCTGAAATTGCCGGTACTATCTACAAAAACGAAGTATCCCTCTACCTGCATTTAAAAGCATTATGTCCCAGCTTTAGACTTCAGCCCACTCAAAAGGGATAAATAAATTAACACCCAAGGAATACTTTTCAGTTGACGCCGATGCCATACGAAACAGTTCAATATTGGCCCTGCCCATAAGTAACATAGTAATAGTTATACGGATACAAATAAAATCGATAAAACCCATTACTTTTTTTTTTTAAATAAAACTTTTACCACATAAATCGTACAAACTGTATTAACTGGAAATATATGGTTATTTTGATAGTAATGAAAAAAGTAACCGGTTAACCTTCAAAAAAAGTAACTGGTAAACATATTCTGCATAAGCGCTTTATATTATTTTAAATCACATTTTTACAATATAAATCGTACAGTATGTAATAATTGGAAACATGGTTACTTTAATAGTAAAGACGTAACCAATTGTAGTTCAAAAAAATCTGGTGCGTGCGCGCAACACACAACTTTCACTTACCAACTTACTTAGATTAGAAATTGACGTGTTTTGCTAATAATCATTTCCCAAAGTCACACATTTTTCTACATTCATATCTTATTTTTGTTAATCGTTAAAGCCGTTTTTGAGTAAATAAAAAAAACACGTGAAAATGTTAGAAAATTTATTAAGTAAAGTCCCCCCTCCGGTTAATCAATTTTAATGAAATTTTTACAGTCATATCTCAGGCATATTAATACATCAAGTACTCGGTTTAATCAAAATCGTTAGAGCCGTTTTTGAGAAAATCGAAAAAACCTAAAAAGTTATTAAGTAAAGTACCCCCTCCCTTTAAGTAATTTTGATGAAATTTACGCTGTCACATCGCGGACATATACCTACACTAAATACCCAATTTCATGATCGCACGGTTTATATTTTTTGAGCTAGTCTGTTCACACACACACACACACACACAGACACACAGACCATTTCGCGGGACTTGGTCATTTCGACTCAGGGGACCCCAAAACGTGTATTTCCGTTGAAAACCGGAAGTCGAATTTTTTCACGATCGCAATACTTCCACTTACTATATATTTCATATATAGGTAAGTGAAAGCAAAAAAAGGAACTGGTAACCATCTGCATAAGTGTTTTACAATATTTGAAAACATTTTTTTTTTTAAATCACACTTTTACAGTATAAAACGTACATTCTGTATTAACTGGGAACATAAGGTTATTTTAATAATAAAAACGTAACCGGTTACGGTTCGAAAAAGTAACTGGTTACCATCTGCATAAGCGCTTTATAATATTTGAGAACTTTTTTTTTTTTTTTTTAGATCACACTTTTACAGTATAAATCGTACATTTTGTATCAACTGGGAACATAAGGTTATTTTGATAATAAAAACGTAACCTGTTACCCTTCAAAAAAGTGACTGGTACCCAAATTCTGAATAAGCGCTTTATATTATTTTAAATCACACTTTTACAATATAAATCGGACAGTATGTACTAATTGGGAAAATGGTTACTTTAATAGTAAAAACGTAACCTGTTGTCGTTCAAAAAAGTAACTGGTAACCATCTGCATAAGCGTTTTACAATATTTGAGAACTTTTTTTTTTTTTTTAAATCACACTTTTACAGTATAAATCGTACATTCTGTATTAACTGGGAACATAAGGTTATTTTGATAATAAAAACGTAACCTGTTACCCTTCAAAAAAGTGACTGGTAACCATATTCTGCATAAGCGCTTAATATTATTTTAAATCACACCTTTACAATATAAATCATACAGTATATATTAATTGGGAACATGGTTACTTTAATAGTAAAAACTTAACCCGTTGTCGATCAAAAAAGTAACTGGTAACCATCTGCATAAGCGTTTTACAATATTTGAGAACTTTTTTTTTTTTTTTTAGATCACACTTTTACTGTATAAATAGTACATTTTGTATCAACTGGGAACATAAGGTTATTTTGATAATAAAAACGTAACCCGTTGTAGTTGAAAAAAGTAACTGGTAACCATCTGCATAAGCGCTTTATAATTTTGAGGACATTTTTTTTTTTTAATCACAATTTTATAGTACAAATCGTACATTGTGTACTAATTGGGATCATGGTTATTTTGACAATAAAAACGTAACCGGTTACAGTTCGAAAAAGTAACTGGTTACCATCTGCATAAGCGCTTTATAATATTTGAGAATATTTTTTTTTTTTTTTAAATCACACTTATAAGCGCTTAATATTATTTTAAATCACACCTTTACAATATAAATCGTACAGTATGTATTAATTGGGAACATGGTTACTTTAATAGTAAAAACGTAACCTGTTGTCGTTCAAAAAAGTAACTGGTAACCATCTGCATAAGCGTTTTACAATATTTGGGAACATTTTTTTTTTTTAAATCACACTTTTACAGTATAAATCGTACATTCTGTATTAAATGGGATCATAAGGTTATTTTGATAATAAAAACGTAACCTGCTACAGTTGAAAAAAGTAACTGGTAACCATCTGCATAAGCGCTTTATAATATTTGAGAACATTTTTTTTTTAAATCACACTTTTACAGTATAAATCGTACACAGTGTATCAATTGAGAACATGGTTATTTTGATGATAAAAACGTTCAACCCGTTACAGTTCAAAAAAGTAACTGGTAACCATCTGCAAAAGATGCTTTATAATATTTGTGAAAATAGTTCCTTCATTGAATCCAGTTCCAACGAGTAATGGTTCGGTTCGGAATCCCCTTTGGCATTGGCCGCCCGTTGCTAACCTTCCCCAGGCTACGTGACTAGAGGTAGAGCGATTATATTCGGCCCAACACAATCCCCTCGCGGTTGGACATCACGTCTGGGGTTCTGATCTGGTCCGAAGCAGATCTGGCAGTCATTGTCCTCCAGGATGTTATGTCTGCTACCTTCATAACTGAGCGAGGTACTCCATGTGCATCCTAGCGAACCGAGGATGTGTGTGGAAACGAATTATCTGGAATCTAGCTTTACATACAAAATTGTATTATATAATTCACTTTAAAGCTCTAAGAAGTTATACGATTTTTTTTTAAAAAATTTTGACACCTAGTGTAGAGTCAAGAGGGGGGGAAAAATCGAGAAGAGGTGGTGAATAATCAGTTTCAAACATCAAAATCGTATTGGAATTTCAATGAAAGTCAATGAAAATAAATTTATATGAGAAAATCTTAAGATCGAAAGTCTACCAAGAATCGAGTTGGAAAAAATCCAGTGAAGAGGAAGGATTTGCTCTGCCTTGAGCCGAGCTCTGTGGTGTAGCGGTTAGCATCCTCGCATGTAACGCAGGAGACCCGGGTTCGACTCCCGGCGGAGCCAAATCTTTTCTCTTCAAAAAATAAATTATTTAAAAATAATTTAAAATTGGTGGTTAGCCACAATTTAAGATTGGATTAATTAAAATAATTAAAAAAAAAATTGACTTATGTCAATAAGTATCATAAATTGGACAAAATTTGTCCACCTCCCGCTACTACTCGCAAAACTTGTGAGATAGGGGGAGTGGGTATCAGTGAAGAGGAAGGATTTGCTCTGCCTTGAGCCGAGCTCTGTGGTGTAGCGGTTAGCATCCTCGCATGTAACGCAGGAGACCCGGGTTCGACTCCCGGCGGAGCCAAATCTTTTCTCTTCAAAAAATAAATTATTTGAAAAAAATAATAATTTAAATTTTTCGGCACGACCCAGATTAAAATTTTATTCTAGGCATCATAATATTTCTCATGATTAGCTAGGTGCATACAACCTAATAGTGGTATTTACGAAGCATTTGTAGTCCACGGTAAACGTACATGAAAATCGTGCGCCCTAGCATAAGGCTAAAGTTTTTTGTTTTTTTTTAAACGTGTATAAAAACGGGTTACTATGTAAAAACCTAGTTTTCTTCTACCAAGAATCTGATCTAATACGAAGGTTCCCTGCGCTGTAGTAATTAGTATAACATTCCAAAGCCTGGCAGATGGTGTTAGGATTTTTTAAAGGTATTGAAAGATTGGTAGTTATGTCGTCCTTAGGAAGGGACGTAAATTAGAGGTACCGAGCCTACGTGATGTCATATACTCGTTAAAGATCCCTATCCTAATGATAACCGAATAGGCAAAAGTTAGGATTTCCACTGTTTCTGGTTAAGTATTTCGCTAGACTTCGTACATTAAAGAATTGGTTTTGAAATCTAAAACCACAATCTCACCATAAGGAGAAATGTACTATTTAAGGTTAAAGTATGGAAAAACCTTTTTTTTTTTTTTTTTTTGTTTTTTGCGTTTTTTAGAATATCATTTCAAAAGTTTAAAAAATGATGAAAATTTCTTTTATAATATTAAACAATAGATCTTACTTATTTTTGCACTTTTGGTCAAGATTAGTCGATGAACAATCCACTTAACACTGGCACTTTAGCAGGTGAAAGGAAGAATTAAAATGTTTAAATAATGAGATGGTAATAGCCAAAGTAAATATATACTAACCGAACCAGTTTTATAATTTGTTTCTTTATCAACAATTCAAGTTAATCCTAAGATTTGAGATTTTGTTTTTATATTGAAATATTGATGTTCCAAAATGGATCGTCCGATTAGCCATATTGGCATAAAGTGCCGTTAAACAAGCCATATATATTCTAATACAAAAGAATACAAGGAATCAGGTATAACGCCATCGAACACTATTCAAACACCCTAGTAAAGAAAGTATTGAAAGATTCAAGAGAGAAAAGTGCTATCTGGAATCAGACGAGGAATGAATGGCGGAGAAGGACCAACAAAGAACTGCTTGACGGAAACTGCTCAGTCCATATCTCACGATAAGAGGTGGCAAGGAGTTTGAGGTGATAGCGACATCTGGCTAGATCAAACCAAGCCATCTGAAAGCCTCTACAGGAGAGTGAATGCCACAATAGTAGAGGCAAGAGACCTAGTGGTAGGTCAAAAAGCAGATGGATAGGTAGAAACATCAACGACGCTGCAAAGCTGGATGTAACAAACTGCAAAGAGGTAGCCCAAGCTAGGTGAAGATAGGATGGTTAAGGAGGATTTGGGGTGGCGGCCGAGTGAGCAAACGCGTTAAAAAATACGCGTGGCCACGGACAACCGGACATACGTTGAGAACCAGAAAAATTTCTTCAAGTTCGAAACCCGGAGCCAGGGGAAATTTAATAATACTCGGCATTAATCCCCCACCCTCTCCCCTGGCCCGGGAAACCCAGTATAGCCTAAACGGCGAAGAAGGGGAGGACCTAGAAAAAAAAAAATTACCTTACTTTTCATGGCACGTCTTTTAAAGTTAGAGAAGTATTAATTTTCATTATCACGTTTTGAAATTCCGTTAAAACAACCAAAATATGGCTACTGATCACATTACTTAAAGAAACTGGATTGATCTTATCAGTTATGAGATGAAAAGGTTGAGGAGAGTACAGTTTATAAGCCCTGTTTGGTGCCTTACTAAGTACACTGTGGGAACATGAACATCCTGTCCCGAACACTAATCGGCTGATCTAAATAAGACAAGAAATCTGTTCGCCTGTTTGTTCGGGGATAGCGCAAGGTGTCGCTTTGAGTTTGTTAAGATAAGAATATAGACTTTCTGTCAGCATTTTTCTGACGTTGCTTTTATCCATGATAAATTAGAGCAAAAGCCAGAAAAGCGGCTAGTTCATCAAGGTGCAAATGAGCGGTCAGACATTATTGTTCGCTCGACTAAAGTGTTTTTCTCCATGTGTCCTTAAATGACTAAGGGCCTATTGATAAACGTTCCTAAGCAACACCTTACTAAAGGCTTCCTTAAAGTGCACACCTTTGGCTAACCTTAACACAATTTTCATTTTATAAACGTTCCTTTACGCTTTCCTATCTTAAGGAAGCCTTAGGTCCTAAGGTGTTCCTATAAATTTGATCTGTTTTCCTTCCTTAGTGCTAAGGTAGGCGATTAGCTACCTTTAGCTTCTCCTTAATTATTTAATAATAGAAATAAAATCAGAAAAAAAATATTAGGAGATAAATACTTACATTCAGTACTACTTAAATACGTTTATTAAGAACAAAACGACTTTTTGGAATTTTTACTTCATTTAAATGATGTATCACTATAACAAAGGCGGTGATATACAGTACCAGTCAAAAGTTTAGACCCACCCTTAGATTTTGTAAAATAAATAAATAACAAAATTTTATTTATTTAGCAACATAACAACTATAATTTTATTTTTAATTTATTTATAACTAGCTTTATATATCCCGGTTTCACCCAGGTAATTTGGAAAACAATAAGAAAAGACACAAATGATATTTTTTTCGACACCAACGGTTGATTTCGTAAAAATATAATGTAAAGCGAGATCATAACGATTTTTATAACAATATAGAATTTACCCAGAGATCGGATGTAGTTAAGCAATTTTAATATGGACAGGTATTCGCACCTGGTATGAAAACCACTAATCGAAATTTGAGGAATTTAGGAAAAACGGTATGGATTTCTATAAAGAAAAAACAAACATAATTTTATCTTTATTCATACAGATTGTATTCGAAACGATCATATAATTTTTAAAATGTTATCTCTTGAGTTACAATTACTTTTTTAAACTTGAAGATTGCGAATTGAATACAAGCGAGTCTAAACTTTTGACTGGTACTGTATTACTGCACTTTTTAGGGGAAATGGAAATTTTAATCTTGGCGAAATATTGTTCTTTTTTTCTTCTTTATATATTTATCGAATATTTTCACATTTCATATTCAGCCATTTCTTATTACGTACTAGGCACAATGAGAAGTTAGAAGGTTATAATCTTATCCATCTTCTCTGATTGGTTGTTTAGTTAAGGTGGACGTTAAATTCGCGCCTTAATAAAGGCATACTTAATTAAGGAAAGGAAAAGTTAAGGCAGGTTCATAAAATGAGAATTATCTTAAGGAACACTTAAGCTTAAAGGTTACCTTAACATAGGAACCAGTTAAGGTTACCTCCTTCATTAGGGACGTTCATAAATACGGCCGTAATAAATCAAAGTATGGTAGGGAATTGTGATAAGCGCACCGTTTTTTTTTTTTCTAAGGCTGAGTAATATTCTAAAGAGATCCAATGATAATGGATCCTAATGCCCTAATGCTTCCATTCACACCAGTTTCCTCGATGACTGACCTACAAACAGACGGACAGACACGGTATATCGTTATTAGGAGCATGGCCTGGGAACCCGGGTAGGAGCGAGCACTCTATTATTGCGGCACCAGGTCATTCCTCCGCCTCCGCCACGACGGATTTCCCGGGAGCAGGGAACGCTTCGCGGGGCAGAACGTTACCGGTTAGCGAAAAAGAATTTTCCTCACTTCCCACTCTGTTAGGCATTTTATTTAGGCATCTGCGGCAATATAATTGTTGTTAATACAAAATAAAATAATAATACAAACCTACCTTATATAAGAAATTAAGAAACTATAACTTGAAACAAAATGTGTTCCTCGATAATTTAATGTTTGTTTTACTGCAAATCATTTTATCAGCCACCTCAAAAACTTATCTATTATATTTTAATTTTTTTTTTTATAAAACTTTATAACGCTCTACAAAACTTTCATTATACAGGGTGTCCAAAAAGAGTATTCGGGGTTTGAAAGTTGAATAAAATCTCAAATATAGAATATCAAGTAAGATGTTTACGTTTTATTTAAACACAATGAACTGGAAATTTATTTAGAAAAAACAATATTGTCTAGGTGTCCACCATAACGCTGCTGGCACTCCTCGAATCTCAAACGCAGATTTCTAAAAACGCGGTGACACATTGTTCCTGAGATTGCCGTCATTTCTGTTCTGGTATTTTGCTTCAATTGCGTTAGATTTGTCGGTTTCTTTTCGTATACCCTACTTTTCAGGTATCCCCACAGAAAGAAGTCAAGAGGACTGAGATCGGGACTCACGGGAGGCCAGCTAATGGTGCCTCTACGAGAAATCACTTTGTTTTGGAATAATTCGTTTACCGTAGCAATTGATAAGTCTGAAGTATGGCAAGTGGCCCCGTCTTGCTGAAACCATGTTTTAGAGTTATATCCTTTGAACTGTTGACGTTCTTGGGCCATAAAACCTCTTATCATTTCACAGTAACGCTCACTATTTACAGAACTATTTACTGCGTTTGAGATTCGAGGAGTGGCAGCAGCGTTATGGTGGACACCTAGACAATATTGTTTTTTCTAAATAAATTTCAAGTTCATTGTGTTTAAATAAAACGTAAACATCCTACTTGATAAATTTCAATATTTGAGATTTTATTCAAGTTTCAAACCCCGAATACTCTTTTTGGACATCCTGCACGTTCTCAACTTTCAGAAAATCTTCTACACTTGCTAAGATAAAAATCCGTGCTTGAATTAAGTCCCTTAATGTTTATCAAGTCATTGGTATAACAAATGGTTCAGGTTATTCAAAACATTTCGGGACTAAGTTCTTAAGATGAAGACTGAAAATTAATTTTACATTCCAAAAGAGATGTTTGTTTGTTTAACGTCCCGATATGCTACTAGGACAAATCGGACGTTAATACAGAGGGAGTCCTAAATTTTGCCTATACAGGTATAATTAGGATAGGGATCTTTAACGAGTACCTGACATCGTGCAGGCTCGGGACCTCCATTTTACGTCCTATCCGAGGGACGGCATAGCCAAATTGCAAAAAATATAAAGAATAGCTTACAGGGAAGTTCTCCGTTAAAGAGATATATATTTTACATTTTTTGTGTTATTCTGTCATCTTTTACTATAAAACAAATAATAATTCCTGATATACTTGAGCTACAACAAATCTGATTACACAACTTGGTACAAGTTTTAAGACCTTTTTTCAGGGTTAAGTATTTGGAAAAAAGTTTGGAACCAAACGATGTTCCGCTATTTGACCGCCAGGCGCGTTAACAATGGACGGACCAAATAGACATTTTTACACGATTAGATTTTTTTAGTCTTGGGATGAAAATGTCGCAGTTCACTTTTAAGACGCTTAATAAATGAACTGCAAGATTTTCATAATAAAATTGAAGTGAAAACTTAAACATGCCTATTTCGTCCGGGCTAAGTTGGAAAAGGCGTTGCCTATAACAACCAGCAGATGATTGAGAACTCTAAGATATGCAGTTCAAAACCCGGAACCAGGAAACGTTTAATAATACTCCGCATTCATTCCCCACCCTCTCCCCTGTTCCGGGAAACCCCGTATAGCCTGAAAGGGGAGGAAGGGGGAACCCAATAAAAATCAAAAATTCAATAATATTAGCAAATTCTTTACTGTCTTCTGAAGACTGCAAAATACATACATACTGAAATGTTTAATTTTACACACTAGCATATAGACTGGAAATTACTGTAATAAGCACATTCAAACACAAAGGTTTAATGCCACATCTAGCAATCAAAAGGATCCTATACAAGTATACAATTTTAGCCACTAAATTCTAACAATCCGCTCAGACTGTTGAAAAAGGGAACAAACTTATCGAGGGATCTAACACTTTCAATACAATCGATAATTTTAAACAAACAAGACTATCGATTGTTTTCAACAATCCAGGCTATCGATAGTATTTCGAACTATCGATAACCTCAAATTATATTTTTAAAAGGGGAAAAGTGATAGCCTCTTATTGGGAAGGAGGGGGGATATGGTGTCCCAAATCAGGGAAATTACCCCTTTTCCCTGGCTATCAACACTCAGATAAGGAGGATTAGATCGTCCTCACCGTCATCACCACTTGACCCCCCCCCCCCGCCTAAAAATCTATATCCGCACCTAAATACTGACCAAAGTTCACCTCCGAAAATCTCGACTCAATCGTTAGTTTTACATGACTAATCTTTCATACGTTCGGTAAAATATACAGAATACGAAATACCCCCATATTATTAAAACAAGTAGTATAACATGCTATTTATATTGAGATAGAAACTACCACTTAGTTATATATAACTACTAGCTGAGGCTTAACATGTCAAAAGAGAAGGTCACTGAACTATAGGCTATTCAGGGCGTATTGTCATCTGCGGTTATTGTAGAGGCATTCAATGCCGCGACGCCATGTAGCCTGTACTCAGCGCCTCCTTGGTATTCATCCAACGTAACAGGCAGCAGTCGAGTAATAAGTAGTAACAGGAGTAGAACACCAATAGTAAACAAAGAGTAAATGTCAAGTTCCAAGTGTTATCCATCCACTAAGAGATTCACCTTTTTCGCCCTTAAAGTGATATTACGTAAACATTTGTATTTCGTGTGATGGAAATGGTTGAGGGTGCGGTCATATGAAACACTATATGTGCAATAGCATATACATATTGTGCCGACGTTTCGGCTTAGCATGAAACAAGATAGCAACCGGGTTTACCTGTAGTATAGTGGTTAGCATAGAAACTCACAACACTTAAGTTCGCGTGTGCCCGTCCCGAGGTGGCCCTAGGATTTTTTGGGAGTAAGAAATCCTTGTCTAAGCCGTCCCTCGGATAGGACGTAAATGGAGGTCCCGAGCCTGTACGATGTCAGGTACTCGTTAAATATCCCTATCCTAATTATACCCCGATAGGCAAAATTTAAGATTCCCACTGTAGCATCGTCCGATTCGCCTTAAAGGCATAAAGTAACGTTAAAAACAAACAACAAACTAAAAGATAGCAACCAATAAAAATTTATGTAGGAAACAGAAAAATATAAATATACATGAAAATTAGTTAATAATTACAGAACCAAAGAATATGAATAAAACTTTGGCATTTTAATGTCCAATTCCAAAGTTCTATTCATATTCTTTTGTTCTGTAATTATTAACTATATTTCATGTATATTTATATACATTTTTTTTTATTTTCTTTATAAATTTGTATTGGTCGCTACATAGTTTCATGCTTAGCCCTGATAAAGACCTGAATCTCGGGTCGAAACGTCGGCACAATACATGTTATTAGTGTTGTTTTATCTGACCCCATCCCCAACCTATCTACTTCCATTAATATTTGTATTTCTATGATCAATATAAAAAAAATTAAAATAATATAATTAGTATTATAACAGAATTCAGACTTTCAAGGCCTGTTTTGTTTATGGGGTTAAGTATTTGAAGAAGTTTGGAAAAAAAAATTGCCTCGGTTTTTGACCGCCAGGGGTGGTTACAATCAACCAAATCGACCAAGGTTAAGTTTTTTTTTTTTTTTTTTTTTTTTTTTTTTTTTTTTTTTTTTTTTTTTTTTTTTTTTTTTTTTTTTTTATCTTGGGATATTAATGTCGCATTTCACTTATCAACCGGTTACTAAGTGAAATACAAAAAATTATCCCGTTAATTAATGAAATACAAAATTTTAATCCCAAAATTTATTTTAAAAACTCAAATGATTAAAACAGGTCATTTTAATCACCAACCCTGGCGGCCAAAAATCGAAGCAACGTTCCAAAACTTAATGTTGATAACTGGCCTTTACACAATGGCTAATTGCGTGAGCTTTGCACGGTTCGTATCCTAATATCACACGATTTAATGAAACTTTTAATAGGTTGCATTGGTAAATGTAACCCCTTAGGTAATGGATTACATTAGGTAACTGCTTCCAGAAAAATCACAGGTTAGTATGTAATGTAACGTGAAACAAAACACAAAACGTATGGCTTAGAATAGTTTTAGACTTGTTGGAACGAACTAAAAGTTGGAACAAACTGTCATGGTACATTTTTGTGACTGCGATGTTCGAGTACCATCTACGCTGCCCCAGAAGGTTCTAGACTGTTCCTCTTACGACTATATATAATAAGGTGCGATGGACTGGAGAGTTAGTCTTGTTCTGAAGCTCAAGTCATATGGTTATTTCTGTGCTACGATGTGATTATTTTTGTCAACTGTTGAATCATTTGTATTCTCATAATTTGTGTGGCACTGAAAATTCTTATTTTCGGTAAATATAAAAATTGTTTAACCCACATAATTGTTACAGTAACATGTTGTCAAAAAGAAAAAAAAAAATCGGTTACATAATCCAAATACTTCATAACGTCCTTCATTATTTAACTATATAATAATAACTATATATTTTTTAAATACCTGAACAAATACGAGGGACTACCAACCGTAGGCTCCTGCTGCTCACCGGGATAAGACCATCTTGGGGACCCGACAGGATGGAATCAAGAGCTCAAAGCGCTGACTTGACAAAACTATTTAGACAAACCCAACACTTTACACAGAAGGTACAACAGTAACCCAATGTAAACTATTGCTGACGACCCCTGAAGAACGAACTGTTTACTATCTGAAGACACAGCGCGACTGTAACTATCTCCGCTAATAATGCCAGATAAGGCGAGATTGTTCGCATTATCGTTAGCGATCTCAGCTGAACCGTCTTAGGAGATAGCGGTGTCTGCTGACAAGTCTTTGTCGGTATTTTATTGTGTTTTGATTGATAATCATACAGTAGAACGTTGATTATCCCCTACGTTGTATTGATAGGGTCCTCGATTACCAGGGGAAATTTTTGTTCAGTATTTATTTTTATCTAAAATTTTTCATTTTTTTTTTTTTTTACAAGAATGGTTTCTGGTCTTTTTCGTTTAAAGCACACAAACCGAATTTACAGTTACAAATAACACAACACATGTTTTTAAAAGTAACGATATTTAATAACTATTACTTTATTTGTCACTTATTTCTAACTTCCAAAAATTACAGATGTCTTCCATGATTTAATGAGGGAATCTGCGCAGACTTCCCTTAAATAATTTTTCCAATTAGTTGCAGTTACCGCAGACATACTTAATTCTTCTTGACAAAATAAGGTGCTAGTGTACTTTTTTGGTCCACGAATAAATGAAAATCAATGCAATATTCAACGGAAATTCAGAACCAGTAAACCACGTACCTTCTCTTAAGGCAATTTCCATGCGACAAGATCTATTAATACATCTCCATCTGAATCTATTCTCTTTCTTGCTTAATTTCATGTTATGCCTATTGCGAAATATCCTATCTTTATGAAGAAGACCTTTTTCCTGTAGAAAATCTACAGTTTTATCTAAATCTTTGAATTGGTCGTGTAAACTAAACAAAGCCATGTTTACAATCGTAACTAAATATTTTAGTCATATGTTGTAATTGTAAAGAACCGAGTATTACGTAACCAAGTAACCTTATCGCAAATAGTTATGTAGCAGTTAACATGCGTTCATATTTGTACCTATAAATTAGGTTGGCGTGCTTTAAACGAAAAAGACCCAAAAATCCTTGTCTGTGCCGTCCCTCGGATAGGACATAAAATGGAGGTCCCGAGCCTGTACGGTGTCAGGTACTCGTTAAAGATCCCTATCCTAATTATACCTGGATAGGCAAAATTTAGGACTTCTACTGTAGCATCGTCCGATTAGACTTAGTGGCATAAAGTGACGTTAAAACAAAGAAACACCTAAAATTAATATTATTCTACCCTTTGTACGAATTGGATTAATATTAACTTGATGCAATTTTAAAGAATGGTTTCATAAATAAGCCAGAGTTTTTTATTTTTTGCTTTCCTAAATTATAAAAAAGATTTATTAATGTTGGAATAAAGCTGGGCTTGCTCACGACAGATCCCATTACTCCTATAGATGATAAATATTCCTACAAAATTGACTGATCGTGTTCATGAACGCGATATCGATTTAGATCCCACAGCTCACCTGATCCTACCGACACTAAATGTAATAATGTATAATAATATCCGCCCCTGGGCCGAATGGATATTGCACATTATCCACGGGTCACTGGATTTGGGTCAGCGATCAGCGACTGGCCCCTTTTTCCTTCCCGCTAAAATAACCAGTAACGATATCGGTCAAAATCGATTATGAAGGAGAAAAAAATTGACTTAACTGACTCCGTATAAACGCACTTTCCCATAATTCGTAAAGAAAGCTGAGGATGGTAATATTTTTTTTCTTTTACCAATTTCTGTCTAATTACTATTCCCTATAGAGAAGGAAAACACTCTCATTAAATCCAAGTCTTTTTTCTTCTTAATACATTTGAGGTTTATTATGGACACAGTCAGGGGCGGATTTAGCACGAAATTCGGAGGGGGGGGATCATGACCACCTCCTCATAATCATCATTTTTGGATGAAATTATTACCTTCTATTAAAAAGGACTGCGATCAAAACAACCAAAGACATATTTTAGGGCATAAATGTTTGTAAAAATTTGGAGTGTGTAATCGCACTAATAAAACTCAGGTGTTTTAGCCGTTTAAAGAAGAAATTAACTGCTGCTCCTTACATTACATTAATTAGGGCATATTAACTACCTAATAGCATACAGAAATGTATGGTACGTACAGTATACAAAATAAACTTCGTTCTGGCAGGGTTACTGTTAGAAAGAAAATATAAATTTGAGGTGGGTCACGACCCATGGATACAGTCTGATTTATGGAAGTATTATAAGATAACCAAGAAAGTTTAAGACCAAACAGCGCACTAAGAAAACAACAATGTCTTTTACAATTAGTCCAACGTTTTGCAATAACATTCAACCAATAATTCCCGAGTTATTTTTATTTTGAACTTTTATTTTGTTTCCATTTATAGAGTGCTACTGTTATTGTTATTGTTACACTAATGTGAGTTTAAATAATTTTTATTAGAAAAAAATCATGATATACAATAAACGATCAAATTGTTAACAACGTTACAAAAAGTAACTACTAGTTCCTTACAAAAAGTAACTACTGTTTACTTAAAAAGACTAAATATTAGTTACCTACAAAAAAGTAGCTACTAGTTACTTACAGAAGTAACTACCAGTTACATACAAAAGTAACTACTAGCTACTAACAAAAGTAACTGCTAGTTGCTAACAAAAGTAACTGCCAGTTACTTACGGAAGTAACTTTTAAGGTATCTGCAGGCAACCGTAAGCTTCGATGTTCAGAGGCAGACCAAGAACCAAGTCCATACCTTCTTATATTTTGTTCGAAATCGAACATTCTAGAAGGTCGTAGAAATTCTAGTAAGATCCAGAACATGTAATAAAACAGTTATGCAGATGTTCCAACAAATAAGTCTACAACTCTATTCAACGTAAAAGAAAAAATAATATTCTTACACGTCACGATTTTGCAGTAACTCTCAACCCATTACTCAACCCCGAGTTTTCTTTTCTTTCCATTTATAGAATTTTAATTTCTTTAATTGAAACTGTCGAAGTTTAAATACGGTGATTCCAACAATAAAAAAAAAATAGAATAGGATATTTTGTAGCGAAAATCGTTAATTAATTATAAAATCGTATCATCCATGGTGATAATAACCAGACGCAAGAAACACACTGATAAGGCGCAAGCCTAGTCTTGGTATTGATGGCAATCGATATACATCACAATTTCATTCTAATAAACAACACTATTATTTATTTAGTGATTTATTATTGTTAAAAAATCGAAATTTGACCCGTTTTCCACTTAAGAGGATCCATTAGTGAAGCACCGATCTCTACTGAAAAGGACCCGTAAGGGGTTTGGTATCTCTTTAGAGCGAGTGTAGCGAGTTGAAGTCGACAACTGATTTCTAATTAAGGTAATTAAGGATAACAGTTTTTGACTTAACTAAAAGTCTAAAAAAAAGAGTCAACTAAATGTTTAAAATAAACAATTAATGAAATTCAAATTGTCAATAAACAAGAATAACACAACAAAACACAAGTGATAAGAGGTTACGAGAGGTTATCAGATAACACGAGATATGACGATAGGTTCCATTGTGATTTAATTCAACTCAAGTAAACAAAGTTAGTTGGCTATATTTATAGCTGTATATATATGGTACAATGGGTTAAACAACGCATTTTTCTTTTATTTATAGGGCTAGGATCCGAGCTTTTCGCCAATCTTCATGACTTTGTGCGAAAAATATATAAATAGATTGCATTACCTGTGGTGTAGTGGTTAGCATGGCAACTTACAATGCTAAAGGTCGCGGGTTCGCATCCCACGGTGGCCCTAGGATTTTTTAATGCGAGTAATAAATCCTTGGCTATGCCGTCCCTCGGATAGGACGTAAAATGGAGGTCAGGTACTCGTTAAATATCCCTATCCTAATTATACTTGGATAGGCAAAATTTAGGACTCTCACTGTAGCATCGTCCGACTAGCCTTAGTGGCATGAAGGGACATTAAACAAACAAACAAACAAGATTTGCATTATGCATCTAACACGTCATGTTTATAATAGTTATAGCATTTTGGGCCAAACAAAGGGGGGAGGGGGATCGTTTAAAGACAATCAATCATATCATAGTCATTCTGTCAATCAAAAGGCTCATATATTGTTGAATGGTGCCATTCATCATTCAATTCTGTGGTTTTTTTTTATTAATGATTCATTCATAAATATATATATATACAAGGATGAATATAAAAATGTGGAAAGTTAATAATGCTATGAAAGGGAAATCTCCTAAAGGAATAAAAAAGACAGAGCGATAAATGTAAACATGAGCCTCATAAATGATACATGACTGATGTATATACATATGAATATACACATACTTGGGAATCAGGTGTCCCCTTTTACCTGTAGCGACAACTTTCTCTTTCGGTCCTTTTACGCGGAAAAGATGCTTTCAACGACATCAATAGAGTATTATTACAGTATAATATACGATATATAACTAATAATACATAATTACTTTTGATATAGAAGAACGGTAATTTAACAAAAAAAAAAAAAAAAAAAAATCGGACATAATAACTAACCTTTAATAGACGACACGAAAGCCCTATAAGACCCAATACCTGCAATTTTAAACAGTTTGAAATCATATTTAATGGAAGATGATTAAACTAAGTTTACCAGTTCAGCATATACTTAGTACACTTTATATTATTTTATGAAATTGATAAATTATACCTATATTATTATTACTGATAATAATAATCGTATATTTTTTCTGCATATTTTGATTTGTTTTGATAGTTCTAAATTATAAAAAACCTGGTGCGGTGCGCGCAACATAAAACTTTCACTTACGAACTTACTACTAGATTAGATATTGACGTATTTCGATAATATGTAAAAGCTAATCGTCAACTTCACACATTTTTCCGCATTTAGGTATATGCTTATATTTGTATAGCTCCATAAGCTATGGAGTATTTGTATTTCAAAACTTGAAAGTTCACAGTACTTTTCGATTCATTATTGTTTATTTCTTTTATTAAGAGACCCAATTCATCAGTGATAATACGGGATATGAAATTATGGCTGTCACATCACGGGTTTATACATACATCAAATACCCAGTTTGATCAAAATGTTTAAAGCCGTTTTTGAAAAAAAAAAAAAAAAAAAAAAAAACACGTGAAAATGAGACAAAATTTATTAAGTAAAGTGCCACCTCACAATTGATCAAATGTGATGAAATTTTGACTGTCGCACCACGGGCATAAACATACATCAAATACCGAGTTTAATCGAAATCGTTAGAGCCGTTTGAGAGAAAATCGAAAGAAAAAAAAAAAACGTAAAAATCAGTCAAAATTCATTAAATAAAGTACCCGCTCCGTTTGATGAAATTTTTGCTGTCACATCGCGGGCCTATGCATACACCATTAATCCAATTTCAGGTTCGTAGTTTTATTGTTTTTGAGCGAGTCTGTTCACACACACACACACACAGATCATTTTGTGGAACTTGGTTATTTGGTTAAGGGACGTGTATTTTCGTTGAAAACCGGAAGTCGAAATTTTTCACGATCGCTATACTTTCCCTTATTATATACTAGCTGTGGGGCCCGGCTTCGCTCAGGGAGTTGTGGAATAAGTGGAATGAAAGAATAACTTTAAAATGTAATAGTACAGAAAGATAGACCAATTAATCATGATTAAAACAAAATTTGTACCATCCTGAAACTTCAGTTTAGTATTAGTGGTAAGTTTCGAAACCTCAGAGTCCGCCCATATACACTCACTCAAAAAAGTTTCCATACAAACAAAAATTTCATTTTTGGTGAGGGAAAAAGCTATGAAAAAAATCCATTTTTTGATATATTTTATTTAACTATTTGAATTATGAAAAATAACATAAACATTGGTTGCAATTTTTTTATAACAACATCATAATATTAATATCAAAGAAAAATAAGTCAAAAAAGTTTCCATACATAAGGAAAATATTATACAAACTTTGTATAGTTTACTTTTTAATACCTTGTGGAGCCACCCTTTGCCCTTAAAACTTCAATTAGTCTACTTTTCATACTATGGACAAGTTTTTTAGTTACATCACTGCTAATGGAATTCCATTCTGCCAATAGAGCGGCTTTAAGATCTTCTTTAGTTCGAACAACATGATTTTTCACACGCCGTCCCATTTCATCCCATAAATGTTCTATGTGATTCATGTCTGTTGATTGGGGAGGAGTATGCAACTGTTTTGGAACATTGTGTATTAGCCATTCCTTTACTTTCTTGGCAGTATGCTTCGGGTCGTTGTCCTGCTGAAAAATAAACTTTCGCATAAGTCCAAGTTTTTCAGCAGAACTTTTCAAATTGTTTTTTAGAATATTAAGGAATACATGCTGGTCCATTATCCCATCAATGAAAACGAGATTTCCAACTCCCGATGCACTCATACACCCCCAAACCATTACACCTCCACCGCCATGCTTAAAGGTTGGTCGCAATTTTTTTGAAATAAGAGCTTCTTTGTCTTTTCTCCAGACACGACACCTTCCATCTGGCACAAAAAGGTTGAATTTGGATTCGTCTGAAAATATAACAGTATCCCAAAATGTTTCCGACTTATTTACATACTCCATGGCAAAGACCATCCTCTTCTTCTTATTTGTTTTGTTTATAAAGGGCTTTTTCCTTGCAATTCGTCCATGAAAACCTTCGTTTTTCAGGACGTTTCGGACAGTTTCTGGATTAACTTGTACTCCGTAATCTCTTTGAAGCCCACTAGCTAAGGATGTTGCACTTGTACAAGGATTTTCACGCACCTGTTTCAGTAAATTCCTCCTATGAATCCTGTTCAATTTCCTTGGGCGGCCTGAACGCGGTCTGTCCTCCAACGTTTTTAACTCACTATGTCTATTCAACACATACTGCACAGTTGCGTGCGATTTATTTAGTGTACTTCCAATTTTTCGCAAAGAAAATACTTGATTTCTTAAGCGCACAATTTGGTCACGAATACACCGCTCTACACGCATGATGATGATTCAAGGGAGGCTGAACCTTAACTAAACATTGAAATTATTATTGCGACAATGGAATAATGGTTTAGGGATAAAATAAAGATATTGAATGGAATTAGCAGTAAGATATTATTGGTGTATGGAAACTTTCTTGACCTCCGGATTAAAGTTGTTTACATTCCAGCTATGGGATTAGTGATCCAACATTAACTTGTTATCATATTAATGCACCTTTGTCCCTACTATATCTTGATAATTAATAAAACTAATAAAATTAATATATTAATAGAAGAGATAAAGAAAAACAAAATGTATGGAAACTTTTTTGAGTGTGTGTATGTTTGGGTATAAGAGACCCTATTATTGCGGTTCTCTCAATGCGTTTTCATCCCTTTTCTAGATTAAGAAAAATTATTTTGGCAGCAAATATGTCCTGGTATGTACCATTTTTTATGGTTTCTATGTTCTGATTCCATTGAGACCATTCTCATGACGATACCGCACCCTTATCAAGTTGAGTAACTTCTCCTTTTTCGAATTCGGTTGAACATTTACGAACAGAACAGAACTAACTATTAAACAGAAATACTATATCAACACTTTATTTTCGATACATATTCCATTAGGTTATATCTTTTATTCATATTATCTATTTTATTCAGTGTTAGTTTTTATTCGCTCACTTCTTTTGTTGTTAATTTACTCCTTTATTGTATATTGATTAAAGGCAATGTTTCGACCAATTCCTTCCTCTTCTGTAAAACTTAAAAGTCGCTTAGGAATCCAGTTGGTTTTGTTTATTTTTAATTTCAATTCATTGCAGAGATGTAATGACCTTATTGAAAAATAAAAAGGAAAAAATAATCATTTATACATATCTCGTGTAATTTAAAGAAAACAGCTGAAACTAAAACCATAACAAACCGAACTAATGAACGATAACCTTATCAATTGAGCTTAGCTAGCGCTCCTGGCTTCCAAATGTCGAACTAAATTTTATCATTCATTAACTCGCCTGGGCTTATTAAAGGGTCCAATTACATGTAGCGAGAGCTTTAAAATTACAGCCCTTGTTCCTTCAACATTACACACGTAAAATGAAAACTGAAACCTTCATCGTTAGGGCATTAGGGCAATATGACGACATAACATTTTTGATAGTACGTGTAGTCGTTTTTCAGCCTTTTCGGCACGCACATTGTACACTTTGCTTTATAATATATATTGATTTAATATATAGGTAAGAGAAGGTAAACATTACCAAGAAAACGATCCTAGAAATCATCAGTTTTCCACTGGACCCCATAATATTTTGTCGCAATGTCATTTTATATCAAAGGATTTGCTCAAATTAAAATTGTGTTTTTTGTTTTGTTTTTTTAAGATAAGCAATCGATTTATAATTCAGCACAGAACTAAGAGGACAACATTTAAGATAGGTGGAAGATGTTTCGGCAGCAGAGGGGGGGGGGCGAGATATCTCCCCGGTGACGTCAGAGACGGCCGCCAAGGAGGTTGGTTCTTGTTTATTAAAGAAGCGATAAGAGACCGCCAACTCCGCAGTTGTATATCACCGCTACACTATCTCTATGTGCCGGGGGCCTTCTTCAAATATTTGATAGTACGCTCCTTATCTATCCTACTGCAATGATAATTTAATTTCTATGTCAACACTTTACATTATATTCATAAATGAAGCGTAGAATTCCAAAACCAGCCAAGACAGATTTCCAGATTTTTCATATTATTTTTTTGGTGCTTTTGTTTTTATTTATCGTTAGGTGGAAAACTTCATCTAGCCATTTAGTTAGCAGTTGTAAAAAATTTACCAAAATGGCTGGTTTTGAAATTCTTAAGTATACAGAGTACATTTTAACCCTCTGCACTCGGCACCGTTTCGGACGTTACCTACCGGCAACTCGACGCAACTTATTCGCGAAAACGTACACCCTGAAGACGTAATATTATACAGTATAATTTTAGAAACAAGTAAGGAATTGTAATGAAATTTAGGTTATTTGTATTTGTGAAGCTTCAAGAACACATATTTTTAAAAAAAATTAATTTTTTTAAATTTTATATTTTTTTTTAATAATTTTATATTAATTTCAATTTTTTTTTTTAATTTTATATATTTTTTGATAATTTTATTATCTCTATATATATAAAAGGCTTTGTCCTGACTGACATAATCAACGCAGAGTAAAAACTACTAATGATAGAAACTTGAAGTTCGGAATTTAGATTTTAAACGCGATGTAGGTAACCAATAAGAAAGGAATTTCAAAAATGTAACCCCTAAGGAGCTTAAATGGCGAAATTGTCATTTAACTCTAACGGAAATCTATTTTTGAGATTTAAAACCATATGTTTTTTATTTGAATATCGATTTAACGTTACAATATTATTAAAATAGACATTCACGGTAATCAAATTATGCACACTGTGATTCCCATGATTGGGGATGGTGCGTGTTTATTTCGATCTCTTCTCCATATATATAAGAGGCTTTGTCCTCACTGATAGAATCAATGCAGAGCAAAAACTACTTATGATAGAAACTTGAAGTTCAGAATTCAGATTTTAGGTAACCGCTAAGAAAGGAATTTCAAAAATGTAACCCCTTAGGGGTTTAAATGGCGAAATTGTTGTTTAACTCTAACGGAAATCTATTTTCGCACTTCGAGAAAAAATATCTACTTTAGACTCATTTTAAAGAACTTGATACGACGAGTTTAACTCGAAAGCCCCTTAGGCGCTTCGAAAACCACGTTTTAAAGCCGAAAAATGAAGCGTTCACGACGAGTAAGCAACTTTTTGTTTCGGCGGTTTTAGTGAACTCTCTTCATCGCGAGTCTCCCTCTCTTCTACCGAGCCGGCAGCTTCCCCCTCCAACATTCCACTTACCGGAAGCTCCGATTCTACTAAATCTCCCTAACATCAGTTAACATTTCATATTAGATCAATAGCAAGATAATGACATACAGAATTGATTTTAAAGGCTCGCGGGCGAAGCCGCGACGGGGAATGCTAGTCATTATTATATATAAAAGCATAAAACATAAATTGAAGAAGTAAAAACAGTAACAAATTAGTGATGGGACCCTTTTAGTTGAAGTTTTCTCAGATATCCAATCAGAAAAGCTCCTAAAATGAGAAAATAAAAGCTTTCCGGTTGAAGTAGAAGCACATGGGAAACTAAATCAAAGTAAAGGGATTATTTGGTGCCCCGAACTAAATTATGGTACAATTGTGGAAATAAAAGATGAATTAAAACCACTAAATATAGCCGATGTTAAAAGATTAACATACTATAAAAATAATAAAAATCACCGCAAGCGAAATATCCTATAAATAGTTATTACGATTTGTATATGTCCTTAAATGTTAAAAGCTGAAAATTATTTGCATTGTCTCTATAGCGGAGCCCTCGAGTTTGAAGACATATTTTAAATGGCTTCGCTCCGGAGACCTCGAGTGCAAAGGGTTAATATTTGATTTGATGTGTCAAATTTCAAATATAGGTATATGTATACTGATGTTGTATAAATGTAGATAGGTGTTAACACTATAAATGTATATGCAGAAATAATGAATAACCTCGACAAGCTCTGTTTATTGTCTATATATGTGATTACAAGTTAAGTAGATTGTAAATATTTTGTAAATAAACGTATCCATCGATTTACTTTGAGATTGGACAAATATTTAAGTGTAATAGGTCAAAGTTATAAAAAATTGGATATACTGAATAAATACAAGAATGGGAAATGTTATATTTTGCCTCGTTGTTATTTATAGAATTGTGTCGTTTTTATGGATATAGTCCTACGCTAAAACATATTCATCAAAAATGTACTATCAAGGGAATAGTCCCGTGGGATTCAAAAGCATTCAATCTATCAAAAACGATGCATCATTCGACATATCAGTAGAAAAATTAATCAGTATACGTCCCACTTCGCGTTTCAACCTACTTTCCTAAAGGATGATTCGCCCTCTAGCCGCTTCAGTCCTCTCAGACGATAAATAGCAAATTAATAAAATAATCATAAATAAGTGAAAGTAAAAAATCAAGCTAAAGCATTCGAGAAAAAACTTCAAATGAACGATATTACAACTAAGAGGAGCGAATCAACATAAAATGCGAAAATGAGCAAAGGATTGAGTAAAGGATAAAAATCACATTAGACACGAGCATTTTAATAGTTTTACTTCAAAGCCATCTTCTAAATTCATACATCTAAAATGGAAAATTTTATTTGAAACAAAAAATGAAAAAAGAACAGCCTTGTTTGTTTTTTTAACGTCACTTTTTGCCACTATGGCTAATCGGACGATGCTACAGTGGGAGTCCTAAATTTTGCCTATCCAGGTATAATTAGGATGGGGATCTTTAACGAGTAACTTACATCGTACAGGCTCGGGACCCCTATTTTACGTCCTATCCGAGGGACGGAATGGCTAAGGATTTTTTTCTCCCATTAAAAAATCCTATGGCCACCGCTGGGCGCGAACCTACGACCTTTATTATTGTAGGTTGCCATGCTAACCACTATACCACAGGTGATCCTCTGCGAACAGCCTTAAAAAGAAATTTAAAAAAAAAAACCAGTCACAATAAATAAGCTAACCTCTATATATATTTGATTTAGAATAGTTGTAGATTAGATGAAATCAATGTGAAATTGTATTTAGGTATTCTTTTTTTTAAAACTTTCCATATGTTTTAGTTTTACTCAAGAAATGAGTGATGTAGATAGACCGACGATTCCCCTTCTGCTACGATCAATGGCGTCTAAGTTCTTAACCATAAAAAAAAAAAAATCTCGAATACTGGGATATTAACTATTTTAAAATCACTTCCTAAGAATTAAAAGAAGAAAAAAAAAACTCAGACATAAATAGACTTTGTTAAATGAGAAGACTTCTGAGGGAGAGCCCTGCCAAATAGAATTAGGTTTCCGTATTTACCTCAACTCCTGCCAAGTTAGAAATATTTTCAGTTTTGTTTTAACATTACATAATTTAATACTTCTATTTCTCTGTGAAGGGTAATAATGGATATTTTGTAAACATTTGAAATCAACAAATATAATTGGCAAATAATTCAAAATAGGCCCTTTGTTGTAGAAGCAAGGTTTTCCTTGAGTAGTGGTCTCCTGACTCCAGAAGCAATGTACCTACGGATTGAGAAATGAACAGAAAATACGTATGTATATAAAATATACCAGTCATAAATAGGCAGTTTTATCTGCTTGTACTATGAGAACAAATACAATTCAAAAGATGGATATAACTAAATAATTTAGTTTCGGTTTGCGGTAAAACGTAAAATATGGTACCCATGGATTACATCAGATGGAGGTCAAAGCGGTGAATTTCGTGATATATAACAACACAACATGTGTGTGTTTGAGCAATATATCCATTCCCACAGGTAATATCTAGGTATCTTGGCAAGTAGTACACATGAGGGGTCTGTTTGCGAAGACACGCGACACCCAGTTACTTTTAGATAACAGTTACCTCTTTTAAAAACTTATTTTGGCACTAGTACTGAAGTGCAGCTTCAAATTAAGGCCCGATCTCCACTGAAAAGGACCCTTTTGGGGGTTTATTTATCTCCAAAGAGCGAGCACAGCGAGCGGGAGTCGAAAGTTAGAATCCATTAAAGCCAATCAAGGAACTTTTTATCTGAAATAAAGGCGATGGGAGTTCGATAACATCACGGTCACATAACCTCTCAAATCAGGCCACGCACACCAGCCGCTCTTCAGTACCTTTACGCTTATCTTGATAACTATATTTATAACCTCTATTTGCAAATAATGGTCTAGATGAAAATAACAAGAATATATTTCAGCTATAAATATTTATTTATAATAGAACCAAGGGTGTGTGTTCTATGCAATATTTCATTTTCTTGCAAAAAATGAAATGCCTTGTTTTTGTCAGAAATTTCTTCTTGCTAATTTCAAAAGACCCCGTTTTTATTATTACTGAAATCACGAATTAAGGTTATCACTGTTTATAACCACTACACATTGTTGAAAGTAACTGTTTACTAAAAGTAACTGGATGTGGTCTTCGCAAACAGACCCCACATGAGTTATGTATTCATTATTACAGAAGCCTTCTGAACACAATGCAAAAGTCGATAGATCCCGGTGCCTTTAAATTGTGTCAACCTAACCATCGAACATCCTGTCGCGAACACTGTTCGGCTAATCTAAATAAGAAACGAACTTGAAGAGTTAGTTTGTCTATTTGGCAACTTGTTCGGGGATAGCGCTAGCGTTGATTTCGTGTTAGCTAAGATAAGCTTCTAGACTTTCTTTTAACATTTTTCTGACATTGCTTTTATCCATAATAGGTAAGAGCAAAAGCCAGAACAGCCGCTAGTTCTAAGTCAGCCATCTTTGTTTGTTTGTTTGTTTGTTTAACGTCCATTTATGCCACTAGGGCTAATCGGACGATGCTACAGTGGGAGTCCTAAACTTTGCCTATCCAGGTATAATTAGGGTAGGGATCTTTAACGAGTACCTGACATCGTACAGGCTCGGGACCTCCATTATACGTCCTATCCAAGGGATGGCATAGACAAGCATTTTTTACTCCTTTAAAAAATCCTAGGGCCACCTCGAGAAGCGAGCCCGCGACCTTTAGTATAGTAAGTTTCTATGATTTTTTTCTAAGTAAGTTTCTATGCTTCTATACTTTAGTAAGTTTATTCTTATGTAGCGAGAGATAGTTCTTTCTCCGTATAAACATAAACAAAGGTACTTTATAGAAAACAAAAACTTCATCAAGTAACGGTGATAAAGCTTACCTGATATTAAAGAATACTTGATTATTATTAAACATGACGAGTTTGATCAAAATCGCCAGTGTTTTTTTAGAAAATCGGGAATAAAACAATCCCAAAAAAATGAGACAAAATTTTTGAAAAAAAAGTGCACCCTCCGTTTAATCCCTATTATGGTGAGGAATCAATAGTTTAAAGTCAATGCATTGATCATTCGTCTGGAAAAGTAATTTAATTTTAATAACCAGGCGAACTTTGAAGAATTCTTGGTTACTGATTTTTAGAAAATTGGCATTACTTTTTTTACTTTCACTTACCTATATATGAAATATATAGTAAGTGGAAGTATTGCGATCGTGAAAAATTTCGACTTCCGGTTTTCAACGGAAATACACGTTTTGGGGTCCCCTGAGTCGAAATGACCAAGTCCCGCGAAATGGTCTGTGTGTGTGTGTGTGTGTGTGTGTGTGTGTGTGTGTGTGTGTGTGTGTGTGTGTGTGTGTGTGTGTGTGTCTGTGTGTGTGTGTGTGTGTGTGTGTGTGTGTGTGTGTGTGTGTGTGTGAACAGACTAGCTCAAAAACTATAAACCGTGGGAACCTGAAATTGGGTATTTAAAGTAGGTATATGCCCGCGATGTCACAGCAAAAATTTCATCAAAATTGCTCAAAGGGAGGGGGTACTTTATTAAATAACTTTTTACGTTTTTTTCGATTTTCTCAAAAACGGCTCTAACGATTTTGATTAAACTGAGTATTTGATGTTTTAATGTGCCCGAGATATGACTGTAAAAATTTCATCAAAATTGATTAACCGGAGGGGGGACTTTACTTAATAAATTTTGTATCATTTTCACGCGTTTTTTTTATTTACTCAAAAACGGCTTTAAAGATTTTGATCAAACTGGGTATTTGACATATGTATATGCCCGCGATGTGACAGCAAACATTTCATCAAAATTGGTCAAACGGAGGGAGCACTTTATTTCATAACTTTTTTTCCAATTTTAGCTTTTTTTCGATTATCTCAAAAACGGCTTTAATGATTTTGATCAAATTTCTCATGTTTAATGAAAATTAGGTTTTCAATAATATCAGGTAAGTTTTATCAGTATTCAAATTTTCGGAGGGGGCTTAAATGGGGAAGGGGCCTTTTTTGTTTTCCTATAAAGTACCTTTGTTTTAGTTTATATTGTGAAATTAACTGTCTCTCATCACGCCTAAAAATAGGAAATGGGTAAATATGATATATGAAAAAAATCAAGTAAACAAATACAGGAGAAAAAAAGAAAAATATTCCGTCAACTCATACTCGTATAACACCTTGAGCTCACGCATGCACCGTACGCCTTTAATGACAAACCAATGCGTTATAATAAAAGATGTTCTGTTCATTTAATGAGAATTATTTGCTTCATGGGAACTAAATGGAATATTTAACAAGTACATAGAGAATTATAAAATCAGACGACTTGGAGTATTATGCTTGCATTGCCGAATTATCACAAGTAAAGACTTTTATTTAATAATAAAAGAAATCAGTGTTTTTTTTTTTTAGCAAATGAAAACAAAAATAAGAAATGAATGTGGATAAATGTAAAACTTTGAGAAGTGACAATTAACAAAACACATTAATTTCTAATCTAAGTTGGTAAGTGAAAGTTGTGTGTTGCGCGCACGCACCAGATTTTTTTTTAATCCGTTTATAAACAAGTAGCTTTCTATTGTTTAAGTTACAGATAAAATTGTAGATATAAGTTTCCCGATGTTACTTCTAGGCGTGGTCGATTTTAGGAAGTTATGTTACCCTAATTTAATGGGGACTCTCATCGCGTCCTTTTCAGTTAAATCCCAGCTTTCGACTCTTCATAGCTCTTCGGAGATAAATAAACACCCAAACGGTTCATTTTCAGTGGAGATCGAGGCCACACTATACGGCGCCATGTTGACTTCGACCAGTAGTAACATAAAGAAACTGGTACCAAATTGTACATTGATCGTAACGAACAGGTGTCTGTTAAAGTGCCTTTACACTTTACGAACCTTTCCCTCGAACCTTGCCGTACCGGCGTTAAACGAACAGCCATTTATACTTAACGTGCCGTTAAGCGAACCAATATGGCTGACGCACCTAACGCTAGCTTATGATGAGGTGCCTTTACACTTTACGAACTTTACCTTCCAACACCACCCTCGAACAAACTTCGTGAAGCCTTCACGTCGACTGTTCGGGTGTTCTAGGTACTTCATCTGTTCGCCTGGGTTCGCGGGTAGCGCTAGTGTCACTTTTGATTTGGGTTTTTCCTAAGTTACAGGAGTTGTTTGTGATACTAGTGTAAATTATGATACGTTGTAATTCGTCTCCTATTTTTTTTTATTTTTCATACAGTATAAAATATATTGATAATGGAGATTTTTTCTTTATCCTAAGCTAGCGTTGGGTGCGTCAGCCATATTGGTTCGCTTAACGTCACGTGAAGTATAAATGGCTGTTCGTGTAATGGAGGTACGGCAAGGTTCGGGGGAGAACCTGTTCGAAGGTGAGGTTCGTAGTGTGTAAAGGCACCTATGAAGAAAAAATCTCCATTATCAATATATTTTATATTATCTGATAAAATAAAAAAATAGGAGACGAATTACAACGTAACACAAATTACACTAGTATCACAAACAACTCCTGTCACTTGGTAAAAACCCAAATCAAAAGTGACACTAGCGCTCCCCCCCGAACACAGGCGAACAGATGAAGTACCTAGAACACCCGAACCGTCGACACACAGTGGTCAATAATTGCTTTTTGGCGGACATAAATCTGCCATTTCCACAATTTTACGGATAAATTGATGGGATCTTTTTTATTACCTTCTTAATAAAATTCAAAAACCAAGGAAACAATTCCCGTTAAGATTGCTTCGGTATAAGTGTCCATTTTGCTTACCCAAAACCAGGTTTCTTGTGTGTTAATAGATAGTTTTCGTTAGTATGCAAAAAAAACATGGAAGAACTCAATATTTGTCGGAATTTTCTTTTTTGTTTTTTTAGTCTGAGGGTGGTCTTTCATACCACCCAGTATCCAAAAGAAAATTCAAATTGCATAGAAGTTATGGGTATTTTAAAAACAAGTAAACATTCAACATTAAACTCGATTTTCTCCTTTTAGAAATAAGATATCAATATACCGATTTCACCGAAAGTTTACATTCAACGGCTAGTATATTAAGTACGAGCAACATGAATTTGGTTTGCTTATTAGGGTACAAAAGCAATTTATATGCTACTTTTTTTCAATAAAAAGCGTTTTTCTCGGTTTCAAAAGGGTGCTCCCCGGAGTTATCACTGGGGTAATATTTACATGTTCCATGTTTTTTTGCATACTAACGAAAACTATCTATTAACACACAAGAAACCTGGTTTTGGGTAAGCAAAAAGGACACTTATACAGAAACAATCTTAACGGGAATTGTTTCCTTGGTTTTTGAATTTTATTAAGAAGGTAATAAAAAAGATCCCATCAATTTATCTGTAACATTGTGGAAATGACAGATTTATGTCCGCCAAAATTATTGACCACTGTGCGCCGTGACGGCTGTTGGAGGGTGGTGTTCGAAGGTAAAGTTCATAGAGTGTAAAGGCACCTTTACAGTTTAAAAGGAGCTTATCTAACTAACCCTTATGAACATATTTAAATAATCTTAACACTTCATGATGAAAAAAAATTAACTGATGACCTAGCGTTCATTCTCCCATATTTCAAACCTTGAGGAAGAAACCTATTTATAATACCAAACGACCCAACTTTTTTCCCTGCCCCTTCATCACAAATAGATAGTCTTTTTTTTCCTGAAGGCCCCAAACATTTTTTCTTTTTTTTTCTGTCGGTGTTTTAATTTGAGGGTCCCGGGCTGCAGCGTGTCACCACAATCATGGCGGTCCGGAGGTTATTCAATATCCCGCTAAGCGCGCTGCAGATTTCTCCTCGACGCCATTCTCGGGAATTAGTTGTCATTTTTTTAAAATAGAAAATTACGGATCTTTTTTTTTTTTCTTATTTTGCATGGGAATCAAGGAAAAATGTTTTGAGTTACCGTGAGAAAGAATTATTAAATCTGGTGACGGGCAAAATTAGGGCTATTAAAATAAATTATTTATATTTTTTCGTTTATGCGACATTATTTCAAATTATGACAAGGAATTTAGGATTAATTTAGGCCATATTTCCGAAGAAGCCTTAAAAAAATTACGGAACTTCATTTTCTTAAACTTAACGCTAATTGATTTATTTAGGTTTTTTATTTCTTTTTGGTTCATAAAATGTTGTTTGAAGTGTTAAAAAAGTTAGAATATATATATATATAATGTGTGTGGGTGTGTGTGTGTATAAAATGTTTGAAGTGTTAAAAAAGTTAGAATATATATATATATATATATATATATATATATATATATATATGTTAGTTTGTTTTTTTGTTTGTTCTTTATAGAAATACATACCGTTTGTCTTAAGTTCTCCGAATATCGCTTAGTGGTTCTTTCATACCAGGTGCGAACACCTGTCCATATTAAAATTGCATAACAGCCAATCTCTGGGTATATTCTTTATTGTTAAAAAAATCTTTATGATCTCGCTTTACATTAGATTTTTACGAAATCGACCGTTGGAGTAAAAAAAAATCTCATTTCTGTCCTAACAAACTTTTCTGGACCCACCGCTTTTCTCATTGTTTTCTAAATTCCGTGGGTGAAACCGGGATATACAGCTAGTTATAAATCAATTAAAAATAAAATTATAGATGTTATTTTGTTCAATAAATAAAATTTTGTTATTTATTTATTTTACAAAATCTAAGGGTGATTCAATACTTCTTACTAGTACTGTATAATAATATACATATATGTATTTTTGTTTTCAAAGAAAAGTTAATAACGCTCAATATTATTTGGTCACTTAATATAAGCCTTCTGAAAAAAACAAAAACAAATAATAAGTAAGCTCTAAGGAAATGTTTGTATTATGTCGATTACAAAAAACAAAAAGTTCCATCACTTTTATTTTTTGTTCAATTAAGAAATATTGTATTAAAAAACAAATGAATGGTACAGGAGAAGAATATGATAATATATACATTTCGCCAATTATAGAGGCACACAAATTCAAACCTAGCCTAGACAGCTTAGATTTGTTAAACGTAAATGAGGAATAAGAAAATATTTATCCGATGCGTGAGAAAACGCTTTTCCAAACTAGAAAGTCAATATTAATGCATTTATCAAACACAGACATTCACCAAAAACATTCTAAAAGCATTTACCATCATTTCTCTTAGTTCGACACAATTATATTTAATTTCTATACGTGCGTTTATATTTATATTCGGCCCGTATGGTTTTCATGGAAAAATCATTTTGTCATAAGAAGAAATGAAATTTTAATTTCTCTTCATCATAAAAAGAGGTATACGTGTATACCTAGGTTTCTCTCTCTTTTAAGAAAAAAAAACTAGACTTCATTTTCTGCCTGTTCACAACCCTACCACAGAGTTAGGTATGCAAACCTTCTTTTTTTAGTAGTCAAGTCTTTTTATAATAATTCTTTATTGATCTTGAGGCTAAGCAGATAGTAGTCAAGTTTTTTTTAAAATTTAGATCCTTTATTAACCTCACACTTTTACAATATCCGGTTCTACGTTTCGGCACTAAGCCATTTTCAAGAGGAACACCTAAAATTTAGAATTCCAATACTTTTGAACTTAACAAATTAAATTAAAAACAATTAAGTAATGAAATATGTTTTTACCCACCTGTGACCACAATTTTTCAAATAAAATAGGCTGAGTACCCTTGTCAAAAATTAAAAAAAAAACTCTTTTTACTAGTAGAAAACTATAGTCTCTTTATGTAAGCATCACAGTCAAATGGATTATCTTACCAGTCCCCTTATTTTAAGTTAAGTACTCTCCGCAAATGCTGTATAACAAAAATCAAAGCATTAGGTGAATGTAAAATAGAAATCTAAAATGGAAGAACAAATGGTGTGAAAAAAAAATAGAATAAATGGGTCTTTTTCGTTTAAAGCACGCCAAGCTGATTTACAGGTACAAATATGAACATGTGGTAAGTACTACGTTACTATTTGCGATATCGCTACTTGGTTACGTAATAATCGGTTCTTTACAATTACAACATATGACTAAAATATTTAGTTACGATTGTAAACATAGCTTTGTTTAGGTTACACGACCAATTCAAAGATTTAGATATAACTGTAGATTTTCTACAGGAAAAAGGTCTTCTTCCTAAAGATAGCTATTACTACTACCTACCTAACTATTATATCCCATTTATGGAGGTCATATACCAAAATAAAAAAAATTCCAGGGTATGACTTTAAGCATTACACGGTTAATCATTCAAAAAATTTCATTTATCCAGTAACAGGAGCTCTTACACAAACGATAGAATCTCTATGGGCTGCGGCTAAAAGGCGAAATAAAGTAGAAGCTGGTACTAGGAGAACTTTAATAGATAAGTATCTTGCTGAATTTCTGTGGAGACATAGGAATCAAAACAAAGATTTACTACCTATCGAGGTTATCTTGGGAGACATCTGTAATTTTTGGAAGTTAGAATAAAGTGACAAACAAAATAATCAATATATATTATAAAGCAAAGTGTACAATGTGCGTGCCGATAAGGCTCAAAAACGACTCAACGTACGTTTAAGAAAGTTATGTCAGCGTGATGCTATATAACCCCTAACGGAAAAGAAGGTTTCCGTTTTTCTTTTAAGGGTGTAAAATTGAAGAGAAAAGGACTGGAATTTGAAGCCTCTCGCACCATTTAATTAGTCTACCTTAGAATGACATGCGAGTTTATGAATGAAAAATTTAGTTCGAGCTGCAGATTACCAGAAAGCGCTAGGGTGTGTTTCACTCAATGTTTATTGTTCATTCATTCCGTTCAGTTTGTTGTTTAAGGTTATATATTTTATCAGCTGTTCTTATTAAATTACTAAAAAATCAAGCGAAAATAATTAGTTTCACCTTTTTTTTCAAATAATATAATGATTTTACATATCTGCAATCAATTAGAAAACCGATTGGATACCTTACAAAATAAATTTTCTCATGAGAAGGTTAATTGATTAACACATTACATTTAATCAATATATAACATATACTTAAATAAATGCATGCAATACATAAGTATTTAATGCAATATGAGTGAACATTTTTTAGTAGTACAGTGAGCGAATAAAAACAGACATAAAACAAAAAAGAAGAGCTGCATTGACTGATTATAAATCGAAAATAAAAATTTTGAAGTGTTCTTATTGTATGTAATTATAGAAAATGTTTTTTTTTACTATGTACGATGAGCATTCCATTTGACAAAATGACTAATTCCAATTACAACATTTTTTCAGTAAGATTTTATCACCCCTCATAGTTCAGGATAAAAAGGAATATGATGAAAAAATTGTGCCCTCATGATATTTTGGTTTTTACTTTGTAATAGTAGGTGCATAGTCCGGCCAAATTACGGGGAGGGGGATATATTAAGGGAGGTTGAACTGAAGAAAGGTCTTAAAAAAAAGTTTCTATGAATCTTCGGTAGTTTTTAAACTTCTCGATCTAAAAGGCCCATCACAGTAGTCGACGCTTAAGTTATACTCGAAATATAGTTTTTTTAACTAATCGATTTAACTATTATCTAATAACTTATTATCTGCTGACTGCTTGGAATGCGCTTATAGGATTCAGAATCATAGAAACCATCAAAAACGATGCATGACTCGACAAAGTTGCAGCATAATTAATTGTTCATTTACCATTTTCAACCCCCTTAAAGTATATAGGGTTCCTTATTAGGGCGAACTCTGCAGATCTCGAATCTTAATATTGATACCGTGTTAAAAGTTTCAAGAAAGTGCTAATTTATTTCTATATTTTCTTTAAATTTAAAGTTTTTCTGTTATAAAAACTACCACACAACTACCGGAGCGAAGCCGGGCACCCAAGCTAGTAGTTATTAAATATCGTTACTTTTAAAAAAATGTGTTGTGTTATTTGTAACTGTAGATTCGGTTGGTTACGAAAAAGACCCGAATAAATTTTTAACTTTAGCTGAGGGAGTAAATAACATCGTCGTTCATGAAGTGAGCAGTCTTCCAGTTCTAAAATTATTCGTTCTGGTAATTAGAGCCACATGGTGGGGACACATCAAGAAGGCACGCTCAAAAAAAAAATATTAGATGAAGGGGACTTCCTGTGAGGCAGCAGCAGCACAATCTCCTAGAATATCCCCCAACACAGGATGTAATGCATCTGCCGGGGAATACCCGCTGTCGTCTCACACATTTTGATAAGTTATAATATTAATAAAAAATAACAAAAAAAAAATCATTACGGTTATGGACGGAGATGAATAGTAGAAGAAAATAAAATGGTAGTTGGAACAATTATTATTCTTGTTAACTAAGCTGGAACACGTATAGTAGCAAGCGGGCAGCAAGTGCTTCATGAATATTAACCGAATATATGCTTCCTGAATAAGAACAGTTCAACCAGTGAAGCTTTTCGTTCCTCTTTGGAATTCATAAGTAGCCTCTCTTCTGTATTCATTGCTAGTTTTAATACACTTTTTTTTTTTTTTTTTTCTCCGAATCCAATGAAAGCAGAATGAAAATTGTCAGTAAAGAGATACAGCTGATATAGGTAGGTACAGTAAAGATCGTTCACGTTTAAAAAATGCCCATCCAAGTTTACTACAAAATTAAAATACGTGGTTAAAATAATTTTAGGATTTTTAAGTACCCCAAAATTTTACACACACACACACACACACACACACACACACACACACACACACACACACACACACACACACACACACACACACACACACACACACACACACACACACACACACACACACACACACACACACACACACACACACACACACACACACACACACACACACACACACACACACACACACACACACACACACACACACACACACACACACACACACACACACACACACACACACACACACACACACACACACACACACACACACACACACACACACACACACACACACACACACACACACACACACACACACACACACACACACACACACACACACACACACACACACACACACACACACACACACACACACACACACACACACACACACACACACACACACACACACACACACACACACACACACACACACACACACACACACACACACACACACACACACACACACACACACACACACACACACACACACACACACACACACACACACACACACACACACACACACACACACACACACACACACACACACACACACACACACACACACACACACACACACACACACACACACACACACACACACACACACACACACACACACACACACACACACACACACACACACACACACACACACACACACACACACACACACACACACACACACACACACACACACACACACACACACACACACACACACACACACACACACACACACACACACACACACACACACACACACACACACACACACACACACACACACACACACACACACACACACACACACACACACACACACACACACACACACACACACACACACACACACACACACACACACACACACACACACACACACACACACACACACACACACACACACACACACACACACACACACACACACACACACACACACACACACACACACACACACACACACACACACACACACACACACACACACACACACACACACACACACACACACACACACACACACACACACACACACACACACACACACACACACACACACACACACACACACACACACACACACACACACACACACACACACACACACACACACACACACACACACACACACACACACACACACACACACACACACACACACACACACACACACACACACACACACACACACACACACACACACACACACACACACACACACACACACACACACACACACACACACACACACACACACACACACACACACACACACACACACACACACACACACACACACACACACACACACACACACACACACACACACACACACACACACACACACACACACACACACACACACACACACACACACACACACACACACACACACACACACACACACACACACACACACACACACACACATATATATAAACACATATATATACGTTTCGGCACTAAGCCATTTTCAAGAGGAACACCTAAAATTTAGAATTTCAATACTTTTGAACTTAACAAATTAAATTAAAAACAATTAAGTAATGAAATATGTTTTTACCCACCCGTGACAACAATTTTTCAAATAAAATAGGCTGAGTACCCTTGTCAAAAATTAAAAAAAATCTTTTTACTAGTTAAAAACTATAGTATCTTTATGTAAGCTTCACAGTCAAATAGATTATTTTACCAGTACCCTTATTTTAAGTTAAGTACTCTGCGCAAATGCTGTATAACAAAATTCAAAGCATTAGGTGAATGTAAAATAAAAATCTGGTTGTTTTATTTGAAAATTAGAAGAACATTAAAGGTGATAGAATATTGTTAAACGTATCATGAAATAAACGTAGTATTACAACAAATGACGTAGAATACATATATATATCTGTTTTCAAAATAACACTACATTTTCTACAAAATAAAAGCACTGATTTAACAAGTAGCTGACATTAATCACGGGTCAATAACATGTAGTTGTAAAACAAGACTTTTCTGTTTTTTTATATTTTAACGTCACTTTTTATGCAAATAAGACTAATCAGACGATGCTACAGTGGGGGTCCTAAATTTTGCCTGTCCAGGTATAAATAGGATAAGGATCTTTAACGAGTACCTGACACCGTACAGGCTCAGGACCTCCATTTTAAGTCCTATCCGAGGGACGGCATGGAAAAGGATTTTTTACCACTACACCACAGGAGACCCCCAACCAGTAGCGGATACAGGGGGGGGTGCGGGGGGGGGGGGGCCCTGAGAGGTGAGGACATTGATAAAGTATTACTATTTCTATACAAAATGAGCTATAATTAGTCATTTTTCAAGTCCATTAATTGAAAATGAATTTTATTTAAACATTTACAGTAATTTACAACGTCATTATGTACTAATATTTATTTTAAATTAGGGCCTTCATTACTCATGAAATGTAAAAAAAAAAAGTGCCGCCCCCCTCAGAAAATTTCTGGATCCGCCAAAAAGACTTAATTCATTCTCGATATGATGATTTTCTATTTTTGTATTATTTTTATTGTATATTCAATTTTATTATTTTATTGTAAATATTCATCAATACCTAGTTAATCTCTTTTCTTTTTGTAATAATATTATGATAAATATTATTTAAATTATTTTACTGCACGCAGTATCATGGAACATGCAGAACTTTATGTAACAATAAACTCCTCCATGCCAAGGGTTATTGGAATGGGGAAAACATAAATAATAAATAAAAAAAATAAAAAACAAAAATATATATTGATGATCTGTAATGATCGCTAACCAAATTGATAGGAACGTAAAGTAAAATGGAATAAGATATATCTCTAAAGTAGATTATTGTGACCAGAAGTGTTTCAGAAACATCGGAACTGATAAAAGTGAAATTCCCCAACTTTCCTTCCGATAGCGGTAACATGGTGATGTTATACAGTAGCCAGATGTTAGACACCCAGCACCACGACTATAAAAAAAACCTTTCCCCCTATTACGGCGAGATCCCCCGGCCCGACTTAACTAGCGCTTTACACTACCATTCGGGCTAAGCGGCTATAAGGCAACTCACATTTACCCTGCTTTCTTCCTCCGCTCGCTTAAGTACATGCTTTCCCCCATATTGAGCTGTTATGTCCTTCTAAGCTAAGTAAATTTCGTACTTTACCGAAATTGATTCCTACGAATTCAACCTACTAGAGATTCTTAGATGTAAAGGCTGAGATCTCATTACTAATAGAGAAATGCAGTATGCAGTAATGCCTTTCAGTACAGGAAAAACGAAGGAGTCTATCCGACATCTCCGAGTTTTGAAGTCTCTTAGATTGTTGAGGAAAGCTATAGGCGGGCGCAAGCGACGGTGCTGCTTCTGCGACGGAAGAGAAACGGGTATAAAAGCGGGGCCATTACCTGGGATTCATAGGTTTTTTTGGCGTTTTTAATTTATTTTTCCATAATTAAAACCCGATTGAGCAAAAAATCATTTGAAAAATATCTAATAGGTATTGCTCGGTCCCTCAGTGTTCAATTAGAAAATCAAAAGACGTGTCATTCCCTTTTATTTCCAAAAAATAAAAAGCTTCTTAAAGAGTGGATTGTAAAATTAAGAATAGATAAGCCTGTTTCGAAACATATGACGATATGTAGTCTTTATTTTAAAGAAAGAGACTATATTTATCCAGGTAAATATTAGTATTTGACATTTTATTATTCCAAAATGCTAGTTTTATGCAAATAACATTGAGACCATAGTGTCATAGATTTGTTTTTCTTTTTTAATTTTCCCCATTTTTCTATTACATCCGTTGTGCTTAATTGTTCCAAGTTTTCAATGCGATGCCTGAAAGTTTTGACAAATAAATAAATAATATGACAAAGAATCTAAGCTGTCATAACAATGATTGTGTGAATAGGTAATTAATGTTATTACTAACCGAAAAACGTCGAGTAAAGTTACAATGATGTGTTTGCATTTACCAGAACTACCAGCTTTACACGTACAATGACAAGAAAATTGCTTATTATTATTAATAAATTTGATTTCCACTTTTATTTGATGGGGCAGTCCTTTAAGATTGCTAGTTTAAAGGCACGAGGCTTGTAAAATAACTGTTTTTTTATTTTTAGATATTATTCCACATGTAAATATGTGGTTTGCATCAAGAATAACCTGCCCATCAATTAATGGTCTTTTAAAATTACCAATTATCTCTATCACATCAACTAGGTCTAACACCGTTCTTTCCGACATTTTGCAAAACTACTAGCGCACCCTATATTCGATTGCGCCCGCCTATATAGTTGGAGTTCTTCTCTTACTTTGGTAGCCTAGTTCAAGAGGAAGAAGAACCGCCATTAATTTAAGAGAACGCTTCCGGAATATACTGTAAATATATACTGCTTTTATCAAGCTCTTAGGAGGTAACGCTGTCTGTCCGAGGAAGAACTCTATAAAAGCGGTTCACAAATTGAGCTTTCAAATTGCAATCAACAGTTGGAAGCGGCAGCTCTCTACATCCTATGACCCTCTAACATTTGCATTAAGAGATTTCCTTAACTTGGATAATTTTCTGCGACACATAAGTCTACTTAAAATACATTTTTCATGATTTGATAAATCTATGGTTCATTCGATGGATTTGTAAAATATAACGTTTTATTGGACATGTAGGGGTTTCTCCTGATAATGCAAGACAAACGATTGTTACAAACAATCTATTTTGAAAATCACTACACAAAACAATTACAAGCTCGTATATATTCTCTAATAAATGAAAAATAACTGAAGGTATAAATATATAAGGTTGAAATAGACAAGATTCAAATTTATGATTCTTTACTCAAATCTTCTATAGGTTCTTTGACAATGACAAGCCAAACAAAAATTTTAGGCCAAAACTTATAATAAGAAATTTTACAGGACGATATTTTTACTTTCACTTACCTATATATGAAATATATAGTAAGTGGAAGTATTGCGATCGTGAAAAATTTCGACTTCCGGTTTTAAACGGAAATACACGTTTTAGGGTCCCCTGAGTCCAAATGACCAAGTCCCGCGAAATGGTCTGTGTGTGTGTGAACAGACTAGCTCAAAAACTATAAACCGTGCGAGCCTGAAATTGGGTATTTAGTGTATGTATATGCCCGCGATGTGACAGCAAAAATTTCATCAAAATTGCTCAAAGGGAGGGGGTACTTTATTTAATAACTTTTTACTTTTTTTTTTTCGATTTTCTCAAAAACGGCTCTAACGATTTTGATTAAACTGAGTATTTGATCTATTTATATGCCCGAGATATGACTGTAAAAATTTCGTCAAAATTGATCAACCGGAGGGTGGATTTTACTTAGTATATTTTGTATCATTTTCACGTGTTTTTTTTATTTACTCAAAAAAGGCTTTAACGATTTTGATCAAACTGGGTATTTGATGTATGTATATGCCAAAGATGTGATAGCCAACATTTCATCAAAATTTATCGACCGGAGGGGGCACTTTATTTCATAACTTTTTATCCAATTTTTCGATTATCTCAAAAACGCCGCTTTTCAGTACCTTTACCCTTATTTTGATAACAATATTTATAACCTGTATTTGCAAATAATGGCCTAGATGAGAATAACAAGAATATATTTCAGCTATGAATATTTATTTATAATAGAACACACCCTTGTTCTACGTAATACTTCATTTTCTTGCAAAAACTGAAATGCCTTGTTTTTGTCAGGAATTTCTCGAGCTAATTTCAAAAGACCCATTTTTATTATCTCTGAAATTACAAATTAAGGTTACCACTGTTTATAACCACTACAGATTGTTGAAAGTAACTGTTTACTAAAAGTAACTGGATGCGGTCTTCGCAAACAGACCCTTGTCGAGTTTCTCCTATTAAAATAGTCCTTACTTCTATTTTAATGATTGAAAAATAAATAAGTACTGAAGATATAAAACTTTTTTTATAGGACCACAAAAGCTCAACAACTCTATGCAACAGTGTTTACCGTTACGTCAACACTTATTTCTGGCAGGAGCACTGAATACGTGGTTGCTTTGCTAATGTCTACTTCCTAACCCTCGAAAGAACAAGCACTCGCATCGTCATTTAACAATCTAGTTGGCCGTTGATGAGATCCATGGACCAGAAAATTGCTCTATTAAATAAATCATCTTCATTTAGCAACACAATTCAACATCTTAGATTAGCAACACAAGTCAACAAATCATTTGTCAAAAAATTATCAAACGTCAAATTCAGTTACTAATGGCCAAACGCTAACGGGTGTTTCTAGAAATAATTTTTTTTTTTTTTTTTTTTAAAAGTTAATTTGATGTAGGAAGCGTTTTAATCGAAAAAGAAACGATTAGTTACTAAAAAAAAAAAAGAAACGATTAGTTACTAAAAAAAACTGCTCAATATATTTAAATGCAATACTTATCGGTTATAGGAACACCACTTACTTCTAACGTTTAAAAGTGATTAAAAGTGAAATAACATAATAACTGTGATGAAAATATGCGAAATGTTTTGCGAAAAATTTAAAGCTTGTTAATTCTTCACACCAGGCAAATATAAAATGTAGCGGTATTCTTGATGTTTCTAGCCTTGTCCGGTTCGAATGCCAATCGTTACCCGACACTCCCGCTTATGACATCGTGACATCTCCAGGCAAATTTTGGCGACCGGGATAATCTCATGCGATGTCCTTTGGTACAAAATTTCTGCACGGGAATAATATCCTTTGACTGTAGGAACTGAATCTTCAGTCAGTGAGACTTCAAAGTTAACATCATTTCAATCTCAATATATATGTATATATATATATATATATGGATAGATCCCCTCATGCTTTATGAAGATCTATTCATAATACAATTATCTTGAAAATTATCGAGTTTTTTTTTCTTTTTTTTGGGGGGCAGAGTTTTTTCCATTAAAATCTGAATCACCGTGCACACTTTTAGATTTTACTCGAGAGAGATGAAATAGTCAAAATTCCGTATTTAGTTATTAATCATACGAGCTGCAACCTAATATGTTTAATTACTCACATTTTGGCAATTGGGATAACTGTGGTTCGCTTACTATAATTTTTTTTTTCTTCACTTTTGCTCATTAAAAAATTTTTCTTTTGTTCATTAACATAGTAAGTTTTCTGTTTTGTTTCTTAGTTTTACATCATTTCGTTTAAAAAAAAAAATGATAAAGATTTGGGAATCCATCGTAACATGAACAAAACATAGGGTTTTAGACTTATCGTTGGAACAAACTGTTCTAGTACATTTTTGTGACTGTTCGAATACCTCTACGCTTGTCAAAAACAATTCAGACAGAATTTATTCTAGATTTCCGGATAAATATAAGATGCGGTGAACTGAAGAATTAGTCTGCTCTGACAATCTTCAGATTATATAAGCTTGTGTTAGAAGCTTCAATACATTCTTTATTGTATGAGTTTAAATAGTTTGTGTCGCTTTGTAAATTATTATTTTCGGTCGATAAAAATAATTTAAACCCACATAAGTTTTAAAACATGATGTGAATATGATGATGTAAGCCGAAACATTCGAGAAAGTTTTGTTAAGAAAAGGTACTTCAATAATGTACAGGAAAGATATTTCAAATATAATTAGAATTTTATTTTTAAAGCCGCAGAAAAAATTTCCATAAATTAGAACAAAAAGTCTAGCGTTCTTTATCAGGTTTTCAAGTAATGAGTACGGGCAGATACTAAGATAAATACACAGAACGATTGCAGCATTCTACCTATAGAGAACATGTAAATCTTTTCTCGAACAGATTTCAAATTGCTGATTATTTACTACTCCCAGCTAACTTTAAATATACTAGGTCGCTAATGCAGATCCGACTTTCAGGAAAATACAGAATAAAAATTTCTATTAGCAATAAAATAGCAATTATTAATCCGCAGCAAGAGTGCAAAATATGCAATATGAAAACTAATGAAACGCTGTATATCATATATTGTTTGTATGTCCTATTTATTCCAATCTGAGGGAAAGGTTTTACCAAGGGATGGAAAATTTTAATAGAATTCAAATTTTTAAGCCACTAAACGTAAGTGATTTACGAATTTTGTTTTATTTTTTTACCAATACTTTAAACTATAGAGACTTTGTAGGATGAATTCTCATAACAATAGCCATGGTCATCAGATATAGAATTGTTAATTTATTAGTTATTAATTAATCTTTGTAAATAATAACGATTTCAATGTTTGAATTTTTAAATTCTATGACTCATTTTTAGGGGTTGAAATTTTAACTAAATTTTAGATTTTATACTTTTGAATTTTGTATTTTTCTTTATATTTATGTATATTAATAATTAACAATGTATTTATGATGTACGTATCTATAAGTTTGTATAATCTATAGCCTCTATTTGCACAGGGTTTTTCCCTGAAATCAAATTATGATAATAAATAAAATAAAAAAGTCAGGACGATTTTTTTATTTTTGGTTATTTTCTTTAACCCTTCCACGAAAGCTATCTTTGATGGAACTTGACTTCTATATAATGTAGCTGTAAAAAATATAGTTGATGACTAAGTCATACCGAACAACTTCGCTTGCTATTAAGAAGCCATCAATCGAAGACTTTCGAAAAAGATTTCACTTGAAACATCGAACTTTGCTAAAAACATTGCCGACTGCTGAGTAACCGACATAACTACCTGCGTCGCCAATTTTAGCTTTTGGTGAGAGAGCTTTCACCTTAACCGAAACGCCGCAAATGGACAATTACGCAAATGAATTTAGAAAAGAGAGAAAATGCGCAATCTCTAATTTAACCTTCATTTTCTTCGCCATAATTTTCTATTGAATGAACACAACGTAAAGTGATCTTATTTTCAAAAACTGCCAAAACAATAAAATAATAGATATTTACATCACTAGTACAGAAAGTGACTTTTTACAGAACGAGGCGCAGCCGAGTACTGTAGGGACACTTTCTGTACAAGTCATGTAAATTATTTTACATTATACTGAAAAATAAAATATATAAATAAATATAAAAAATATATTATACGAATTTTATTTTGAGTAACATTTGATAAGAAGTGTTAACAAAATATGAATGAAAATCATATGGTAGGAGGTTTTGATGACTTGTAAAAAATTTACATATTTATATTTATATTAAATGTACAATTTGTATTATTACTAATATTGAATCCTTCAAATGGTAATTGATTGTCAAGTTTGGAGTTAATATACTTTTTATTATTCCTATTATATAATGGATCGTCTCTAAATAGATTATCAACCATCAGGAATTGATCGACGTTATTCCCGGTATTGATGTTATTATACTTCATTTCTGTGCCTGATGTATGAGGAGGAATACTATTTTGATAGTCACTGAGCATTTTACCAGCAATGTCTGACATATTTAAATTAAGGTGATAAAAAATTTAGTAAGCTTTTTAACGGTTTTATTAACATACTTACGTACTTATGTACTATACGGGCACCCAAGATTTTATATTAAATTACATTTATTATGAATAAAAATACTTACAACATTTAACATATGTTTATTTATAATTATTTTGTTCTAACCAAAAATCTCTGATATCTGTTAAAATTGCCTCAAAGGGATCCTCTTCTTTTAATTGAGTCCTCCACATAAATTCGGCAAGGTATGAAGAAAGTAAGTCTCTATTTGTTCCTCTTCTTTTTTTGTTTCCCCATTTTGCTGATCCCCATAATCTCTCAACACTTTTCTTTAGGAATAATCTTCTTTGTTTGAAGAAAATTAACTGCACTTTCTTCATTTTTAATTGTCCTGAATAACCACTTTAAATTGTACATTGTGAAAATTAACTGAGAAATAATGATATTATATTTCGAAATCATATGTTTAATAAAATAAATACACATGGAATAAATGTAATTTAATATAAAATCTTGGGGGCCCGTATAGTACATAAGTACCAATACATGTTTTGTTTACACTACTGCTAGTGTAATGGATCACTTTCTAGGCTAGCTAACAGTCTAGAAAGAAATACTTTCATGAGCAGTACAATGTAAAAATTTATAGAAAAATAAGAGATAACAGGTGCGATTACCTCATTCGCTGTTGTTAAGGATGTCACGGGATAGTATCGATAAAATTTATAAAACCTTGGATACCGCTATTTAAGGAATAATTTAATGTTAATTGAAAGTTTAACACGTTCACGCCGTGACTGCAATTCGTGCTCCTCGCCCATTGGCGGCTCAACTTAATGATTTTCGCTCTATCGGAAGAGAGTTATTCAAGGGCATTATGTAGTATTGACAATGTATAAATAATAAAATAAACAATACAATCCTACCTCGTTGTACATCGTCGTGGAAAGTTTTGCGATTGACTAAAGTGTCTGATGTGGCAGTCTAGTGCGGGCGATGGTACACTCAGGAGCGCCGTTTACCATGTTGAACCCCGAAAATGACTAAGAGATGCATCAGATAATAGATAATTTAATCATAGATATCAGATAATTTAAAAAGAATTAGTTAAGAAGAAATAATTAATGGTCGAGTGCAATAGTTATTTTTGTCTACACCGATATATCGAATGGCGGTGAATCTATATAGCAAACGACGATATATTTTAGTATTTTATAGTATAGGAAATACAGGAATCTTTAAAGTTATCCTGTATCTAATAAAGTTAAAAGCAAAATTTGAATTATGGTTTAAGTTTTAAGCAAATAAAGTTTACTGTTCTCCCAACTTTTATTTCTCCTTCCGGGTTTTTCTGGGGAAGAAGGGTAAATAATCAGAATTATTGCCCGATCCTGAAGAAAACATCAATATTTTTACATATATACAGTACCAATCAAATGTTTAGACTCATTTCTTTTTAGATCACAATCTTCAAGTTTAAAAAAATTATTTTAACTCAAGAGATAACACTTCAAAAATTATATGATTGTTTCGAATACAATTTATATAAATGAAGATGAAATTCTGTTTGTTTGTTTGTTCTTTATAGAAATCCAAAGTGGTTCTTTCATATCAGACGCGAACACCTGTCCATATTAAAATTGCTTTACTTCAGCCAACCTCTGGTTATATTCTTTATTGTTATAAAAATCGTCGCTTGATCTCGCTTTACATCAGATTTTTACGAAATCAACCATTGGAGTCGAAAAAAAATCTCATTTCTGTCTTAACGAACTTTTATTTGTTTTCCAAAATCCCTGGGGGAAAACCGGAATATACAGCTAGTTATAAATAAATTAAAAATAAAATTATTGTTGTAATGTTCTTCAATTCCATTCTCACTAGACACATTGATATCACTCGAGCTTCACAGACACTCCAACATTACCTAGGAAAGCTAGAGAAATATTTTAAACAATGGAAAATAAAACTCAACCACGAAAAATCTCAGCACATCATATTTACTCTCAGACACAACGCCTGCCCTCCAGTTTATATAAACAATGAACCAATCCAACAGACTAATACCGTTCATTACTTAGGACTTACTTTCGACGAAAGAATGATATGGGGCCCACATGTAAAACAGAAACTCCTGAGCTTAAACAGAAGACTAAAATTACTGTGCCCAATTCTTCACAAGCGATCGAAAATGAAGATCAGACAAAGACTGAACACTTACACATACTTTTTAAAACCCTTATGGACATACGCATCTCAAATTTTCGGAACAGCGAAAACGACTCACATAAAGAAAATACAAACATTTCAATCAAAAACACTAAGACTAATTACACGTTTACCCTGGTACGTCAGCAATAAAACCATTCACACAGACTTACAAATACCTACTGTCCAAGAATATATTTACACATCATACAAAAGATTACACGACAAACTCCAAGGACATTACAACAAACTTATACAGACTATGGCGACATTGGACATGCCCGAGAACACCAGAAGAAGGCTAAAAAGGAGCTGGCTAAGAGATCTCTTAGTATAAAATCTAATAGAATTTCAAGTCAGGAGGAGGTGCCGAACTACCTCATGCCCTGACATGCCTGTTTTTTTGAGTGCTATATATCGATCACATCCGCTTATTGTCGCGTTTTTGTTTGTGACAGGTGTGGATATATAAATAAAGTTATTTAAAAAAATAAAAATTGTTCAATAAATAAAATTTTGTTATTTATTAATTTACAAAATCTAAGGGTGAGTCTAAACTTTTGTCTGGTACTGTATACAAAAGACCTAAAAGATAAATCGTATTGTAAAAAATTATTGTAAGACAGCGCCATTTGAACATAATATTACCGACTTCGATTCAAAGAGTTCGCTAAGAGAAAATACGAGCAGCTCTCCATAGACAATAGATCGCAGATTGGTCGGTTAGAGGGCCGTTCAGTGGCCTCTTTGCTTTTTTTATCAGGTATAAAAAAAAAGCAAAGAGGTTATTTCTTTTTCTTTCTTTTCCATGATCCTTCTTATCTTATAATAACTTCCTCCATGCAGCCTACGGAGAGTTTTCCCTTATATGTCCACAGTTACCCTCCCTACACAGAGGCGGATCGGATGACGCCATCATGACACCTACCTAGCTGGAGCATACACCTGTGTGCTAGCTTCCCTTACCTGTGCCCCCTCGGAGTGCGGTGTGCCACTTGTTGGGACTGGTCTTCCAGAATGGAATTCCTCTCCGGGTCACCACTCTCTCTCTCCTTCCTACCTCTTTGCTAGCCCCCGCTCAGCCGTAAACAGAATCTATTCGCCTAACCTCGTTTTGAAGAAGGAAAAAAAAAACGTATATAAATTACACCTCATTTCAACTTTGATGAAATAATATTTTATTATAGTAAAATTTAAATAGCCGCACAGTGCTTCGATCAATGGACAAAAAATCAAGTTTTTATATTTTTCTTGCATTTACATTTAAAATGTTGTAAATGACCATTAATTATAAAATTTACATCTATTTGTTAACTCAATTGCTATTAAAATTAAGAAATGTTTCGAAAAAAACAGTATTTGTGAATACATACTTACTCGTATTAGTTTAGATGGGGTTTTTGATCGAAGGTAAATACTAGATGTTAACATTGACTTTGTCGTAATCTTTTCATTTAGTCTTCTTTGTTTAAGGTATACTGTGAACTTTATTTTAAGTGTAGGTCGAAATTATTTTGGAAAATATGGCCAAGGGTAAGAAAATTTTTTGACTCACTCGATGTTTTTCTAACTTTAAAGTCAAATGAAGAGTCCACGGAAGAAAGGGGGAGAGTGAATTTTTTCCGAATTTTAGTTATATACATATAATTGTTCGTCTAGATGAGTAGAATATGTTGGTAAAAAGAAATAGTCAGAAAAAATGACAGTAGGTTGGTTACAAGGGATGGAAAGAACCACGTACTCGGAAGAAAGGGGGAATGTCCACGCGGAAAAACCTAGAATGGGGGAGAGTCGTGTTAGAAGTTATATGGGTTGTGTATTAATATCACCATTTCATCAATAAAACAGGGAAGAAAGGGGGAGCGTCCATGACTATCCCCCTTTCTGTTATGTTTAAATTTTTTTTTTTTTTTTTTTTTTTTTTAAATTTATGTTATGTTAAAACATTTTTTTTAGAGTGTGGTAAGTCTGTTTCGGGCAAATTTATTATTTTGACACGCAAAACAAAAAGGAAAAGGACATATAAAAATATTGAAGAAAAATGATTAAAGATACGTAAGTAATTAAAGATCCAAACCTAAAAACTCGATTTTCTCGGAAAGCACTCCAAATGACATCCCCCCTTTCTTCCGTGGACTCTTCAAATATTACATAATGTCCGCAAAACACCCCTATCTTTTTTTTTATTTTTGCAGTCTAACTAATTTAGAATAAAAATCTATAAAGATCATCTGCGATAACCTGCGACTTTGACAATTTTTTTTCAAATGAAATCCGGCACTCAGCGCTTGCTTGAAAACCAATTCGCATCTACAACCATTAGAGTAGCCGTTCTAATTAGATACATTTTTACACTTAAATCCATAGAAAATATTAGTTTTTACTGTAAGTAAATTGACCAATATCAATAATATTAAGCTATGTCTGAAATTATGATCTAATTTTCAAAAATCAATTTAACTCCTATTTTTATTTACATTTATTTAATTTGTGTTTGGAAACTGTGTTTACTGCATTGCGCTATAAAAGTAAGATTTGACTTTCCAATTAAAAACAACTCTCATCTAATTTTGGAACTGAATTTTTGTGAAATTGGCCCAATAGTCATAAGTATATTTTTATGTCTTAAAAATCTAGAACTCTTTGAAAAGTGAATTTCTGCGCCTCCCAGCTGTAAAAAAAAAATGCCGTTTTGTCTCATTTAAGGAAGTATATTTTGTATTTGATATGTTGTGTTTGGTTAATGATCTTATCAAAGGTAAATTTTGATCAACTAACCGTTAACGATTCTCTAATTTCCCTTAAATTTAAGATACTTTGCCGAAACCATGATTTGCCTTTTTTTTTGCTCTAACTTGGTCAAATATTATTTCCAACCCCGCATATGAGGTACATTCGTAATCAGCTCAGCATTTCCTATAATATTCCATACTCAAAAGATTTGTGTCCAAAAACTCTATATACTCGAAGCACTGTGAGCCGGATGGATATATCTGTTTTTTTTTTTTTTTTTAGATACTTAACTACTTTTTGGCTAAATTCGTTTTAACAGTAATCTCAATAATATATGAACGGTCAGGCGGAAAAACCACGGTAGTCCACTTTTTGTTGATTTGAAACAAGTGGTGCCGTCTGATAGTATAGGAAGAGTAATTTCTTTTCATACTTGTTACAGTCGAGAAAAAAAACGATAGTCCACATAAAATCTATAATTTAAAATCGATATAAGGGGGAAAAACAGCTGAAGTCCTGAATGTAGGGGAAAGATTAACAGTAGTCCGTTTCTGTAGTGTTTGTCTGGGGTTGAAGTGTGTATGAACAGTGGCTTTAGTTCAGGTGAAGATGAATACAAGTGTACAAAATTAACAAGAAAAAAGGAAAAAAAAAACACTGAAGAATGTCTGATGTCATGAAAAAACTCAGACTTTCAACTCACGAATGGGGTGAAAACTGTCTTGGTAAACGATTTAAGTGTTTTGAAAACATCCCTTTATTTGCTAATTTTAATAATATGTCGTCAAGAGATGAGCAAAACGCCTTCCTTAGCGGTCTCTTAACTGATACCAATCCAAAAAAATCGTCGTCCCAGAACAAATTCTGAGGTATCTTTACCAAATAAATGTTCTTATGTTTATAAAGTTACAGTGAAAGATAAGAACAATAATTATCAATCTAGTGATATTGAAGTTTGTTTGAAGGCTTTTTTGTCAATTCATGGCATTAATGAAACTCGAGTCCGGTTCATCAATAATTAATGCTGGGATGGGGCCAAAAGAACAACGCGGGAAACATAACATTCGACTTCACAAAAAGTCGATTTTCGTAAAGAAAAACTGACGTGATTTGACTTAGTGGAATAATTCTCCATTTTTCGAAATACTTGTCTAGTTCAAATAGATGGTTTTGGAAGGCGAAGGAAGCAATAGTAGAATTTGGATGTGATAAAAGGATAGCCGTGTCATAAGCGAAGCTAAAGATGGAGGTGCGAGGGTGTTCAGGGATATATTATGTGTTGACAGAATAGAGAAACTATTTTATTTCTAATAGCAAATAGAAATAAATTTGTTTTTTAAAATATTATTGTTTTGTTGGTTTACACAGTGGTAAACTTTTGTCTGGGTTGGAGGAATATGTTTTGTGAAAGTAATTTTAACTTTTGGAAAATGGATCAAGAGGACTATAAACTTTAAATTTCATTTTTCTCTTAATGGACTACCGTGGTTTTCCCCCTGACCCTTCATATATTTATATATATGGATATATGCACTTTTTTTTTTTTTAAATATGCATCATGCCTCTGAAATACTAAATTTTCAGATGCATAATTATTAATTTCACCTTTAGTAATAGCTAAGTTTGTCTTAAGAGGCTGACGAAACATAAGGCACATCCCGCACAGGAGAGAGCAAAAAAAGCCACCCCCCTCCAGCATAAAAAAAATGGGGTAGCCATAAAAAACGATATGATATCAAAAAGGCTATCTCGCCAGGAAAAAGAGTCTTGAGTTTCTTCACGCCTCGTTTAGGGGAATACTTGTTAATAACCGGGGCTCTCATTCTAGGAAGGGTTCGATTCTCGATTTAGCAGGAAATACGACAAGCTAAGTAATCATAGTCATCAATGATTCACCACGAACCAGAGGAATGTGTCTATCGAAGTCAGGAGCTTATATCCCCCGAAATTAATAATTTAAATAAAAAAATAAAGTACCGTAAACTGAATTTCTGGTCAGCTGTGGTGTAATGGTTAGCATAGTCAACTATTACACAGGCCACCTGTTTGTAACCCGCCAGCTAGGCATAGGATTTTTTTAACTAAAAGGATTTTTTACTAAAAAAAATCCTAGGCTTTACCGTCCCTCGGATGGGTCAGAAAATGGAGGCCTCGAGCCTGTGCGATGTCAGGTACTAGTTATGTAAGATCCCTAACATAAATACACCTCAATTATACCACAGTAGCATCTTCCAATTAGCTAAAGCAACATATTGATGTAAAATACACAAACATATCTAAATTAAAACATATTGAATGCATCATTCAAAACTGATCAAAATATGAAATAATATTCTTCAGTTGTCTTTGTAGCAGTACCAGAACCCCAAAACATCTCCCTGTTCGATTTTTCATAAATTTCATATTTTCTTTTTGGTCTTTATAATTCCAATTTTATACAACAGTGAAAAATCCCATCTTCCTATATGATAATTTCACAACGTTCATATTTTCTGAATCATTCACAAATAATCTTTCAGTTTTATTATAATATATTATCTAATTGGGGGAGGGGCAACGTTCGACATTACCAGAGAAGAAAAATATCAATATTACGGCTCAACTATTTAATTAAGTGATTATGGTAATGTGATATACAGAAAAAAAAATAAGACTTAATCACAGGAGGTGGGTTATATAAGAAAAACGTTATTTCTTTCCATTTTCTTTTTCTTTCTATAATTTATTTTAACAAGGAGTTTAGGTCATAAAATTTTCTATGTTTAATCTAGACTCATGCGTGACTTAAGACCTTTGTAAAAATTTAAGGCAACATATCATGGTATAGAAAACCTCTAAAAAGTATAGCGTTAAACAAAAGTTAATAGTGCTGAAGCCATTTTCTTTTTAATGTGCCTAGGAATGATTATGAGAGTATGCTCTGTGGTTTAGTATAAACGAAATGCTATTCATTTGTTTTCCCAAAATATCTAACCACTTCTAAGGAGATTCCTAACTCAATTGATGAGAGTCAGATATGATTAATGGCATTAAGCCTATGTCCTAAAACAAGGACAAATAAAAAATCTTAAATTTACTTGAAAGCTTCTATAACTGTAATTCCTAAAACATATATGAAGTGCTATATAAAAATATATTAACGAAAATATAACAAGACAGAAAGTAAAACATTCAGTGCATGCATAATTAGCACCATCAATGAACGATGTTAATGAAATAAGAAACTAATTTGAGCATAATATCCAAATTATATACTTAAATCGATGCTGGGATTAATTTAATTGGTGGGGAGAACGAAAAGATGGGACAGTTATATGTATTATAAAAATTTGGAACTACAAAAAAAGAGTCTAAGGATTTTTTTATTTTGTTTTTATAAGAAAAATATTTCACCTGCCAGTATATCTCACACGCTGACATGGATGACACATCAAAACTTCGGGACTTGCTCTCTCTTGAGAACCAGGTCATGTACCAACCTTGGGAACGGTATAACTTCTTACAAAAACATGTAAAAAAATTCTTAGCTGTTTGAAGGCAACAAACAGAATCGATAAGAAGAAATTCAATGGTTACAGGAAAGTTCTCATAAAATGTTCTCAACAAGAGTTTAAAAAGATAACATTAATATATATTTTTTTCAATAGTGTAAATAATAGATACATCAGGCTAATTTTAAAACTAAACATAAGACATGGAAAGTAATCTGATATGAGGATGTAAGGTCGAAAACTAACCATGGCCTCTTTTATTTAAAAAAAAAAAAACAGACAATGAATCCTGTACAATACAAGACTCAGTGAATACATCTACTGAATAAAAAACATGAATTCAAATTTCAAAAATAAAAGTTCTAATAGTAGACATAATAATAACATAATAAGATTACCAAATTTTAGCATAAAAATTTCGCAAAAAAAAAAAAAAAGACTACTATAAATTTTTTTAAAAAAGTATTGGTATACTAAAGAATACGTTAAGCAATCAAGAATCACAATCATATAAGAAACCAGAATCCCTCTACTGAATACACTCTGACAAATGCATTGACTTTCTTCTTGTTTACAAAGAAAATATGTTAAATAGGATTAATTAAAATAGATAAGAGCCTGCATTTGTATCAATGAAATTTGACTCTATCTTAATAACTGTTGAATTTGAAAATGACCAAATTTAACCGAATTTCGATGATAAAATACCTTTATTTAAATTATGAAATTAAATATAATATGTAAATATAAAATCTTACATGCACAGTAAAAATCTATATATCTTCAGCTGTACTTGAGTTATTTGCCAAATACAATAACAAAAATATCTGTATTTATTTACCTCTGGTCATGATAGAAAATTAATCTGTATACTAGTTTCATAGAATGGAAAAAATTGCTCTCTTAGGTGAAAATCATTGGGCCTAACCATGAATACAAGCTAAATCTGATTCACAAACATTCGGAATAAAATTATGAAAAAAGAAGACAATACTATTTTTGACAATAACAACTTAAATTTCAATAACATAATATAAATATATAGAATATTGACTAAGATATAATTAATAGGATTTATATATTTACATTATGAGAATAACACTTATAAATGGAATAAACATATTTTGAAATCTGTTCCAAAACCTACCTCTAACCAAACAACCTATAAATAGCTGAGGTGAACTCAAAATACGACATAGCTCAATAAGTCTAGCAAATATTTAAAACTGGCCCATAACTAGCTTTTATAATGTGAATTAGTAATAATTTCAATAAGTACTTTTTATTATAAATTATTAAAATATCCACTTTAATTAGAATAAAATAAGAAAACAGTAATTATCAATTATGTAATAAACATGGAATAGTTACAGAGCATTATTTTGTAATATAATATTGAGTATGCACCAGAAATACAACAAAAAAGAGCCTAATCTAATTGTAGCAAGCTCTTGTCAATACATGATTGAAAAGTTCACCTGGTTATTGCTACCTTAAAAAGTATTGTTAGAGCTAGATTTGTACGTTAAGTGAAATTAATATATAATATTCATTAGATATATACAAATGAATCACTGAGAAACTCTACAATACATGTCCAAATTAGCATTTTGAGGCATTTACAGACTAAGTTTTGGTTATCCACGGGATCATACAGATTTTTTTTTTTTTTTGGCATTAATTTTTTACGAGGTTCAGTTAAGGGTCTATGAGTGTTGTTAGAGTACAGTTTTTGCGCTCAAAGCCTATTTCTACAAGTTTCAACCTACAAAAACTTTTGTTCATCAAAAATTGTTAAAATTGGACTTTTATTCTTAATCATTCAAATACAGAATCAAATCACACCCTTCATAAAGCGAGATTGGGTTAGTAAAAACTTCAAGTTAAAACAAAAACACAACACCTCAAGATGTTACATTATAAATAATTGATTATATTTTTAAGAGCTGTAAAGATAAGAAAAGGAAATAACCATGAAAGATGAATCATCCTTTGATTAATGACAGACTATCTCATTTTTATTGCACACTTGTATTGACAATGGTTGTCAATATAAAAAGAAAATTACCTATTCAAACCTTGAACAGGAGAGTAAACAATGAATGCTTAAATGCGACAATGGAAAGGTTTCTTTAATTTGAATACTGTGTAGAAGTTATATTTAGAATAAAAATCCACAACAATAAAAACCATGACAACAACGATTTAATAGTTGTATCTATCATAAAATTATGTCTTAGATATGGAATAAAATCAATGTGGAAGAACTAATGGATTAAGATTGATAATTAGCCTACTTTGAGATGTCGTATTTAGTTTACTAAGCAGCTACCAGGCGGAACGAAACCCGATTGTCAAGAAATAAATGAAAACTTTTAAAAGTCTAAAATTAAATTAAGTACCAAAATTCGATAACCATCATAGCCATAAAAATAGAATACAATTAATAAATAAAAAATGACAAAGTACAGAAATGGCTGATGGCGAAAGAGACTAAGGAGTCCTACCTGTTTTAATCATATAGTATCCCTGTATCCAAATCTTTTGACATAGCATGGTATCACATCTCGATGACCAACAAATGTCCATTTTAGCCGCACATCTCGCCCGATCGAATGGAATATGTCGCACAAATATCCTCTATAAATATACTATCTATTTATCACCGACATACCCTCTCGGGAACAACCTCTCTCAAAACTTTCCTCTGAAATGCGCGCGCAGCCTCCCTCCACTAACCCCCCCCCCCACCTTCAGAATTCCAATCGAACTTCTGAACGGATGAAATAGACCATTAAATGGAACGATTTCTTTTATTATAAAGTATTCTATTATTCTTTTTTTGTTCTTGTTTAATACTTCTCAATTATCATCCATTAAAAATAAATGATAACCCAATCCTTCAATATTATTCTAAAAATTGGCATATCTACAAATTTATTTTGAATATTTTCTCTTTGTGGTCCCTAATTATATAAATGCATAGACCTCTTATTTTTATTAGTATTAAAATTAACTTCATTTGTTCGATAAATACCTATCTATAACTATATGCAATCTTAATATAGGAAATCTTTATTTTAAGGTGATCAAGTAAGAATTGTCTTTCTATTTTATTTAATGTAACTCCATGCTGCTATGGCTAATCAGACTTAAATATGAATTTAATCCGAATATCTTGAGCCTTTTTGATTGAGGATATAGCAATGAAATATAACAAGAGATATAGAATGCTTCATTAGAAGAGGTAATGCACATTGAAACATGAAAACCATCCTATTAAGAAAACAAAAAGGTCATTAAATATTCATCATTCCATTATATCTATATATAATTTTAAGTTAATAAAGTCAAAAAAAAATTAACTAAATTTATCAAGTTTTATATATTATGCTGATTTTACCCTAACTTTTTTACTATTAGACCAAATTTTCATTAAGGCTGGATATCTAGTTTGCAAAGTAAATAATATTTAGTGCCTGAAAAAATTGGGCATAATACACTTCTGTTTTCAGAAGTGTTCTTGAATCAACATATATTTTTTATTACTCAAAAAAGAAACATCAAATCATAAATCTTTTAGATGATATAAACCATCTCTATCGATCCTGATTTACAATGTAAATTAGAGAACGTTCTAAAGCTCATCTATTATTATCTCGTGATGAGGTAAATATTGATCATTGTAGCTCTTAAAATCTATTCAATCCATCTTTATCATATAAATACCTTAGTTATAGTATTTTATTTTATTTCAGTTATATCACTGATTGTTACTTCAGGTTGGTTCAGTTCAATAAAATGTTATTGTTATAACATATGTCTTAAATACATAATGCTCTACTCTTGTACTTACACTGAAACTATTATCATAAACTAATCTAATAAGTCCTAAAAAATTCACTCAAACTTTTCAAGTCCATATTTTTTACTTTTAATTGATTATTATAAAATAACTAAATGATTGACAGAGAAAATTACCTGGGAAATTATATAGTTCAAAACAGTAAAGAATCATCCTTAGTAAACCTTCTAAATATCGATAACGTCGATAAACTAAACATGATCTATTTCTTTTTGTTAAAAACTATATATATTTAAAGCAACAACGAATTGACATAATTTGTGTAACAAACCAATTGCTAATTAATAAATACCAAAAACAGGAAGTACACTTTTTATGTTGTATTAGAAATAATTATCTATAATTATTTATATAAGGCTTTAGGAATATCTATTTAAGCATTTATTAGGGAAAAAATTCACTATGTCACTAAATTATTAAGATATACATTTTTATTTTATTTATTTATTTTTTGTTTTAGGTTTTAGAAATAACTATTTAATTATTTACTAGGAAAAAATAATTCAAATAATTGTATTAAATAATATTAAGACGCTACAGTAAATAATAGGAATTTATCTGTTTACACATATTCAAATCTATGTTTTCATTGTCATTCGATACTAACAACAACTAACTATACTAACACCAAATGGGCCAAACTCCCTTTGCTAAAAGATGTATATATTAGCCAATAAAAATACTATCTACTAATATTATAAAATAACTAATCAAATTATTGTTTATTATGAAATAACTGATCAAATTATTAGTAAATTGTTTTTATGAGAAGTAATTATATTGTTTGGATTTATTTTGTCATCAGGAATAAACAAAATTAATAAGACAGAAGTGAAAAGGAAATTATTAAATAATTTCCTTTTCTTTAAAAGAAAAAGTCCTAAACAATTCACTCACATTTTTCAGGTCCATATTTTTTACTTTAAAGTGCTTATCATAAAATAACTGATCAAATTATCAATAAATTGTTTTTATGAGGAGTAATTAAATTGTGTGGATTTATTTTGTCATCAGGAATAAACAAAATTAATAAGATATAGAAGTGAAAAGGAAATTATTAAATTTTTTTTAAATAATTTCCTTTTCTTTGACAGAAATATAAATTTTTGGTCTATTGTATGCAATTCAAGGTTTTAGAGTCATGCCATCAATATATTATATTACTTTAATTATATAATACTTTATATTTGTTAAGTTGTTTACAGTTAGAAATAAAATAAATGAATTGTGGAATATCATTTTGCTACAAAAAAAGGTTGTTATTTTGAGGGTCTCCATTGTGATTTCGCCTGCTTAATGTTCAAGCACCTTGTCCGAAACCATCAGTCGACAGGGTTACTGAAATCATCAGTAATGCTGTAACCATCGAACAGGAATTCCTTACTGAAGCCCTGCCCGTTGCAATTGTTGGGATGAACTGTGATCTGATGAAGCAGTACATTGAATTTGTGGCAGATTGATTACTTAGACAACTTGGCTGTCCCAAGGTAATTTATTTTGATTTCTTCATTTGTTTCAGTATTATTATTATTATTATTTTAATTACTAATATGGAATAGTTATTCAAAAGATATTAGCAGGCACAGTGCCACAGTACTTTAAAGGACCTTATAAATATAAATATAATATAAAATATAAACCATTACTAATAGTCTTCTCATTTAATTTCGGTGCCATATTTAATTTTTTAAGGTTTATAAAAGCCGTAGGTCACCAAATATATCATATATTTATTTAAGTATATAATCCATGACGTTTTGGCCTCAATGTGCCATTCTCAAAAGACAAAACTAAAAATATTAAATAAAAAAAACAATCTGGTGCGTGCGCGCAACACACAACTTTCACTTACCAACTTACTTAGATTAGAAATTGACGTGTTTTGCTAAATATCATTTCCCAAAGTCACACATTTTTCTACATTCATATCTTATTTTTGTTAATCGTTAAAGCCGTTTTTGAGTAAATAAAAAAAACCCGTGAAAATGATACAAAATTTATTAAGTAAAGTCCCCCCTCCGGTTGATCAATTGTGATGAAATGTTGGTTATCACATCTTTGGCATATAAATACATCAAATACCAAGTTTGATCAAAATCGTTAAAACCGTTTTTGAGTAAATAAAAAAAAACATGTGAAAATGATACAAAATTTATTAAGTAAAGTCCCCCTTCCGGTTGATCAATTTTGATGAAATTTTTACAGTCATATTTCAGGCATATAAATAGATCAAATACTCAGTTTAATCAAAATCGTTAGAGCCGTTTTTGAGAAAATCGAAAAAAAAATTTAAAAAGTTATTAAATAAAGTACCCCCTCCCTTTGAGCAAATTTGATGAAATTTTTGCTGTCACATCGCGGGCTTATACATACTCTAAATACCCAATTTCAGGTTCGCACGGTTTATAGTTTTTGAGGTAGTCTGTTCACACAGACACACAGACACACAGACACACACACACACAGACCATTTCGCGGGACTTCGTTATTTTGACTCAGGGGACCCCAAAACGTGTATTTCCGTTGAAAACCGGAAGTCGAAAATTTTCACGATCGCAATACTTCCACTTACTATATATTTCATATATAGGTAAGTGAAAGTAAAAAATTAATTAAATTTAATAACAATTGATATTAAACATTTTTTTCTATAAACATTTTTATTTTATAAATACCTTTATGCACATAGTCAACCAATTTATCCTTCTAAAAGAATTAGTCTATATTTTAAAATACATATGTCAAATATCTATCTGAATATCTGCCACGTCTAACATCGTCAACTAGCTAGGAACGACTGACAAAGAATAAGTACGGCAGGGGTGGGCTAAATCTGTAAAAAAAACATTCAGCTCTATTGTATTATTATCCATAGTCTTTTTTTTTAATATTAATTTTATGTATAATACTTGCGTAAAATGTGCTCAAAATCTTTTATAAACCTTAAAAAAATATAAACCATTACATTTTAAATATGGCCAGTTAACAACCTTAACGTATCTTAATTGACAGTTGAGCCAAGATAAACATTTTTAGAAAATTTAAATACATAGTTGTGGATAAATTTACGAATTGATAACGTATTATGATTTATTCCTCCCAAAAAATATAATTCTAGAAGAAATTTTAGTTGCAACCATATATCACAAAAATTTGAACTTTTCACGTTTATCCATTTAATTTAGGTGAATTCCTTCATAGGTCAGTTTAAAAATAAATCTACCACCAATAAGACTGGAAGTTCTGGTTGAAATATCGGCACAGTAATGTATTTAATTTCTACATTTAAGGTGTTAATTTTCTGACTGCACCCTCAACTCTTTTCTTTTCATTAATTTCTATAGTTCACCATGGAATGCAAATAAAGTGACTTTCATCCAAACATTTTTCCCAAGCAAAAAGCAAAAAATATTCTATAATCAATTCATGAGATGTATTCTTTAATAATTCATATTAGCCATACAAACAATTTTTTTTTTTAACTTTTGTACCATTATTTTCAACTGGTTTCAAAGAAGAACTAAATTGATTTATCAGATTATTGATAAGATTGTTCATGTGACAGTTATGTAATTTTCAATCTCTTAATTGTAATATTTATTTTTTAAATGACACTCAAGAATATTGTCCTTGAAATATAATTAAATATATTTTATTATAGGTAGGTTAATACTGATCTCAGTAATTAATTAAAAAATCTGGTGCAAAGTGCGCACAACACACACTTACGATCTTAGATTAAAAATAAATGTGTTTCGATAGTATGTAAACGCCATTCCTCAACTTTTTCCACATCAATATGCTTCGGTAATATATATCTTCCGTAATTTTAATCCATCGCTTTAAACTAACGATATATAGCTTGGATTATCGATTTTTTCGATATCGCTATTTGTAGTTTCCCAACCAAGACTTTTTTCCAAGTGACATGAAACAAGGGGGCTTGTTTAAACTGCACCAATGATTAGGGGCCTGTAAACATGTATGCAATATCATACTCCCACCACAACCTATAAAACTAAACTCTTACCTTTGCCCTTTTCCGTTTGTGCTTCTTTCCTCTTTGTAAGCCCACAAAAGTAAGGCCATTATGTTATAAATGTCTTTAAAATAATTGAACTTTCCAAGAATTTCCAATTTGAACTAACACAGTTCCACACATCTTAGTCACTCATGAAAACACTTAGTTCTCACCATTTAATAATCCATTGATTGTTCAATTCCAAATCTACTTAAACTTTTATCACAATATATATAAATATACTTTGGCAAAATAATTTATTTTAACAAAAGTGATAAAGACTCACTTTTGTATTAAGCATATTAATTAACATTTTTATTTTAACAAAATACAAAATTATATACTATAATTGCACATTATTTTTTTCTATATTAAAATATATTTTTTCAGTTGGAACATTTCCGAAAGCTCTTTTATGAAACTTAATTGGAAGTTTGGTCGAAGGAGATATTTTGGCCCTGTAGTTCAAAAGAAACAATGCAAGACCATATTTTATAACAAGCATTGCATACCTCATAGCTGAAATTGAAAGAAAAAGGATTATTGTAAATATATACAACTTTTAAGTAATTATATAAATGTTAACAATAGGCTATAATTTCAGTGTTTAAGGTTATAAATCAGGGCATACTAGAGGGAAAATGGGAATTAAATCCCTCAGACATCTTCTCTTCTCACTCTATTATTCTTCCTTATATTTTTGTTTATTTTAAGCCATCTTTTACCTATGAAATGGCTATCAAGGAAATTAAGTTAAATGTAGACTATGTTATTCAAAAGTGTAATGGTAAGAGGAAGAGACAGTAGAATTTTTTATTTTTAAATTTTTATATTTCATGAAGGTCCTAATTTAATAGAGATGAGAGATGGTCAACTGTTCTTCAATTACGATAGGTTAAATAATGATCAGGATTTTCAGTTTACAATGATTTTATTATACCTCTCCTAGACAAGTGTAATGTAGTTTATCGTATCCAGTGCTCCACGCCTAATTGCAACAGTTGCTATATCGGTGAAACCAACAATTATTTAAAAAAACGTATTTATCAACATAAATACAGTATTTCCACGCGTAATTCGTCTACATCTAAATTAGCAGAACATGCCATTGCCCACAACCATTCCTTCAACTTTGAGAACCCCTCCATATTAGCTACTGTATCTAACCACGATAAATGTCTCCTCTCAGAATCCATTTTCATCCATCTAGAAACAAATAACCCGTTAAATCACAAAACAGATGAAGAGATAATTTCATCCACTTATTCTAACATCTTCCGCATCCTCAAATCCTAGTTTTGATTTCATAGGTACCTGCAATTATCTCTGTACCTCTTGTACTATTATTATTTTTTGTATTGTATGCTTCTTTCTGTATATTTTTCCAAATTTTTATACATTGTTATATTATGTATTATCTCATTTTTATGTTATTATTTAGTCCAGACACAACTTTTTTTTTTTTTTTTTTTTTTTTTTTTTTTTTTTTTTTTTGTTCGGTACCCCTACCTGGCCATGTGTGGCATACGGGGGGTTACTCTAGAGGTGTAACCAACCTATTCTAACCATGGTGGGAGGGTCGAGATTTATTCCGTGGGGCCTCCACGAAATAAAAGTCAACCCTCCCAGGGCGGATTCGAACCGCCGCCGTTCGGCTCGAGCGTGCAACAGCGGGTCGCGCTCCTACACGCTCGGCTATCCCGGCCCCAGTCCAGACACAACTATTTGTATACAATACCATCTACTTTGTTAGTTTTTAAATATTTTTGTTCACTCAGTTGTCATGTGCCTTCACTTCAAAAGCGTTGGATTTCCCCGTCATAAACCTTTGAAGTCGGCAAACTTACCCCCTACCACTACCTCACCTTATTTTTACCTTTAGTCTTAGTATCCACCTGGACTCAGTAGGTAAATATCAGATTCTATTTTATCTTGTAAACCAGCCTCTTATTTTAATATTCATGTATACACCATCTTTTATATTATTGTCAGTTCTGTAATGTATCCATTTATTGTCACCCTCTAGCATAGATACTCATATATTTGTTTTCTTTTAGCCCTGATGAAGATCCACAAGTTGGATCGAAACGTTGGCTTACCATAATAAAATCATTGTAAACTGAAAATCCTGACAATCATTTAACCTGTCCTAATTTAAAATATTAGTGCAGAGTTACATTGTAAAGATTTATTAAATGTTTAAATACAATCCATTTTTCATTTAAGGAATTAAAAAATAGCCCTTTTTAAACAGAAATAGTGATAGTTAATTGGTGTCCTCACCTTTCAGGGACCCAACCATCCCCTGGATCCGCCACTGGGAAGAGATTACTTCAAGAAGCCCCTCTATGAGGACTACACTAATTCAGAGGATAGAGGTTTATTCTGATGAAGAATATTTTATCGAGAATAATAGGAGGAAACAAGATGCAACTTGGTAATTTAACTGGACTGGATAAAATAAAGACTTTTTGACAGCACAGTGTAGTTGCTGGGGTACGCAGACAACTTTGATATAGCTGCCAGTTCTGAACGTGCTCTTAGAGAAGCGTTCCTATCTCTCGAAGAAGAAGTCAGAAAACTTGACTTGATCATTAATGAAGCCAAGACGAAATATTTGAGAGTAGGAAGAACAGGAACTGCAGCTGAATTGTTTGATGTTGGTTGCAAAGAAAATTTGAGAAGGTGCAAAGCTTTATATACCTGGGTTCGGAGATCAATGCACTAAATAACATCTCCCAGGACATCAATAGGAAAATCGCTGCAGCTAACCGGAACTACTTTGGCCTGGCCAAACACTTTAGGAGCAGGTACCTATCGAAGAGAACCAAAATAAACCTTTATAAGACCTTGATCCGTCCTGTCCTTACTTATGGGTCGGAATCCTGGGCCTTCACCAGAGCTGATGAGGCCATGCTTCTGGTATTTGAAAGAATTTTTGGTCCAGTTCGTGAGGGAGACATATGGAAAAGAAGGAAGAATTCGGAGCTCTTAGAGCTGTATGGTGACGATGTGGTCAAATTCATCTGGCTCGGGAGACTTCAATGGGTAGGATGGAGGATAGCGAGAATCCTAAGAAGATGCTGAACGGAGAGCTCCATGGCAAGCGGAGAGTGGGATGGCCTAATGTAATGTGGGTCGACTCCGTTGTAACAGATGCATGGGCTCTTCTGAGTACCCGAAACTGGAGAGCTGCCGCAAGAGACCGAACCAGCTTGCAGAAGCTTTTGAAGGAGGCCCAGACTCAGTGAGGGGTTGTTGCACCAACAATGATGATGATTATGATGGATGAAATAAATCCTAAAATATTTGCTTGTCATGTAAGTATGCCAATGGGCCGGGATAGCCGAGCGTATATGAGTGCGACCCACTTTAGCATGCTCGAGCCGAACGGTGGCGGTTCGAATCCGCCCTAGGATGGTTGATTTTTATTTCGCGGAGGCCCCACGGAATAAATCTCGACCTACCCACCATGGTTAGAATACGTTGGTTACACCTTTAGAGTAACCCCCTGTAAACCACACATAGCTAGGTAGGGGTACCGAACAAAAAAAAAATGTAAGTATGCCAATATTTTCCCATCTCTGAGACCTGATATTCCATTAGAAAAGTACCCTTCCAGTATCCCAAGTATCAGTATCAGTATATAGGTATGGAAGTAGCACTTTTTGATTAGGGCGGGGGATAAGCATCCATGCAAATAAGGATTCCTTCATGCAGCAGAGAATCAGGTAAGTTATTCCCACTTTTTTCATCGACTATTTCAACATGATACTCATTGACATCATAAAATTTAAAGTACTTAAAAATGAATTAGAGGGCATTTTAGCAGGTCACTTTTTCATGCTGAGGATACAACAGTTCAGGCTAAGAGGCTAACTACTCCAGAGGACTACGAGTAGGAGTTGGAGCAGTTCCGTGTATAGAAGAGGGTATCAACCAATCTTACAGCAAAGAGACAAAGGTAATTTGTAATTGTTGAATAATGGTGCAGCGAGTAGTTTTTCAGATATGGGAAGAATTTAATTATTTTTGGAATTTTTGTTGTAAAAAAGTTAGTAATATCAATAATAAAAGCTGCCAAATCAAAGGAAGCCAATGAAATATATTTTAGCAAACCTTAATATTCCTCGTGTTCTTAACCAATTCACTTAATTTCCTTGACCTTTTATCCATGCATTATTTATCAATTGACAAGAAAGAAAATAGTGTATCATAAAAGCATAGATGTTAATGTAGATTATTGAGAAGATATTTCAATCAAGATGCTGGTTACGACAGGATGATTTTCATTAAAAATTGCCCTTTCAATGAATGAAAAATGAATATCTTAATTAACTCTCACCTATGCACATTCTAGGACCTTCTCCAAAAGGTAGATATGTGCCAGGTTTTGGCTGTTCTGCAAATCTTTCAGGATCGAAGGTTTTCGGATCCGGATAAAATGTTGGATCCATGTGAATTGCTGCAGCTGGAATGTAAACATATTCTCCTTTTTCAATAGTATACCCATTTGGTAATGTGTAAGGTTTTGTGCACACTCTTGCCAGGAAAGGAACCAAAGGATAAACCCTTTGAGTTTCTAAACAAAAATAGTTATTGATAAAAAAAAAATATATATTTATGTATAAATTTTATATTATGATTATTTAAAAATAAAAGCATTAATACAAATATTTTATTTTTTAATAACTTTTAGAAGAAGGTGGGTGAAAAAATATTTGACTAAATAGAAAAGATAATTTATTTATTGATAGGCTCAATAAAAAGCTATACATAAAAAGTTAAATTACAAGTTTAAAATCTTGTTGAATCTACCAGGTATGTAAATATGAAACCGGAATTTTTCAAATAGCAAATAAGAGTTGATTGTGTAAAAATGATACATACTTTTTTATTCGAAGTACTGTCCTTCGCTATCTATGCATTTTCCCCATCATTCAGGCAATTTGTGGATTCCCTGCCAAAATAATGCTTCCTCTTCTGAGTCAAACCAATCACTTAACCAATTTCGTACATTTTCATAAGAAGTGAAGCGCTGCTCAGCTATTGCATGTCCCATCGATGCAAATAGGTGGTAATCGGATGGGGCCAAATATGGTGAATAAGCCGCATGCGGAAGAATTTACCAACCAAACACTTGGATCATTTCTTTGGTCTGTTTAGCCGAATGTGATGGGGCATTGTCATGGAGCAAGATCACTTTGTGTGTCCTTTCTTGATATTTGGGACTTTTTGGCGCAAATCTTTATTCAAATTTATCATCTGTTGTAGGTAGTATTCCGTATTAACAGTTTCCTCAGGTTTCAGCAGCTCATAGTAGGTAACACCCATATGATCACACCAGACACAGAGCATTTTCTTCCTCCTCAAGCGATGCCGATGGTTCACCAGGAGTTACCCAGGATTTTTTACGCTTAGGATTCTCGAAGTAAATTCACTTTTCATCACCAGTCACAATTTGATGAAGAAATGACTTTTTTTCTGTACCTGGCGAGCAGCATTTGCCATGAGGTTTTTCAAGCTTCCTGCTGCCTGTAATTCAGTTGGTGAGGTACCCATTTTCTGACCTTCTGGATCTTTTCCATGCCTTTCAAACAAATGGAGACGGTGTCACATGTAATAATTGTCCAACAAACGCTTCCGAATCAGCGTTTTCAAAGTTTTTTTTTTTGTAGTTTTCCATGGTCTTTGTTTCTTTTATCAAAATCCATCTTTAAATTTTTTGAACCAATCGAAACATTGAGATTTGCCTAGGGCATGCTCCCCGTAAGCTTCAACAAGCATCCTATGTGATAATGCTCCAATTTTTTTCAGAAGGAAACGGAAAATAAATGCTGTCCGCAAATCCTGATTTGTTGGCACAAAAGTCGACATGTTCAACGCCACTAAAAACACGGTTACAGAATGAAACTGATGTTGGTATCAATTGGATCTCTTTATTACATGTTGGCAAAAGCAGATAACACCACTGACGGATTAGTTAGAAGATTAAATTGACTGCTAACTCCTATCATTGGCGAATTCCGGTTTCATATTTACACACCTGATAGATAAGATTGATATTGAAACAAAAAAAAAAAAAAAAAAAAAAGAGAGACAGATAGAGAGAGTGAGTGAGAGAGTGAGAGAGAGAGATTGAGTGAGAGAGAGAGAGAGAGAGAGAGAGAGAGAGAGAGAAAATTACTTTGAACAGCTATAATTTTAATTTTAGAGGAAACTCCTGGATTGAGGGATTTTTTTACTCATGGTTATGATATCCGTAAATGAATGTTACTTGTTTCGCCGATCTTCTGTTGATTTAAGACTTAGCAAAGATATAAGCATCTTAAGCTTTCACTTATAAAGGAAGCCATTATTTTATGCAGTAAAAACCGCATAAACTCAAAATATGCTATATATTATGTAGTAAAAAACTATGAAGTATGCATCCAATATTCTTAATAAACATTTATAAACTTTCATTACATTATAAAATATGTAAAAGAAAAGAAAACATTTCAATGTTTCAGAAAAGTAATGAAAATGCTCGTAAATGTGGTAACTGATTAACATGGGGCCCGGTGTGGCTGTGCGGTAAAGCGCCGTACTCCCATGCCGGAGCTGCGGGTTCAAGTCCCGCCCTGGGTGGTGCTTTTCTTTCGTAGGAGAAGCATCGCCCAGTGCCATGGGTGTTAGTATGGGCAATATAGGGCTTCAGTGGAAGCCTTGAAGTCCCAAAGGTTAAAATAATTAATCCTGTTAATTTATTTGTTTTCTTACCTTTAATAGTTTGCTCTAACTTCTTCATATTTCTTAATGCTTCATACGTGAGACCACCATTTAGTTTAGCTTGTTCCATTACTTCCTTTCTTAAAGCATCCTGAATTTCAGGTTTTTGACAAAGTTCCAGCATCGCATAACTTAACAAAAGAGCTGTTGCATCAAATCCAGCTATTAAAAATGATTGGGCCTGAGCCATCAAGACTTCATCAGTTACTTCTGAAAATAAATGAAACGACTCTAAAGTGTTTTTGTGGTTCATGTCAGTTTAACAATAAATATATATTAATATGTGTTTTATTATTATTTCAGGTTATTTTTACATCCAACATCTATTCAACTGTCCTTTTTATTTTTCATTTATAAGTACAACGTTTCGGACTTTAGTTTGTCCATTTTCAAGTATCTAAAAAAAAAAAATTAAAAACAAGAGTATAACAACATAAAAATAGCACCAGCAACCCAAAAAACATAAATAAATCAGCTTTAGCCAAACATGCAATAACCCAAAACCATGAATTTGATTTTGATGATACAAAAATAATAGATAGGGAATAAAATAATAAAATAAGAAAATTAAAAGAAGCAATACATATAACCAAAAACTTAATAAACACTGTGAATTATAAAAGCGATATATGGGGAGTAGGAACCCACTATGCTGAAATCATTAATAAAATTAAAATATAAAAGGTTGGGAATATAATATATAGGAGTTAGGATGAAGAGAGGGGGGAGTGAAATAAGGACCAGTCCACAAGAAAGCAATGAGCAGTTGAGTGGTGGAAAAAGTTTAATAAGCTATGGCGAAACGTTTTTAAAAAAAATGTTTATAAAAATCTAAAGGTATATCCATTTTTGATTTTATTGTGATATTGGTTATTTTTTATAACATATTTTTAGAATTTTAACATAAAATAAAAAATGTTTAAATAATTTATTTTTTGAAGAGAAAGATTTGGCTCCGCCGGGAGTCGAACCCGGGTCTCCTGCGTTACATGCGAGGATGCTAACCACTACACCACAGAGCTCGGCTCAAGGCAGAGCAAATCCTTCACTCTTCTACTACTCACAAAACTTGTGAGATAGGGGGAGTAGGTATCAGTGAAGAGGAAGGATTTGCTCTGCCTTGAGCCGAGCTCTGTGGTGTAGTGGTTAGCATCCTCGCATGTAACACAGGAGACCCGGGTTCGACTCACGGCGGAGCCAAATCATTTCTCTTCAAAAAATAAATAATTTAAAATGGTGGTCAGCCACGAACTAAGATTAGATTAAATAAAATAAAAAATGTTTTTTAAAGATTAAATTTTAAATTAAAAAGTTTTTGTATGTTATTATTTTGTTTTTAAGTGTAAAGTAATTTTAAGTATATATTGTTTTTTAAATAGAATAAAAAATGTTTTTAAATACTTGAAAATGGACAAACAAAAGATGTTGGATGTATAAATAACCTGAAAAAAAACACATAGTAATAAAAAATAGAACATCCAAAAAGATTTGAAGGAGAAGAAAGAACAAGAAGAGGAAAAAAATATGAATAAATATATAGAATATACAAACCGAAAATTTCAGCACTGGTTTCATTCAGCTCATTTTTTAAATAATCATCTGAGGAATCTAATGTTTTTAGCTCAATGTTTCCTTTTTCCTTAAGCTGCAACATCATTTGAATAAAGTCATTTCTTTGTATATTATTTTTTTTTCTATAATCAATAGCTTCTCTAATGACGTTGCAAAAATAGATTGAAGTTGATTTTGGTTGAAATGTTATACCAAATTTTTTTGCAATATTTGGGAAGGCAAAAAAGAACCAAATCCTGAGCTGATTCCTCCAATTAGGGTCGCTAATTTGTTTGCCTTGCCTTCGAAATTCTGATTTTGGATTTTTCAATACACCTGGATTAATTCCAAAAGCTGCTGTCCTATAATTAAAAATTAAAGCAACATTTAAATCATTTTAGTAATGAAATTGAAGGGGCAAAATAGTGCCAAGCAACATTTTTAACAAAAATAAACTGTAGCTGCAGTCTGCTGTATATTACATAGGACTATATGTCTAAGATGGAACTGCCACCTAAATATGACTATATACAGCCTCTAGAGTCATATATAGATGGCAGTTCCATCATAGACATATAGTCCTATGTAATATACAGCAGACTGCAGCTACAGTTTATTTTTGTTAAAAATGTTGCTTGGCACTATTTTGCCCCAACCCCTTCAATTATTGTACATAAAATAGAACTCTTATAAATCCTTAATAACATTATTCCTTTCCAATATCCTTTGTAACAGCCTCCTTATTTTCCTTCCTTATTTTCCTCTGTACTTTGAAAGCAAACATACTTATACCTTCAACAACATCCCTGTTTTCTCTAACTTATGATGAAATGAAAAAATGCTAATCTATAATTCATCTTCTCTGTCTAAAGTCAGACTGAATATTTCCCTTCCCATGTGTTTCAGCACCTGAATCATTTTAAATATATCTATCTTTATCAGGTAACATCCTCTCATGTTCTCTGCTGCCTAGACCAGGCAGAATATCCTGATTTGATCTTAGGTACTCTATTCTCAAAAATTCTCTGTCCAATTACTGATAACTTCGTATCTTTCAGCAAGAAAATTAAATCGTTTATGAATTCAAAAATGCCGCCTACGATTTGTAGTTACTTGCTTTATTCCTTAATAAAATGCTCTAGTGTTTTTGGTTTCCTCTTTTACTTTCTTTTATGTACTCTAATCCTTCACTGTAAATCTTTTTCTTTTTTTTCAGGCAGTATTTTCATCCTGGCTTCATTCCTCACTCTCATGCCCATACTGAATTCTTCGCTGTTCTCAGATAAAATTATATCCATATTTGTTGGCCAATTCTTGATAACAAAGATCGTAATATAAATGATCTCTTGCCGGGTTAAAAAAGGGGCCAACTCCGGGTACACCACGAGCACATTATTCTGGCTGGTTGAATGGGCTCCACACTAATCCTGATTTGCTTAGAGCCCAGAAGATCTAAATCACGTTTTTGAGGTCCGGTGACACCCCTCTAGCCTCTAGTGAGCTGAAAATGTGATCATGTCCGACGTTTTCAAATGCTTCCAAGACGTCGAGAAATGCCACAGCGCAGGATTTCTTCTTAAACTTAGCATCTTTTATGATGGCGTCGATGATTCTAGGATTTAATTTGTTTCGCAACAAGCCTTTAATGAAGCCTCTTTGCTGGAAGTGATCTGTTTCCATGATTCCTGATTAGAACCTTCTCTCTGATACGACGCACGACAGATTATATCGTTGAATACTAAATGTCCTTGATCTCCTTTCCCGTTGGCCTTGTTCAGGACCATTTCAACAATTGTCTTAATGATATGAGAAACATTAGTGTATTTTTTGTGCGAATCAGACCTCCATCTGGCCCCGCCGATATATTTGGCAAAGTCGATATAATCGTTTTTTTAATTAATTGGACATCGACGGATGTTAAATTTCCATTCGGGCCACTGTTGTAGTGATATTTACTTTTGAAGAGAATTCCTACTTCCTGTTTAGGCAACTTTTAGTAGGCGCTGTTAAGAAGCGTTCTGGCGGGCAGAATGATTGGGATCTCAAAACTCAAACTGTTTCGCCTATATTTACTTTTTTTGAATTATACTGATTCGAGCTCGTATCAAAACAAAGTCACTTGGCTGTGCAATGTTCAAAACAAAATGTTCTTTTATGTTATATACAACGTTTGCCTTCTTTATATATTTATCTCTATCCTTGGTTGGAGCATGCACATTGATTAGAGACATATTGAGCCTGATGGAGAGAATCCTTTCACTCATTGTTTAAATTTTAAGTAAGGTGTATTACAGAATCTCTAATTTGGTCAATATGTTTATGCCCACATGCCCACTGTGGATTGGTAGGCAGTCATTGAGAGGAACTACGTTATTTTATTTTTATCTGATTCTTGAAATAAGGTTTTTTTGATATGGTTTCAACCCTTGTTAACTCTATTCATAGGCAACGCTGTCAATTGTGCCTAAGATGTCAAGGTTTTCCACCACACAATCGTTCTTACAGTTACGAATCCAGACTTTCCCTGTGCCCTTTAAGTGTCTGGAAACGGTAGGTGCACTTGCATTTACTTTTGCTGAGTGCTCTCTAACTGTTTGGTAGGGGTTTCCTTCTGCAGCATGTTTGAGGACATCTTTTTCAATTAAATCGCCTTCCTCGGGACTGGTTTTCCAAGTCGATATCCCCAGCCGAAAACTTAGCAAACCTTCAGCGAATGGTTCGTTCATTCACACTCCCTCCCCCAAACGCCTTACGGATGTTTTTAGCAACCTCAGCTGCCGAATGGGCGATTTTAAACTCATAAAAAAATATTATACGAAAATCGCGTGTTTCCATACTCATACTTGGAGGTATACTAAAAAGAGTGTAATTTATTGGGAAGCTAATGTTTATAAAAGAAAAGTAGAGAATTAGAGTAACTGCTTAATTATAATAGGTAAACATTTGTAAGTAAACAACAAAGCAAAATCCTCTATGAATTTCAAGAGTTATAAAACATTTCATGTGAAACAACCCAATAATTGTTAAAAACAAAACTTGTTGGTATTTGAAAATTAAAATATATTTTTATATAACTAATACTTAAATAAATATAGTAAATGAATAAGAATTTATTTAATGTGTAGCATGCCATATTTTTTAGGGCACCTCTCTGGCTGCCATCCTTCAATTAAGTTATCCTGAAAAAGTCTGAATATGCAAACATTTGATTTACTAATATATGCCCAAGAGACTGACTTGAAATTTAAACATCTGTTTATATCTTAAAATAAATCTGAAATCAGAAAATCAAAAGGAGAATAAAGTACAACAAATTATGATAAACATGTCATGGCCAATTAGATAGTGAAATTGAAAACGCCCAGATTTTCGAAAACGCCAAAAAACCTTTCTCTGACTTTACCAAAGCATGAGCTTTTATGGTGACATGTTAAGCTTGAAATAAAATACGAAAAAAGTACAATAAAGTAGTTGGAAATTCTTTGCTACTTATTTTAATACTTACCCAATTATGTCCATAGAAAATAAGCCCATTACTTCATAGATATCAATGTCATTTTTCTCATTTCTATGCAGGTATTCTAGTAAACCATCCCCGACGTCATTCATAACATCATACATAGTTTTCAGTTTGCCAGATGTAAATAAAGGAGCCAATTTGGTTCTGAGTAAGAAATTGAAAAATAGCTGATATACTTATATATTTAAATCATAATGAAAGCTGATCGAACACGATAGTTCGATGCCGACCCCACCATTCTCACTCAAGCTATGTACCTCCACCTTTGTTCAAATAAAACCGAATTGCTCTAACGCATCTGTTTCTCGTTCTACCGCTGGAACGCTTATCATTTCCAAATTCAGCACCTTCCATAACCTAATGCCGACTTTCATATTGTTTATATCCCTGAAGTTGTAATAAATCGATACCTGAGCACGTAATCCAAAAATCGATATCATTTTCAAATTCAGCACCTCCAATAACCTATGAATGGACCCAAATATCGTTTATTCCGCGTATGTTGAAATAAATCGATACCTGAGCGAGTAATCGAAAAATCAATATCATTTTCAAATTCAATTTAGGTGCGGTCAGACATCTTTGTTCGTATAATATAACTGTAATCTGCAACTAACCATATATTTTCTTTATTCCGCATTAAGTAGTTCTATGCCAAGCTCTTTACAGCAGGGTTTGAAATTAACTCTTATTTTCTCGGAAAGAGAATAGAAGTCAAATCCGGAATTTTATACTTTTAATAAATAAATAAAAATCACATCATGACCTTTATATTTCGGGCCAGAAAATAAAAGTCCTGATATTATCTTTATCACAATGATACCTAATATAAAAGTCAAAGCTTGATTTTCATTATTTAAGGATGAATTTATTAGCTTATTTATCGGATTCCTCCATACTGTTATTCATTATTGGGTTAACCGTTTGTATGAACATCTTATAGGGTATAATGAATTACCTTAGATCGATCTTAAGATCGATTATTAGATTATCAAGGCTGCTGATAATGAAAAAAATATCGATGCAAAACCTCAGGCCCGCTCAGGTATCGATTACAACTTATCCAATATTTAAAATGTTGGGGTCGATTTCTAGGTTAATTGGGGTGCTGATTATGAAAATGATATAGATTTTTCGATTACGTGATCAGTTATCGATTTATTACAACTTACGGGTTATAAACGATATTGGAGTCCACTCGTAGGTTATTTGAGGTGCTGAATTTGAAAATGATATAGATTTTTGGATTACATGCTCAGGTATCGATATATTTCAAATTACAATTTACTTTAATATTTAAAAATGACTAATTTTATGAAAATATTCAAAATGCTTGCAACTTATGACCATAATATCGTTATCATCTTGTAGGTTGTTATGTATCGATATCTGAGCGCCTAATCATAAAAACTATATCATTTCCAAATTCAGCACCTTCCATAACCTAATGCCGACTTTCATATTGTTTATATCCCTGAAGTTGTAATAAATCGATACCTGAGCACGTAATCCAAAAATCGATATCATTTTCAAATTCAGCACCTCCAATAACCTATGAATAGACCCAAATATCGTTTATTCCGCGTATGTTGAAATAAATCGATACCTGAGCGAGTAATCGAAAAATCAATATCATTTTCAAATTCAGCACCTCAAATACCCTAGGAGTGGATTTCAATATCGTTTATATCGCGTAAGTTGTAATAAATCGATACCTGATCACGTAATCGAAAAATCTATATCATTTTCCTAATCAGCATCCCCATGTAACCTAGAAATCAACCACAGTCTTGTAAATATCGGATAAGTTGTAATCGATACCTGAGCGAGCCTGAGGTTTTATATCGATATTTTTTTCATTATCAGCAGCTTCGATAATCTAATAATCGATATTAAGATCGATATACGGTAATTTATTATATAAGATGTTCATAAAAACGGTTAACCCAATAATGAACAACAAGGAGGACACTCATGAAGTATTACTATTTCTATATGAAATGAGATATATTTAGCCATTTATAAAGTCTGCTAATTGAAAATGAATTGTGTTTAAACATTTACAGTAATTTATAACGTCATTATGTATTTTAAATTAGGGCCTTCATTACTCTTGAAATGTTATAAAAAAAAAAGTGCGCCCCCCCTCAGAAAATTTCTGGATCCGCCACCTATTATAGGTCATAATTGTATGGTAAATATAATGAGATGATGAACGAAATACTAACAGATTAATAAAAGCGGTGCCCACTTGGGAACGTCGAAAGCGGAAAGCCGAGACCAATGTGGGAGGAAAGCGCTAATCTTTAGACTTTAGGTTTGGACGGGGGAATGAAATTATGTAGGGAGGGACCGAGTGGTGGTGTTGGTATCGAACCGTCGGATTCGTTTAGATTTTATTATTATTGATAATATCAATTATAAGTCAATCCACTTCCAATACTTCCTTTCTTTCTCATAAAAAATATCTTATAGAATAATTGTAATCCATAATTACCGGAATGCTCTCCATTTATTTCCGGTCATCAGAAAGAGTTGGTTATCCAAAGGATTCTTTTCTTCATCAACTTCAAACCCATGGTCAACAAAATGTCCAAAGTCTTTTACAAGCACTTTTTGAACCAATTCGTTATCTCGAATAAGAAGCCGTGGTGTCAGAAATTCATAGTATCTTCAAAAGCAATATTTAAAACATAAATTAATTCAGGAAAAAAAAAGACATTATAACTACAAGTGATTATTACAAATTAATAATAAATAAACTACAGGGTGTCCAAAAAGAGTATTCGGGGTTTGAAAGTTGAATAAAATCTCAAATATAGAATATCAAGTAGGATGTTTACGTTTTATTTACACACAATGAACTGGAAATTTATTTAGAAAAAACAATATTGTCTAGGTGTCCACCATAACGCTGCTGGCACTCCTCGAATCTCAAACGCAGTAAATAGTACTGTAAATAGTATGCGTTACTGTGAAATGATTAGAGTTTTTTTTGGCCCAAGAACTTCAAGAATTTAAAGTATATAACTCTAGAACATGGTTTCAGCAAGACGAGGCCACTTGCCATACTTCAGACTTATCAACTGCTACGGGAAACGAATTATTCCAAAGTGATTTTTCGTAGAGGCACCAATAGCTGCCCCCCCCCCCCTGAGTCCCTGAAAAGTAGGTTATACGAAAAGAAATCGACGAATCTAACAAAGCAAAATATCAGAACAGAAATGACGGCAATTTCAGGAACAATGTGTCAACGCGTTTTTAGAAATCTGCGTTTGAGATTCGAGGAGTGCCAGCAGCGTTATGGTGGACACCTAGACAATATTGTTTTTTCTAAATAAATTTCCAGTTCATTGTGTTTAAATAAAACGTAAACATCCTACTTGATATTCTATATTTGAGATTGTATTCAAATTTCAAACCCCGAATACTCTTTTTGGACATCCTATACTTTACATAAATTGACTGCCAACACCGTGACATACTTTCATTGCCAGTTATGAATGGACTTGGGAGAAAAGACGAAACAGTGGGAAATAAACTTAAATTTATTTAAATATACTATAAAATGTTAGAGTGTCAATTTATGTAAGTAGAATATAGGTACAAATTTTGGCTGTAAACTAATAAACGATATTAATTATTACATCTTATTCAATTCATGCAAATATAAGTATAAAATAGTTATTTACCCAACGACAGGTTCATCTGGAAATGCTTTGTATGCGTCTTCCATAATTTCACTAACATTCTTCTTATTTAAAACCATTGGTAAGCAATTTCCAAAGAGAGGAACAGCTGGTATACATTTCACTCCTTTTTTTTCCCAGTATTTACTCCTATTGAAAACCCAGTTGATTGCATAGGCAAAGATGGTTATGGCTAAAACGATGAAAGCTATTCCAATCATCCTATAAACGAAGTTATGATTTAATTAATACAAATATTTGGTAAGAGCATGAAATAATTAAAAACAGTTTTAATATTTTTACTTGAAGTAGCATCGCGTTATTTAAAAGATTAATATACCAATATTTTCAATTTACATATAAATATTCTATTCTCAATAATCTTTCCTTTTCTTCCAACATATTATTTTAAAAATATCTTTAGTAATTTCGAACTCCGTTACTCCATTTTACACTGCTGAAAAATCGGTCAGATTAAAGAAGGCATGGGCTCTCTTAAGGCGGGTTACACGATGCTTACGAGTTCAATAAGAGTTTTTGAGATAGTCTACACACAACGCACACAGACCACTTGGTATTTGGACTCAAGGAAGTCGAGAAGTGGTCAGAAGACCGGAAGTCAAAATTTTCACGATCGCATACTTTCCCTACTTATTATATATTTCATATATAGGTAAGTGAAAGTAATCATTAGAGTGCCGCTTGTATAAAAATAATTCAAATTTGTATATAATAAATTCCGAAAACCAAAGGACCCTTGTAATGGAGTAGACCGAAAAATTGTATATAATAATTCGCTAATCAGGTTAGGTTCTGAAGTCTTCGGAAGCTTCCAAATACGAATGTTTTACTTGATTACTCTGGAGGATTAGTTATATAGCCCATTTCATTCATAAACACATTTATTACTCCTCAGGATTTTGTCCGTTACTACATCCGTTAGCTGGTTTACTACTCTTCCAAGCCACATAAACTGCATTAAGACAAATATGCCTTCATAAGGAATAAAATGAGATTTGTCTTTCCTTTTTAAATTCTTTTCATGATGAATATATAGCTATATATTTTACATTAATTTAATCATTATTGTGGGTAACCACCTTGTTTTTAAATAATTTATTTTTGAAGAGAAAAGATTTGGCTCCGCCGGGAATCGAACCCGGGTCTTCCGCGTGACATGCGCGAAATGACGAAAGTCAAGAGATGCCCAAAATTGGACAACAATTGCCCACCTCCCGTAAATACTCGCAAAACTTGTGAGATCGTGGGAGAGGTGTCAGTGAAGGGGGATTTGGCACCCTTTGGAAGCGAGCTCCGTGGTGCAATGGTTAGCATACCGCGCATGTCACGCGGAAGACCCGGGTTCGATTCCCGGCGGAGCAAAATCCTTTCTCTTAAAAAATAAATTATTCAAAACTATATATTTTACCGAAACTACCGCGATACCACATGGGAATAATTAATTTTAAAGTGACGGAGTAAATGAAACTGTTGGATGGGGGAACAGTTGTGGTATACCTCTATTTTGAAAACCTTCAGTTTCGAACGGGAGCGGGGTAGCCCACTGGTAAGGCAGTGGACTGCTGTGCTTAAGGTCCCGAGTTCGAATCTGACATGGTTTATGATATCTTTATTATTCGCCACAGTTCGTCTCGTGGGCCGAGAGACCCTCCTGGGGCAAACCCAGCCTCTATTAAGTGGGTACCCTTAATTGAAAAATTAAGGGGAAAGAACCTGGCGGTTGAGCGTGATCACGGTCAAATCACCTCCTTGCACGACCGCTGACCAAGAAACAGTACTCATCCTTACATAGTACTGCACCCAAGACCCTTTATGGGTTGTAGTGGTACAGGTTTCTTTCTTTCTTTCAGTTTCGAACATGTTTTAAAAAGTTTGTGTTGTGTATCGATGTGCGGTGTTGGAATCGATTCAATGTGGAGCGGGTCTCTCTCGAACGGCTGTCGGGTCGAATGTTACCACTAAGCATAAGTTGTTACTTGAAATTCTTGTATCTGATACAAATGGTACTCAAACTTTTTTTTTGGATCTGATACTTTTATTTGGTACTTTTGTATCTGATACACAAAACTGAATGACTGTTGCATTATAATTGAATGAATGACCGTTATTTATAATTGATTAAATGAACTACGGCTTAACGAAACTTTATACTAAGTAAACATATTTTTATTTTTTAAATTAAATATATTCCTCTGTATCTATTGTAAAATTTAAACCATATCTTGTTTAAATAAAAATGAAACATCAAAAAATATAAACTTGTTCTTTTTATAAGTATTGAATTATATTTATGAATAGTTAAAACTATTCAATTATTAAAATCATTTGGTTTGAAAATCGTATAAGAGTATCAATCAATAATTTATTTTGATAAAAAAATATTCAAGTTTATTATTTTATTTAGGTAATTACTTTCTATTATCTCATTATTGTTACCGACTAAAATAAATGAATAAAATTACCAAAAAACCTGTTGCTGAATCAAGGGATCAGGTATTAAGTAGTTTGCAAGGAATACTTCAATTACTAAATGATTCAACTGTATCAGTAGTAGCCAGTATCTGGATCATAGTCCAGGGTTAGCTTTTCCAAGTATTCATTGTATTAGTACCTCATACTCAACTGATACCGAGTATCAATAGATCAGTGAGTATCAGAGTATCAATGGATCAGTGTGTATCAGTACCCGGTTCATTTTGACTGGATCAACTCCTTGTATCAGATACTTTTCAGTATCTGCTACAAAGTATTTGATTAATACAACCTGACCCATCCCTAGTTACCATATTATTTGGTATTTTGGGTGTCTCCGTGTGTTAGTCTAGTTAATGCATTATTTCAATAAACTGTGGATGTTTTCTTACTCGGGTGTACTATTGATAATCCATCCAAGCATCTCACCTATAGTTCCTTCGGGACCACAATAGGTTGAACACCTTAGCACTATAGGTGTATTCCAAGACCAGACGATAAAATTTACATCCAACATATTAACAAAAAAGAAATTTTTGTTTAATTTTTTGTGCTGTATATTAGAAGAATTTACATTAGGTATATGGAATTCATATCTAATATTTCTATAGATAGTGTAGTACTATCCTTCATATTAATCAACACCACAATCATTAGAGTTAAGAGTTATCGGAACATCAAGCTATCATATAATATTATTATTTCTTGGACCCGACTATGTTTTATGTAAGGGTAAAAATAATCAAATTATTCATAAAATCAAAACGAAAAAAAGGTAAAAGTACTGAAGTACGGCTTATGGGCCGTTCACTAAGGCGCCCTTCAAAGTAAGGCCCGATCTCCACAGATAAGGACCCTTTTGGGGGTTTACTACTTTTTACTTTCACTTACCTATATATGAAATATATCAATTCATCAAAATTGATTTACCGGAGGGGGGACTTTACTTAATAAATTTTGTAACATTTTCACGTGTTTTTTTTATTTACTCTAAATCGGCTTTAACGATTTTGATCAAACTGGGTATTTGATGTATGTATATGCCCAAGATATGACTGTTAAAATTTCATCAAAATTGATTTACCGGAGGGGGGGACTTTACTTAATAAATATTGTATCATTTTCACGTGTTTTTTTTATTTACTCAAAAACGGCTTTAAAGATTTTGATCAAACTGGGTATTTGATGTATGTATATGCAAAATATGTGATAGCCAACATTTCATCAAAATTGATCAACCGAAGGGGAACTTTACTTAATAAATTTTGTATCATTTTCACGGGTTTTTTTTATTTACTCAAAAACGGCTTTAACGATAAACAAAAATAAATAAGATATGAATGTAAAAAAATGTGTGACTTTGGGAAATGATATTTAGCAAAACACGTCAATTTCTAATCTAAGTAAGTTGGTAAGTGAAAGTTGTGTGTTGCGCGCACGCACCAGATTTTTTATCTCTGAAGAGCGAGCGGGAGTCGAAAGTTAGAATCTATTAAAGCTAATCAGGGCACTTTTTAACTAAAAAAAAGGCGACGGAGTTGGATAACATCATTCAAAACAGGCCACGCCCATCAGCCGCTCTTCAGTACCTTTACCGAAAAAAATAACAACGCAATTGGGATATGGATTTAAATCCAATAAATATTGGTTTCATAATAAAGAAAGAAAATACATCGATTAAAACGAAGAAAATATATCGATTAAAACTTTTAAGGTTTAATAATAATTTATAATTTATTTATAAAAGAAATCAGTTAAATATTAACAAATAAAACGATAAAAGAAACATATCAGACACAGCTAGCCATGGAATCAATCAGCAACAATGCCATTGAATAAACTCCATTAACGATATGACGTACTTGAGCATGCAGAGTGCCTAACAATTGGGCGGATTGACCTTCATCGTAAATTTATATTTATACCGGGACTGTAATTCGCGCTCCTCTCCCATTGGCGGCTGCGTTAAATTCCCTTCGCTCTATCGGACGGAAGCTATTCCAGGGCATTAGCAGTATTGGCAATGCGACAATAATAAAATAAACATTAAAAAATACTATGTTACTGGTCATGTTTATAATACAATATTAATTCATTGATGCCCGGTCATTAGGGCTTTGAATTTTTCAGGAGAGCAACAGAGAAGTTCAAAACATTATGAAAAATCTAATTATTGATATCATTTGTAATTGTTATTTTTATAAAACAATATAGTTTGACTTTAGACCGTAGTACCAACCGGTAGCTCTGATTTCGTGCAATAATATTACTACATAATCTCCAAATGCTCAAATAGTGACTTAAGCCCTTATGACCGCGCATCAAAGAATTATAATTGGTATTAAAAAATAAATGTTTATCAGTATATGAATATAAATATAAAAATAAATTAATTTACGTTAAATTTTCATAATTTTAATTTTCAGTAGTGACCGACCGAAGTTTAGGTTTCGGTTTCGGCCAAAAACCGGCCGAATCTTTGGCCAAGCCGAAACTAGCTTTTGGGTCTGATATCTCCGAGAAGGAAGTAGGACTACACGATGTCAGCTTGTACGTTCGTTCTCTTTCATGGTCTTTAACAACCTTTGGATTTAATAGTGGACAGCATCTGTTATTTTAGTTCATGAAACTTGTAATGTATTTCGATAAAACATTCTTTCTCATCCAAATCAAAGAGAAAAAAATATTTTAGTCAGTAACCTTGTTATAAAAAGGGGGCTCAAGTTGCATCAAATGATGGTGGTAGGTTTTTTTTCTTTGTTCTTGTATAGAATGAGACTCATGCAAAAACAAATTTTTCGAACTTGGCAGCCTCCCCCCTCTCCTGGATCACCAATAACTTTCCAAAAACTTTTTTTACTTTTTTTTTTTACGTACGTGCTTTAATGAAGAAGCACGTTTTCGACAAAAAACTTTCTATACATTTTTAAACTAGATTATATTCGCTAACATTTCAGACCAAAACTGATTCAATAGACTAAATAGCTTCCGAGATACAACATTACGTATTCGATAGGCCGTCATTTTGTATTCCATCGGCTTTATTATGTCAAAGATTTACTGCAATATTTATTATTTAGATTTGATAATATGATTTTTTATTATTATTAGCCTTATATTTCAAGATTGTATCAACTTTTAGGGCTGTACTAGTTAAGGGGTATGGTCTAATATCCCACCTAGACCAGCTATATTAAGAAGTAGGGGCCGGGATTTTATCCTATAACCTAACTAGTACACCTGTCTTACCACTCTTTTATACCAAGTCTACGCATTATATGAATAATTGAGTTAAATACTGTTATTTTATAAGCTTTCATTGATATTATTGCTAATCTTGAAATATTACACACTTACAGTTATTTTTTTTACACACGTATGTAAGTTTCGGTTTCGGTCCGAAACCAGGTCTGTGGCCGTAATTCGGTTTCGGTTTCGGCAAACATTTTGGTTTCGGTCGGACACTAATTTTCAGCTATATTGAAATTATTTCTACTTTCTCAACACTTTGGCTGCCATGTCACCTGAAATCGAGTAACTGTTCTCTTGTCAGATAATTAAGTATTAAAATTATGTCGAAACGAGAGCGTGACTCTCAGGTATTCTTTTTCGGCAGTCAAAGTGTTAAAGATCTAATTATTTGGCGAAGGCGGCATTCTAGTGTGAGCCACCGTTGGTACACGCCGGCGTGAACGTGTTAATTCAAAGTCAACAGCTCTATCTTATCTGAAAAATTATGCGCTGTAGTCTTATGTTTCTGTAATAATACCAACATTCTTTAAACAAATTGTATGAAGGACATTAAAACATTATTAATTGTGAATGTTTATATTACATTGCGCTGAAATGTTTAAATTGAGATAAAGATGTATCAAATGTATTAAAAAAACAAATTATAAATTCATTTTTAATCACTTCCAATAATTACTACGGTCTACATACATAATTACCGAACCATTCTGCATTATCTTTTAAGAAATTAATAAATAATTTTAATGTTTTTAAGCCATTCGTCTTTTATTTCCATAATGGAATAATGATCTTTTCTGTTTTAGACTTAATTATAGGCGAGCGCAAGCGACGGTGCTGCTTCTTTCAGGAACTAGAGAAACGGGAAAGAAGCCGGGCCATTACCTGGGATTCATAGGGTTTTTGGGCGTTTTTAATTTATTTTTCCAGAATTAAAACCCGTTAGAGCAAAAAGTTATTTCAAAAATGTCTAATAGGTGTTGCTCGGTCCCTCAGTGTTCAATTAGAAAGTCAAAAGACGTGTAATTCCATTTATTTCCAAAAAATAAAAAGCTCCTTAAAGGGTGGATTGTAAAATTAAGAATAGATAAGCCTATTTCGAAACATTTGACGATATGTAGTCACCATATTAAAGAAAGTGACTATATTTATCCTAGTAAATATTTGTATTTGACATTTTATTATTCCAAAATGCTAGTTTTATGAAAAAAACATTGGGACCATACTGTCATAGATTTGTTTTTCTTTTTTTAATTTTCCCCATTTTTGTATGACATCCGTTGTGCTTAATTGTTCCAAGTTTTCAATGCGAAGCCTGAAAGTTTTGACAAATAAATAAATAAAATGACAAAGAATCTAAGCTGTCATGAAAATGACAGCTGTCATAACATTGATTGTATGAATAAATAATTATTGTTATTACTAACCGAAAAACGTAAAGTTACAATGATGTGATTGCATTTACCAGAACTACCAGCTTTACACGTACAATGACAAGAAAATTGCTTGTTATTATTAATAAATTTGATTTCCACTTTTATTTGATGGGGCAGTCCTTTAATATCGCTTGTTTGAAGGCACAAGGCTTGTAAAATAACTGTTTTTTTACTTCTAGCTATTATTCCACATGTAATTATGTGGTTTGCATCAAGGATAGCCAGCACTTCAATGAATGGTCTCTTAAAATCACCAACTATCTCTATCACATCAACTATATCTATCCCCGTTGCTTCTGACATTTTGTAAAACTACTAGCGCACCCTATAGTCGATTGCGCCCGCCTATTCCACTCATGTTGCGGTTTTTTATCCTGATTTTACGATTTCTTTTTGTTTTGTTTTTTCCTGCCGTCGAGGTTTAAAAGAAAATTTAATATTGTCTAAGTTGTGTTAGAAACTATTTATTTTATTTAATTTAACTTTTTATTTAATTTAATTTACGTCTTTATTTAAAAAACAAAGACGTATGTCACAAATAAAAAGGAAATTTAAAGTTTATAAAACATAGGAGTGTTTTAAATGCCAAGAAGCAAGGGCTTAAAATTTCCATGGTTGGGGGAAGGCCCTTTATGCTACAAAGGCTAATCGGATGATGCTACAACAGTGGTCCTAAATTTTGCCTATCCAGTTATAATTGGGAAAGGGATCTTTAACGAGTACCTGACATCGTACAGGCTCGGGACCTCCATTTAGGTCCTATTTAAGGGACGGCATTTTTGCTCCTTTTAAAAAAATCCTAGGGTCACCGCGGGACGCGATCCGGCGACATTTAGTATTGTCGGTTGCTATGCTAACCACTACACTACAGGTGACCCCTGGTTTCAAGGTATTCTGACCTTGTAAGACTCAATTAATTGTCTAACTAAAACATTGATATTTAAAAGTTAAAATATTTGTTTATAATTTGTAGTTTTTCTTTCTTAAAATTTCTAGGAGGGGCAGCTACCCTCCCTGCCCCACCCCCCTGCGGACTCAATGCCAAGACATAATTAATATTCGAGAAAATAAAAGTTGTATGAAAATAAACTGCAACGAAAAAACCAACATTATAATCAATTACAAGTTAATCTTTTATTTTAACGTTAGTAGTTTCCTCCATGTGTTTTTACCTATAGTATTTTACTTTCACTTACAGTACCAGTCAAAAGTTTAGACTCACCCTTAGATTTTGTAAACTAAATAAATAACAAAATTTTATTTATTGAACAACATAACAACTATAATTTTATTTTTAATTCATTTATAACTAGCTTTATATCCCGGTTTCACCCAGAGAACTTGGAAAACAATGAGAAAATCTGTGGGTTAAGAAAATTTCGTTAGGACAGAAATGAGATTTTTTCGACTCCAACGGTTGATTTCGTAAAAATGTAATGTAAAGCGAGATCATAACGCTTTTTATAACAATAAAGAATATACCCAGAGATTAGCTGAAGTGATGGAATTTTAATATGGACAGGTGTTCGCACCTGGTATGAAAGAACCATTAAGCGAAATTCGGAAAATGTAGGACAAACGGTATGTATTTCTATAAATAACAAACAAAAAAACAAACTAACAGAATTTCATCTTTATTTATACAGATTGTATTCGAAACAATCATATAATTTTTGAAATGTTATCTCTTGAGTTACATTTATTGAAATTTATACATTTTTTTAAACTTGAAGATTGTGAATTAAATAAAAGTGAGTCTAAACTTTTGACTGGTACTGTACCTCTATATGAAATATATAGTAAGGGAAAGTATTGCGATCGTGAAAAATTTCGACTTCCGGTTTTCAACGGAAATACACGTTTTGGGGTCCCCTCAGTCCAAATAACAAAGTCCCGCGAAATTGTCTGTGTGTTAACAGACTAGCTCAAAAACTATAAACCATACGAACCTGAAATTGTGTATTTAGTGTATGTATGTGCCCGCGATGTGACAGCAAAAATTTCATCAAAATTGGTCAAACGGAGGGGGTACTTTATTTAAAGAATTTCGTCTAATTTTTACGTATTTTTTTCGATTTTCTCAAAAACGGCTCTTACGGTTTTGATCAAACTGGATACTTTATGGATTTACATAGCCGCGATGTGAGAGCCATAATTTTATATCCCTTATTATCACTGATGAATTGGGTCACTTAAAAAAGACATAAGCAATAATAAATCGAAAATTACTGAGAACTTTCAACCTTTGCAATACAAATACACCATAACTTACGGAGCTATATAAACATACTTCTATGTGGAATACACAAATATACTTAAAAGTGGAAAAATGTGTGAAGTTGAGGAATAGCTTTTACATATTATCGAAATATCTAATCTCAGTAAGTTCGTAAGTGAAAGCGCGCATCCCACCAGATTTTTCATATTCCATTTCAATTAGGAGGATGTAATATTCAAAGTATACGAGCGAAAAACTATCGCTATAAATTTAAGCATCTAATTCTAACGATTTCACTGGAATAGTAGTATTTAGGTATGAGAATTTAATAAAGTTCTTAATCTTCTTATAAAAAAATAAATGTGCTTTTTTTCCATTTATGTGTGTCTTTTTTTTATTACTATAATTATACCTACCATTCCCCTCATCGAATTTTTTTTTTCTGGAACCGCCAATAGTTTATTAGCTCTTCATATCTTTACTTTATTCGACCAATATCTTAATTTCTGCTACAATTTAAAAATCTCATTTTTTAAAGGAATTTATGAAATAAAAAATCATCTCTAACTTTATTATTGATATTGAGTACTTGACTTACCTGTCAGTTGCACATTGATTTCCAAAACTGAATGGAGACTGATTGAGCCCAAATCTGTTATAGATTGATACTGCCGGGAGTCCTGACCTTCGCCTGGGATTGGGAGCGGAGGCTGGGAGAGGGGGTTCGGCCGCAAGTAACGATCTTATCGTCTGGGCCGATGGCCACTCATTCAAGTGGACAGCTTAACAAGAAATGAAAATAAGGTGAAGCGTTGAAAATAATACAATTCTTTGTGGCACAATGCCACACACGTTCGGAAGTCCATAGCAAAAAGCCAGGATTAAATTAAAATAAAAAAAATACACGGTCTTCCTCAGCCAAGGGCGGATCTAGCCGATCGTAAAGGGGGGCTGCAATCCTAAAGGGGGGGGGGCTGCAGCCCCACAGCCCTTCATTTGGATCTGCTAATCAGCTTTTTTAACTTTATGTTCCTTTCCCACACCTCAAATTCTACTTGTTCTGCACATGATTTGTTCTTTAACTTGCGTCCTTACTTTAAGTAAGGAAAGTCAAATTCTATCTTTAAATGACGAAAACTTTTTCAATGGGAGGGGCTGCAGCCCCCACAGCCCCCCTCCCCCTGGATCCGCCAATGACCTCAGCACTTATTCCTTCTCTCTATTAAGCAGGGGTCACCTGTGGTGTTGTGGTTAGCATGGGGCAACCTACAATACTAAAGATCGCGGGTTCAATTCCAGCGGTGGCCCTAGGATTTTTTAATGGGAGTAAAAAATCCTTAGCTATGCCGTCCCTCGGATAGGACGTAAAATGGAGGTCCCGAGCCTGTACGATGTCAGGTACTCGTTAAAGATCCCTATCCTAATTATACCTGGATAGGCAAAATTTAGGACTCCCACTGTAACATCGTCCGATTAGCCTTAGTAGCATAAAAATGGACGTTAAACAAACAAACAAACAAATCTCTATTAAGCTTCAGCAAACCCCGCAATATAATTTTAGCTACCTTCAACCGGGGCTACTGCTTTATTCCACGAGGGCTAATCGGGGCGGGTTATCTACGGGTAACCAACCTCTTCTAATCCATGGCAAGCCTCTGAGTCTGTTCAGTGAGGCCGTCACTGAACAGAATCGAGCGGGCTTCGAACCCGCACACCCAGCGTAGGAGTCGAAGACGTTATACCCTCGGCCACGCCGCGGCCCTACTTTGGTCCTTCAGGGATTAATTTGATCCAACACCAAAAAAACGTTTTCAATATTTGTACTGTGCAAACGAAACAAGACATATAGGTATGTTTGGGTTTAAAAATTATTTATACCCTACTTGAGGGAATATTAATAGTTTTGGGTAATTTAAAATGTTTACCAGCCAGCAGTTTTGCAAAATGTCGGAAGGAACGGGGATAGACATAGTTGATGTGATAGACATAATTGGTAATTTTAAAAGACCATTAATTGAAGGGAAGGCTATCCTTGATGCAAACCACAAAATTACATGTGGAATAATATTTAGAAGTGAAAAAACAGTAATTTTACAAGCCTTGTGCCTTCAAACAAGCTATCTTAAAGGACTGCCCCATCAAAAACAAAGTGGGAATAAAATTTATCAATAGTAATAAGCAATTTTCGTGTAAAGCTGGAAGTTCTGGTAAATGCAAGCACATCATTGTAACTTTACTCTACGTTTTCCAGTTAATAATAACATTAATTACCTATTCATACAATCATTTTTATGATAGCTTAGTTTGTTTGTCATATTATTTATTTATTTGTCAAAACTTTCAGGCATCGCATTGAAAATTTGGAACATTTAAGCACAACGGATGCAAGACAAAAATGGGGAAAATTAAAAAATAAAAACAAATCTATGATACTATGGTCCCAATGTTATTTGCATAAAACTAGCATTTTGGAAAAGTAAAATGTCAAATGCTAATATTTACCTGGATAAATTTAGTCACTTTCTTTAAAATGAAGACTACATATCGTCATATTTTTCGAAACAGGCTTATCTATGCTTAATGTTAGAATCCACTCTTTAAGAAGCTTTTTATGTTTTGGAAATAAATGGAATGACACGTCTTTTGATTTTCTAATTGAACACTGAGGGACCGAGCAATACCTATTAGACATTTTTCAAATAATATTTTGCTCAATTGGGGTTTAATTATGGAAAAATAAATTAAAAACGCCAAAAACCCTATGAATCCAGGTACTGGCCCAGCTTCTATCCCCGTTCCTCTAGTTCCAGTCAAGAAGCAGCACCGTCGCTTGCGCCCGCGAATCTAATAAAGGTACTAGAGTTCTATTAGTGGTCCATGGAGGACTTGCAGCGCCATTTTGACACTTAACTTATTTTCATCTTGTTACTGAATTTGTCCTTGATGAAAAGTTTGGAGGTAATCAATTGGAGCATCAAAACAAAGGTTTACAAAAACTCCAGTGTTGCCAATAGTAAAAATTTTAAATTATCCAAAACTATTGAAATACCCTCAAGTAGGGTATAAAGTATTTCAAGGGTATTTTTTTTAAAAGCAAAAATACCTAGATGTCTTGTTTTGTTTACACAGTACAAATATTGGAAACTTTTTTTTGGTATTGGACCAAAGTAAACCCTCAAGAAACAAAGTAGTCCCGGTCGACGGTACATATTTGCAACAGCAAGACTTTGCTACAACTTTTTTCTGGTATACCCCGGTTTTGGACAAGATATCGTTAATGGAGACTCGATGAATAAATTGGAAAATAATTTTCGAATTATCCTTCTGAAAACTTTGGCGATATTATACACTACTTCGGTAGGGACCGTTAATATTGCTTTATTTAAATCGATCGTTGGAAAAGTAGTGATTAAACATCATTGGATAGGGGTATTCTTAGAAATGAAAGTTCAGTTCCCCAAAAACTAATTTAAATATGAATTTGGTCTGAGGATTTAGGGAACAGCGACGAAGCAAAGGAAGAAGATTGAAAAATAACTAAGCAACAGGGATAGACAAGATTGTGAAGTTTGTTGGGAATACAAGAATTGTACAGACTAATATGGGATATATGGGTAAAGGAAGAGATGACCGATGAATGGAAAAAAGCTGTAATATTTCCCATTCATAAAAAGGGAAATAATAGTCTGTAAAAATTATAGATGCCTAGCACTCCTCTCTACAGGTTACTGGCTATATTAATGTCTAAAAGAATACAAAAATGGGCAGAAACTATTATCGGAGAATAATCAGTGTGGTTTCAAGGAAAGAAGATCCAAATGGTAGAGAAGCCTTACGAATTTAACTTGAATCTTCAGCATTTATTTGTGGATTCCCGACAAGCGTATGACCACATAAATAGAGGAAAACTACAAAGGCTACTAAGTGACCTTGGATTGCCAAAGAACCTAATTGGGCTAGATCGGATGACACTAGACAAAAATACGTACATCTGGTACGATTCAACTTGGCCTTGGAATATGCAAACAGGGCGATAAGAACTAACCCAGGAGGCACGTTACATAACAGAATGTCGAAACATCTTGCATACGCAGATGATGTTCTCTCAGATCACACAAAGCCAGAGCTCTGTCTTGCGCTTTTTAGGATTTTGAAAAGGCGGCGAAACAAATAGGACTCGAAGTTAATGAAGCGACAACAAATGTTTACATGAGCACTGGGAAAAATATCCCTCCAACGAACGATAAAATTATCTTGGGAAACCATAATTTCGACTCATGTCACTCCTTCAAGTACCTTGGATCCCAAATACAATGATGTATCGGCAGACATTAAAAGCAGCAAGATGCCTTTTTGCATTAAAAAAGTACATTAAATTTTTCATCTCTCTAAAGCGGACCTTACACGATCAATATTGTCAATATCAGAATTGTCAATACTGTCGTTTAGCCTTGAGGCCCCACCGTCAATATCGCCACACCTTAGGCAGTCAATATTATTGACAATAATTACATGAATAAATTATCTCAGGGCGTTTGTTTCCACCATTCAGATAAGTTCTTTCGAAGTGATTTTTTTTAGTGTTTGAACATGGACAATTGAAAATCCGAAACGTCTGCTCGAAGGAAACCCAAGAGGACAGATTGATGGGGTGGCCTTCCGCCCAGTCGATGTGGAGGGTGACCTGTAGAAGCCTGAGATGTGGAGGGTGATCTCTGAAAGATGGGTGTGAGCATGGGCGCACCAGCGCCAAATTATCGGGGGGTGTGTCTCAATACTTTCCTAGATAGGATAGGTAGAAATTCGAGGGGCTAAAAGTTGACATAATAAGTCCTTAAAACAACTGTTGGGACATTTAATTCATCCTTCAACGATGTATTTCAAAGGTTTTTATAGTCTCTTAAAACTTGTCAATTTATGCCTCAGTTATAAAATAGCAAGTTGTTAAGGCTTAATGTTGAAGGATGTGGGCCAAAATTTCTTGATTGAATTTTATTTAAGTTTTTTTTTTGATCCTGGTCCCACTTCAATTTCATTATTTCCCCTCATCTTCTATAAGCTTCATTGAATTGATGGAAAGTAGGATCAAGCTGCTTGGATAAAAAAGAAATGGAGACCAATTCCGGGGACACAACTTTGTTGCAGAATTCATAAAACAAAACAGTTCAAGCTGAAATGAAAAAAATCTGGTGCGTGCGCGCAACACACAACTTTCACTTACCAACTTACTTCGATTAGAGATTGACGTGTTTTGCTAAATATCATTTCCCAAAGTCAAACATTTTTCTACATTCATATCTTATTTTTGTTAATCGTTAAAGCCGTTTTTGAGTAAATAAAAAAAACCCGTGAAAATGATACAAAATTTATTAAGTAAAGTCCCCCCTCCCGTAGATCAATTTTGATGAAATTTTTACAGTCATATCTCGGGCATATAAGTACATCAAATACCAAGTTTGATCAAAATCGTTAAAACCGTTTTTGAGTAAATAAATAAAACACGTGAAAATGATACAAAATTTATTAAGTAAAGTCCCCCCTCCAGTAGATCAATTATGATGAAATATTTACAGTCCTATCTCGGGCATATAAATACATCAAATACCAAGTTTGATCAAAATCGTTAAAACCGTTTTTGAGTAAATAAAAAAAACACGTGAAAATGATACAAAATTTATTAAGTAAAGTCCCCCCTCCGGTTGATCAATTGTGATGAAATGTTGGTTATCACATCTCTGGCATATAAATACATCAAATACCAAGATTGATCAAAATCGTTAAAACCGTTTTTGAGTAAATAAAAAAAGCATGTGAAAATGATACAAAATTTAGTAAGTAAAGTCCCCCCTCCGGTTGATCAATTTTGATGAAATTTTTACAGTCATATTTCAGGCATATAAATAGATCAAATACTCAGTTTAATCAAAATCGTTAGAGCCGTTTTTGAGAAAATCGAAAAAAACGTAAAAAGTTATTCAATAAAGTACCCCCTCCCTTTGAGCAAATTTGATGAAATTTTTGCTGTCACATCGCGGGCTTATACATACTCTAAATACCCAATTTCAGGTTCGCACGGTTTATAGTTTTTGAGCTAGTCTGTTCACACACACACACACAGACACACAGACAGACACACAGACACACAGACACACACACACAGACCATTTCGCGGGACTTGGTTATTTTGACTCAGGGGATCCCAAAACGTGTATTTCCGTTGAAAACAGGAAGTCGAAAATTTTCACGATCGCAATACTTCCACTTACTATATATTTCATATATAGGTAAGTGAAAGTAAAAATATATAATTCATCAAATGTACTATATGCTTGACTAAGCTTTTAACAATAGAGTGTGCTTTAATTAACTAATATTTAATATTTATATTTTATTTATTAAATTCGTAAAGTCGCATTTTTATTTAATTTTTTACATTGGGTCCTATCCTGCCAAAAGGTTGGGGGGGACAGTCCCCTCTCGCCAAAATATTGGGGGGACGCGTCCCCTCTGTCCCCCCGGCGGTGACGCCCGTGGGTGAGAGGAAGTGGAGGCCAAGGTGGGAAAGAATAAATTTATGTTTATTCATCTTCTTATTTATTGTGTAAAGAAAAAAGTTAAAAACAACTAAAAGCGGTATCAATGTTACTATGTATTTATAATTTAATAAATTGTTTTCGCCTTGATTGATTGAAGTGATTTCAATTATCTTGACCTTTTTTTATCAAACTCATTTAGAATAATTGGAAGACTGTTCATAGTAAATATTTAAAATGGCTTTTTTTAATGGAGACGGTTTTAAATACTCATTCAATTTAATGGAAAATGGAATTGTCAATATCATGAAAACGAGGTAATAGATATGTAAATAAGATAACATAATGTTAACTTATGGCTGTTTCCCAAAGGAATCCAAGCGAAAATCCATTTCAAAAATAAAGATAAAATTAGGCCTTATAACGGGGGTAGAAAATTATTGTCAGGAAAGTCTGATCATCCTCATAATATTCGAGAAAAATGGTTCGGAAAAAACCATGAACCAAAAACCCAAAAAACCAAAAACCAAGTTATAAAAAATGGACTCTGTATTTTCTAATGTTGATACAAATAATTGAAAAACGACAATTTGCATTTCGACCTCAAACTTGTACTGATGATGCAATACAGGCACTGACTGAGCACATCACATCTGCTAGAATTATAAAAGTTATATGATTCGCGGGCGCAATGGACTATAGGGTGCGCTAGTAGTTTTGCAAAATGTTGGAAGGAACGGGGATAGACTTAGTTGATGTGATAGAGATAATTGGTAATTTTAAAAGACCATTAATTAAAGGGCAAGCTATCCTTGATGACAACCACATAATTACATGTGGAATAATAGCTAGAAGTAAAACAAGCTATTTTAAAGGACTGCCACATCAAATAAAAGTGGAAATCAAATTTATTAATAAAAATAAGCAATTTTCGTGTAAAGCTGGTAGTTCTGGTAAATGCAAACATATCATTGTAACTTCACTCTACGTTTTTCGGTTAGTAATATCATTAGTTACGTATTCATACAATCATTGTTTTGGCAGCTGTCATTTTCATGACAGCTTAGTTTCTTTGTCATATTATTTATTTATTTGTCAAAACTTTCAGGTATCGCTTTGAAAACTTGGAACAATTGAGCACAACGGATGTGATACGAAAATTAAAAAAGAAAAACAAATCTATGACACTATGGTCCCAATGTTATTTGCATAAAACTAGCATTTTGGAATAATAAAATGTCAAATACTAATATTTACCTGGATAAATATAGTCACTTTCTTTAAAATGAACACTACATATCGTCATATGTTTCGAAACAGGCTTATCTATTCTTAATGTTAGAATCCACTCTTTAAGAAGCTTTTTATATTTTGGAAATAAATGGACGGGCTCCGCCCCACTCCCCCGACTACCGCGACCAACGTTGTCAATGCGATCTCTTGTTAGTTCTCGCGAACTAAAATTTTAAAAACCGTAATTAATACGGCTTTTTTTTTTTCGCGACTAGTTACCTCTCGCATAGGTAATTAGTCCAAAAATCTTTATTAGGTAAGACTATAGATAAGGGCGGGGGGGAGGGTTTTCCCCGACGCCACCAGGGACCACCACTGTCGCTGACCCGTTTAAATAAATGGACGTTCGTCTTTTGATTTTCTAACTGAACACTGAGGGACCGAGCAATACCTATTTGACATTTTTCAAATAACGTAGCGTTGGTTGTGCGACGTGTGGTCTGGCGTTATTATGGAGAAGGATAGGTACCTTCCGATTCATCAATGCTGGGCAAAGACGTTGTAATTTTTGATTCATGTTGTCAATTTCTTGACAGTACTTGTCAGCAGTTATAGTCCTCGATTGAGAAAGCTGTAGTGGATAACACCAGCAGTATACCACCAAACTGTGACCATAACTTTTTTTGGGTGCAGGTTGGGCTTCAGGAAAGGTTTTGGTTGTTCATCTTTGCCCAGCCATTGGCTACAACGCCTTCTGTTGTCGTATAAGATCCATTTTTCATCGCTCGTCAAAATGCGATCGAGAAATGGATCATTTTTATTGCGTGTCACAAGTATGGAACAATTTCAAAGCGGCGAATTTTTTGGTGGTCGTTTAATTGATGTGACACCCACTTTATTGATGTGGCCAACTTTTTCTGAACTTTTTTCTGGCTTTCAAAAAAAAAAAATTTGTTCTATTTTGCTGCTGAACGCTATTAATCTAAGTTATAATAATTTCTCTATTTTATGTTTTCAAGTTTCATTCATTTATTATTTCAAGTTTGTGGTTACTGTAAGTTTGGTATCTGATTATATGTTCTGTTTATGTTATATGTTTAAATGTAGTTATGAATTTAAGTGCTTATCTATATTTTATGTTTTAATTTGTACATATGTGTTTATATGTAGTTTATATGTGTTTATATGTTTCAGTATATGTAAGTATGAATGTATGTACGTAAGTTCGTCAATATGAATGTAAAAGGTATTTATTGTGTAGTTGTTGAACGCTACTATTTTTCTAATCTTTTTTTCTTCACTTAATCATTTGCTTCTTATTGTCATGTTTCATTAGGCTTTGTTTTGTTTTATTGAAGTTTGTTTATTATTTTTTAAAAAATCTTGTTATTTGTATAAAACTATAATATAAGTACGTCTCATGTAACATGTGTCGTTGTTGATGCTGCAGAGGTCTATGCACCAGTATCGCTGGAGGCGGGCCCCTGAGTACCACCGGCGACACAACTAACATGTACATTGTATACAGAAATGTATGGTATGTACAGTATACAAAATAAACTCCCTTCTGGCAGGGTTACTGTTAGAAGGAAAATATTAAAAAAAAAATAGTTTGAATTTCATAAAGAAGTTTGATATTTGAGTCATTAATAGGCGGGCGCAAGCGACGGTGCTGCTTCTGCGACGGCGCTGCAAGAACTAGAGAAACGGGGATAAAAGCGGGGCCATTACCTGGGATTCATAGGGTTTTTTGGCGTTTTTAATTTATTTTTCCATAATTAAAACCCGATTGAGCAAAAAATCATTTGAAAAATATCTAATAGGTATTGCTCGGTCCCTCAGTGTTCAATTAGAAAATCAAAAGACGTGCCATTCCCTTTCATTTCCAAAAAATAAAAAGCTTCTTAAAGAGTGGATTGTAAAATTAAGAATAGATAAGCCTGTTTCGAAACATATGACGATATGTAGTCTTTATTTTAAAGAAAGAGACTATATTTATCCAGGTAAATATTAGTATTTGACATTTTATTATTCCAAAATGCTAGTTTTATGCAAATAACATTGAGACCATAGTGTCATAGATTTGTTTTTCTTTTTTAATTTTCCCCATTTTTCTATTACATTCGTTTTGCTTAATTGTTCCATGTTTTCAATGCGAAGCCTGAAAGTTTTGAGAAATAAATAAATAATATGACAAAGAATCTAAGCTGTCATAACAATGATTGTGTGAATAGGTAATTAATGTTATTACTAACCGAAAAACGTCGAGTAAAGTTACAATGATGTGTTTGCATTTACCAGAACTACCAGCTTTACATGTACAATGACAAGAATATTGCTTATTATTATTAATAAATTTGATTTCCACTTTTATTTGATGGGGCAGTCCTTTAAGATTGCTAGTTTAAAGGCACAAGGCTTGTAAAATAACTGTTTTTTTATTTTTAGATATTATTCCACATGTAAATATGTGGTTTGCATCAAGAATAGCCTGCCCATCAATTAATAGTCTTTTAAAATTACCAATTATCTCTATCACATCAACTAGGTCTAACACCGTTCTTTCCGACATTTTGCAAAACTACTAGCGCACCCTATATTCGATTGCGCCCGCCTATAGATGAAGCTATAATAAGCTGGAGTTCATGGGCCATCTCCATAGTCCACAGTAAGTTAGTTAACAAGTGTGTAGGAAGATACTATTAGAATTAGAGATATAGAAGATTAGGCCTCAAAGTCCCTTATTTCCATAACTCACCTAATCATGCAGATATAAGCATAAACAATATTTATTTCATTCTTCTATTAAGAAAAAAAATTCAATGTACCACAACAAGCCAAGATGGGTTTATCACATATTAAGGAAGAACTACCTACTTTTTGGTCAAAGGTGGTAGGAGGTAATTTGGACCCTATCATGTTAAAGCATTGGCTGAACCAGGGGAAGAGCTGCAGCTCCCTTTACAACCGGCTTGATCCGCCCATGTGTTCAAGTGAATTGAACAATTGAACAAATTGAATCCAATTCCAAAGAAATTAAAATCCCATTTTGAACTAGAATTGATCCACAACTGACAATAGAATACTGATGGCTTTGAAACTTACCTGAAATCACTTATTTTTTTAATGCAAAATAATAAATTCTACAAATTTTTCTGATTAAAAAAAATGAGGACTAAAAAGTGGCCTACTCAGACGATTAGGGTACAAGGCAATTTCGATATTATTGGGTTGATGCAAAAATAATGCAGGTTTTGAATATTAACTTTGTTTTGACAAGTGATTGCCTAGCAAACAAAGATAGTACCAAAGTTAACTAGTTAATGGATGATAAACAATAGTTATTAATGTTGTCTTTCCTCAAAGATTAGTTTACTTTGTGTTACATTCTCTATGAGTAAGGTCATCTGAAATTCACTATTTCAAAACAAAGTTTTCGTCAAATTTATTTATACGAGTTCAAACTTGGTCGAAGAGCGGCTCAAACAGGGTGTAACATCAATGTTGTTTGGGGTGAAGGGAGCATCAGTAAATGTACGGAGCAGCGATGGTTCCAAATATTTCTCATAGAGATTTTGATTTGGAAGATAAGGAAGGTCGTGGTGGCCTTATGTTGTTGATCACGACCAGCTGAGGGATTTGGTGGAAGGAAACCCTCACAAAACTACTCGGGATATTGCGAGAGAAGTTAGTTTTTACCACGCAACAGTTGTTCGCCATCTGGAACGAATTGGTAAGCTAAAGCTCGATACGTGCATACTTCACGAAATTGACCGTCAGCCAAAAACATCGGAGTTTAGAAATTTGCAATTCTCTTCTGTTGCGCCACCAAACTGAACCATTTCTTAATTGAATCGTGACATGTGATGAAAATGGATCCTATATGACAACATGAGAGGGTCAGGCCAGTGGCTGGACAAGGAAAAAGCACCAAAACATTTCGGGAAACCCGGCCTGCACTTCCGGGAATTTAAAGATTTTTTTGAAACTGGATAAAAATGCTTCTAACACATTGGCAACAATGTGTTGATAATGAAGGAAAATATTTTGAATAAATAATCTTAGGTTTATGTCTATGAAAACCTGCACTATTTTTGCATCAACCCAATACTAAGGAATGCAGGACATCAAATTGCAAAAAGTATTTCTGCTAGCTAATATCTTAATAGCAATTAATTAATTAAATAATTAATATTAATAGCAATTAATTGTAGATATAAAAAACAACGTAAAGGATTAAGAAAAAAGTATAGGAGTGAGGTATAATTTAAAGTAAACAAATTTTAAAAAAAGGATGAAGAAATTATATTTATTAATAACAGTATTTTTTCTTTGTGTAACATTTATATATATAAAAATCTAATCTATTTTAACAAACCTTCGTAAAAACTAAATATAATACAACATGTAAGCTTAGATTTTTCTTCAAGATTGTAGTCATGATTGGTAACATATAAGCAGTTAAACAAATCAACCAGAAAGTAATTAAAATATTTCATTTATAAATGTCGAATAATAATAAATAATTAGAAATACTTAAATTTTAAAGCTTTTGATTGGTACATATTATATAAATATGTTTCAAATAATATTAATTGGTACACTAATATTAATTACAATGTGACCTGAAATATTACATCAGCTTATTGAATGTATGAATTTAAAATGTTAATGATTGTTATATTAGTAATAGGAAAATGAATAAAATAAAATTTAAAAAGAACTATTAAAAGTGCAATTAATAAAACTATCGTGAAAGCTAAAAGTTAATGAACTGAATGAATCAAAGAGAAATTAATTCTGACATTCTTACCACAGCATTAGAGATCTGATTTCATTGCCTAAAAAACGTATTTTAAAAATTTATGAAAGCGCTTACTATATAAATACAATTTAAGGTAAGCAGCACATTTACGTTAAGAGAAATACGAGATATTTTTCTAAAATAATTTAAGTACAATAAAATTTTTTTTAAGAAAGGCAACATTCGGATTATGCAAAACTTTTAATTTTGGTAAGTTCATTAAACCTAGCTCAAAACTAGCTAAAGACGTGTCTTATCCTCCAACCTTAAAATAAAACTTACTAAATTAAAAATTTAATGATAAAAGAAACAGCAAAAAATATAATAGCAAAGCCTAAATTTGCTAAAATTCTTAAACATAGCTGATTATCTATAATCCATTACTCAGTTTACCTTTATAAAATTTATAAAGTGATGGTACAGAAACTTTTCTTTTTTTTAAATAAAGATAAAATAGTTTTGAATTTTTTTTTTTTTTTTCTGTATGCAATATACACGTTATATAATACAATCACTGTAAACCAAAATGGTTCATTAACTTTATAATGTACATATATCTTTACAAGAATGTGCAAAGTATTAATAATATATATAAAAATATATCTGCCGCGTGTTAGAAATCAGCATCGAGAGTAAAAACGCTTTCCTCCTTCGAAGACATAACACCAGCCTTTTGGTATTCCCCTACCTTCTTCTCAAAAAAGTTTGTCTTTCCCTCGAGGGAAATATGTTCCATGAAGTCAAAAGGGTTGGTAGAATTGTAAATCTAAAAAAAACAGATAATTTTTAATTATAAACAAAAACATTTTTAAATAGTTTAATAAGAGGATAGATTGGCATTTGCGGTGTTTCAAATCCAGATTTCCTTATCAGTAGAGTAAGGGGCTGCTGCCAATCGAGCCACCAGCCACATATCCCAGTCAAGTCAATCCTTTCTCATCACTGACCACTTACCCAATATTGTAATTTTTGCAAAATACAAGGGGGAGCGGACTATTTGTCCATTTAGTCGAGTCGTAGGACCATTGTCAAATTACCATTGAAAAAGTTACTTATAGAACTACTAATAAACAACAAGCTGTAGAAACTTTCCTAGGAAATTCTGCATTCAAATTTTATATTTTTATTTTTATGAAAAAACATTATAACCTTTCAATCTAATGACTATGATCAATGTAGATAAATATGGTGATAAGCATTAAAAAATAGAAACCTCCCCATCATAAAATATATATCATTAAATTTCAACAATATTAAGGTAAACGTACCGGTAGTGGACGCAGTTAAGGAAAATTTCAATGTTTTTTTTTCAATAGTGGACACCTCAATGTGTTAGTAGTGGACAAACATTTTTGCTACTTTTTCTTGTTTCTTAAGTCCAAATTATTGTTACTTGAAATGCATAAATTAATACTTGCTTATTTTTTAGCGTAATGGGCTAATATGTAAACTAAAATAATAGAAATTCTGACAAGAGATTATTTTTTTAAAAGTGAAAAGCATAAAAAGGTGGATAACGAGTACAATGTTAGTTAATGACATATATATGATGCTATTTGACGTGTCTGATCTCCTCCCTACGCTCTCACATTTCTTATGTTCCGGTACAGCGAGATTACTTTGCTTGCTGCCTGCGGGAGCCAGGATTCCTGAAGAGACGGGTCGAGGGTGACAGGCAGCTATCTGCGTCCCGCCGCCCCCCAACAGCCAACATATTTCTGTCTTTTGATTAGAAATGATCGACTCTAAGGGCCCAAGCATTGTCCATAAAATATATTCATAACTTGTTTCACTTCCGACTTTTCCCCCTTCCTCCGCATGCTCTACTGCTATCACCCCTCCATATCCGTACAATATTCATCGTGTTCACCAAATCCAAAGCTCACCTTTAGTACTACAACCTGAAGTGATCCAAGAATTATCGTCCTCTGAGAAATTTCTGATTATTTCCCTTTGACTTCTCATTTTAGGTTTATATTCAGTAAAATTTTCTCTTTTTTTATTTTCTTTCTATTTCCTCCAACTGTTGTCTCATCTTTCTGTTATTTTATTACTAAATCTGATGTTAGAACTAAAGTACTGTGTGCACATTCTTTGATGGGATAACCTCATTGGCTTTCTTATGCCACTCAATAGATCGTCTGAAAGTGCTCAGAATGATTATGAATTTTATGATACATTGATCATTATGGTTGCTATCAACATTGCTGTTTTCCTCTTCTGTCAAAATTTAAGTGTGTTTTGCTTTATCAGTGTGCTGTACACAGGATTGTTAAATAAGTAGTCATTGTTTCCTAATAACCTTCCGATCCACTCACTTGTAAGCTATCTTAAGCTAATCTTCTGTAAACCTCCTTATATTAAAGCTCTTTTGATTTGCTTCCCAACATATACAAATAACACAATTTCTGCTTGAAGGCATTTAATATACCTAGGTAAAAATATCACTTGAGTCTTGTTAAGACAATGTGATTCATGTTTGTTTACTGTCGTAAACGAATACGGTATTTGAAGATTTTTATTGGAGCCTTAAGAAAATAATGAACAATATTTTTATTTGATATCTATTTTCCTCTACTTATTCAGTTGTGTTAAGTATAATTATGTAGAATGGCTCTTAAGCTCTTAGATAATTTATGTCATGTCACAAGAATATCACAACTGATCATCGTAAAAGAAAAAAAAAACAATTTTCACAAATCAGTTTATTTAGTAGTAAAAATGCTTGGTGTTAGTAATGGATGGACAGGATGTGTCCACTACTAGATTTAACGGTCAAAAATTCTCAAAATCAAAATATTATAAATACTTAATAAAGCATTGTTAGTGCATTCAAAGCCTTGAAATAAGAGAAAAAAAATTGAACCCCTAACGCTAGTAGTGGACACCAACGCTGTCCACTACTGAATTTCTCAAAAATATTGGTGTTAGAAGTGGCCATTTAAACTACGACCAAACAAAAATAACCATTCTAACGGAAACATGAAAAATGGAATCTATGAAGTCTTCCTTATTGGGGAACACCTCAATACTTCATAAATAACTATGCCATATCCCCAAAAATATAAAAACAATTAACTACCTCCTTAATGAAATTGAACATATGACATAAAAAAATACAATGTTAGACGAAATATTAATTTGCAATTACTAATAGTTGGATCCCTTGGTAACTTGAAGAAGCTGGATTTCCATATACTAGTACTAGATAGTAGTAGGTACATTCATTTATGTTTGAAACTGATTCAAAGCCTAGCTGCCTTATTTTCAAAATTTAATTGTCCAAGTGGCCACTACTGGAACAGTGTCCACTATAGGTACGTATACCTTACTGAAAGTTTAAATATTTGAGGTGTGATTTTTAAAAAAAAAATTTACAATTTACAGATTGAAAATTACGTAACTGTCACCTGAACAAACTTATCAATAATCTGATAAATCAATTTAGTTCTTTGAAACCAGTAGAAAATGATGGTATAAAAGATTAAAAAAAAAAAAAAAAAAAAAAATTGTTTGAATGGCTAATATGAAATTTTAAAGAATATATCTCATAAATACATTATAGAATATTTTTTGGATTTTTTCTGGGAAAAATGTTTGTTTGTATGAAAGACACTTTACTTGCATTTCATGGTGAACCATAGAAATTAATGAAAAGAAAAGGGTTGATGGTGTGGTCAGAAAATTAACATCTTAAATGTAGAAATTAAATACATTACACCAAGCCAATATTTCGACCACAACTTCAGGTCTAATTGGAGGTACATTCATTTTAAAAATGACCCACGAAAGAATTTATCTAAATTAAATCGACAAAGGTGAAAGGTAAAATTTTTCAACTCATGAAAATATAAAGTTCAAATTTTTGCAATATAAGATTGAAAATATGAAATTTTTTCCTTAACTCATATTTTTGGAACTATTAAATTATTCTAATTTATGAATTCGTACATTTATCCACAGCTAATTAAATTTTCTAAAAATGTTTATCTTGACTAACTGGCCATAATTAACATAATGGTTAATATAAGGACCTTTAAAGTACTGTGGCATGTTAATATTTTTTGAATAACTATTTCATGTTTGAATTTAAAAAAATAAAACAAATGAACAAACCAAAATAAATTACCTTGGGACAGCCAAGTTCTCCAAGTAATCGATCTGCCACGAATTCAATGTACTGTTTCATCAGATCACAGTTCATCCCAATCATTGCAACGGGAAGGGCTTCAGTAAGGAATTCCTGTTCGATGGCTACAGCATTACTGATGATTTCGGTAACCCTCTCGACTGACGGTTTCTGAACAAGGTGCTTGAACATTAGGCAGGCAAAATCACAATGGAGACCCTGAAAACGACAACCTTTTCTTGTAGCAAAATAATATTCCACAATTCATCTATTTTATTTCTAACTGTAACAAACTTTAGCTATAACCTATCATTCAAAGAAATACAATATATTGATGGCATGACTGTAAAACCTAGATAGGTCATAAAACCAAATTGCATACCAATAGACCAAAAATTTCCATTTCTGTTAAAGAAACTGAAATTATTGAAAAAAAAATTAATAATTTCCTTTTTACTTGTCTTAGTTAATTCTGTTTATTCGCGATGACCAAATAAATTCACACAATATAATTACGTCTTATAAAAAATATTTGATTAGTTATTTTATAATAAATAGGTAAAAGTAAAAAATATGGACTTGAAAAATGTGAGTGAATAGTTTCTAACTTATTAGGTTAGTTAAGGCTAATAGTTCCAGTGTAAGTACGAGAGAGTAAAGCATTAGGTATTTAAGACATAAGTTATAACAATAACATTTTATTGAACTAAACCAACGCGAAGAAATTAGCTATATAACTGCAATTAAATTAAATAATATAACTAAGCTGTTTATATGATTATGATAAAGACCGATTGAAAAGATTTTTAGAGCTACTGAATGAGAAAAATATTTACCTCATCCCGAGATATTAGCTCGTTGGAAAAGGTAAGTCCGGGCATCAGACCCCTTTTCTTGAGCCAAAAAATGGCAGCGAAGGAACCAGAAAAGAATATTCCTTCGACGGCAGCAAAGGCGACTATTCTTTCGCCAAAAGTTGCTGTTGGACTGGAGATCCAAGAGAGTGCCCAGTCTGCCTTCTTCTTGACACATTCCATTGTTTCGATAGCATTGAAAAGGTATTCCCTAAAAAATTAAAGATGTGAGAATAGACTATATAAATTAGAGGTGTTATCAAAATAAGTGTACCTAAAAATTCAATATATTTGAACAATATAGTAGGTACATTATAATTTACAAAAAAAGAATGGAAAAACGTAACAAAACAAAATGAAAATATCATTGTGTAAAATTTTTAACAGGGATGAGAACAACCAATCTAAGGGATATAAATAAACTAATCCTAGTAATCAAGATCACAATTAAAATTACTTTCTTTTTTTTCTCCTTTTTTACAAATTTGTGCAATGATCCAAAGTAATAAGGAGACTAGTTTTAACACGTTGAGCGCCAAGCGGTACGATCGTACCGCTGTTGGACTATTGGCTGGGGCCGAGGCGGTCCCCAGGTACCGCCCGCTCCCGCCAGCTAAAAGATTGTTCTGGGCCAGGGGACCGCCTGCCGAACGTGATTTCAAGGCATATTGGACCGCTCCGGCCCCGAACAATTCGCCAATGCAATTGGCCCAAATGTTTTTTTTTTTTTTTTTTTTTTTTTTTTTTTTATTTGGGGGGTATAAATAAATAAATAAATAAAATAAATTAATTTTATTTATTTTTTTACAAAACAAAATATCTTATTTATTAAAATAACATATTTTAAAGGGACAAGGGTTGACGTCGCGGTCATAACCGGGCAGCCCCCGTACTACTATAGGTAGCGGGCTTTACCCTGGGGCCGGGCGGTACATACGTACCGCTCACAAAATTATTGTTTAATTGCCAAAATTAAACTTTTTATTTATTTCTTTTGCAATTTTTGTATCATTCTAATCATATTAAAGTTATAAATTAGGAAAAATTGCTTTGGCCCCAGGCAAAAGTACATCATCTTTTCCCTGGCGCTCAACGTGTTAAAAAAAATCAAATAATTTAAGAATGTAACATCTTTTTTCTACCAACTTCATGTAATAGGCCAAATAAATAAACTGAAATTCCAAATACTTGCAGAGGGGGGGGGGGGGGATTATCAGGACCACAAAATCGTCTTAAAGGTTGTAATTTAAATAATGACAATTAAAAATCTAAGGAATTACCTTTCTTTTGGATCCCTGATATAGGTGTCGATTAGAAGACTGTACATTTCAGAATGGACATTTTCCATTGCGATTTGAAAACCATAAAAACATCTTGCTTCAGTAACCTAAAGTAAAAATTACATCAATGACCTAAACTAAATATCATATTGAAATCCATAAAACATTATAAGACCAAACTCGAAACACACACATACCTGAACTTCTTGGGAAAACCTTTCTACAAGATTTTCATTTACAATTCCATCCGATGCAGCGAAAAAAGCGAGGACATGAGATATAAAATGCTTTTCATCTGGTTTAAGTTTTTCCCAATGAGTCAAATCCTATAAAACAATAATAATTAAGTTTATGATTTTACTAAAATTAACATATCCTATTAAAATATAATAAAGACCAGTTGACCCCTACAAATTACCAGCATACTGTATTGATCAATAAGGACCTTATAGCCCTAATTTAAAACTAAATAAACAGGCAAAAGAATAAAGAAAAGAAATATTTTTTCCTGCAATGTAAACTGAAACATGAACAGGATTACAAAAGCTGCAACTTCGTAACTAATAGTTCGATTCTCATGGTTTTGTTCTTGTAGGGAATACAGAGATTTCATTTTTGCATAATCCTAGAAGGGTGTTTCTGGCCACATCAGAAATACTTTTACAGGGATATAATTAATCTTTAAAGCCATGAGACAGCCTATACAAAACAGTGTTCCTTCCAGTTTTGCTGTATGGTGCAGAGTTAAACAGTTCTGGATCGGCATACAAGCAAAGTTACAGCAGCAGAGGTGAGGTTCCTGAAAGGAATCCAAGGGAAAACCTGTAGGGACCGAATCCGCAATGAAAGAATCCGGGAAAACCTCGGGGTCTCGCTAGTTGGAGAGATCGTGGAGCAGCACCAGCTGAAATGGTTTGAGCACGTGAGCAGAATGGGGGATGACCTAAAGATCAAGTGACTGATTAAGGCCAAACCAGAAGGAAAGCGCCCACGGGGTCGGCCTAGAAAGATGTCCACAGATCACATCACAAGGATAGGAAGAGAAAGAGGCTGCTCTCTAGAAATTTTGAAAAATTGGGCGAAAGATCGCGGCAATTGGAAACTTTGGACTGAGACTAAACCTCCAAGCTTAGCGGCATCTTGGAGGTAGCGAAAGAAGAAGATTCGTTGATACCAGGAGCGAACACCTGTCCATATTAAAATTGGATAACTTCGGCCAATCTCTAGGCATAATCTTTACTGTTATAAAAATCTTGAGTTCTCAACCAAGATCCTAAGAATAAGGTAACTAAAAGACGAGCCTAACACATAAAGATGCTCCAGGATCGCAAACCACAAGAAAGTTTAAAAGAAAAATACAACAGTAAAAATAAAACCATATGATTATAATGAAACTTCAGTAACTTGAAACAGATAGTGAAAATGAATGAAGTTGGGATAGTAAAAGATATGTGAAGTTAATTATGAAATAATTAATTTTAAAGAAAATAATCAAAGATAAAACAAGTTAACTTATAAAGCCAGTTCAATCAAGGTAAGCATGGTTTATGTTTTCTGAACTGCAAATTAATTCAAAATTAAACAATAATGAAGGGCTTTAATCTTAATATGAACTACCCAATACACATCTTTTCTATTACATAATATGAATACACAATGTTGAAAATTGTAACTTAACTCATTCCACATGTAATTACAATCAATATACGAAATACTGTTATTACAATACTATACGAGCCACAAATAATGCATATTATACAAATATTACTTTGTCTTTATATACCTTTGAGAGATCGACTTCCTCAGCAGTCCAAAAGGATGCTTCAGCTTTTTTGTACATCTTCCAGATATCATGATATTCAATGGGGAAAATAACAAATCTCCTCGGGTTATCTCTGAGGAGGGGTTCCTTCTGTGCATCATAGACTTCCTTTTCACAAGCTTTCCTGTCTGTGATCACCTATCCACAAGGAATTATGTCAATATCAAACAATTCATTAAGTTTAGGCTAAGGTATAAGTAAATCACTGTACCTTTTGTTCATCACCAAGTACATTATCTAAATTCTTATTCTCAGTTAAAGTACCTTTCTTCAGGATCTGCAACAACATAAATCACACATCAGTAAAACTATAATTGTACTCAATATAAAATAATTTACTGAAAATAAACTTACAGGGCTAGTAGCTTCCTTACTGTCTATGTACAGGTTAGACATAGATGAGTTCATATTTTCTTTATTAAGAATTTCAGGAGGAGCCATTATAATAGAATATATTACTCCAAACAAAGTAGGCTTTGGACTGAGAGAGGAAAATTAGATAGGGGTCCGCTTGGGCGGTAAAACCCCCTTTTGGCGGCATTTTATCCACCAATCAGCTAAGATCTTACAAATAGGAAAAACTCAATCATAGTGAATTAGTTCTTAAAAAAGATGAAAACAAATATTTTTTTCGTTTTATTGAAAAACTAAAAGCATAATAGTCAAAATGATAACAATTAAAATCAAATAAAAAATAAGAACTATTTAAAACCCGCTCCTATTGGCTGAAGTAATGGCGCGAAACAATCATCTGATGTTATTAACATATGTTGTTGCAACATAAATTTGCATATTACTTTATGATCAATTTTGATACAATAGTATGAGAATCTTAGTTAATTTAATTTTCTAATTTTAGAATACATAAAATTCTTCAAATTTTTAGAGATGGAGAGAATAGTATTTTCCATATTATGAAATATAAAATATAAAACATGAAATATATAAAAGTATCCAGATATAAGAAAAAAAAGTACCTCATACAAATATATGTTTGTAGAATATTCAATACAGATCCTTAAATATAAGGGCTGTTATCAGAGGCGGATCCAGGGGGGTAGCGAGGGGGGCGCACGTCCCCCCCCCCTGGGAGGTGTGGACACCAATAAATTATTACTATTTCTGTATAAAAAGGGCTATCTTTATAATTTTTTAAACTCCTTAAATGAAAAATAAATTGTTTTTAAACATTAAATAGAAATTTAATGCTTAAATGTGCACTAGTATTTTAAATTAGGTCCTTGATGACGCAAAAATATAAAAAATAAAAAAGTGCGCCCCCCTCAGAAAATTTTTGGATCCGCTACTGGCGGTTATAGATTATTTTTTTTGTAAGTAAGTAGTAATCATTGGGGGCGGGCGATTTATCAATCTTGAAGGAAATGACATGAAGGATGTTTTTAGAGAGGGTTCGTTCAAAAAAGGCTGAAGGGGGGTTTTAGGGTTTTTTTTAGAATTTATTAGGGTTATAAGATATCTAATTTACAATGATATAGACTCTAGATTTTAATCATATTTCTCTCCAAACTGATCCAAAGATAACTTAATGTCGTTGTAAGCCATTTTACCGTTTATTTTCGTTTTAGTATGACTCATTTAAATAATTTACATTACGAAATTTAATTTATTTTCATTCTAGCAATTTTTTAAAGGGGCCGGCCTCCATTTATTTGCGCCTCTGCTTGAATGATAGAATTTGTCAAGGCCCACACTATCGGTCATCACTACTTCGATTTTTATTAAATGCTATATTATCATATCCAAAATTTTAGCAGCATCAGTTTTATTTAAAAACAAAAACCTTGTGACATGTCAGGCCAAGTATGAGTAATCAAATATCGATATATTCTCACTAACGATTATTATCTTACTTCACTCGATACCAGCTAAGAGAGGTTATCATAGTGGTTTTATTCAGATTGATAGCTGGAAATATTTATATTATTGCCGAAAATTTTATTTAATACTTTATATTTGTAATATTTTATATTAACTGGTATGCCATCTTTGGTCGTCTGTTAATTTTAGACCGAATCACAGGTAAACAACTAAAACTTCATTACAACTTAATACTACTTACATTTATATTATTCAATTATTATCATACTGAAATTTTATAAGAATACTTAAAGGAATAAATAATAGAATTATTGGTTTTTCAAGTGATGACATGGTAACTAATACAGCAATGTGACATAGGTTTCTTGGTATTAAATTAGATCTTTTATCTTTTTATTTAATTTATGTTTTTAGTATTTATTTTGATAAATGGTAGATGCACTATTCCTAGATGAATCAATAGGTTATAAATTGTTACACTGTTAAAATGTCTCAGACATTTAGTTGCATCAAATGATGACAATACTTAGTTTTTTTTTTTTTTTTTTTTTGAACTCATTATTTTCCAATGTGTTGATTAGTATTTTCAAGAAATTTTAGAAGAATGTTACTGTCTATTTGTTTATTTTTTAAATAGTTTCTTAATATAAACATATTTTTGATTAACCTTTATTATATTATCAGTGTAAATTTCTTTGATATGTCATAATTTAAATTTCAAAGTAGAATGTTACTTCTGGGCATGGCCTATTTTGGGATTTTTTTTCTTCAAATAATTGAAGGGGAATCTCATCGCTTTTTGTTTCAGTTTGTTTGTTTGTTTAACGTCCCTTTTCGCTACTTAGGCTAATCGGACGATGCTACAGTGGATTTTGCCTATCCAGATGTAATTAGGATAGGGATCTTCAATGAGTACCTGACATTAAACTTTTGAAAAATCCTATTAAAACCAAATAAATTAGTCAGAAAGAAATGTCTAAATCTGCGCCTTAGAGTCAATATAACAAACTTCAAACTTAAAAGTAAACATGTTATGCTAACTTTCTGGTCTGCCTGACAGTCGACTATTGAAACAAGAGGTAAGACTTCTTGAACAGGAAAAGCAACTTATCAAACAATTAAATAAGCAGGGGGATGAGACATAATATATGTCTGGAAGTTCAGGACTGCTTTTTGGTACAAACCTAAAATAAACGTATCAAATCCTGCACTTTGTATTACCAAATATTTCAGATTTCACCTAAAGCTCAAGAAAACTATGAGTTATATATGATTAAACTCTCAAGAAATATTTACAGCTTCATCAACACTGTATTTACACTTGTGATCTCATAATGCTTTATAAATTGAAAATATGGAATGAGATAATTCTTGTAAAACATTTCACTCAAAGATTTAATGAATTTGGAAACTCATATTGATGGATCCTACGTTATTAATTTAGAATTTTGCTGATACATTGAAGTGTTTCATTTCATTAGCTGTTTAGTATCAGTATTTCTGGTAGTTTTTCCTTTTCCAACTTAGCTTTTTTCATTAGATCTTTCTCTGTTTCCCCTTTTTTTGTTTCTGAATAATTATTTTATTTAAGTTTAAGTGAGTGTTTTTGCAATTAATCGATATCTGTTTTATTGCATGTTAGTTTGTTGTCTTTACTTCAGATTTTATTGCTATCGATCTCTTTTTCTGGTGACAAACAAATCTAGTGTGTTAATTTTAAATTTTAATTATTAAGAATCGTATTTTAACTATTTAGTGTTGGTTAAAAAAATTGTATTTAATTTTTTAATGCTTATTTTTATACATGTTGCATGTGTTTTGTTTTCCAGCTCTGAGAAAGGAGTCTTTTGAGATGGCCAATAGTGATCAAATGCCCAAACTGAACCTGGAGAAAGATAAAGTTGACCAAACAGTGATTGATTACATCAGAATTGTCGAAGCCCAGAATCGGGCTCGTGTAGAGAAGTTGCGACGTCTGCGAAGAAATAACCTCATTACTGCCTTCGGATTAGGTATTGGAGTTTTGTCCATTTATGGTTACTCCATATATTCCGTGAGCCAAGAGAAGTTTCTGGACGATTTCGAACGTCCCGCAATTAAGAACTAATATTATAATATTAAGAAGCAAACAGCTATGTCAGCTCGAGCTTTAAAATCAGCCAAGAGACTTCCACCCCTTCCGACCATCAAGGATTTGTTAAAATTGTATGGATTACGGGCATTAAAACAGCTATCGCAAAACTTCCTCCTAGATATGAGAATTACTGGCAGAATTGTCAGAACGATGGGCAGCATCGCAGGTGGTCAGGTGCTTGAGGTTGGTTCTGGTCCAGGATCTATCACTAGGCCGATTATCGAAAAGGGTCCCTCTCATGTGATTTTGGTAGAAAAGGATAAAAGATTCCAACCTACTCTAGAGGTAAGTCAAAAAATTGGTTGACATCTCATGACAACAAAAACTGAAAATCAGTCTCGGTTTAATATATAAAATTAAAGATTTAACCCTCCTGCAGGCGCGCCTATTTGAGTTACATGAGCGGGCGCGTTGTGGTTTTTGGACCACTTCTTTGTTTTCTATATATTTTATTAGAAAATAAGCAATAACTTACTTTTTTTTTTATTTACTTGTTGTTTTAGATTTATACCATTTCTAATGAATGAAGATTATAAGATGTATAAAGAAAAGGATGGCAAAAAATAAAGTAAATTAAAATAGTTTTGGCAATAAAAAAACACACACAAAAAAAAACTTACAATTGGTAGTATAATTTTTGAGATACTATAATAATAAATTGCTTATTATAATAAATGTTGCTTATATGAACATAGGAATAATGGCGGAGGATGGTTGACCGTTGTTATAATGAAGAGGAATAATGGTCCTCCGTGGTTATAATGGTCGGGATTGCGATAAAAATAAATAGCATTAATATGTAAGAATCACATATTTTATTTTTGCCAATGTTTCGTTCATAAGTGCTCGAATTGTAATAATAAACATTGGCATAGATGTAAGGGTTAATGTTTCACGAATACTAATTCAGTAAAACAAGACTAAAAATAATTTTATGTGTAAAAATATTTCAAACAATATTAGACAACGCAAAAACCAAAATACTTGCATTTTAATTTGTGAAGAAAGCAAAGAAAACGGTAAAATAATTCAGCAGAGATTGTATGAATCTGTAACAAGAAAGGGCACGCCACGGTGTTTGGACCGCACTTAAAGACCTACTGCAAATAAGGCAATATAACTATTGAGGAAAACCTGAAGACGGCGGGCACAACCGTATAATCCTGCCAGAACATGTCGGTCTACAAATACCTGGAACCCTCAGCTCACTGATTCTATTAGTATTCATAATATTTTGAAAAATGTTCAGATTGCGATCCAAATGCCGCAGCACGCTTGCCGGAGGGTTAAAAGAATATATCTTTAAATAGCTAACTAGTTATCTAATTCTACTTCATTTTCATTTTTTTTTTTTAATATTTATTACTTTCTCCAAAGTGGAGTCGTCCATGTTTCCCATGTCACCAGTTCATTTATTTCCAATCAATGATAATTATTGACTAAATTTAAAGAGTTCCATTCCACATCTTTTCCTGACAATCTCCTTGAATACAACTACTTTGTCAATTCCTTGGTACTATGTATGTCCTTTTGCTTAGCTTATTTAAAATGGATACAATCAATTAAATTAGTAATTAATCTGCTTCACCTTTGGCCTCCTTCCTTAAAATATACTAGACTTAGAATTCTGCATAGGTTGGAGTGGTACAGGTTTTTTTATTTTATAATAATATCCCCCTTTTAAAGTTGTTATCAGAAGCAGCAGACTGCGATGTGGATATTATCTGGGGTGACATATTACGCCTAAACATGGAAAACATGTTCCCGGAGGAAGAAGCGAGAGGGTGGACTGAAAAGCCTCCCAATATTCATATTATTGGCAACTTGCCATTCAGTGTGGCTACTCCGCTCATCGTACAATGGTTGAAGGATATCTCTCTCAGGTACCGTTATTTTTTTAATGCATAACAGTTGAATTCCAATAACGGAATTGACCGTCACGGGATTGTCGGTATAATACCAATTATAGAGATAGTCATTAATAAGAAATTTAGTAATATAGGTAGAATAATCAAATATTTCACTTTTGAAAAAAATAAGTTATTTTCTATTAATTTAATCCTTGAAAAAGGGGTCCTGTTTAAACATTGTCAATCGTGTTTAGAGCAGGGAATACCTCTACTATCGGTTCATGTATTCGCTAGCCGTTTTTTCGAATAATATATAAAATAGTTTATTCTTCTTCATCTTCCTCATCACCATCCTCTTATACAGGGGTCACCAATTAAGTTCATGAAGGTCCATTTCAAAGTCTTGCCGAGCTTTCCTTGTCTATTTAAGGGAAACCACCGGGGGTACTCCCCCTGAAAATTTTTTATTTTAATCATCATTTAAATTTTTGGGATTTTATATGGGATTACACCACGGTCCGCCATTTGGTGACCACTGCTCTAACAGAGCTCAAATTTCCTCTGCAGCTAACATTTCTGCTTATGTTCAAGTTTCTTATGGAATTCCTTAGAAACGGTAATCTCTTACTCGCTCTCTTCTTTTCTTAAAAAGTTTAAGACCAAACCAGATTTTTTTTTTTAAATTCTGAATGTGTCAGTTGGGTGTTTAAAATACTATGAAGACATAAAATGGTACTGGTATCACTATGTGGCCTCTAGGCGTCGACAATATGATGCCATTTAATGACGCCCCGATCATAACTGAAAAGGACTCTTTTGAGGGTTTATTTATCTCTGAGGAGCTAGTAGGAGTCTTAGAGTAGGATCTAATAAAGCTGATCAAACTCCTTTTTAACTGAAAAGGACCCAATAGGAGTAAGTTTAATTACGACCAAATAACCTACATTATATACATTTATATTATATTATGTAAATACATTTTTGGTGAATTGAGATGAGGGTTTTAAGAAGTAAGTGATTATCCACAATGGTAAATAAAATACAATTGATTATCTTTGTTATTTTAATGTATACAAAATGGATTATAGAAGAAGCGCTTGGAGGTACGGAAGAGTGGGACTGACACTGACCTTCCAGAAGGAAGTGGCAGAGCGACTCTCCGCTCCAGTGCTCTCTAGGCAACGCTGCAGGCTCTCCTTAATGGCGCAGAACTGGTGTAGTGTCCACCACGTCTTCAACATACCTGGTAACTAAATTATCGTCACGACTTATACCATTGTTTTCTGAACAGCTTTGAGTGTGAATGAGACATTTTCTGTCGATGGGTAAAGTGCTTATGAAGGTTTTCAGGCATTGGTGACCTCTGCGTGGATCTTTTTTACTTAGAGAGTTACTTTTTAGTAGAGTCTGTTGTCACTTTGTTTATTTTTCAGTGATTGACTAAATCATATGACAAGTATCAAGGATATGAGTGGTGATGGGTTAGTGCTATTGTTAACAAGTATTCGAGACTTTGGATGTAATTGAAATTTTCGAATTGTCCAATGAAGAAGAAAATGCTATTATTTTTCTTAAAGAAAGAGCAGTAAGATTACCCTAAGATAATAATGTGGGATGGAGGACATACAATGAAGTATGTTTATCTTTTTACGCCTGCATTTTGGGAGCTGATACTGGAGCTGACAGCTCCTTTGGGCAGCAAAGGATTAATGGGTTACAAACCAACTTTTAGAATTTTAAAGATCCAAAAGCATGATATAACTGAAGGAATTTAGAAGTATACAGCTGAATTAGTTTCCATTTAAATTGTATTTTTTATTCATTTCAGAATTTCTTTATGTATGTTCGGTATAGCGCCAAAGTGAACTAAGCGCCAAACACTATATTTTCAGAAAACTGAAGTTAATGTTGAGTTTTGTGAAATAGGGTTGTGCTTACTACTATCACATTAGATGTACATTATATTTCAATTTGTCTTTTATATTATTAAAATATAAAGAGGCGAGATTAAGAAAAATAACAATAACAAACAAGTGACAACAGACGTTGCTATAAAGTACTCGGCAATCCTAAAGTAAAATAGACCCTCTACATTTTACGCCTTAAAAGCCAAACAAACTTACGATAGGCAGATGGGATACCTGCTTTCCCAAGTCTTCATCTGAGATTTGTTTGAAGTGCTAGGAGGTTACATCATGCCTCTTTAGAAAACTTTTAACAATTGTTTCTGCTCCAGGCATGGCAGATTTATGTTATTATCAACTCTGTACTTTAGAACCAGATGAACCTGATTCCGAATATTATGATTTTCTCTTTATTTCTTTATTGTATATTTAATTTGATTCTACATTAAGCCATAGCGACTTGATCAAAATACATTGAAAAACTGCCTTTTGTATTATAAAAAAATTTAGTCCAGTTCGGTCTAATTAAAGTGTTCACGATTTAAGAAATTCCTATGAATTGGTTAAGTGTAAACAATTTTAATAATGTCAATACATTTTTGCTGGCCTGATTCTAGTATTAGCCAAGCAGCAAAACATAAAATAATTTTTTTCCATTTTTTTTGCTCTCTTAACAAGTTAGCTTTAGATGACTTAGGTAAGTCTGGTTCTGATGTACAGAACTGTCCATGATTAAAGCAACATACAGTAATTTTAGTCTATATGTTATCATTTTCTCCTGACTTTTGAGCTAAATTTGAAGAAAATTCAACGACAAGTGTGGTTTTAATTCATTATTTTGCAAAGAGATGAAATAATAAATAGTCAAGTTGAAACATAACCTTTCTTTTTGCTCAGTGACTTTATTATTTATAAAGATCGATCTATATGATCTTGATTCCATTTTTATTTTATACTAGCTGTATGTCCCGGTTTCACCCGGGGAATTTCATTTTTCTAATGAAACGGTCGATTTCGTAAAAAAACCACTGTAAAGCGAGATCATTACGATTTTTATTAGGATAAAGAATATCAGCTGAAGAGCGGCGAAATTTAAGCAATTTTAATATGGACAGGTGTTCGCATCTGGTATGAAAGAACCACTGAGCGAAATTTGGAGAATTTAAGATAAACGGTATGGATTTTTATGAAGAACAAACAAACAAACAGAAATATTGCCCTGCAGTTTCAGCTTCTCGCAAATCGGCTTGCCTATTTGACGTTGTTTTTTAGCTTTTGAGCTCACTACTCCTGTTGAAGCTCGCTTCTTAGGAGGCATTTTTAAAAAATAAATTCACCATACATGTAAATAAACGTATTGTAATGTTAAAAAAAAAAAAAAAATATGGTTTAAAAATCCCAGAACTTGACGGGGACGGTCTTACCGGGCCTTGTTGGCCTCTTCAAAATCTATAAAATGATTTTTAGGCCGTTTTATCGACTCAAACGGTCGATTTCGTAAAAAAAAAACCACTGTAAAGCGAGATCATAACAATTTTTATAACCATAAAGAATATACCCATAGATTGCCTGAAGTTGTGCAATTTTAATATGTATTAAAGAACCACTGAGCGAAATTTGGAGAGTTTAGGACAAACGGTATGGATTTCTATAAAGAACAAATAAACAAACAAACAAACAGAATTTCATCTTTATTTATATAGATTATTATAATTTTTTTTTTTTTTTTTATCTTGTTTTTTAGGAAAGGCATTCTTACCAAAACCTGATGTAGACGTGGGTGTTGTTAAATTAGTTCCATTAATTTCTCCAGTCTGTGATTATGAATTTCACCTTGTAGAAAAAATCTGTAGGACGATTTTCTCTGGTCGCCAGAAACATATATCCAAGACGATTGGGTCAGTAACAGTATTCAATTGTACTGTGAGAATTTATTGCATGCCTAAATAATTATTAAGGAAGAAATTTTTTACAATTATTATTAACTTTTAATAATAACGGTTTTTATAAATTTTGAATAAATCAACAGTCACCCTCAATATTCTACTAGTGTTATTGTACAAAAATATGTTATTTTGATCTTTGATGCAAATTCAGAACTAAGAAGTAAATAACTGGGTTGAACAGAAAAATTAGTTGTTTTTTTTTTGTAGAAACTGTTGGTACAAAGCTATTATTAATTGTCACATTTTTATTTGTTTTACGTACAGGTTATTACAGAGTGACTGTTGTTGGATATAACCAAGGATAATATTATTATTCTCTGCAATATTGCACAATTTATTTTTTACCTAAATTTATATATAAATGTGATTGTAATTTTTAATTGATACTTTTCTGAAGGTAGTCTATGTTCAATCATAGTTCATAATTCAACCTTAAATAGATAAAAACATTCCGGGAATGATGAAAAAAATTTGGGTGTTGAATTTTAGTCGTTTATTATTTTGAAATAATGAATTTATAATATTATCGGAAGATTGACCAGGGCTGGGAATTAACCCAGGTCTTCTGCATCTCTGAGAAAAAATCGACATAGCTGGAATTGACCATACAGTTAGCTCAGTGGTCAGAGCACTGCGAGGGAGATGCAGAGCATCTGGGTTCGATTCCCGGGAATGGTCAATTTTTTCTCTTCCAATAAAATTATTTAAAAATATTGGAATTCATTAGTTGTAGAAACTATTTGAAAATGAAGTATAAAAATATTATTATAATTATTATTAAAAAGACACGTTATTTTATGCTCGTACTGCATTTCGCATCCCATTTTAACATGATAATGGAATAGTCTCATTCTCATTTAAAACAATCGATTTAGAATATTTAATTTTATTATTGTATCTTTTTTTTTTTTATTATTATTTTGATTTATTATTTATTTCAGACTCCTGTTTCCTCAAGCTTTAAGAGATGATCTTGTCGTGAGAATATTGAAAGAAACAGGTATAACGTTCGAGACCAGGGCTATTCAGGTATTTCCTCCCTTGTTTTTTTCATTTTTAGATGTTTTATAGACTATCTGTTGAGTTTTTTTTTTTTTTAAATAATGTTTACCGGAACCTGTGGCAGTTTAATTACTAATCACTTCTGGCCTGAAGCTTTCTTCATTAAAGGTTCTATTCAATGCCATCAGAATTTTTCGAATTGGACTGATAGTTCCTGAAATAACAATGTTCAAACTAACTAATCGATATATTACTAGCTGGTTTTTGCTATTAATTCACGTTCAAAATTAATAAAATAATTGTATAAAAGAAGGATATATGTTACAATTCTAAAACTTAGGTATTACATTATCAATTATGAATATATGCATTTCTTCCATCCACTTTAGCTTTAGTTTACTCTCATCACGATTATTGAATATATTTTACCAAGTTTATATATCTTGAATAAAAAATTATGTATTCAAAATAAAAATGTACAGAATAACACAAATAAAGGTTTCTATTCTATTCCATGACGCAGCTTATTTGATAATTGATCATATTCAGTGATTGAGGTTTCATTTTGAAAATTTCCTTCCCCTTCAGTGCTGAAAAATAGTCAGATCTCCCAGAAAACCATGCGTTAAGGTATTAATCTAGAATATTTGAGTGTAACTGATAAAAATTTCTGTTACAGTTGACTCTTCCGGAAGTGGGAAGGATCATCAGAGCTTACAACAGCATCATATCGGAGGTACCGTCACTTGCCAGCTACAACTTTAGGAATCACGACGATGTGGATCTAGAATAGTTATTGTGCCTTTATATTTTAATTTTTTTTTGTTTTTTGTTTTTGTTGCCTTCAGATTTAATTATTGTTTATGGACCTTTAATGGAAGTAACAGAAGTCCTTGGCTGAATGTAGTATTCTATAGTTATTGTATTTTTAATGAGTTATTTAAACATTATTGTACATTGTAAAATAAATTGATTTAATGTTTTATTTTGTATTAACATATGATTTTATTTATTTATATAAAAAAAAAAAAAAAAACCTTTTACATTGTTACCCTTATTTAAATTGACCCAGTAAAAGTAGCTCTTCTTAGAAGCAATTCTAAGTACCTTATACTCTCATATCCATTATAGCTACATGTGTGGGAATTTTTTTTTTTAAAGTTAAATTAACGAATGAAAATTTTAAATGAGCCATGATTATACGAGTTTTTAATCTTATCTATTTAGTTACTTTAAATTACCATTTTTCAATTTATCAATTTATTTTACCACCCTGTTAAAATACATTTCCTTTCAATGAACGCAAATAGCTCTTGAGTCATTACTCATAAATTCGAAACAATTGCTTTATAAAGATATTTAACCCTTCTTTCTCCTCCTTTTTTTCAAATTATATTATTTCAGCTCATTTATTTATTTATTTATTTTTTTCCAAGTGCTTTTATAATGTCAAGAAAACAAAGAAAGTAGTGATTATGTTAGAAAAGAAAATTGAAGCTGCCTATCAAGTTGAAAAGGGTTAATTACTGAAAAGCTCCTTTAAAATTTTTAGAATGCATCTGCTCACATGCTCATAAGCACTCGTGGGTCTTTGTGGCTATTGAAAGATGGATGAAAAAACCAAACATACAACTTTAAATGAATATTTAACAGTAAAATTGTGACGTTTATTATACATGGGTACAAAATAAATCAAGAGCTTACTGAATTAACATGTTATGCAACAAAAATGTGAAGTCGAGAAAATAAGGCTTTAAAGTTGTTGGATTGCTGTGTTTTTTTTTTATACTTCACAAGTTTTGATTTATGATATCACTGGTGTTTGGGCAAAAGGGGTTAAGTCATCAAAATTTGAAGCTTAAAAAACGATTTACCAAGCTATTGAAAATCATAAATTCTTTCTGATTGTATTTCTTTATTCCAGAATAATAAATGAAACTATATTCTTTCAACAGAGACTGTAATAAATTAGGAATAACGAATAAATTATAGTGAGATTTTTATCGACTCAAACGGTCGATTTCGTAAAAACCAATGTAAAGCGTGATCAAAACGATTTGTATTACAATAAAGAATATACCCAGATATTGGCTGAAGTTATTCAATTTTAATATGGATAGGTGTTCGCACCTGGTATCAAAGAACCACTGAGTGAAATTGGGAGAATTTAGGACAAACGGTATGGATTTCTATAAAGAACAAACAAACAAACAGAATTTTATCTTTATTTATATAAATGACTTTTTCCCATCTTTCCACTAACTGCATAATGCCATGTTCATAGAATGTCTGAGGTTTATTGTTAAAAAACTGATTCAAGTTGATTTTTAAAAAGAAAAGGTTAAATTAAAAAATAGGTTTGAATTATTCAGCAACTATGAATATAGTTCAAAATACTGTGCCACACATAGTAAGAATAGCTCATCACCACACCACCCCCTCATTAGAATTTTACCAGTGTGCTTTTAAACAAACATGGCAGCAGGATTTCCTCTGGGGGAGAGGAAATTCTGCAGACACCCAAATTACTAGACCTATAATTAAATTTTAAAAAATTACTACAATGCGAACATTTATTTAGTGAGTTTTATTACTATTGGGAGACTATATTAGAAATTAATTATCTTTCATTTCTTTTAAACAAGCTCTTTAAAGGTGATTTCAAGCTTTCAATAATTGAGCTGATCTTAATAACAGAAAAACTTAATAACTAAGCTATAAATATCTATACAAACAAGTCAGCACTTAAAATTAAAAAAAAAAAAAAAAAATGCTCTGATTTGTTACCTTGTTCAAGTCATTAGTACATTTGAGATATTCTGCAAAATTTTAACATCATCACATAGAATTTTTATTGGGTTTAGGTCATTGGCAGATCCAGGGGGGGGGGATGCAGCCCCTCCCTTTGAAAAAATTGTCATTTAAAGATATAATTTGATGTAGCTTAATGTAAGGAAGCAAGTTAAAGTACAAATAATATGCAGAACAAGTAGAATTTTAGTCGTGGGAAAGGAATATAAAGGTAAAAAAGCTGTTTAGCAGATCCAAATGAAGGGCTGTGCACTGCAGCCCCCCCCCCTTTACGATCGGCTGGATCCGCCCATGGTTTAGATACCATCAAATAAGTTTTTTATGACAAAAGTAAAATTATATTTTTTTAAAAACTGCATTATAAATTTTGAAATCTAATAAAATATATTTTACTTATTTTTGAAACCTGAAATGCTATTTTTTTCCTAGTTTCTTGCCTCTATCATAAGGAATTGAAGTATTCTATTAAAAAGAGAAGTGAATTCTATTCCTTCTGCCCCTATTAAAAAATACATGTTTTTCTTTCAAAAAATGTGAAAAATTACTTTTGAGCACTTTTATGATTTTCACTTTTCAACAAATTGCTTCTTTACGATTTTTACTAAAATATCTACGTAAGATTTTATTAGTTTAAACTTTCATTGAGGATTTTCTTTTATAAAATGGTATTGCTCCACTATCGGTAATAGAATGGTGAGGAAGTTACCATCACGTATATAGTCAGCAAACTTCTTATTTTTATTTTATAAAGATCTGCATTATATACTATTAAACGGATTAATATATACATTTTTTTCACGCTAGATGTTATCTGAAAAGATAACTTGTATAATTATGTAATCTATATTACACAATATCAGTTTCATTCAGTTCATAATTAGCGATTTTAGTATCTAGTAATAAAGTCTTTTCACAACAATTATATCATGGAAAATTATTATTATTAGTAAGTATAATTATTTTTTTAAAATTAATACATAATTATTTTTAGATCTAGGGTTAATTGTGAAGTAGGTTTCACGGTGTCTACTTTCTAACCTATTGTAGTTTTTAAATGGTTCATGTTCTACCGTCACGTTAGTGAATTGAATTGTTTTCTTTTATATTTCGTTTATTTCATGTCTGCATACAATGTCAACTGCTCTGTTGAAAAAAAGTTTGGAATTAGTTGAAACTGAATTCGTTAATAAACGTAAAGGTATTTTTTATTCGATTTCTGTTAATATTCAATTTTCCTTATTGTGAACTGTTTTATTGTATATTACATTTTCAGTTCGCAGAAGTAAAAATAAAGAGAAAAGGGTCTACACAGAGTTGAAACTTAAAAACAAAAACAAAAAACATAAAGATAACAGAAGTATTGCCGATGTTAAACAGGGGAATTTGAATTCCATTCAAAAGGTTCAAAAACAGTCAAAAAAGAAAAACTTTAACGAAGGTTACAAAAAAAAATTGAAATTACTACATAAACGTCCCAGTAGAAAACTTATAGAGCAGGTATTAATGTTTTATAAGTTATACGTATATGTTCTTTTTTGATCTTATGTTCAGTGGGTTCAAAAAAGATCTTTTTCTTTTTTAGCAATAGTACTAGTCATTGTTATTTCTTCAAGGTTCTTTTAGGCTATGACTTGATAAATTGATGCGCATGAATTACATTAAGTTATTGAAGTCTTAATATATTATTTTGATTGGGTTTTAATTAGTGTTCAAAGTGTGCATAACCAAATTTTTTATTACTTTTTCCATCAATTGGTAATGGAGTAACAGTTATTGTGTTTTAAGTGGGCAGAGTGTTGACTTTGGTTTAAGTTTTAACTTTTATGAATAATTACATTCCCACCATGCATATTAATTGATAACTGTTCCTCTTTAGGTCTTAGGATACCTGGGTTATGGTGAAGATACTAAGAAGTCTGAGGAAGAACAGAAAACTGCATTCACTGAGGAGGATTTCCTCAAGTTCGAGAAGGAGTACGTAGATACAGACTGATGAACGACCGCAGACTCGGGAGCATCCTATTAGTATTGGGGCTAGCATTCTACATCTATTTCTTCTTCTGGGTCATCGTGTCTCCTTTTTACCCTCAAGTTGCCGCCGTCTTTCCTCCAGTACGCTATGCTCTTCTCTCTGCCGGAACCTTAGGACTTGTTTTTATTGGAACTTTATCTGTAAGTAAATATATATATATATATATATATATATATATATATCCATCTAAGAGCAATTTCTGTAACAATAATTTGTATTTATTTACGTGTGTAACTAATAAAAGGTTTTGCCTTTATTTTAACTTTATATCAAATGTATCATTAATTCTATTGATTTAAAGTCTGCTATAACTAGTTGTTGTTACTTTGTTTATATTAAAGGAAATTAAGATACTTGTGAATCTTAGCGCAGTCTGTTCAACCTACCCTCTGATTCTGGTTACTCAAGTTGTGTCAATATTTGTTTGTTCATTGTGGTGTATTTTCCTTTTGGTTCTTAGCATTATTTTTACTTTAAAAAAAAAAAGTACTGGTGCGATGCACGCAACACACAACTTTCACGTATGCACGCAACACCAACTTATATAGATTGGAAATTGACGTGTTTTGATAAATATATAAACGCCATTACTCAAATTTTTTCTGCGGCTTTATGCACCTCGACTACCGTGGGTCTATTGTGCGCCTAAGATTAGTCTGAGTACTAAATTATTATTTTTAGACTATCAGTAAATTTTAGGATGCTTGCTGGATTGACTAAGTCGTTTGTTCCTGGTTTGGGTATAACCCGCTTCCTTAACTTCCTCATTGTTAGCAAATCTTTTTCCAACAAGTAAAAATCAGATGGGGCGAGGTCGGGACTGTAGGCAGGATGAGGTTAGACCTCCCAACCCAATTCTTGAAGCTTATCACGGGTCAGCTGGGCTGTATGAGGGCGGCCATTATCGTGCTGAAGAATGACTCCTTTTGACAAGAGTCCACAGCGTTTGCTCCTGGTAGCTGGTCTAACTTTGTGTTCTAGCATCTCACAGTAGTATTGGCTATTGATAGATCGCTAATCTTCAAGGATATCACAATAGACCGGACCCTGTGAGTCCCAAAAGGTGGTCGGCATCACTTTAACGGCAGAAGAATCAAGAAAATTGAACTTTGAATTTTTTGCGAACTGGAGAGCTAGTGTGTTTCCACTCCATACTATGCCTTTTGGTCTCAGGGTCGTAGTGATGGATCCAGAAAATCTAATGACTGAGCGCTCCTCTTCTAAGGTGCAATCTTCTAGTGGACTTGCCATGGTGAATTGAAAATTTTGAGGTTATGATGACATAAAATGATGAAACAGCTGATCACAGCATATCCCAAGGTTGCCAACTAACACCCCTGAAAAGATTGTAAACATTCATTGAATAATTTTAAATTTATAGAATTTGTTTCTTTACTTATTGAATGACCCTCGTATGTTGCCATCCCGGCACCCTTAATAATGGGCATGTTATGACTTCAGCGAAGCCCCATCGCATATTTTTAAGTTAAAAATGGCCTTTATTAGCTTTATTGAATCATATCATTCAACTTCCAATACACTCTTGATAGTGATTAATAAACCTCTAATATGGTTTCTTTGAAGTTCAGTCTGGACCATGTTAAACGGTTTGCTCATCTCCATCTACCTATGTGCCAGTGATATTATAACAGGTCCCTTTCATGGCTGGCTATTTTAAACTGCATTGAAGATAGTTTGTTGTTAAAAAAAAAAAAAATCAATAATAAAATTTATGATTTAAGCTAAAGTTTTTTCTAATAAAAACATTTGTTGTATCAGATTATGAACATCATGGGAGATAGCAGCCTCTACTGCGCTAAGATTCACAAGAACTGATATTAATTTATTAAGAAGCAATCTCTGATGTTAGAGTATTGAACTGGATGTTAAGACCTCCATTGATGATTGTTTGATGTCATCATTCCATGTATTTTAATAAAATATTTTTTTTTCATTTCCACTGCATTTACACACCCGAAAATTGCAAACAGTAGCAAATAACAAAGCTGTTTCCCATGGCTAGCGTTTACATATCTTTTCATCTATTGTGAGATTTGTTAGGCAAATCAAACGTGCTTGTGGTAGACATCACATAGGTGCTTATATTCTCTAGTACAGTGGTCACCAAATTGTGGACCGCCGGCTAGTTTTGTGCGGCAAAAAAACAAAATAACTTAAAATAAATCCTAAAACAAAAATACACAATATACAAAATAGATACAGAGTAATAACTATCCCAAATATTTTAATAATGATTAAAATTAATGTAGTTAAACTGTTAATTTTTCAAAAATTTTCCAGGGGAGTACCCCTGGTGGTTTCCCCTGAATGGACCGCGGAAGCTCGGCAAGACTTTAAACGGACCTTCATGAAACTTTATTGGTGACCACTGCTCCAAAGTATTTCTCTGTTCCCGTAAGGACAGGGTCAGGTCAAAAAGTTCAGTTCCTCCCCCTCAGTTGTGTTAATTTTTTCATGATGCTCTCCATCTATAAAATTCTTGTTCAAATCTGGCTTCAACTTATATCAGCTAAAGATTTTGTTGAAAATATTTATAGATTCAGCTTTATAAAAATCATCCCCTAAATAATAAAACGTCATAAGAAGGCCTATCCTTGTTTAGCTTTATGATTTTTAATAATGAACCATTTTAACTGACTCAGAAGAAAACGAAACAATTTAATCCTTCAAAACTTATTACTTCATCCCCCTACTGTTACTGTTTTCCACTAACGATTACCTAAGGCTCACTTCTGGTAGGATAAGGGCAGCAGGATGGTAATAATAATAATTGGCACCTATTAAAATAAATTGCCTGCACATATTAGCAGTTTGGTGGAGATAGACACTTTACTTTTTGTGACTTTGTTGAAATTGTTAGATTGGTGGTTTCAGTCGTAATCAGATGTCAATTTGGACACATATATGTCGACTTCTTCTTTACCGTACAACAAAGTTTATTTGTTTTCGGCCAAAGCTGCTTTGGAAAAGTGAATATATAAAAAATACTAACTTGACAGATTTACTAACAACAAAAACAACCCTCTAATGGAAGAATGATAATCTAATTGAACAATCAATTAGAAATTGATATTTAGAACTATAATAATTAAATAGAATCTGTTCTGAACAGTGCATTAGTATTTCATGCAGTTTTCTGTATCATATCCACGAGTCCCACATCGGCAATGTGGTGCACTGCAGTGCCTCTCTATTTGTAATGGGATGGGTCGGAAAAAATTACCTTTTTATATAAGGTAAAAATAAAAATTTATTTTTCTTCTTCTTACAAGGTTTTTAATAATCAAAATATAAACCATTGTGCTCTATGGTTTAACCCTTTAGCGTCGGAGCAGTGCGAGTGTATTGCAGGCTCTGTGGTCTGAGACCTTAGACTGGCTGCCGTGCCCGGTGGCCTCAATACTTTTTAAAGCCAAAAAACAGACCTAAGAATTCGCCCTATTTCACTAAGGAATAAGGTGCAGGTAAAATTAATTTGGAAAAACCCGAAAAGAACTCCATGTCAATTAGTTTACAACCCTAGGAAATTTTTGAGGAAACCATAAACCTCGTCACTGGGAAATACCGGACGGGCTGGAAACAGGGTTGGAGAAACGCGAATGCAATTATGTAAAAATAATTTTCATATATCCTGCTAGAAAATGATGACTATTTTGTCTGCTCGCCATGCTCTAATATTCATGAAATTAAAATAAATACGTGTAGGAACATACCTAAGTAGACATACTTACATATAAATGTTATAACTGTTATATTAAATGTTTTATATATCTGTTTATTTTATAACATTTTTAAATTATATACTATATTTTTTATGAGTTGTTACCTACGATTTATGATTGCCACATTCCTAAATAATGATACGATAAATCCGAAAGCGAAGAGTAAAAATTCAATTTTTGTTTTTAAAGAAGCCAAAAAAAAATCTCTTAAGGTGCTGACTACTGGGGTTTTTATCTTAGTGCACTAATAAAATGGAAAGATTTAAGAAGTCAATTTAAGTAAGATCCGCAGTTTCAGTCTTCTAACGCTGAAGCGGGCTGAACTGATATATCAGTCTACAGGCCCCAGGGACTGCAGCGCTCGAACTGATATATCAGTCTAAAGGAGTAGTCTAATAATCAAAATATAAACCATTGTGCTCTATGGTTTAATGCCTTGTCGAAGATACCGCAGAACCAAAATATCGTACATTCTTTGTGTGAATTGTTCGTATGTACATTGTTCTGAATAGAGCTCTGAATTTATTACATGACCTTCAGGTATGAACTCATAGTGTATGACTCCTTTGTAGTTCCAAAATATAGAGAGCATAATCTTTTTTTCGAATAGCCCTTGCTTAGCAACGGGTTGAGTATCTGACCATGGTCAAACCATTGACCTGTTGTTTTAGGATTACGCCAATACATCTACTTTTCTTCACACATGACTATTCCTTTGATGAAATGATTAGTAGTCGGATTTTGCAGAAGCAACTCGCAAATTTCCGTATGGCGTTGGGCTTGCTGAGGTGTAAGCATATGGGGAACCTCTCGGCATGTACGTTTCACTTTTCCTAACTCTCACAGGTGTCGCGAGTCACAATATATTGTAAGTGGCCAAGTTCAGCTTAAAGCTTTTCATAGGATCGGCTTCAAAAGCAGTACCCAGAGTGTCCTGGTTGACTGGTGAAACACGCCCTGATCCTGATTTCCTTTCAAGGCTCAAATCCCCTTCATTAAATTTTTGAAACCACCTTCTCACCGTCCAACCATTAAACGAGTGGCTTCAGCTGCTGAAAACTTCCGTTTCCAATAATGAAGCAAAATCACAAGAATTTCTTACTTTACTGTCATTGTGAACTAAGGAAAGCTAAAGAAGTACTGAGCCCGGATAGAGGGCATGCTGTTTACCAAATGATTCAAACATGAATTTCTTATCATAATTCTAAGCTCCCGAATGTAAATAAGAGAGGAATTACGATGCAAATTTCAAACACAAAGAAAACGGTCATTTAATAATAATAATAATAATAATAATGTGCATTTATTAAAATATTTTATACATACAAAATAACTAAATTATCACAAATATACACATAAGCTTGGACTAGGTCCTTCAGCTAAGCTCAGCCTAAGAGAACAAAAGTTGAAATAAACTGAAAATGTTGACTAAAATATAATAAAATAAAAAAATGGATTATTATACATTATGATTTCCATTACCTATTAAAATTATTATCTGTAGATCATAGACTGTAGATAATTTTAACCTTAAATATACACAAAAACAAAACTACCTAAACATTCTCACTAAAAATATTATTTATGTTTATCCATTTAGCTTTAATGATTAAATTCCGTTATCAGTTCATTCCTATAACGGTTTGCCTGTACTATGTAAACATATAGTCTATTCCAATTGAGTCCATTCAAATAATTCAAAAATAACTCATAATCTAAATGACCACAGCCAAAACTCTTTATCCTAATTTCCTTTAAAACAGGACAAACCCCAACAAAGTGATATACGTCCTCAATCTCATTCATATTACAAAGTGAACATATCAGCTGTTGTTCTTGTCGGTTTATTGCATAAAACGGTCATTTTTTCTGACTCATCCCATTATTTTATCCTCTTCAAGAACAGTTTTTAAAACTGTGCTAACATGACTTTGCAAATACACATGGTCAATAATAAGTTATTTTCATTTTGCAAAATTAAAACTTTAAATAAATTCTAAGGTAGTGTATAAAAATAATTGTGTCATACCATATGGCTAAAAATTAATTTTATATTCATCACATGTAAATATTTTAATTTCCCACCTAACTTTTTGGTTTAATGAAAGCCCTATCAATAGTGGATCTGATCCTCTCCTCTTTGAGATTTGTGCGGAAACCTTTTATATCCAATATTATAGTGTAGTTCGTTCCATTAATAATAAATATTATATAATTTATAATTATGCCTTTAATTTATTTGATTATTTATCCCTTTTTTTTATCGTATTATATTAAATTTATTTGTTTACATGAGCTCCAGTGCATTAGAAATAATTTTTTTTTAATTAGTTTTTGTCAGTCAAATGGATTTGGATTCTCGAGCGCAGATGAGATGTGAAAGAAAATATGGATCTCTAGGATTTGTTTGTCAAATAATATTTTGATAACATCTCTTTCATGATTGTTCAAATAAACATGCTGGCTATTGACCAATTAAATTTTGAAATACAAATAAAAATGATAAATGGAAGCTAAATGTCATGAACAAGTTTTCTAATGGATTAAAATGGTAGAAGTACAAAATATGATAGTATCCAGCATACCATTACTATCAGTTAGTAAGAAATTATCAAGGTTAGTTTTTGTTGTTTTTAAATTTTATTTTACTTGTTTTAATCATTTTTTTATTAATTGTGTTTTTTCAAATAGAAATGTTCATAATTATCGAACTTCCATAATTATCTTTTTTTTTTTATATGTCAAAAATACCACGTAAATGCTGCAGTGTACGTTTCAATTTATTGATTCCCATCCTGAGTTAGCAATTTTGGTTTGACATAGTTCTTTTGCTATGTCACTTCTGAGCCTGGCATATTTAGCACCATTTAGTGTAGCCCCGATTTTAATGGAAAACGGTCCGTTGAGGATTTATTAATCAATTTTGAAAGAACGGGAGTCGAAGAAGTGCAATCGACACTCTTTTTAACTGTTATCACAGTCATGCAGCTTGTAGTGTTACTACTTTACTTATTATTATTATTTTAATATTCGATACAAATTTAAACTTTCATATTGTAGTTATCATGGCAAACTATCAACGGTGTTTTCTATTGCAGCTAATTTCATAGGTTTCAAATTTCATATTTATTCTATGTTTATGTCTTATGTTCTATGTTATTTAAAATTGTATTGACTTTTTCCAGTTACTTGTACAAAGTATCATATTGTAACGTTAAATAAAAACATATGGTTTAGCATGATACTAGACTTTTTGGTAGAACGAAATAACAGTTGGAACAAACTCATAGCACATGTTTGTGACTACGACGTTCGATACGTACCATCTACGCTTGCCCAGAAAGTTCTAGACTGTTCTCCTTACGATTATATATGAGGAGAATTAGACTGGAGAGTTGGTCTTGTTCTGAAGCTCAAGTCATACAAACATATTATTTGTGTTACAATGTGTTACACTTCTTCACTTTGTGTGATAATTTTCACAGGTGATTAACCTGTTCAATTAGTTGTGTTTTGATTAT